>JARBWK010000003.1:144728190-145387305 GCA_030556195.1 Anolis apletophallus
TTACGTGCTGAATAGGTTATGGACCTCAAGTGTAAATGAAATCCCATTCTATTTGTTTTATGGAAGACATCCAAAGGTGGATCATTTTCAAGTATTTGGTGCGCATGCAAATGTCTTAATTCCTATAGCAAAGAGACAAAGAGATCAGCATTGGGTAAAGATGCAATTTATTGGATATGAAGGTGGAACGAAAGGCTATAGATTCTGGAATGGCTCTTCTCCAGGGAAGAAGATCACAGTCTCCAGATCTGTAAAGTTCGAAAATAATACTCATTGGGATAGAATTCATGCGAACACTGAAGTGTTCATAACCCCAAGTGTTTCTAGAGTAAAGATTGAATCTGAAGTTGTAGAGGTATTAGATGAGGCAAATGTGGAAGAAAGCAAGGAACAATCTGAAGAAAGTAATTTTCATGATTTTTGCGCCACAAACTCTGACTTAGTGTCCAAATCTGTAACAGAGGTTGATGGACATTGTCAAGAGGAGATTAGGGATGTGGAGGAGACTAAGGATGAGATTCCTAGGAGATCCACACGTATCACTAAAGGAATTCCACCAGCCAAGTACCAAGTCACGCAAATAGGAAGTATAGAGAGGAAAGATCCTAATTCTTACGCTGAAGCATTGCGTAGACCAAAAATGAACGTGATTGTTGGGTAAAAGCAATGAAGAAGGAATTTGATTCACTTCATTCTTTAAATGTTTTAGAACAAGCAGATGTAACCAAAGATGTAAAGGTAATTGGTTGCAAGTGGGTATTTAAAAGGAAAACACAAGAATATGGCTGATATGTTTACAAAAGCATTGACTAATTGTAAATTAAATGTATTTTGTAAGAAGATATTGTTATTATAAGTAATGTGTGTACTTGTGTTGCTCATGAAGGAGGAGTGTCAGATTATTGCATTTTGAATAGCAATTCATGAGTCAGCACAAGATATATTTTCGCAGTTTGAGATGACCTGCAGTATGACATGTTTGACACCAGATGGCGCTGTCTCAAGACTGCTAAATGGAACCTTGAGGAATTTCCGTTACAAAGTGACAGTTGGGATTTGTCAGTTGGGATTTAATATCTGTGAGGAAAGGATATTTAGAAAGGTAGCTGTGATGGCTGTTGTTTTTCGATGTTTTGCCAGTTATTGTTAAATACAATTCAATACAAAGTTATATATTTACCTTGTGAATTGAATGAGAGTTTCACACGAACAGAGACTGGAGTTTTTGGGCCGATGGGGAATTAAACTTCTATATTTCTGTTGCCTATCCGCTGTGACATAAATACTCAACGCCGAAGAGAGACCCCCTCTTGCCTCCTGGGGGTTCTGTGTGGGAAGTTTGGCCCAGTTCTATCATTGGTGGGGTTCAGAATGCTCTTTGATTGTAGGAGAACTATAAATCCCAGCAACTACAACTCCCAAATGTCAAGGTCTATTTCTCCTGAACTCTATCTGCGTTCATATTTGGGCATATTGAGTATTCATGCCAAGTTTGGTCCTGATCCAACATTGTTTCAGTCCACAGTGCTCACTGGATATAGGTGAACAACAACTCCAAAGCCCAAGGCCAATGCCAACCAAACTCTTATAGTATTTTCTCTTGGTTATGGGAGTTCTGTGTGGGAAGTTTGTGTCTTTCTGCCCTTCCTGCCAGGATATCTAATTTGTGTTCATCGAAACAGGCCCAGGTTTCACACTGAGTGTATAGATACATTTTAAAAACATATTAACGATATGTATTACTGTGTTAGAGTGTCATTTTGTGTCATTTTGGTTGGTGGTGTGCCCCAGGATTTTGTAAATGTAAAAAGTGTGCCGCGGCTCAAAAAAAGGTTGGGAAACACTGACCTAGTGAACTTTCCAGAAATCTTTCTCTTTGAGCTAGAATAGAATTAAATTGCCATGTATGGTTTGTGGCACAGTTTCCTCTAAAAGCTATCATGTACAGCTTGAATTGATCTCATCTAATGGCATTGCAGTTTTGTGTTTGTGTGTCTCCAAATTGTTTGCTATTTGAGTAATGCAGAGCCCCCACCACTTGCATGTCAAAATGCATTGGGACTCAAGGAAAATCAATAAAGCTGTGTTGTGCGTTTATGACAGAGTTTTAAGAAGCTTTTTAGTAAAAAAAAAACAAAACCTTATTGTGTAAAGCCAGATCAATTCTTCTCTGCATACGACAAGGAAATTAACGAGAGCTGCTGGAGATCAAGGAGTTCGGGTTTATTTCAACTTTATATGTAGAGCACTTTCCAGTGTTATCACTATTATTTAAAAATAATATTAAAGTAATTAAAATATGTCCTCATATTCATAATGAGGAGGTCTCCTGTGTCACTGAAATATATTGGTTCGGCACTGAAACAAAGATTACACTTTCGAGTTAATATCTGGTTAAAGAACAATCAAGGTGCCTAGAAAATTAATACAAGTTCTAATCTCTCTCGGCATTACTTCGCAAACGAAGATTCTTAGGAAGGACTCATCCCACGCTTTTACAAGCGCGTTGATGACTAAAAAGACCAATCTGAAATAGGCAAGTTTGGTTGCAGAAAGCACAGCAGAAAGTCTCCTTGGGTGATGTTGTTTCCAAGTTGCGGTTCTGTCTGCGTTGTCGTTTCTCTTCGAGACCCATTCGGCATGTCTTCTCGAAAGAGGCCGCAGCATTGTGGATAGTGCGTCTCCATGCCTCCCGATGTGAGGCCAGGGTGGACCATTGTTGGTGATCAATCTGGCCGAGCCTGAGATGTTGTTTCAGGGAGTCCTTATATCTCTTTTTGGGGGCGCCTCTCTTGCGCTGACCCGTGGCGAGTTCACCGTAGAGTAGTATCTTTGGGAGGCGGTGGTCCTCCATCCTAGAGACGCGCCCTGCCCAGCGCAGCTGTGTTCTCAATAGCATGGCCTCAATGCTGGTGATCCCTGCTTGCACAAGGACAGCAACATTAATCACATAGTCAGTCCAGTGTATACTTAAGATTATGCGAAGACAGCGCTGATGAAAGCGTTCGAGGAGTTGTAGGTGTTGGCGATAGGTGACCCATGTTTCAGACCCATAGAGGAAAATAGACAGTATGATAGCTCTGTACACACTGATTTTGGTGCTTTGCCTCAGGTGCTTGTTGCTCCAGACTCTTTTGTGAAGCTTTCCAAATGCACTATATCGCTTTGATAATCTGTGATCTATTTCTTTGTCAATCTTGGCGTCTGAAGAGATGATGTTTCCCAGGTAGGTGAGCTGCTGAACGGACTTAAGCACAGATTTGCCTATGCTGACGTGAGGATGATGGTGTTCTTCCTGTGGTGTGGGCTGGTAGAGGACTTCCGTTTTCTTCAGGTTCTAATAAAGATATTATAAAAAAATAAATAATAAATAATAAAAATAATAACATAATAAAAATAAAAGAATAAAATATAAAAAATATAAAATATAAAATATAAAATAAAAATAAAAATAATAAAAATAAATAAATAAAAAAGAAAATAAAAATAAAAAATAAAATTAATACAGGTTCAAAAATATTCCTTGTATATTTATTTATCTATATCAAACTGTTTGGTTTGCCACAAATTACAACCATGTTTTTGACTCAAGAAGACAAATCTATAGGCTGTTGTTCTACAGATTATGATTTGGAGATTGGTATGTGAGAAAGTATTGTGCTTGAAGCTTCAGAGGAGATTTAAATGTAATGTGATGCACGTCTGCAGTAGTCTGTGGACCTGTGTTAGTCATCTCTTGATATTGCAATTAAATGCGTATGCAAGAAACCTAGCCATATGTCAGATGAGATCTAACTGTCTTTGCTTCTTGTGGTGAAAAATGGTGACTGAGAGAAAGATGGTGACTTACAATATGAGATAAAGAATAAAATGTAAGGCAAACAAGTCATACTTAATTTCATGAGAAACATACCACTCTCTTTTGTAAACTTATGGTTTAGGTCAGGCCCGGATTACCCATAAACCAACCTAGGCCATGGCCTAGGGGCGCAAGCCGAGGGGGGGGGGCGCAGATCACGGACCAAAAAAAATGTTGAAACAAATAAAAATGCAATGTGTTTTCCCCACCCTCTCTCGGCCTCGCCCATAGATGTCTATGAGAGTGGGCCCTGTCCTGAAGACTACACTTCCCATCGTGCACCTCTCTCCGCTTCCACCTCCCTCCCCGCAGGAGAAAACTACACCTTCCGGCACGCCCACAGGGGCTGCAGTAGGGCCAGGCCAATGGGAGGCAGCCAGGGCGGAGTCAGGGGGCGTTGGAGAGAGAGAGAGCGGACTTGCAGGGATGGTGGAGGGCGCTGAGGAGGGTCCGCCCTTCCAGCTGGGCAGGCCGTGCTTCGAGCAGGTAAGCGCCGGGGCGCTGCACGACGGGGACTGGGAAGGCCCCGCCGGAGATGGAGTCACTCCCTCAGGGAGCCCGTGTCGCTTGCCTCAGGTGGCCCTGCCCCCTCGGTGCCACCCCATCCCCTCTTTGGCCCTGCCGGGTGACACTCTTCCATTTGAATTCTCGCCCTTGGGAAAGCACTTCTGTGATTGCCTCCCGCTTCCCTTGACTCCTCTTTGGGGACGGTGCTTCTGTCTTAGCGTCCCTGCCACTGCATTGGGATGGGCCCGAGCACGGCACTGCTGCAGATGGGTCTGGCCCAGCCGCCCCGGGAGCCCCACGGATACACCTGCGCTGATTGGCGCGGGTTGTTGTTGATTTATTTGGATATAACTGATCAACTGAGATGCATTGGGCTACCTGAGTGAATTTGAGGAAAGTTGTATGATATGATTTATTTTTAGTGTGGGTCTGAGTGATTGGGGGGGGGGTGCGGTAGAGGTTGGCTTAAAGGGTTTGGTGGGCATTGACCTTGAGTTTTGGAGTTGTAGTTCACCTATATCCAGAAAGCACTGTGGACTCAAACAATGTTGGATCAGGACCAAACTTGGCATGAATACTCAATATGCCCAAATGTGAACACAGATGGAGTTTGGGGAAAACAGACCTTGATTTTTGGGAGTTACAGTTAGGGCAGCCCGGGTGGGCATCTTGGGGCTGGTGAAGCAGGCAGGAAGGAGGGCGGCGGCGGCGGGCAGGGAGCCAGAGGGAGGCCGAGAGTAGTTTCGCGCACACCGGGGAGGAGGGCGGAGGATGGAGGGGAGGGGCCGGTGCTGGACTGAACCATCTGGCATTAGGCCGGGGGGGGGGCAAGAGGAGGTCTCTACTTGGGTAAAGGAAGGCGGGCCTTCCCAATGCATGGAGAGGGAGAGACCAAGTAGACAACGGGTGGGGTGGGGGGTGTTTGTAATTTTGTACCTTTATCGAGGTAGGTTTCTTAGGGTTTTTATACTTCAACACACTAGACTCTCCCCCCTCCCCTCCTGGAGGTTCCAATTTCCCACGGCACATCTGATGATCGCTCACGGCACACTAGTGTGCCCCGGCACACTGGTTGGGAAACACTGTATCATTCTATATATGGATACTGAGAGTCCAAAAATGGCATCTTGGATCTTGCATTCTTTCTTATGATTCTTAAATTATTTACGGAAAGTTCCAACCCTGACACGCGGAATTCTTTGCTATCTTGATGGACTTTGTCCTGCCAAGCAATTTGGAAGAGACAAATCTTTACTAATTCATTTTCCCCCCCAAATGAATCTGTGCCTTGAAGACAGAAAGCATTTGGTATAAGTGATGATAAGAGTAAGTCTGGCATGCTTCACTCCTGAATGTTTTTGATGGTTTGCAGAAAACAAAACAGATCCATTTAGGAACCAAACCACCGGCCTGGCTGAGAGAGCTTCCCCACGTAGCCCAGGACTCTTTCACAACAAGGCGCTTCTCTTTCCTGCTCTTTGTCGTGGGTGTGTAATGTGAGGCAAGATGTTGATGTTGATAAAATCAGCGGTACATGTCTGCCTCTGAAGGCTTTACATATGCCTCATAGAGGAGGAAATACACAAATGCTGATGTAAGTTTCATGTGTGTGGAAATGCCTTTACCGACTGCTACTCCAGAAAAAAACCAACAACAATGGAGCAATGAGTTCAAATTACAGGAAAGATGATTTTAGGGTCAGTCAATCACGAAAGTAGTTCATGTTCTCTGATGGTCATCTGTATTCATGTGAGGCTGAACAAGATCTGGAGGAAACCTCCAGTTTATATCCAGTCACTAGGCATGAGAAAAAAAGTTATGAAAATGATTCGTTTCGTAAGAAATTCGTAAGAAATGCTACTTTCGAGTATTTCCGCACCTGGAACGCCAACCAGGACGTGGACTTTCTTTTTCGAACTTCGGGGCCAGGATTTTCTTAAGTGTCGTTATTAGGTCGTAAGGGGGGGGCACCCTCCTTCTCTCTCACCACCCTCCCGCCTCCCTTGCCAATAAGTATTATGGCAAGGCAAGCCCTAAACTCGCTCCTTCTTTCGGCTGGAAGCCCGGAAAAATGTAAACAGAGAGGATTACTCAAGTAAATCTGCAAGGAGGGCACTTTGGATGAAGGGCCCTCCTTTGTGGATTTACTTCTGAGTAAACCTCTCTGTTTACATTTTTCCAGGCTTCCCTGCCTCTCCTGCCTGCCAGGATCTAAAGCATCAAAGAGTATTGGGGTGAGAAACCAACCTAATGTATAATAGAATGAATGCTACTGTAAGTGCCTAATATTATAAGTAATCCAACTGGTCATACCTACATTCCATGCACATGCAATAATACAGCAGTAATAACAATAACAAGAGGTAAAATTCAAACCGAAGTATTCTGACTGGTCTCTCCTCATGCAGTGCAAAGCGGGCTCTTCTCTTATTAGCCGGGAAAAGCCAGCGTTTTCTGCTTGGGTGCACACACATACATATTCTTGGGGGGTATTTGCTGCAGAATCCCGGGCTCATAGAGAAGATTCTGCAGCAAATCCCCAAAAAATATGTATGTGTGTGCACCCAAGCAGAAAACGCTGGCTTTCCCGGGCTAATTTCGGGCTAATAAGAGAAGAGCCCGTTTGCACCGCATGAGGAGGACAAGTCAGAATACTTTGGTTTGAATTTTACCTCTTCTTATCCCCATTGTTATTACTGCTGTATTATTGCATGTGCATGGAATGTAGGTATATGACCAGCCTGGGCAAACTTGGGCCCTCGCTCCCTCGGGATCGGGGTGAGAGAGAGGCAGCGAGGAGCCAGGGGGGGGGGGGGCTCCTCCTCCTTTTCTTTTGCTGCTTCCAAGAATAGAATACCCCCTCCCTCCCTCCCTCATTCCCTCCCTCCCTCCCTCCCTCCTTCCTATTTGGAGAGTCCCATCTAGAATTCAGTGTGATTGATTCAAGTTTTGGCCTACAACTCCCAGAAATCCCAGCCAATTTACCAGCTGTTAGGATTTCTGGGAGTTGTAGGCCAAAACCATCTGAATGCGCATGCGCTGGCATACGAACTACTAGAATTTCGTTAGTAATTAAGTTACATTTTAGAACTTTTTGGAAATTTTTTTGTAAGTCTTCCTATTACTAATCAAAAAAATCCCCCCCCCATTAGATTTTCGATTCCCTATTTTTGGGTTCTAAACCATGCCTACCAGTCACCATGGATAGCACCTCCCAATATAAGCACTGCTCTGTATCCTTTGTGATACAGCAGGGGCCAGGAACCTATGGTTCGGGAGCCAGATGTGGCTCTTTCCATGATTGCATCTGGCTCTCCAGAGCAGCCCAGCCCACGGTTTCCCAGCATGCAGCGGGGAGGAGTGATGCAAATGCGCTGTGACTGCTGCTTCCATGCCGCCATCGCCGCCTCTTCCCCATTCCCCGCCAGGCCCGGATCAGGCCCTTTTGCCGCCCTAGGCCAAAAGGGTCTTCCTCCGCCCCTCCCCCCGGCTCTGCCCCTCCCCCGGCTCCGCCGCTCCCTGCCCCGGCTCCGCCCCTCCCCGGAGGGCGGGGCGAGGAGGAGAAAGAGGCGCCCTCCTACCGCGCGTCCTGTGCGCTGCCCACCCCTTTTCGGCGGGGCTGGCGCGACTCCTCTCTGCCTCCTCCCTGGTGTGGCGTGGCATCACCAGGCAGGGAGGTGAAGCCACGCCACCGCCTCTCCTCCCTTGCGTGGCGTGACAACGCAAGGGAGGAGGGCCGGCAGCGCGACTTCTCTCCGCCTCCTTCTCCCTGCCTGGCGACGCCAAGCCAGGGAGGCAGAGAGAAGCCACACTGCCGCCGCTCCTCCCTTGCGTCACCATGCCACAAGGGAGGAGGGGCGGCGGTGCGGCTTCACCTCCTCCTCCCTGCCTGGCGACGCCACGCCACACCAGGGAGGAGGCAGAGGAGTCCCGCCGCCGCCCCTCCTCCCTTGTGTGTCATGGCAGCCCTGTCAAAAAGGGGTGGGTGGCGCGCAGGACGCGCGGCGGGAGGGCACCTCTTTCTTTTCCTTCCCCCACCCTCCTTCCTTCAATCCGGCGAGGAGGCGGGGAGGGGTGGAGCCGGGGGGCGGGGAGGGGTGGAGTAAGGAGCAGATCCTCCCTCCCTCCCGCCCTCCCTCTTCAAGCAGACCTGGGGAGCAGAGCAAAACGAGGGGCGGCCGCGCATGCGCCCTTTTTTTGGGTAAATTTTTGGGGGGATTTAAAAAAATGGGTGTCCAGATCCGCTGGCCCCCCAAACGTGCCGCCCGAGGCCATGGCCTCGGGTGGCCTTATGGGTGATCTGGGCCTGTTCCCCACTGCTCTTGGGGCCCTGCACCCTCTTTGCCGGGGATGGCGGAGCCCGACAGCAGCGCCTCGTCCTTGTCTTCCTCTTCGTCCACCGCCATGGGCCTCAGGGGAGGTGGCGGAGGTGGGCGCTGTGGCCATGGCGCTGTGGACCCGGCCTCGCTGCCCCCGGGGGACGCTCAGCTCATTGACCTCCTCATTGGACAGCTCACGAGCCGCTGCCTCTTCGACGCCTTCCGGAGGGACTGCCTCACCAATGTCGACACCAAGGTTCGCCTTGGCCCCGCGCCCTCCTCCCCCTTCCTTCATTTCTCTTCCTTTTCCCCTCTCTTTTTCTTTCATTCTTTTTCCTCCCTCTCTCCCCTTCCTTCTTTCCTCTCTCCCTTTTCATTCCTTCCTTCCTCTTCCATTCTTTCCTTCCTTTTCCCTCCCTCTTCTCCCTTCCTTCTTTCCTCCATTCTTCCTCCCTCCCTCCCTCTTCCTTCCTTCCTCTTCTATTCTTTTTTCCCGAGTCTTCCTTTCCTCCTCCTTCCTTTCTTTTCACTTCCCTCTCTCTCCCCTTCTTTCTTTTCTTCTTTTCCCTTCATTATTTTACTTTTTCCTCACTCCCTTTCCTTCCCCCCACCCTTTCCTTTCCCCCCTTCCCATTTCCTTCTTTCTTTTCCCCTCGTCTCTCTCCTGCTTTTCTTTTCTTCCTTTTCCATAGTTCGTTCTTCTTTTCTTTCTTCCTCTCACCCACCCAGGGGCGGTCTTAGCTCTCCTGGGGGGGTAGGCGAGCCTTATTTCTGCGCCCCCCCCATGGCTGCTGGACGCGGCAGCCCGCAAGGCGACGTCACCGCGCATGCGCGGTGATGTCACATGCAGCTGTGCGGCGACATCACGCACACCTGCGCATGCGTGTTGACGTCACGCGCAGTTGTGCAAGTGTGTCACGCATGCCTGCGCATGCGCAGTGACGGCCGGCGCGGCCGCATCACCGCCTGCACCGCCTGCGCCACCGGCTGCATCACCGGCTGCGCCGCCGGCGGGGAGCACTGGCTCCCGGGCAGGAGGCGCGGCGGAGGGGCGGCCAGCGTGGCGGCGCCCCTCGCAGGCGGCGACGCCCCTCCCAGGACCCGTCGCCCTACGCGGCCACTTACATGGCGGAATGCCAAAGGCCGGCACTGCACCCACCCTCCTCTGTCTGTCTGTCTGTCTTTCTTTCCCCCTTCCTTCTGTCTTCTCTTGCCTTTTTCAGACACACAAAACACACTGACGCTAAGGACTGTATATCTGCAATATTACTGTATCAATCAATCAAAAGCCTTAATTCAAGAGGTACATCTATAAAATCAACAGGTGATCATTTAACAAAAACATATAATGTTACAATACACATAATCACACAATTAGTTGCACTTGAGGAGTATATCATGAAAACATACAATTATTATAGTTCCCAACATGTGAAAGGACTTCTCAATAGTCCCGTGTGGGAGCCAGGGGAGGCTCAAAGTTCAATCAGTAATCAAAATATAATCCGGACTATTCCCATCAATTATAATCCGGTGTATTTCCACAGCAAAAGTCCCTTAGGTTATAAGTCCCAGAATGGGTGGAATACACCGGATTATAATTGATGGGAATAGTCCGGATTATATTTTGATTACTGATTGAACTTCGAGCCTCCCCTGGCTCCCACACGGGACTATTGAGAAGTCCTTTCACATGAAGCCGTTGGGGGAGATTATCCAGAGTTTCGGGGTGCGGTGTCATCTGTACGCTGATAATGTCCAGCTCTGTCACTCCTTCCCACCTGCTACTAAGTCCTGAACCGGTGCTTGGCCGCTGTAATGGACTGGATGAGGGCGAACAGATTGAAACTTAATCCAGACAAGACAGAGGCACTCCTGGTTAGTCGTAAGGCCGAACAGGGCATAGGGTTACAGCCTGTACTTGATGGGGTCACTTTCCCCCTGAAGGCGTAGACTCTCAGTCTGGGAGTGCTCCTGGACTCATCGCTGAGCCTGGAGCCCCAGGTATCGCTGGTGGCCAGGGGAGCTTTTGCACAGCTAAGGCTCATGCGCCAGCTGCGCCCATGCCTTGGGAAGTTGGACTTGGCTACGGTGCTCCACGCTCTGGTTACAGCCCGTATAGACTACTACAGGGCTGTCCAACAGGCGGCCCACGGGCCGTACACAGCCCCCGAGACCCTTGCCCGCGGCCCTCCTCACCACCGTAAAAAAAAATCCCCCTTGAGCCGGCAGAAATTGGACTGCCCTGGACTACTACAATGCTCTCTACGTGGGGTTGCCTATGAAGACTTCCCGGAAGCTTCAATTAGTCCAATGCTCGGCAGCCAGATTACTAATGGGAGCGGGGAACAGGGAGCATACAACTCCCTTGCTGCGCCAGCTCCATTAGCTGCCAATTAGCTTCCGAGCACAATTCAGTGCTGGTTTTAACCTACAAAACCCTATACGGTTCCGGCCCAATTTACCTGTCCGAATGTATTCTCCCCTATTAACCATCAAGAGTGTTAAGCTCATGAGGAGAGGCCCTGCTCTCGGTTCCACCATCTTCACAGGTGTGTCTGGTAGGGACGAGAGACAGGGCCTTTTCTGTGGTGGCCCCTTGGCTGTGGAACTCCCTCCCAAATGAAATTACATCTGCCCCCTCCCTCCTGACTTTTAAGAAGCTAGTAAAAACATGGCTGTGGAACGAGGCCTTCACAGAATGAGGGCAGAGATCGCTAATTGGCTAAGGCACAGACCACAACATATGGATTGAATACATGGACTGACTTGGACATGATTTTACCTTGGCGAACGGCTTTTAAATTGTAATTTTAAAATATATTTGGTAATTTAATTGTCATTTTATGATCTTTAGATGTTAAGGTTGGCATTGAATTTTTGCTGTCTGCCGATCTGAGTCCCTCTGTTGAGGTTGAGAAGATCGGGGTACAAAATTTTTAAATAAATAAATAATAATGGGAACCAATCACATTTTCCCGCCCTGTTTAATTGTTCAATTGTTCACGTTACATGTAATATTCTAATAATATTACAATATAATTGTTATAATACAATGTGATATGTAATTGCTGTACTGTGACAATGACATAGTATGTTGTATTTGATATTATAGCATAATATAGTATGGTATAGTAAATTGTGTATACATATAATATTGATAATGTTATAACGTAATGCAATATTAATAATAATATGATACTATAACTATATATTTTGTGTTACATGCAATATTACTAATAATATTACAGCAGCTGCAGAGCTGTTTGGTCTGGAAGTCAGCCTGAAGAAAACGGAAGTCCTCTACCAGCCCGCACCACAGGAAGAACACCATCATCCTCACGTCAGCATAGGCAAATTTGTGCTAAAGTCCGTTCAGCAGTTCACTTACCTGAGAAGCATCATCTCTTCAGACGCCAAGATTGACAAAGAGATAGATCACAGATTGTCAAAGGCATATAGTGCATTTGGAAGGTTTAACAAAAGAGTCTGGAGCAACAAGCACCCGAGGCAAAGCACCAAAATCAGTGTGTACAGAGCTATCGTACGGTCTATTCTCCTCTATGGGTCTGAAACATGGATCACCTATCGCCAACACCTACGGCTTCTCAAACACTTTAATCAGCGCTGTCTTCACACAATCCTAAATATACACTGGACCGACTATGTGACTAATGTTGCTGTCCTTGAGCAAACAGAGATCACCAGCATTGAGGCCATGCTATTGAGAACTCAGCTGCACTGGGCAGGGCACGTCTCTAGGATGAAGGACTACCACCTCCCAAAGATACGACTCTACGGTGAACTCGCCACGGGTCGGCGCAAGAGAGGCACCCCCAAAAAGAGATACAAGGACTCCCTGAAACAGCATCTCAGGCTCGGCCAGATTGATCACCAACAATGGTCCACCCTGGCCTCACATTGGGAGGCATGGGGACGCACTATCCACAATGCTGCGGCCTCTTTCGAGAAGACACGCCAAATGGGTCTCGAAGAGAAACGACAACGCAGAAAGAACTGCAACTTGGAAACAACATCACTTTCTGCTGAGTTTTCTGCAACCGAACTTGCCTATCTCAGATTGGCCTTTTTAGTCATCAACGCGCTTGTAAAAAGCGTGGGATGAGTCCTTCCTGAATCTTCGTTCGTGAAGGAATGCCAAGAGATGGAGCAAAAGTATGGAAATTCTTTGTCAATGTCATAGAATAACCTTTGCAAAATTGCGAGGTTGGACAGGATTGATATCAACAACAGCATGCAATGGTGGCGTGCATTTTCTAACCACTGTGGTTTTGAGTCGTCTTGAAGTGTGTCCTCTTGGGGAGATAGGGCGGGATATAAATTATTATTATTATATTATTATTATGCTGACACAAAAACACAGCAAACGAGATATATATCCTGGATTTTGTATCACAAAATCACAAGTCGAACACTTTCCAAGCGTCTACCACTGTGTGATGTATATTATATAGTACTAGCTGTACGCGTGCTCGCGTTGCTGTGCCATGTCTCTCTCTCTCTCTCTCCTTCTCTTTCTCTCTCTCTCTCTCTATTCCTCTCTCTCTCTGTGTCTATCTCTTTCTTTCTCTCTGTCTCTCTCTCTCTTTCTCTCTATCTCTCTCTCTTTCTTTCTCTCTCTCTTCCTCCCTCCCTCCCCGGCACCCCCCCCCCCCCCCGCCGTTCCGGTTCGGCGACGGGGCGGCGGAAGGAGGAAGCAGAGGAGGAGGAAGGGAGCCAGCTCCTCCGCCCTGCCCGGGCCCCTCCCTCCATCCCCGACGCCCCCCCCCCCCCCGTTCTGGATTGGCGACGGGGCGGCGGAAGGAGGAAGCAGAGGCGGAGGAAGGGAGCCGGCCCCTCCTCCCTGCCCGGGCCCCGCCCTCCGTCTCCGGCGCCCCCGCCGCTGGTCCGGATCAGGGCGCCGGAAGGAGGAGGCAGAGGGCCTAAGGAGGAGGAAGGGAGCCGGCTCCTCCTCCCTGCCCGGCCCCCTCCCTCCCTCCATCCCTGGTGCCCCTGCCACTGTTCCTGAGGAGGAGGCGAGGGTGAGTGTTGGCTGCCATGCGCAAACGTTCTAAGCGCGCGCTGGCAGCGTAGAAGCCGGGATAGCAGGTTCCGTTGCCTGTTTTTGGGGGCTTGTGTTTGGGGGTGTTGCGAGATACCTAGGGCCGGTTTCTTTGGCCCTATAGGTACCTCGTGGTTTGGTGGATGATGTTGCCAAGTTTTGTGCTTCTGCGATGTATAGTTTTGTTGTCTATGTGCCCCGTTACACGACCGTTCAATATATATATATATATATATAGATTGGCAGGACCCAAAAAGCTGGAACTTTGTCCACAGGCCTGAAAAAGCGCATGGGTTCTCTTTTTAAGCATATTGTTTAAATTCCATTTCATGAAGGTGCTTCAGTCTCACCCTGAGTCCTTCCAGATAAGTAGATTACTGTAACACGCTCTACGTGGGGTTGCCTTTGAAGACTGTTCGTAAAATTCAACTAGTCCAATGGGTGGCAGCCAGATTGCTCACTGGAGCATCTTACAGGGACCATACCACCCCCCTGCTACGTCAACTCCACTGGCTGCCTGTCCATTTCCGAGCACAATTCAAAGTGCTGGTCTTGGCCTATAAAGCCCTATACAACTCCGGCCCAGCTTACTTGTCCGAATGTATCTCCCGCTACATTCTGCCTCAAAGCTTAAGATCCGCTGGGGAGGCCTTGCTCTCGGTCCCACCAGCTTCGCAAACGAGGCTGGTGGGGATGAGGGACAGGGCCTTCTCGGTGGCCTATGGAACTTGCCCCCCTGCGAAGTCAGATCGGCATCCTCCCTCCTTTCCTTTAGAAGAAAATTGAAGACGTGGTTGTGGAACCAGACGTTTGGCTGATGAATACGGCGGCACTGAACACTGAATATGACCTGTGATTGTGAAATGGAAAAGGCTTTATGACTGTTTACTAATGTTGTTTTAATCTTTCGAGAAGACACACCGAATGGGTCTTGAAGAGAAACGACAACGCAGAAAGAACCACAACTTGGAAACAACATCACCCAAGGAGACTTTCTGCTGTGCTTTCTGCAACTGAACTTGTCTATCTCAGATTGGCCTTTTTAGTCATCAACGCGCTTGTAAAAAGCATGGGATGAGTCCTTCCTAAGAATCTTTGTTCGCGAAGTAATGCTGAGAGATAATTGTTATCCTTCAATGTGATATTGTTATAGTACAATGTGATATGTAATATTGATGTGCTGTGGCAATAGTATAGTTTATTTTATTTGTATAGTTTGGTGTGATATCGTATAGTCAGAGGCGGTCCAAGCTAATTTTAAATGGCAGGTGAAAATTATTTTGGCGCCCCCCCCCCCCACACCAAACCTAGAGCAGGTGCGGAGGCGGAGTTACCAGCCGGCGTAGAAGCGGAGTTCCCAGCATGCTCTTGGTGGGTGCCTACTCCACCGAGAGCGTTAATAATAATAATACACTTTATTTATATTCCACTCTTCTCACCCCGAAGGAAACTCAGAGTGGATTACAGGTAGATATTAGGCATGGTTTAGAACCCAAAAATAGGAAATCGAAAATCTAATGGGGGGGGGGGGGATTTTCTTTTGATTAGTAATAGGAAGACTTACAAAAAAATTCCAAAAATTTCTAAAATGTAACTTAATTACTAACGAAATTCATTAGTAGTTCGTATGCCAGCGCATTCGCATTCCAGATGGTTTTGGCCTACAACTCCCAGAAATCCTAACAGCTGGTAAATTGGCTGTGATTTCTGGGAGTTGTGGGCCAAAACTTGAATAAATCACACTGAATTCTAGATGGGACTCTCCAAATAGGAAGGAGGGAGCAAAGGAGGGAGGGAGGGAAGGAGGGAGGGAGGGAGCGGGTATTCTATTCTTGGAAGCAGCAAAAGAAAAGGAGGAGGAGCCCCCCCCCCTGGCTCCTCGCTGCCTCTCTCTCACCCCGATCCCGAGGGAGCGAGGGCCCAAGTTTGCCCAGGCTGGTCATATACCTACATTCCATGCACATGCAATAATACAGCAGTAATAACATGGGTATAAGAAGAGGTAAAATTCAAACCGAACTATTCTGACTGGTCTCTCCTCATGCGGTGCAAACGGGCTCTTCTCTGTGAGCCGGGAAAAGCCAGCGTTTTCTGCTTGGGTGCACACACATACATATTCTTTGGGGGGATTTGCTGCAGAATCTTCTCTATGAGCCCGGGATTCTGCAGCAAATCCCCCCCCCCCCAAGAATATGTATGTGTGTGCTCCCAAGCAGTAAACGCTGGCTTTTCCCTGGCTAATTCCCCGGCTAATAAGAGAAGAGCCCGTTTGCACCGCATGAGGAGAGACCAGTCAGAATACTTCGGTTTGAATTTTACCTCTTGTTATTGTTATTCCTGCTGTATTATTGCATGTGCATGGAATGTAGGTATGACCAGTTGGATTACTTATAATATTAGGCACTTACAGTAGCATTCATTCTATTATACATTAGGTTGGTTTCTCACCCCAATACTCTTTGATGCTTTAGATCCTGGCAGGCAGGAGAGACAGGGAAGCCTGGAAAAATGTAAACAGAGAGGTTTACTCAGAAGTAAATCCACAAGGAGGGCCCTTCATCCAAAGTGCCTCCTTTTGCAGATTTACTTCTGAGTAAACCTCTCTGTTTACATTTTTCCAGGCTTCCAGCCGAAAGAAGGAGCGAGTTTAGGGCTTGCCTTGCCATAATACTTATTGGCAAGGGAGGCGGGAGGGTGGTGAGAGAGAAGGAGGGTGGCCCCTTACGACCTAATAACGACACTTAAGAAAATCCTGGCCCCGAAGTTCAAAAAGAAAGTCCACTTCCTGGTTGGCGTTCCAGGTGCGGAAATACTCGAAAGTAGCATTTCTTACGAATTTCTTACGAAACGAATCATTTTCATAACTTTTTTCTCATGCCTAGTAGATATACTTAGCAGACAATTCCTGCCATTTTCCACAATACACACACATAGAAAAACAGAGGGAAACTCTGGCCACTAGGGGGAGCCAACGCACTCCTCATCTCTCAGCATTCACAGCGTCCCTTGTTTTTCCTTCCGCATTCCTCAGCGTTCCTGGAGTTATTTAATGGCCTCATAATTCAGTCAAAATTTGCCTTTCAACTTAATGTGGTACCTTTATCTCCTACTTGACAGATGCAACTGTCTTTCGGGTTGCAAAGGTCGGCAGTAGGCTACACTTAAAGGTCGAGCACCCACCTTTACCCGGGCAGGTCTCGAACTCATGACCTATTGGTCAGAGAAATCTTATGCACAGCTGACACTTAGCCAGCTGCACCACATTTCCGGTGCCTGGTTATAGTACAAAGTGATATGTAATATTGATGTTGTACTGTGGCAATAATTATAGTTCATTGTATTTGCATTTTGCTTGTGAGCCGCTCTGAGTCCCCTTCGGCGTTGAAAAGGGTAGCATATAAATATTGTGAAATAAATAAACAAGCCATCAGCAATGGCTTTCCATGGGATTAAAAACAAACAAAAATGTAATACTGACCTTGTGATGAATGTAAGATGAAGAATGTGAGATGAATGTATAGCCAGCTCTTAAGTTTCCCCTGTGAGTATGATGGGGAGGCAGAACTACAAAGGGGACAGCTGTCAATATCAGGGGGGGGATTCTTTATTCTTAAAGGGACACTCACTCATGCTTTCCCCTCTGAATGTGATGGGGTCATAGGACACAATGGAGTAATGGGTCCAAATGTCAGGAAAAGGAGATTCCAATTCAAAATTAGGCCGAATCTTCTGAAGAAAGAGCTGTTCAACCGTGGAACTATCTGCAGTGGCTCCAATCCTTCCTGGAAGGTCATACCCAGAAGGTGTTACTGGGTGACACCTGTTCGGCTCTGCAACCGTTGTCTTGTGGAGTCCCTCAGGGTTCAGTACTGTCCCCGATGTTATTTAACATCTACATGAAACCGCTGAGAGAGATCATTCGGAGTTTCGGAGTAAGGTGTTATCTGTACGCAGGTGACGTCCAGATCTGTCACTCCTTCCCACCTGTCACCAAGGAGGCTGTCCAAACTTTGAACCGGTGCTTGGCTGCTGTGTCGGACTGGATGAGGGCTAGCACATTGAAACTTAATCCAGACAAGACAGAGGTCCTCCTGGTCAGTCGAAAGGCCGAACAGGGCATAGGGTTACAACTTGTGTTGGATGGGGTTACACTCCCCCTGAAGATGCAGGTTCGCAGTCTGGGAGTGATCCTGGACTCATCGCTGAGCCTGGAACCCCAGGTCATGGCGGTGGCCAGGGGAGCTTTTGCACAGTGAAGACTTGTGCGCCAGCTGCGCCCGTTCCTTGGGAAGTCTGATCTGGCTACGGTCGTCCACGATCTGGTCACATCCCGAATAGATTACTGCAACGCACTCTACGTGGGGCTGCCTTTGAAGACAGTTTGGAAATTGCAACTAGTCCAACGGGCGGCAGCCAGATTACTAACTGGAGCTACATACAGGGAGCATACCACCCCCCTGTTGTGTCAGCTCCACTGGCTGCCTGTCCAATTCCGAGCTCAATTCAAAGTGCTGGTTCTGACATTTAAAGCTCTATACGACCTGGCCACGGTAATCCAAGCGACGGTCATCTCGAGACTAGACTACTGTAATGCCCTCTACGTTGGCCTTCCCCTGGCGACAATCCGGAAACTCAAGCTAGTGCAGAATGCCGCTGCTCGCCTGCCAGCAGGAGTGCCGGTGAGGGAGCACATCACACCTACACTCCGGCAGCTGCACTGGCTTCCTATCGAGTACCGAATTGCCTTCAAGGTGTTGGTTTTGACGTTCAAGGCCTTACACGGTCTAGGGCCTGCGTACCTGAGGGACCGCCTTACCCCGTACTCTCCCCGAGATCACTGTGCTCAGATGAACAGAATCTGTTGTTAGTTCCATCAGTCCGCTCCTGCCACCTATCGACGACCAGACAAAGGACCTTTTCTGTTGCGGCACCGGTGCTCTGGAATGCCCTCCCGGACAGTACCGAGCCATCTCGGAACTGGCCCCTTTCCGGAGGGCCTGTAAGACGGCCCTCTTTGGCTTAGCCTTCAACTAGGCACACCGGACTAAGAACTATGCCATATGTCCTCCCATTCCGCGTATGACAATGTAACATGTTTTAATGTGGTTTTATGTTTTTATGTTTTAATTGTAGGGTCGCATGTCGACATGCTGTGACATGCTGCCCGTGTATCGTTCTGTTATCCGCCCCGAGCCTGCTGGGAGGAGCGGAATACAAAAATGAACAATAAATAAATAAATATACGGTTCTGGCCCAGCTCACTTGTCCGAACACATCAGCCTCTACATCCCACCTCATAATTTAAGATCATCTGGGGAGGCCCACACGGTTGGTGGGGATGAGAGAGAGGGCCTTCTCAGTGGTGGCTCCTCATCTGTGGAATGTGCTTCCAAGAGACATATGATCAACACCATCCCTCCTGGTATTCAGGGGGGGGGGGGAAGGAAATCTTGGCTGTGGGACCAGGCGTTTGCACATTAGCACAATGCAGCACTTTGGACTGGATTTGCATTGGTAAGTTGATGAAGATGGCTCAATGCTTCTGTTATGGATGGAACACTGTTTATAACTTAAGTGAATGTGTATGATGTGTCAATGTTAATTGTATTTTAATGTATTTTAATGCTGAATGTTTTTGGTTTTATATTGTATTTATACTGTGTTTGGCATCGAATTGTTGCCTTTTGTTAGGCCGCTCTGAGTCCCCCCTCGGGGGTAGAGAAGAGCGGGGTAGAAATGTTGGAAATAATAATAATAATAATAATAATAATAATCTCAGGTGAAGGTTCCTTCCTTGGAGGCTTTTAAACAGAGACTGGATGGGGATGCTTCGATTGTGGTTCGGTTTTCAACATATTATGGCAACATAAGGTTGGGCTGGATGGCCGGTGTGGTCTCTTCCAACTCGCTCTATGACTCAGAACCCAACCTGGCTCTTTCCCCAGCTCAACATGCTGCTCCCTTGACCTGGTTTGCCCCGCAGTGTGGTGGGGCCTTCCCCCCCCTTGCCTGTTTACCCAGTGTTTCCTCTGGGGGCCTTTTCCTCCAGGGGTTGGTCTGCCCCACCTTGAAGCTCTAGCAGGGAAAGCCACCTGTCAGGTTGACTTTCCAGAAGACAGCGGGGCAGCTTTAAAGCAGGATTTTCCATCCAGGGCCTTTCAGACAGGCCCTATATCCCAGGATCGGATCCCAGCAAGGTTTTCTGTTTATTCCAGATTATCTGGTAGTGTGGACTCTTATAATCTAGTTTAAAGCAGAAAACCTGAGATCTGATCCTGGGATATAGGGCCTGCCTGGAAAGGACCTTAGTTCTCTATCCCTAGACCAGTGTTTTTCAACCTTTTTTTGAGTCGCGGCACATTTTTTACATTTACAAAATCCTGGGGCACACCACCAACCAAAATGACACAAATACATATAGTTAACATGTTTTTAAATGTTATTATACACTCAGTGTGAAAACTGAACCTGTTTCGATGAACACAACATAGATATCCTGGCAGGAATGGCAGAAAGACACAAACTTCCCGCACAGAACTCCCATAACGAAGAGAAAATACTATAAGAGTTTAGTGGGCATTGACCTTGAGTTTTGGAGTTGTAGTTCACCGACATCCAGAGAGCACTGTGGACTCAAACAATGTTGGATCAGGACCAAACTTGGCATGAATACTCAACATGCCGAAATGTAAACACAGATGGAGTTTGGGGAAAATAGACCTTGACATTTGGGAGTTACAGTTTCTGGGATTTATAGTTCACCTACAATCAAAGAGCATCCTGAACTCTTGCAACAATGGAATTGAAACAAACTTGGCATATTGAACTCTCATTACCAACAGAAAGTACTGAAAGGGTTTGCTTGGGAATTGACCTTGAGTTTGGAAGCTGTCGTTCACCTACACCCAGAGAGCACTGTGGACTCAAACAATGTTATGTTATGGTGATTGTTTGTTTTCTATCCAGAATCACAATGTTGGAAGGAGGCTCACCACTTTAAGGTCCCTAAAACAGGCATGGGAAAACATCGGCCCTCTGGGTGCTTTGGACTTCAACTCCCACCATTCCTAACAGCCTGAGGCCCTTTCCTGTTTAAATGGCTGAGGGGGGGTGGTGGAGGAAAAGGGCCTGAGGCTGCTAGGAATGGTGGGAGTTGGAGTCCAAAACACCTGGAAGGTCCATGTTTGCCCAATCCAGCTTTCGACAGAGACCTCTTCCTCCCCCTCCCCCTTCGCGCCCTTTCTTCCCCCTCCTGCCCAACACTTACTTTTTCTTCTACACTGCCGCTTCTGCCACCATTTTGATCCGAGGGGGCAGCGTGTGTGTGTTCAGGAGGGGAGGGGGGAGGAAGGTGTGACCCGTGCGGGCACATCTGCGCAGACTCGCCCCAGAGCAAAGCGAGGCAAAGCGAGTAGAGCGAGGCTGGGAAGAAGGGAGCCCGAGTGGAGAAGAAATGGTGTTCGGCAGGAGGGGGGAAGTTCCAATTTCCCACGACACACCTGAGATCGCTCACGGCACTCTAGTGTGCCACGGCACACTGGTTGGGAAACACTGCCTCAGCTATTCCACTATTTTCCTCATGTCTATGGGACCTTCCAGACAGGCCCTATATTCCACGATCTGATCCCAGCCATGTGTTCTGTTTATCCCATATTATCCGGCAGTGTGGACTCTTATAATTCAGTTTAAAGTGGAAAACCTGGGATCCGATCCTGGGATATAGGGCCTGCCTGGAAGGGCCCCCTAGAATCATACAGCTGGAGAGACCACAACTTTCATCCTTGCACCATGGAAGCAGCTCTTATAGGTTATTTGGGGGGGGGGATGCAAAGGGGAAGAGAGCCGCTCTTAGAAATACCCCCCCTCCCCCAGAAGCTTCCGTCCTCCAGGCCTTTGAAAGGACAGCGATGGGGGAAAGAGAAGAGCGCGCATACCTGTGCTCCCCCCGCCCCCTCTGAAGTGAGTGCACACTGCTTCGAAAAGCTTTCCAACTTTGAGTCCTCCCTAAGCGAAGTCCCTGGCGCGTCCTGGGGCGTGCGCAGGTTGGAAAGGGGGGAGAGGGAGGGAGGGAGGAGACAGAGAAGGAGGGAGAGAGGGAGAGAGAGCAGGAGAGAGGGGGAGGGAGGAAGAAAGGGTGAGAGAGGGAGGGAGAGAGAGTTAGTGAGAGGGAGGGAGGGAGAGAGAGGGAGGCAGAGAGAGAGGGGGAGGGATGGAGAGAGGGAGGGAGAGAGGGAGAGAGAGAAGGAGGAAATGAGAAAGGGAGAGAAAGGGAGGGAGAGGGAGGGAGGGAGAAGGAGGGAGAAATGGTGAGAGAGGGAGGGAGAGAGGGAGAGGGAGGGAGAGAGAGGGGGAGAAGGAGAGAGGGGGAGGGAGGGAGAGAGAGGGGGAGATAGAGGGAGATAGAGGGGGAGAGAAAGGGGGAGAGAAAGGGAGGGAGAGAGAGAGGGGGAGAGAGAGGGGGAGAGAGAAGGAGAGAGAGAGGGAGGGAGAAAGGGTGAGAGAGGGAGAGGGAGGGAGGCAGAGAGAGGGAGGGAGAGGGAGGGAGAGAGAGGGAGATAGAGAGGGAGGGAGGGAGGGAAAGAGAGAGGGAGAGCGAGGGAGGGAGAGAGGGAGAGAGAGGGGAAGGAGGGAGAGAGAGGGAGGGGGAGAAGGAGAGAGAGAGGGAGGGAGAGAGAGGGGGAGATAGAGGGAGAGAGGGAGGGAGAGAGAGAGCGAGAGAGAGGGAGAGAGGGAGGTAGATAGATAGAGAGGGAGGGGGAGGGAAAGAGAGGGAGAGTGAGAGAGGGAGGGAGAGAGGGAAGGAGGGGGAGAGAGAGGGGGAGTAGGGGAGAGAAAGGGAGGGAGAGAGAGGGGGAGAGAGGGAGAGAGCAGGAGAGAGAGAGGGAGGAAGAAAGGGTGAGAGAGGGAGGGAGAGGGAGATAGATAGAGAGGGAGAGAGGGAAGGAGGGAGAGAGGGGGAGAGGGGGAGAAGGAGGAGAGGGGGAGGGAGAGAGGGAGAGAGGGGGAGGGAGAGAGAGCGAGAGAGAGGGAGAGAGGGAGGTAGATAGAGAGGGGAAAGAGAGAGGGAGAGCGAGAGA
Source organism: Anolis apletophallus (assembly GCA_030556195.1). NCBI lineage: Eukaryota > Metazoa > Chordata > Lepidosauria > Squamata > Anolidae > Anolis > Anolis apletophallus. The sequence continues at coordinate 144,751,015 of JARBWK010000003.1, forward strand.
GGGAGGGAGAGAGGAAGGAGGGAGAGAGAGGGAGAGAGGGGGAGAGGGAGAGAGCAGGAGAGAGAGGGAGGAAGAAAGGGTGAGAGAGGGAGAGGGAGGGAGAGGGAGATGGATAGAGGGGGAGAGAGGGGGAGAAGGAGAGGGGGGAGAGAGGGGGAGATAGAGGGAGAGAGAGGGAGGGAGAGAGAGAGAGAGGGAGAGGGAGGTAGATAGAGAGGGAGGGGGAGGGAAAGAGAGAGGGAGAGCGAGAGGGGGGAGGGAGGGAGGGAAGGAGGGAGAGAGGGGGAGAGGGGGGGAGAGAAAGGAGGGAGAGAGGGGGGAGAGAGGGAGAGAGCAGGAGAGAGGGAGGGAGGAAGAAAGGGTGAGAGAGGGAGGTAGGCAGAGAGAGAGGGAGAGAGAGGGAGAGAGAGGGAGGGAGGGAAAGAGAGAGGGAGAGCGAGGGGAGGGAGAGGGAAGGAGGGAGAGAGGGGGAGAGAGGGGGAGAAGGAGAGAGGGAGAGAGAGGGGGGAGAGAGAGGGAGAGGAGAGAGGGAGGTAGATAGAGAGGGAGGGGGAGGGAAAGAGAGAGGGAGAGCGAGAGAGGGAGGGAGAGAGGGAAGGAGGGAGAGAGAGGGAGAGAGAGAGAGAGAGGGAGGGAGAGAGGGAAGGAGGGAGAGAGAGGAGAGGGGGGAGAGAGGAGAGAGCAGGAGAGAGAGAGGGAGGAAGAAAGGGTGAGAGAGGGAGATAGATAGATAGAGAGGGAGAGAGGGAAGGAGGAGAGAGGGGAGAGGGGGAGAAGGGAGGGGGAGAGAGGGGGAGATAGGGGAGGGAGGGGAAGGAAAGAGAGGGAGGGAGAGAGGGAAGGAGGGAGAGGGGGGAGAGAGAGGGAGAGAGCAGGAGAGAGAGAGGGAGGAAGAAAGGGTGAGAGAGGGAGAGAGAGAGAGGGAGGAGAGAGAGGGGGAGGGAGAGGGAGAGAGAGAAGGAGAGGAGGGGGAGAGAGAGAGGGAGGGAGGGAGGGAGAGACGCTCTTCCCGCCTCTTCCTCGCAGGGAAGCCCCTCTGGGGCGGGAAAGGAGAAGGGCTCCAGAAGAGCGCGAGGGAGGGTGGGGGTGTGGGTGGGGGAGGAGGGGAGGGGCAGTGGGCGTGGCTTGTGGCTCCCTGGCTCTCCCGCCCTCCTCCTCCAATAAAGGCGCGAGGGAGCGCTTCTCCTCAGAGGTGAGGGGAGACGGGGAGAGGCGAAGACTCGACGGCGCGCTCGTGCGAAGGAGGATGGGAGGCCGGCAGAGGCGGACTCCCTGAAGAAGAAGCAGGAGAAGCGGGCGTCTCTTTGGGCGGAGGATGCGGCGAGCGGGGCTCTGTCCGGCGGCCTGGGTGCTGCTGCTGGTGCTGCTCTGGGCGGCGTTGCGGGGCTCGGAGCCTCTCGCCGGGGACCAGCGCTGCCTGCTGGGCGGGACCAAGGCGGCGCCCAACCCCCTACGCCTCTTACCCGCGGGCGGCAACGGCACCGCCGGGTGGCTTGGCCTCCTTTGGCGGCGGAGGCGCGCCCGGAGCCCCAGCGGTGCCGGCGAGGCCTGGGGCGGCGAGAAGGGGCCCCCGCCGCGCCCCCCGCCCTCCTCTGCCTTCGCCTTGTACTTCTCGATATCAGAAGGGCCTTTCCCATGGTTTCAGGTTCCTTCCCCTATCCCGGCATCCTTACAAGTGGAAGCTGGTGCTAGCTCTTAACTCAAAACGCTCCTAAGTTGGGATGCTCGTAAGTAGACGTTCCACTGTATATATAAGGCAAGGAGGTGGACTAGCTCTTTAACTCAAAACGCGTTCCACCTAAGTTCAAGGAGGTGGATGCTCGCTTCTAAGTTGGGAGACGTTCCACTGTATATATAAGGCAAGGAGGTGGACTAGCTCTTAACTCAAAACGCTCCTAAGTTGGGATGCTCGTAAGTAGACGTTCCACTGTATATATAAGGCAAGGAGGTGGACTAGCTCTTAACTCAGAACGCTCCTAAGTTGGGACGCTCATAAGTAGACGTTCCACTGTATATATAAGGCAAGGAGGTGGACTAGCTCTTAACTCAGAATGCTCCTGAGTTGGGACACTCCTAAGTAGACGTTCCAGTATATATATAAGGCAAGGAGGTGGGCACAAGTCCACCTCCTTGCTTTATATATACAGTGGAACGTCTACTTACGAGCATCCCAACTTAGGAGTGTTTTGAGTTAAGAGCTAGCACCAGCTTCCACTTGTTGAGGGTCATTGTGGTGCCAGGCTGAAGAGTGTCAGGCTAGGACTTAGGAAAAGGACCAAGCTAGTCTTCATCATGAACTTTCTCATTACTTTGTTGCAGTACCATAGCCAGGATTTTGATTTGGGGGGTGGGGTGAGAGAGGGTCTACCCTAGCAAACCTTTTGTATCGTTCTCCCAATACCCCCATACATATTGGATATATTGAACATGGTGACCAGATCACGATAGGAATACACATAACAGTTTAAATAATGTACCAGTAAGGACTTCTCGTGGACCACCCTGAGAATTTGTGGGGGAGGCTGAAGCCCCTCAAGCCCCCCCCCCCGGGCTATATGCCTGCAAGGATCCATCTCTATGATATCAGAAGGGCCTTTCCCATGGTTTCAGGTTTTTTCTCCTATCCCGGCATCCTTACAAGTTGTAGCTTAACTCAAAGCCTAGCTCTTATCTCAAAACACTCTTAAGTTGGGATGCTCATAAGTAGACGGTCCACTGTATAGATAAGGCAAGGAGGTGGACACAAGTTGAGGGTCATTGTGGTGCCAGGCTGAAGAGTGTTGGGCTAGGACTTAGGAAAAGGACCAAGCCAGTCTCCATCATGAACTCTCTCACTACCTTGTTGCAGTACCGTAGCCAGGATTTTGATTTGGGGGGGGGGGTGGGCTGGGATGAGAGAGGGTCTACCCTAGCAAACCTTTTGTATCATTCTCCCAATACCCCCATGCATATGGGATATATTGAGCATGGTGATCGGATCATGATATGAATGCACATAACAATTTAAATAATGTACCAGTAAGGACTTCTTGTGGACCACCCTGAGAATTTCGGGGGGGGGGCTGAACCCCTCTGCCCCAAGCTTTATGCCTGCAAGGATCCATCTCTATGATATCAGAAGGACCTTTCCCATGGTTTCAGGTTTCTTCTCCTATCCCAGCATCCTTTCAAGTGGAAGCTGGTGCTAGCTCTTAACTCAAAATGCTCCTAAGTTGGGATGCTCATCAGACGTTCCACTGTAAATATAAGGCAAGGGTGTGGACTGGTTCATCTAAGTTGTGGGCTCAGGCTGAAGAGTGTTCCACTATATAGTTTAGGACTTACCAAGTTGGACCAGCCAGTCTATATCCATAACTTATGGGGTTTTGTTGCAGTAGTTTTTTGATGATTGGGGTGCCAGGTACTGGGTGAAATCCCCTTAGCAAATGATCCATCAACCCCAAAACCTCGGCAGGACATAAAGTGGTTCATGGGTGGGTGAGTGTGTGCGTGTGTGTGTGTGTGTGTGTGTGTCTGCGTACCAAGTTTGGTCTATATCCATAACTGATGGGGTTTGCAGTAGTTTCTGGATGAGGGTGAAGGTACTGCAAATCCCATCGCCCATGATCCATCAACCCCCAAACCTCACCAGGACATAAAGTGGTTCATGGGTGGGTGAGTGGGTGTGTGTGTGTCTGTGTACCAAGTTTGGTCTATATCCATAACTGATGGGGTTTGCAGTAGTTTCTGGATGTGGGTGAAGATACTGCAAATCTCCTCATCTGTGGTGCAATCTCTCCCAGACCATTGCAGGATGTAAAGTGTATCATTTTGGGGTGGGGTGGGGGTGGGGATCTGTGTGCCAAGTTTGGTTCATATCCATGGCTGATAGGGTTTTCAGTAGTTTCTGGATATGGGTGAAGGTACTGCAAATCCCCTTGTTCATGGTCAATCCTCCTCCTATGGCCCGGAAATCACGCCACACCCTTGAATTACTTTTCTTGCGGTTGTACAGCATACAATGACATCAAATGCTATCCTCATAGCACCTTCCATATTCTAATCACTATTATATAACCCCTAAAGGGTTATTTAAAGCGCCGGGAATGTGGCGCAGCTGGCTGGGTGCCAGCTGCATAAGATCTCTACTGACCAGAAGGTCATGAGTTCGAGGCCTGCCCGGGTCGAGATGAGCTCTTGACCTATTGTGTAGCCTGTTGTCGACCTTTGCAACCCGAAAGACAATTGCATCTGTCAAGTAGGAAATTAAGGTAAAACTTAGTGGGGAGGCTAAATTTAATTGATTTACGAGGCCATAAAAAAGATCTCCAGAAAACACGCTGAGGAATGAAGGAGTGCGACAGCTCCCCCTGGTGGCCAGATGTTAAATTGCCTCTGTCTGCCTTGTGTGTTTGTGTGTCTGCGGGGTGAGAAGGGCGGAATAGAAATGAAGTAAATAAATAAATAAATAAATAAATAATAAAGGGACACCTATAGACCTCCAGTAATTTTTCAGAATGTTTAATAAGGACACATGCTGAATCGTGCCTTCTTCATCAACTTCTTACTGTCTGAATACATTTAGTTGTGTTGGCCAGAACATTTAATTTATCTGAGTCGGAGAACTACTAAACAAACTAAGACAAATACAAAAAAGACAGATTTCACAGCACACATTTGAGCGTATCCTATTGACTGAAATATAGTGGACCCAGGGCCATAGCCAGGATTGTGATTCCGGGGCTGAGTCTGGGTGAGAGAGGGTCTACCCTAGCAAACCTTTTGTATCATTATCCCAATATCCCCATGCACAGGGCCATAGCCAGGATGGTGTTGGGGGGATGGGGGTGGGGGGAGTGTGATTTGTTGGGGGTGACTCTCTGGGTGAGAGAGGGTCTACCCTAGCAAACCTTTTGTATCATTATCCCAATATCCCCATGCACAGGGCCATAGCCAGGATTTTTTGTGGGGTGGGATTTGTTGGGGGCTGCTGGGGGGGTGAGTTTGATTTGTTGCACAGGGGGATTTTGTTGGGGGTCTGGGTGAGGGTTTGATTTGTTGGGGAGGGTCTACCTTAGCAAACCTTTTGTATCATTATCCCAATATCCCCATGCACAGGGCCATAGCCAGGATTTTTTGTTGGGGGGGGTGGGGGTGGGGTGAGTTTGATTTGTTGCACAGGGGGGGCTGATTTCTGGGTGTGAGAGAGGGTCTACCTTAGCAAATGGGGCTTTTGTATCATTATCCCAATATCCCCATGCACAGGGCCATAGCCAGGATTTTGTTGGGGGGGGGGGTGGGCTGTGTTTGATTTGTTGGGGGGGGCTGAGTCTGGGTGAGAAAGGGTCTACCTTAGCAAATCTTTTGTATCATTATCCCAATATCCCCATGCACAGGGCCATAGCCAGGATTTTGTTGGGGGTGGGGGTGAGTTTGTTTGATTTGTTGGGGGCTGACTCTGGGGTGAGAGAGGGTCTACCCTAGCAAACTTTTGTATCATTATCCCAATATCCCCATGCACAGGGCCATAGCCAGGATTTTGTTGGGGGTGGGGTGGGCTGAGTTTGATTTTTGTTCCAGGGGGCTGAGTCTGGGTGAGAGAGGGTCTACCTAGCAAACCTTTTGTATCGTTATCCCAATATCCCCATGCACAGGGCCATAGCCAGGATTGGGGGCGCTGAGTTTGATTTGTTCCAGGGGGCTGAGTCTGGGGAGAGAGAGGGTCTACACTAGCAAACCTTTTGTATCATTGTCCCAATATCCCCATGCACAGGGCCATAGCCAGAATTTTGTTGGGGTAGGCTGAGTTTGAGGTGATGGGGGGGCTGACTATGGGCGAGAGAGGGTCTACCCTAGCAAACCTTTTGTATCATTATCCCAATACCCTCATGCACAGGGCCATAGCCATGATTTGTTGGGATTTGTTGGGGGGGGCTGACTCTGGGTGAGAGAGGGTCTACCTTAGCAAACCTTTTGTATCATTATCCCAATATCCCCATGCACAGGGCCATAGCCAGGATTTTGTTGGGGGGTGGGGGGTGGGCTGTGTTTGATTTGTTGGGGGGGCTGAGTCTGGGCGAGAGAGGGTCTACCCTAGCAAACCTTTTGTATCATTATCCCAATACCCTCGTGCACAGGGACATAGCCATGATTTTGTTGGGGGGGCTGAGTTTGATTTGTTGGGGGGCTGAGTCTGGGTGAGAAAGGGTCTACCTTAGCAAATCTTTTGTATCATTATCCCAATATCCCCATGCACAGGGCCATAGCCAGGATTTTGTTGGGGGGTGGGGGTGGGGTGGGCTGAGTTTGATTTGTTGGGGGGGCTGACTCTGGGCGAGAGAGGGTCTACCCTAGCAAACCTTTTGTATCGTTATCCCAATATCCCCATGCACAGGGCCATAGCCAGGATTTTGTTGGGGGGCGGAGTTTGATTTGTTCCAGGGGGGGCTGAGTCTGGGTGAGAGAGGGTCTAGGGTCACTAGCAAACCTTTTGTATCATTATCCCAATATCCCCATGCACAGGGCCATAGCCAGGATTTTGGGGGCGCTGAGTTTGATTTGTTCCAGGGGGGCTGAGTCTGGGTGAGAGAGGGTCTACACTAGCAAACCTTTTGTATCGTTATCCCAATATCCCCATGCACAGGGCCATAGCCAGGATTTTTTGGGGGGCGCTGAGTTTGATTTGTTCCGGGGCTGAGTCTGGGCGAGAGAGGGTCTACCCTGGCAAACCTTTTGTATCATTATCCCAATATCCCCATGCACAGGACCATAGCCAGGATTTTGTTTTTTGGGGGGCTGAGTTTGATTTATGTGAGGGGGCAGAGTCTGGGCAAGAGAGGGTCTACCCTAGCAAACCTTTTGTATCGTTATCCCAATACTCCCATGCATATGGGATATATTGAGCATGGTGATCAGATCATAATATGAATAAACATAAGTTTAAGTAATGTACCAGTAAGGCTTCTTGCAGACGACTCTGAGAATTTCGGGGAAGGGGGTGAAGCCCTCAACCCCCCGGGCTACATGCGTGAGTGGATCTTTCCTTCTTCTTCGCATCAAAAAACAGATCTAAAACAAACAACTCATAACAGATTTCACAAAACCACGGGACCCTATCCCTCTTGCAAAAATAAAACATTTTTCTTAATATCAAACAAGGAACGAACTCCACCTCAAGGAATCTTTCTAACCTGGGAGTCCCACATTCCCTGTGTGTTGGACTGTTCCCCCCGAAATGTCCCTACGTAGCAGTCATGGGCCAACTCCGGCCCTCCAGGTCTTTTGGACTTCAACTCCCACAATTCCTCACAGCCTCAGGCCCTTTCCTTTCCTCCCTCAGGGCCCTGAGGCTGTTAGGAATTGTGAGAGTTGAAGTCCAAAACACCCGGAGGGCCGGAGTGTGCCCACCTTTCAACTTTTGAGAACATTATCTTACCTCAGAAAACCAACACTTTCCTTCTGAAGGAAGGAAAGCAAGGGAAGTGGGCTCTACCCAAACCCCAAAGAGAGAAACAGAGTGAAGGGCGACTCTCCAATGTGATTTTAACCTAAACCATTATTTCCCAAACTCTGCTCTTCCAGATGTTTAGGACTTCATCTCCCAGGATCCAGGATCGTTGGCCAAGGCAGCTGAGGCTTCCGGGAGTTGAAGTCCAAAGCACCTGAAGAACTAGAGCTTGGGAATCACTGGTCTAAACTTTGAAGGAAGCACCCACTACTCAGGGGCTGGGACCTGTTCGGGAATCGGGTTCAGCACCTTGGCCAGATCCTCTAACTGCAAGCCAAGGCAGATCCGCTGACTACGCCGGCAAGAGAGTCTCCTAATTTGCGTGCAGCGATTGTGTGCTTGAGAAACAGGACACTTCCCGTTCCTCTTGGGAGACTGCTATTCCCTTTTAAGCTAGTCTTCTAGTCCAGTGTTTCCCAACCTTTTTTGAGCCGTGGCACACTTTTTACATTTGCAAAATCCTGGGGCACACCACCAACTAAAATGACACAAAATGACACTCTAACACAGTAATACATATAGTTAATATGTTTTTAAAATGTATTTATACACTCAGTGTGAAACCTGGGCCTGTTTCGATGAACTCAACATAGATATCCTGGCAGGAATGGCAGAAAGACACAAACTTCCCACACAGAACTCCCATAACCAAGAGAAAATGCTATAAGAGTTTGGTGGGCATTGACCTTGAGTTTTGGAGTTGTAGTTCACCTATATCCAGAGAGCACTGTGGACTCAAACAATATTGGATCAGGGCCAAACTTGGCATGAATACTCAATATGCCCAAATATGAACGCAGGTGGAGTTCAGGGGAAATAGACCTTGACATTTGGGAGATGTATTTGCTGGGATTTATAGTTTCCTTACAATCAAAGAGCATTCTGAACCCCACCAATGATAGAACTGGGCCAAACTTCCCACACAGAACCCCCAGGAGGCAAGAGGAGGTCTCTACTTGGGGAAAGGGAGGCGGGCCTTCCCAATGCATGGAGAGGGAGAGACCAAGTAGACAACGGGTGGGGAGGGGGGTGTTTATCGAGGTAGGTTTCTTAGGGTTTTTATACTTCAACACACTAGACTCTCCCCCCTCCCCTCCTGGAGGTTCCAATTTCCCACGGCACACCTGATGATTGCTCACGGCACACTAGTGTGCCCCGGCACACTGGTTGGGAAACACTGTTCTAGTCATTTTTGAGCCCAGCGTAGGTTACGCAGGGTGGCTTCAGAGACTGCGAATGAGAGAGATTGGGCAGGAGAGGGAGGCCCTGGGGATAATTATTATCCTAGCAGGCACACACTTCTGGAGAGGCCCCTAGAAATTAATTTTTTAAAAATTTAATAGCTATTAAACAGAAATATATATGTATTAATGCAGCTGTTATCAACCTTTCTAATGCCGTGACCCCTAAATAAGGTTCCTCATGTTGTGGTGACCCCCAACCATATTTTTGTTGCTACTTCATAAATAATGTTGCTAGTCCTATGAATTCTAATGCAGATATCTAATATGCAGGATGTATTTTCATTGTTACAAATTGAACATAATTAAAGCATAGTGATCAATCACAAAAACATTAAGTTTGGGGGAGTATGGACAACGGATGATGGGATTTGCAGTACCTTCAATCGATTCAGCTCTGACTTCCACAGACCACTGAGATCCCCACAAATTAGAGAACTGGACCAAACTTGGCACACAGAACCCACATGACCAACAGAAAGTACTGGAGGGGTTTGGGAGGAATTGGTAGTGATTTAGGGGAGATGTAGTTCACCTACATTTGGAGAGCACAATGAACCCAAACAACGATGGATTTGGATGAAATTTGGGCACAATATGCCCAAAATTGAACACTGGTAGAGTTTTGAGAAAATATCCCTTCTCATTTGGGAGTTGTGGTTGCTGGGATTTATAGTTCACCTACAATCAAAGAGCATTTTGAACTCCACCAACAATGGAATTGAGCCAAACTTGGCACACAGAACCCCCAATCGTTCACTGCCCTCTTAAAGGGGTTCACCCCCCCAAATTCCCCTAAGCCTCCCTCCGCCCACTTGGATCACCTCACCGCCCGCTAGGGGGCGGTACCGCCCACTTTGAGAATCAGTGCTTTAGAGCAGTGTTTCCCAACCGCTGTGATGCGGCACAGTAGTGTGCCGTGACGGACCTCCTGCTGTGCCGCGAGAAAAGCTCTCTGCCCCCTTCCTTCCTCCCTCCTCCTGCCGAACTCCTGCTGCTTGGGGGAGGAGGAAGGGCTGGGCGGTGGTGAAGAAAAAAAGAAGGGGCCGGGCGCCGCCTCCCCGGCCGTTTCCCCAGCCAGCCTCCAATCCGCCATGACTCTCGCTCCTCGCTCGCTGAAGCCGCGTGGAGGAGGAAGCCAAGGGAGGGGCGGGGCATGGCATGGACTGGCTCCGCCCCCTCCTCGGCTTCCACTCTCCCACAGCTTCTCCAGCCTTGAGGGGGCAATGCCAAGCCAGCATTGTGCTGGCTCTGCCACCGCTGGCTTGGCATTGCCCCCTCAAGGCTGGAGAAGCCGCGCGGAGGAGGAAGCCGGGGAGGGGGCGGGGCATGGTGTGGCCTGGCTCCGCCCCCTCCCCTGGATTCCACTCTCCCACAGCTTCTCCAGCCTTGAGGGGACAGTGCCAAGCCAGCAGTGTGCTGGCTCTGCCACCGCTGGCTTGGCACTGCCCCCCTCAAGGCTGGAGAAGCCTGGGGCAGAGCCCCTCCCTGGATTCCACTCTCCCACAGCTTCTCCAGCCTTGAGGGGACAGTGGGCAGTGGTGGCTCTGGCCTGGCTGCCCCCTCAAGGCCTCAGCTTTGGCACTCCCCAGCAGCTGCTCCCAGCAGGCCACCATCCCCCAGCCGTTCTTTACTGTGTTAGAGTGTCGTTTTGTGTCATTTTGGTTGGTGGTGTGCCCCCCGATTGTTTTAATGTTAAAGTGTACCGCGGCTCAAAAAAGGTTGGGAAACACTGCTTTAGAGAAAGTGGGGAGAAGATTAGGGGGGAAAAACAGCTATCACAGAAGCCCTTGGCATATCACTGCCTGGGAAGGATTTCAAGCCACCCATGCAACCTTTTTGCAAATAGAACTTTTGCTGTATGTTTTGCCTCAGGCACTGGCCGGAAAATGGAATTTGCTTGGGAATGAATGTGAGATCAGCACTCCAAAATCTAGCTCTTTGCGAAAGTGAGCTGTTCAATTAAGGCTCCAGTTTTTAAAGTACAGGGTTGAGTTTTTGAAATAAGGTTAAAAATAGAGATAACAAATGGGAAGAACACATGCAACAATTTCAACCCGCTTGTTAATTGAGATGAACATTATTTCCCTAGGAAATTAAAAGTGAACTTTAGGGATAAGTTAAATAAAACTATCTAGGTGGGAGACACTCACAGATTATTGAGAGAATGTGGATGTGTGTGAGATCACAGAAAATATAAGAAGCTCATCTTCTTTGGTACTTCATTAGGAACTTGAAAGGATTCCATACGGGATGATGATTCTTGGCTTTTCTTCGCGAAGGACTCATCCCACGCTTTCTACAAGCGCATTGATGATTCAGTGTTGGATGTGTCCTTCGAGCCTGTGCAATTGACCTTTCTGGTGGAGCGCAGCATGCACAGAACTGGCCTCACCCTTTAAACCAAAGGTTCATCTGCCAGCGCCTAGCCAGCTTAGGACGGTGGCAGCAAGGTCCTCAGGTCGTAGGTTTGGTTCGAGTTTCCTTGTCTTAGATGGTTGACCTTACAGGGTGAAACGAGCACCATCTGCCCAAGTTTGAAATCAGGGTTTTCCTTCTCCTAGGATGGTTGCTAAAGGTAGAGAGCCCATCCTACCCGTTGACGCTCTTTGTCAGACCCTTCGGTTGTGACCTGTGTGGCATGGGAAGCCCTACCGGTGGCTTATATGCCACCGCCAGCATAGCTCACAACTTCATTAGGGTTCACAAGTGTGACGATCTCGGTCACCAAAATTGACTAATTGACACTCCCGGTAGTCTGCCACCAACCTAATGGGTCATTAGGATTTACTTTACAATTAAACTCAAATAAATGAAGTGTCTGTAGCGTATGGCCTTTAAAACAACCCACCACCAAGAATGTAAACTGAGGAGACCGAAAGATGACTGAGGCTTCTTTTAAAGTTAATAACAAACGTATTTATTAACTACAACGAGGCTATTAAATAGGCACAGATTGTATTGGTTCTACTGAGAGGCAATTAGCGTACGGTTACAACAATGATAGACTTAGAACAGCGTGATGGTTGCAAGATCAATATATATGTGCTAGAGCGTAGAGGTTACTTATTAAAAAGGCTATTATTACTTCTTCAGATGGTACGTTCAGTTCCACAGACAGTACTAGGACTTGTCTCCCAACTCCCAACTAATAGTTCCACTAGATGGTAGTTGTACTAAACTTCTGGAACATCTAATCACCTAGATCGTTCCCTGAGTCTGGTTACTCCTGGGTTACTCGTAACCCACACAGTCTAAGAGTCCACTACCTGTCACTCTATCTCCAGAGATGACCAGGTATCCCAACTGCCTATCACAAGAACAGTTCTAAATGGCACTCTTCCACAAGCGTTCCCACTAGAATGACTACTGGCCCTAAGAGCGGTCAGAACTGCGTCGTGACTCCCACTAGTCCAGCCTATTCCTACGTGGTGAATTGCTTAGGACAGACTGTCAGTCTCTGTTGCCAAGGCTCTGGTGATACTCCCCCAGAAACCTTGCTCAAGACTGCCTCAGGCTTAGATGCTGAATCTACAGCCTGACTCTAAACAGCAGAGGCTGGAGATGTGCGTCTGCACAGCCTCGCTCTAAACTCCAAACTTCCAGACTGAAACTTTCTCTGACAGGACTTCTATTCTGCCAGCTCCAACTCCTCCCCCTCTAACTCTAGCCAATCACAGCCTCTTCACTGTAGCTAGGCACAAGCCTGCAAGGCCACGCCCCCTTGCTCTGGCTTCCCTTCCCTTAATGGTTGCTGGCTGCAGCCACCTCTCCAAGATGGATGCCAGCCCGACCAAAACAGGATTTCTAAACCCCTTCTAAGCAGGCCTCGGCCCTGCTTAAGGCAGGTGAGTCCTTACAACAAGCCTCTCCCCCACAACAAGGCAGGCCCGGACTAACAACTTTTTGTGCCCTAGGCCACACTTTGGAATTACGCCCCCTCTACTACCGGCACTGAAAGTTGTTGTTTGGGATCCAGGAAGGGAGGGTGGGGCCCAAGCCGCGCCTGCCTTTCTTTCCTTCCTTCCTCGCCCAGGGGCTTGGGGGCTGTGGCGGGGTGGCCATCTGCCGGGGCTGATTAGGATCCCCATGCCCCAGGGAGGGAGAGTAGTGGGGAGAGGCCTGGGGACCCTTCCTGCCTTCCTTCAGGGGGGGGCCCTCCCTGGAGATAGATAGAGAGAGAGAGAGAGACACCCACCCGAGTCCATCTCCTTCAGGGCCGCTGCTCCCCCTCCTCCTCGGTTGCAATCCATAGCTCAGGGAGAACCCCCCTCTGTGGACTTCCACCTCCAAGCAGGCCCTCGCCTTCCTATTGGCCAAGTCTGCGGAGCCACGCCCACCCAGGAGGGAGGGAGGCTCCCTGATTTGCAGGCTGCCGCTCTTTAGCTTTGATCGATGGGTGTCATAAGGGAGCTCAGAGGACTCACTCCTGGCCCCGCCCACTCCCCACGTCCCAAGGAGGGAGGGAGGGAGGTATGGAAGGAGTGACATTACCCTGGGAGGTGACAGAGCAAACAAGGAAGGTGGGCCTGGTGGAGGAGGAGGGAGGGAGTGATGCCACCCTGGGAGACCCCACCCCCGGCTGATTAGCAGGAAGGAGAGAGGGAAGCTGCTGCTGCTGCTGCTCCTCGCCCTGCGTGTCCTGCCTTGAGATGAGGCTCGGCCCTCCCTCCCTCCAGGGCCTTTGTGCTTCAACTCCCGCCATTCCCAAGGGCTGGCCATGGAGGTTTTTTTTAATTAACTTTTTTTTTGGTCTGAGAATTGTGCCCCCCTCGGCTTGTGCCCCTAGGCCATGGCCTAGGTTGGCCTTATGGGTAATCCGGGCTTGCAACAAGGGGGCGCCAACGGAGAGGATGATGATGATTTCTTATATGTCTTTATATCCCACTTTCCTCTCATTTCCACAAAATGGCTCATAACATTAAAAACAATGGAATTCAAACATCTACAATGTGTACATATTAAAACGTAATTAAACCTAGAATTGTTGAAACAAATCAGGTAAAATAACATAAAACCATTAAAACTGTAAAAAAAATTATTAAAACACTATGCGGCATCTCATGGCTCATTTTTCAAGATGTGTTGCCTTAAAGACCTGCCTGAATAAAAATATTTTAGCCTGCAGATAGAAGGGTAACATGGAGAGGGCCATTCTAGCCTTTCTGGGAAGAGAGTTCTGGAGCCCAGGGGCAGCCAGTGTGAGGATGGTTGGTGGAGAGTGTCTCTCCTGATGATCTCAGAGCCCAAACAGGTTTGTACCAGGAGATATGATCTGCCCAAGACCCTGGATCTGAGCCATATAAGGCTTTAAAGGTGAATTGTGTCTGGAAACAAACTGGCAGCCTGGTCAACTTGAGAAGTTCCGTATCTTGGGAAGTCAGACTTGGCCTTGGTGGTGCACGCTCTGGTTACATCCCGTATAGACTACTGCAATGCTCTCTACGTGGGGTTGCCTATGAAGACTGCCCAGAAGCTGCAATTAGTCCAGCCGCAGCAGCAGCCAGGCTACTAACGGGAGTGGGGTACAGGGAGCGCACAACTCCCCTGTTGCACCAGCTCCACTGGCTGCCAATTAGCTTCCGAGCACAATTCAAAGTGCTGGTGTTGACCTACTAAAATCCTATACGGTTCTGGCCCAGTTTACCTGTCCGAACGTATTCTCCCCTATGAACTGTCAAGAGTGCTAAGATGGTTTAGAGAGGCCCTGCTCTCGGTCCCACCACGTTCGCAGGCGCGTCTTGTGGGGACGAGGGACAGGGCCTTTTCTGTGGTGCCCCCCGGCTGTGGGATTCCCTCCAAAGTGAAATTAGATCCACCCCCTCCCTCCTGACTTTTAGGAAGCGGGTGAAAACGTGGCTGTGCAATGAGGCCTTCGCAGAATGAAGGAGGAGATCGGGAATATATGGATCAAGTTGGATTTGATTTTACTTTGGCGAAAGGCTTTTAAAATGTATTTATTGTATTGCATTGTAAATTTTATTGTAAATTTATGATGTTTTTAGATTTTAAATGTTAGCATTGAATACTTGGTGTTTGCCAGTCTGAGTCCCTCTTCGGAGGTGAGAAGGCCGGGGTAGAAAAGTTTTAAATAAATAAATAAATAAACTGTCTGGCCACAGGTCTTTTGACTAGCCAAATTTTTTAAACTCTCTTCAAAGGCAGCCCCAAGTAGAGCATGTTATAGGATGTAACTAAGACACTGTGGCCAGACCTGTCATCTCAAGGAACAGGCACAGTTGGTGCATGTTTTAAATGTGTGTACGCACTCCTTGCCATTGCAGAAATCCAGGCCTCTCAGTTCAAGGCTGAGTCCAGGAGTACACCCAAGCTGTGAAGCAGGGCCTTCAGGAGAAGCGTAATCTCATTAGTAACAGGCTAAATCTTTATTCTTTTATCTGATTTCCTGATGGCACTGCACCCCAAAACTGTGAATGACCTCTCCCAGCAGTTTCACGTATATGTTTAAAAACATGGGGAATAAAACAGGTCAACTGCCATGGACTCTAGCAAGAATCTCTCAGCACCACCTTCTGGGTTTATCCCTCCAGGAAAGACCAGAGTAACTGTCTCTTGGCTTTTCTTCGTGAACGAATATTCAGGAAGGACTCATCCCACGCTTTCTACAAGCGCGTTGATGATTCGGAGGTTGGATGTGTCCTTTGAGCCTGTGCAATGGGTTTCTGGTGGAGCAGAGCGTGCACAGAACTGGCCTCACCCTTTAAACCAAGGTTCGTCTGCCGGGGCCTAGCAAGCTTCGACGGTGGCAGCGAGGTCCTCAGGTCGTGAGGTTTGATTTGAGTTTCCTTCTCTTAGATGGTTGACCTTACAGGGTTAAACAGTGGTTTCAACTCACTATACACAAAGCTAAACCATAGGGCATAAGGGGGCAGATCTATGGGAATAAAGGTGTGGACACGTGTTTGAGGTAAAAAATCAAAGTATAATCATCATGAACAAATTCAAGTGCTAAATAGCATAACAATCTCACAAAAAGCACAATGCAATGCAATTCATTCACAGTGTTCAGATTCACATAATAACAATAGTAGTGCCCTACAATGGTATAGGGCCAAGTACAATATTCCAATAGAATCTGTGTTCCCCTATCAATAGTCAAAGTATAATAACTCATAGGCTAACGACTGAGTCAGAAAGGGAGCCTTGGTGGGTTGAAGAGCTGGCAAGCTGCTGGATGGCGCCTGACTATTGATAGGGGAACACAGATTCTATTGGAATATTGTACTTGGCCCTATACCATTGTAGGGGCAATACTATTGTTATTATGTGAATCTGGAACACTGTGAATGAATTGCATTGCATTGTGCTTTTTGTGACATTGTTATGCTATTTGGCACTTGAATTTGTTCATATGATTATACCTGTGATTTTTACCTCAAACACGTGTCTACACCTTTATTCCCATAGATCTGCCCCTTTATGCCCTGTGGTTTAGCTTTGTGTATAGTGACCTAAAAAGTGGTTTCCCTGCTACTGAAGAAACAAAATTTAGATGGATCAGTTCCCTTCAATTACCGTCCAGTGTCGAACCTTCTGTTCCTGGGCAAGGTGATTGAGAGGGCAGTAGCTGGGCAACTGCAGCAGTTCCTTGAGGACAGAGCCGGCTTAGATCCCTTCCAGTCCAGCTTCCGCTTGGGGCACGGGACGGAGACTGTGTTGGTCACCATTTCAGATCAGCTTCGATGCCAACTGGACAAAGACGGTTCAGCGCTGCTTGTGTTATTGAACCTCACAGCAGCTTTTGATACGGTCGCTTACAATCTTTTGGCCCACCGCCTTGCCCTTGCTGGAGTCAGGGGAACAGCCTTTGAATGGCTGTTGTCCTTTCTCCACAACCGGGGACAGCGAGTGAAAAGGGGTGGTTTGGTTTCCGAGAGGGCTCCACTTACCCGTGGGGTCCCTCAAGATGCCATTCTTTCCCCTTTATTATTTAACATCTATATGCGACCACTTGCTGGTCTGATTCGAAGCTTTGGGCTGGAATGTTATCAGTACGCCGACGACACCCAGCTCGTTCTGAAAATGGAAGGCCGGCCGGACTCCGTACCCTCTTGCTTCCATCAGTGCCTTGAAGCCGTTACTGGTTGGCTGCATGCCAGTAGATTGAGGGTGAATCCAGCAAAGACGGAGATACTGTGGCTGGGCCGCCTGGTTGGTGGGGAGGCCCGACTGCCTAGCTTGGATGGTGAGCCATTATGCCTTGGGGCCATTTTTGACCCATTGCTGTCGATGGAGGCCCAGGTCTCCAGCGTCAGCAAAACCACCTTTTCCCATCTGCGGCAAGCTAGGCGTCTGGCCCCCTACCTATCCAGAGATGACCTGGCCACAGTGCTCCAAGTCACGGTCATCTCGAGACTGGACTACTGTAATGCCCTTTACATCAGCCTGCCCTTGTTAGTGATCTGGAAACTTAAGCTCATTCAGAATGCTGCTGCACAACTTCTCACTGGGGCTCCAGTGAGCTGTCACATAACACCTATCCTCCAGCAGCTTCATTGGCTTCCGGTCGAGCACCGGATCACCTTCAAGGTGATGGTGTTAACTTTCAAGGCCTTGCATGGTCTGGGGCCGCTGTATCTGAGGGACCGTCTCTTCCCCAACCAACCCCAGAGGTCACCTCGTTCCGAACAAATGAACCTCTTTGAAGTACCGACCTTCAAAGCAATCCATCTTACATCGACCCGGCACAGAGCCTTTTCTGTAGTGGCGCCGTCAATATGGAACACTCTTCCTAGCGATGTACGGGCCTTGCATGATCTACTCTCCTTCCGCAAGGCCTGCAAGACTCATCTTTTCCGGCTAGCCTTTGATTGCTAGGCCAGAAATCTTTCTAAGGTAGTTTAATATGTATGCTTTTACCTCTGTGTGTTTTACCTGATTGTAAGCTGCTCCGAGCCCTCGGGGAGTGGCGGCGTACAAGTCCAAATAATAAAATAAATTATAAAAATAAACAAGCACCATCTGTCCGGGTTTGAAATCAGAGTTTTCCTTCTCCTAGGATGGTTGCCAAAAGGCTAGAGAGCCCATCCTGCCCTTTGACGCTCTTTGTCAGACCCTTCAGTTGTGACCTGTCTGGCATGGGAGGCCCTACCGGGGGCTATTATGCCACCGCCAGCATAGCTCACAACTTCATTAGGGTACGCAAGCCTCTCCCCCACAACAAGGAGGCGCCAATGGAGAGGAGAATAACTGTAAAACACAATAAAAAGGTGCCTCCAAGTCCCAGTTCAACAAAGTGGCCCAGAAAGATACCATGGTCAATGGTACTGAAAGCCAGAACAACCAACAGTGACAGACTCGCCTTGTTCAGTTCTCTGTGCAGGTCCAAAGCTGTTTCTGTCCCACAACGAGCCTTGAAACCAAAGTTAAATTCAACTATACAATCAATTTCATCCAGAAACCCTTGGAGTTGAGGATCCTGCAGGATAAGGTCATACATGTTTGTGATCCTGCATGTTTTATCTATTAACTGTTCTTTAGAAGACTGCATGGGCGTTTGCCACGTATACAGATATTTATGAAGATCTTTATGTAAGACCCCAGGTTCATTGGGTTTTAAATTATGAATACAAATACTTTTAACAATTTTCTTGGGTTTAATGGGGAGAAATTCCTGGCAGCATCATGTTCAGCAATCATGTTCCAGAACTCCCACATTGTTTGGACATTCCCTTGAGAGGTATAAAGGTAAATCTTATTAATGTTATGCACCACTATTGAGAACTTTGGGTTTGTTCCCCTTATATTTATTGACTGAAAATCAGACATAATTGCAGCATTCAACTTACAAATACTGTTCTATGCCTCCATAGGATGCATGTCTATAACTTATCTCTCTCTGGCATTACTTCGCGAACGAAGATTCTTAGGAAGGACTCATCCCATGCTTTTTACAAGCGCAGAGATGACTAAGAAGGCCAATCCGAGATAGGCAAGTCCAGTGGCAGAAAGCACAGCAGAGAGTCTCCTTGGGTGATGTTGTTTATGTGTTGTCATTTCTCTTCGAGACCCATTTGGCGTGTCTTCTTGAAAGAGGCCGCAGCACTGTGGATAGTGCATCTCCATGCCTCCCGATGTGAGGCCAGGGTGGACCATTGTTGGTGATCAATCTGGCCGAGGCTGAGATGTTGTTTCAGAAAGTCCTTATATCTCTTTTTTGAAGCGCCTCTCTTGCGCTGACCCATGGTGAATTCACCATAGAGTAGTATCTTTGGGAGGCGGTGGTCCTCCATCCTAGAGACGGCCCTGCCCAGCGCAGCTGTGTTCTCAATATGATGGCCTCAACGCTGGTGATCCCTGCTTGCTCAAGGACAGCAACATTAGTCACATAGTCAGCCCAGTGTACATTTAGGATTGAGCGAAGACAGCGCTGATGAAAGCGTTTGAGGAGTCGTAGGTGTCGGCGATAGGTGACCCATGTTTCAGACCCATAGAGGAGAATAGACAGTACGATAGCTCTGCACACACTGATTTTGGTGCTTTGCCTCAGGTGCTTGTTGCTCCAGACTCTTTTGTGAAGCCTTCCGAATGCACTCTATGCCTTTGCTAATCTGTGATCTATCTCTTTATCAATCTTGGCGTCTGAAGAGATTATGCTTCCCAGGTAGGTGAACTGCTGAATGGACTTAAGCACAGATTTGCCTATGCTGACGTGGGGATGATGGTGTTCTTCCTGTGGTGTGGGCTGGTAGAGAACTTCCGTTTTCTTCAATAAAATATAAAACACCATAAAACAACAAACCATCAATACCTGAGAAAAGTGGGCATGTGTAGATTTGAGACTAATAGATGGGTGAAATTGGAGAAAGAAGTGAATGCAGTTGGACCTGAGGAACTGATATTCAGGAGATGGGGAAAAGGTGAAGTGGGTAAATTGACCGGACCTATGAAAGCCACGTTGGAGGTGTGGAGAAAGTGGCAAGGGAGGATGGCACCGGGAGTCTCGAAGGTAGCCTCGTTAGAGGTAATGAACCCTAAAAGGGAGGAAAACATAAGTAGAGTAATAAGGGAATTGAGAGGGAAGGGGGTCACAAGATTGGAGCAATTAGTGGATGAAGGGGGCAGAACTAGGAGGGACAGATTAGAGAATTGGCTGGGACAAAGGTGGTGGTTGCAAATCTGGGCAGTATGTGAATCTTTATGCAAAGGGAGGTTAGAGAGGCAATGCAAAGAGAGGACATCGCCTTTGAAAAGTTGGTCAGGGAAAGGAAGGAAAGGGAAAGAGTTCAGGTGGGAAAGATATATAAGTTGTTAGCAGCGTCAGGGGAAAGCCCTGTACAAGAATTAACCAAAATGTGGGAGAGGGAAATACAAGTATCAGAATTAGAGATGGAAAGGATAATGGGAAATATTGCAAAGATGAAAAACACAAGAGTGAGGGGAAATGAAAAACACTTCTTTCAGAATGTGAGCAGCCGATGTTGGCATGGGTGCCAAGTGAAAGGGGTATATATGCACCTGATTTGGGAATGTGTAGTAGTCCAGAAATTCTGGAAAGAGGTACAAGGGGAGATCAATAGGGCATTGAATATAAATTGGGTAATTACGAAGGAGATCGCGATACTGGTGAAAAGGAGTGACCTGGGCGAATATGGGGGAATTAAGGAAGCCATGATTGATAGCGCACAGTCTGTTATAGTCCTAGGCTGGAAAGATTCTTCCAAATGGACAATCAAGAATTGGCTGCGCTATCTGGTAGAACACATCCAATTTGAAATTATGGAGATTAGGGTTAATGAGTTGGATGAGAATAAACTGCAGAAGCTGTTGGGGCGATGGGACCGGGTAAGGAAATATATAGTTGGGAGAACCCGAGATCAAGATATGAGCAAGAAGTTGGATCTACTGTTTAACGTGTAATGTAAGCTGTCCAAAATGCTTGAAGGAGGAGAAGAAGAATAGTGATGAAACCCTCAAGGGGTGGAGGGGGTGTGGATGGTCGTGAGGGTGGAGGAGACACTTTCACAGTGCACCTTGTTTTGTTATGTTCGTTGTATGGTTGTTTCATTTTATATGTTTAAAAAACCAATAAAAATTATATATATATATATATATATATATATATATATATATATATATATATATATAAAGGGACTAATAGGACAGGACAGATGATGGTGTTCTTCCTGTGGTGCGGGCTGGTAGAGAACTTATACATATCAGACATTTAGAGAAAGAAATAGCAGCAGCTGAGTAATTCAAAAGAAAGCTGTGAACACCTGAGTTGCCTACTTTCTCAATAAGGTGTTCTTCACATGTTTTGAATTTCAACACCTGCCAGCCCAGTTAGCATGGCTAGTGTTTAAAGAATTTGGGGGTTGTAGCCATACTTTCAGGCTTCAGTGCAAAGACAGATTGGTTCAGTTTACTTTTCAGGACAGCTGCTTTGGAGACCATCCATGTTAACAATAAATCATACTATCTAAAATTATTGTAACTTTCTGGTCTTAGAAGCCATGGGAATTCTTACATGCCACAAATTCTTCACCTGGAGATATTTCCCTCGCACAACTGTTAAAACTCAGCCTTCTCTCACATATGGCAAAGAGGTCTTCTGACAGTGAAGCTTGGAAAGTCAACAAGATCCCATCCAGGGAATCGCAAAAGCGGAATAATAGATCTGGTAGGAGTTTAGCCCATCCCTTAAAATGTACAATGTAGAGAACAGCACCAGTAACAGTAATTCAAACCACATTTGCTCTCCTTTTCTAAAAAAATTCTTTTAAGGGGGTGGGGAGGGAGAGATTTTTGGCTTTCTTGAAATTGCAAACATAAATTATCCAGATCAGAGTCAGGGACCACCCACTACATCTTATGCCAGAGACCAGTTTTCTCATTCCTCTTTCCATCTGCAAAAGTAATTACCACAGTGTCCTGGAAACAGGTGGAGTGTTGGGAAAACCAACCTGATAGATATGATAATGGAAAACTGATGGGAAAGGAAGGGTGGTACATGGATTAGGTGAGGCAGCAGCGATGGCCTGTAATTGGCTATACTCTTGAGAAGGGATTAAATCCGAGGTGTCAAATTTGTGGCCCTCCAGATGTTTAGGCCTCCAACTCCCAAAAACTCCAGCCAGCTTGTCCAATGGCCAGGAATTCTGGGAATTGAAGCAGGCCCAGATTACCCATAAGCCCACCCTAAGCCATGGCCTAGGGGCGCAAGCCAAAGGGGGCGCAGTTCACGGACCAAAATAAAGTTGAAATAAAACTGCAACGCGCGGCATGAGATGACTCTCTCTCTCGAGGGAGGGCGGAGGGAGAGTGCTGCGAGGGGGCAGGGGAGGAGGGAATGGCACCCCCCCTCACCATCGCCCCCACCGCCGCCCCCTTGTCAAGGAAGGAGCGGAGGGCGTGAGGAGGAGGAGGAAAGCCCCCGGGGCCGCTGCCAGGCATGCGCGGCCCCCAGGAACATGGCAGAGGAGGCAGAGACCGCGGCGCTCAAGCCCTCCTGTCGCGCATGCCCAGCAGTGACCCCGGGGGGCAGGGCTTCCCTTCCTTCCTCCTCCTCCCCGTGACCGCCTTCCTTGACTGAAGGAAGGCGGTCGCGGCGAGGAGGAGGAAGAGGCGGAGGGAAGCCCTGCCCATGGGGCCGCTGCCGTGCAGGCCCAGCAGCAGCCCTGGGGGCGGGGCTTCCAAAGTGTGGCCTAGGGCGCCAAAAAGAGGTAATCCGGGCTTGAATTGAAGTCCAAAACACCTGGAGGGCCACAAGTTTGACACCACTGGATTAAATGATAAGCTTTTTATCTGTCCCAAAAAAGCTTCTTAAGGTTTAGAACACAGCAGCAGCAAAGACTAACTCATCCGTCTTAAAAACTATTTATCCCGAAATTGTTTAGCCAGTTTTTTTAGTCTTGCAATAATTTTATGTTTACAGATTCCTCACAGTAGATAACCTTACAGCTCAAAGAATTCTAAACCAATGGTCTCCCTAAATTGGGAAAAGATTTGTTAGGAGGCCTATGATTTATTTATTTATTATTTATTTATTTCCAACATTTCTACCCCGCTCTTCTCAACCCCCGAGGGGGGACTCAGAGCGGCCTAACAAAAGGCACAATTCGATGCCCACACAGTAAAATACAATATAAAAACCAAAAAAAAATCAGCATTAAAATACATTAAAATACAATTAACATTAACACATCACACACACTCACTTATGTTAAAAACAGTGTTCCGTCCATAACAGGGGCATTGAGCCATCTCCATCAAGTTGCCCTTACAAATCCAGTCCAAAGTGCTGCATTGTGCTAATGTGCAAACGCCTGGTCCCACAGCCAGAACTTCACTCCTTTCCTGAATGCCAGGAGGCATGTGGTTGATCGTATGTCACTTGGGAGCGTGTTCCACAGGCGGGGAGCCACCACCAAGAAGGCCCTCTCTCTCGTCCCCACCAACCGTGTTTGAGAAGTTGGCGGGAGCGAGAGCAGGGCCTCCCCGGATTATCTTAAATTATGAGGTGGGACGTAGGGGCTGATGCGTTCGGACAAGTAAGCTGGGCCAGAACCATATAGAGCTTTAAAGGTCAAAACCAGCACTTTGAATTGAGCTCGGAAGTGGACAGGCAGCCAGTGGAGCTGACACAACCGGGGGGGGGGGTATGCTCCCTGTATGTAGCTCCGGTTAGTAATCTGGCTACCGCCCGTTGGACTAATTGTAATTTCCAAACTGTCTTCAAAGGCAGCCCCATGTAGAGTGCATTGCAGTAATCTATTCGGGATGTGACCAGAGCGTGGACGACTGTAGCCAGATCAGACTTCCCAAGGTACGGGTGCAGCTGGCACATGAGTCTTAACTGTGCAAAAGCTCCCCTGGCCACCGCCGAGACCTGGGGCCCCAGGCTCAGCGATGAGTCCAGGATCACTCCCAAGCTGAGAACCTGCGTCTTCAGGGGAGTGTAACCCCATCCAACACAGGCTGTAACCCTATGCCCAGTCCGGCCTTTCGACTGACCAGGAGGACCTCTGTCTTGTCTGGATTAAGTTTCAATTTGCTAGCCCCCATCCAGTCCGACACAGCAGCCAAGCACCAGTTCAAAGTCTGGGTATGTTTTCCTGGGGAAAATGTGAAAAAGAGAGTGCCACCATCCTCTGCCTGTGTCTCCATAAAGGGGTAAACCATTAGCCTGCCTTCTCTGAAGATGCTAAAGTTGGATTAAGTCATGTCCAGTCTGTAGGCTGAATGTAAGTCATGGACAGACCTTGGAAAATGTTTTGCTCTTTTGTTGTTGTTACTCGTAATGCCATATGTGGCAGAAGGATTTTTTTAGAATTTTAGTCATCGAAAGCAAATTTTGCAGGCTCTTCTTATCTAGCTGGCGCCCTCACCTCCTTGTATTATCCCTTGCCATCCCTGTAAATGAGTAGGCATTCTGTTCCTGTTCCTGTTGTTGTTGAAAGGAAGCCTTCTCTCAAAGCTCAGCATAGAAACACAATAATCTGCCACTAGAGGTAAAAACCATTCTCTTTCTTCAGCTGCCGCCTATTGTGTTCCATGCTGCATGCTGAGAGAACAAAGCACGGAAAGAAAGAAAGCTTCCAATGGGAGAACAGAGTGCTCTGTTCCTCTTTGGCAGCCCACTGTGTGTCCTCTCTCTCACCCACCAGCTCAGGAGGAAAGCCACATGGGAAGTGAATATGGCTAGACTGCAGGTGCAGTGGTCAGAAAGCGGGATGAGAGTATGGGAGGCCCAGGCCAACGTGCTCACTGACCTTTGAAACTTATTGGGTTACACTGGACCAGTCGCACCCTCTTCACTAGGACTAACTCACTACTTTCAACTCCATTGAGTTGCATGTAAATGCAATTACAAAACAAATAATAGCATGAATAGGAAAAGATGTGAGCATGGATGAAGGGAAATACATGCATTTCCCTTAAAACAAGGCAGGCAGAGAAGTGGGTTACAGAGAGAAAGAGGGAAGAGGAAAAGAAGTGTGGATTGGCCTGGAGGGATTGGGAGAGAGAAAAGTGAAGGGTGTCAATGGATTGTTATGAATTATCTATATATATAAAGGAAGAGTCGTCATGGAAAGACCGTCCCAAACAGAGAAACCTTACAACGCAGAGACACCAAACTTGCCAACAGAAATAGGCCTCAAGCAAGGTATGTTTGTAGCAAAGAAACTTTCCCACCCAAAACCTAAAAGGCCCCCAAAACAACGAGTAAAAAAAAAACTACATTTCCCAGCATCCTCCGGGGCTGCCAACGACTCTCCCAGCCTCTACATTCTGACAACATGATTGGCTGCCAATAAGGGCGGATTTGCATAACTCCTGTACTGGCCAGCCAACATGAACATTCTGACCCATAATAAACTGTCAGAGGAGGATAAGGCAAAGGGTTGAGGCAGAAACACAAGCACCCAAATCACTTGCCACAGAAAATTTACACCCCTACAAATTACAGACCATGCCCAAAATTGACAGTAAGGCTTCATTAACTTAATTTCCCTGACTAGGCCTCACTTAATGGAATGCTGTTTACGCTCTGAATTGACAGTAAGGCTTCATTAACTTGATTCTCCCGACAACGCCTAAGCTCACTGCACATTGTGTATGGCCTGAATTGACAGTAAGGCTTCATTAACTTGCTGTTCCTGACTAGGCCTCAGCTCATGGGACATTGTGTATGGCCTGAATTTACAGTAACCAACCTTGGCACACAGAGCCCCTATGACCCACGCTACATTCTGCTACAGTTTGGAGGAGGGTGGACCATGGATTATGGGACTTGAAGTACCTCCATGGATAATGGGATTTGTACTACTTCACAACCCATCATTCCCCACAGACCACTGTGGCCCAGAACCAAGACCGATAAAGACCAAACTTGGCACACAATGCCCCCCATGACCCACACTCCATCCGACACAGCCACAACGACACAGCCATGGCCCCAACAACACCATAACTAACAACAATTCCAACCCTTACATACTCAGACTTTCTTGCATCTCCTAAATAGGGCACAGCAACGCGTGCCAGGTACAGCTAGTGTATTTATATTTATTTATTTGTCACATTTCTATTCCGCCCCTCTCAGCCCGAAGGCGACTCAGAACGGTTTACACAAGGCAGTCTCTGCCTTCAATACAACACAAGCAAACAAAAAAACCAAAACAACAAATTAACAATTTAAAACATACAATTGCAGTCTCAGCGTACTGTTGAAATCAGTTTCCGTCACATCGTCATCATTCCATATATCTAATTAAACCGTTATATTTCATCTGCGAATGCCTGCTCAAACAGCCAGGTATTGACTTTCTTGCAAAATATCAGGAGGGAGGGGGCCGATCTGATGTCACTAGGGAGGGCGTTCCAAAGCCGAGGAGCCACCACTGAAAAGGCCCTGTCTCTCGTCCCCGCCAGTCGCGCCTGCGAAGAAGGCGGGACCAAGAGCAGGGCCTCTCCAGATGATCTTAAACATTTCGATGGTTCATAGGGAGAGATGCGTTCGGACAGGTAAGTTGGACCCAAACTGTTTAGGGCTTTAAAGGCTAAAGCCAGCACTTTGAATTGTGCCCGGTAGCAAACTGGTAGCCAGTGGAGCTGGCACAACAGGGGAGTTGTATGCTCTCTGAATGCCGCTCCTGTTATCAACCTGGCTGCTGTTCGTTGGACTAGTTGCAGCTTCCAAACAGTCTTCAAAGGCAACCCCATGTAGAGAGCGTTGCAGTAGTCTATTCGGGATGTAACCAGAGTGTGGACCACTGTGGCCAAGTCAGACTTCCCAAGGTACGGGCGCAGCTGGCGCACAAGTTTTAACTGTGCAGATGCTCCCCTGGTTAGCGCCGAAACCTGGGGTTCCAGGCTCAGCGATGAGTCCAGGATCACACCCAAACTGCGAACCTGCGTCTTCAGGGGGAGTGTAACCCTATGCCCTGTTTGGCCTTTTGACTGACCAGGAGTGGCTCTGTCTTGTCTGGATTCAATTTCAATTTGTTTGCCCTCATTCAGTCCGACACAACGGCCAAGCACTGGTTCAGGACCTGAACAGCCTCCTTAGTAGCAGGAGTGACAGAGCTGGACATCATCTGCGTACAGATGACACCGCGCTCCAAAACTCCGGATGACCTCCCCCAGTGGCTTCATGTTATTCATATGTTGTCTTTTCTCCATCTCTGGGACTCAAGGTGGCTCACAAAATTAATAGAGATAAAGATAAAACAATCAACAGAACATGCAAAAATGTAAATATTGTTCACCTACCAATGGGGATTTAAAAACATCTTTAAAAACAAGAAAAAAGAAGTGCAGTACAGTTCTCAAAAGCCCTTTCCCTATTGCCATAAGGCCTGTCCTTACCTACAACCTGAAGGAACCATGGCCAGGCTCTCTTGAAAGAGGATTCCAGATTAAGGGAAAGCCCTCTCCTGCATTTCCATTAGACGTACCTTTGAGAATAGTGCAGAAAAGGTCTGTGGCAGATCCTGGAACGTCTAGGATGTCCCCCCAAATTTCTCTAAATGATTATCCTGTTACATGAGGGCCAATGCGGTCAAGTCAGATATGGCAATGATCTCTCAGAGTTGTGTTCTTGCACCAACCCTATTTACAATCGTCTTCAGCATGATGCTCCAAAGGGCTACGACAGATCTCGAAGAAGAAGACGGCATATATATACATGTATATACACTATCGTACTGATGGCAGCTTGTTCAACTTAAGCCGTCTGAGGGCTCACTCTAAGACTCTAAACCAGTGGTTCTCAACCTTCTTAATGCCGCGACCCCTTAATACAGTTCCTCATGTTTTGGTGACCCCAACCATAACAATATTTTCATCGCTACTTCATAACTGTAATTTTGCTACTTTTATAAACCGTAATGTAAATATCTGATATGCAGGATGTATTTTCATTCACTGGACCAAATTTGCCACAAATACCTAAATTTGAATACTGGTGGGATTGTGGGCCGGATTGATTTTGACATTTGGGACTTATATTTGCTGGGATTTATAGTTCACCTACCATCAAACAGCATTCTGAACTCCACCAACGATGGACTTGCACCAAACTTGGCACACAGAACTCCCATGACCAACAGGAAATACTGGAAGGGTCTGGTGGACATTGAGTTTGGGAGTTGTAGTTCACCTACATACAGAGAGCACTGTGGACTCAGACAATGATAGATCTAGACCAAACTTGGCACAGATACTCAATATGCCCAGATGGAGTTTGGGGAAAATAGACATTGACATGTGTGAGTTGTAGTTGCTGGGATTTATAGTTCATCTACAATAAAAGAGAATTCTGAACCCCACCAAGGATAGAATTGGGCCAAACTTTCCACACAGAACCCCCATGACCAACAGAAAATACTGTGTTTTCTGATGGACTTTGGAGACCCCTCTGACACTGCCTCGCGACTCCTCCAGGGGTCCCGACCCCCAGGTTGAGAAACACTGCTCTAAACTATCTAAGCCGGTAGCTGCTTTTTGCTGACGATGCTGCCCTTGTCGCCCATTCAGAAGCAGCTCTGCAGCGCCTAACATCCTGCTTTGCAGCAGCTGCAGAACTGTTTGGGCTGGAAGTCAGCCTGAAGAAAACGGAAGTCCTCTACCAGCCCGCATCACAGGAAGAACACCATCTTCCTCACGGCAGCATAGGCACAACTGTGCTTAAGTCTGTTCAGCAGTTAACCTATCTGGGAAGCATCATCTCTTCAGACGCCAAGATTGACAAAGAGATAGATCACAGATTAGCAAAGGCATAGAGTGCATTTGGAAGGCTTCACAAAAGAGTCTGGAGTAACAAGCAGCTGAGGCAAAGCACCAAAATCAGTGTGTACAGAGCTATCGTACTGTCTATTCTCCTCTATGAGTCTGAAACATGGGTCACCTATCGCCAACACCTACGACTCCTTGAACACTTTCATCAGCGCTGTCTTCGCACAATCCTAAATATACACTGGACCGACTATGTGACTAATGTTGCTGTCCTTGAGCAAGCAGGGATCACCATCATTGAGGCCATGCTATTGAGAACACAGCTGCGCTGGCCAGGGCACGTCTCTAGGATGGAGGACCACCGCCTCCCAAAGATACGGGTCAGCGCAAGAGAGGCACCCGGAAAAAGAGATATAAGGACTCTCTGAAACAACATCTCAGCCTCGGCCAGATTGATCACCAACAATGGTCCACCCTGGTCTCACATCGGGAGGCATGGAGGCGCACTATCCACAATGCTGCGGCCTCTTTTGAGAAGACACCCTGAACGGGTCTCGAAGAGAAATGACAATGCAGAAAGAACCGCAACTTGGAAACAACATCACCCAAGGAGACTTTCTGCTGTGCTTTCTGCAACCGGACTTGCTTATCTCAGATTGGCATTTTTAGTCATCAACACGCTTGTAAAAAGCGTGGGATGAGTCCTTTCTAAGAATCTTCGTTTGTGAAGTAATGCCGAGAGAGAGATAGAGAGAGAGACCTTTGAGAATAGTGGATGGACCTGTGAAGATCTCAGAGCTAGAGCTGCCTCATATGAGAGAATATGATCATTCAGATATTTAAGGCATATGATGCATAAGACTTAACCAGGACTATGATTTGTACATGGAAACACACCAGCTGTTAGTGAAGCTATTACTGCAAGGGGGTTGTATGTACTACTAATATGTTCGGTCAAGTCTGACAGAGCAATTTGGATGAGCTGAAATTTCTGAAAACTCTTCGAAGATAGCTCTGCATAGAGTGAGTTGCGAAAGTCAAAGAGGATTTAGCTAAGGCAGTGTTTCCCAACCAGTGTGCCGTGAGCGATCATCAGGTGTGCCGTGGGAAATTGGCACTCTTCCCCCTCCTTACAGCTTTTTCTCCCCATTTCCCTCTCCAAAGATCCTCCCTGAGGCAAAGGAAGGGCTCCACCGAATGCCAGGGCCAGGCCCGCCTTGAGGAAACCTTCAGGAGCCTCAACTCAGCATGGCTCCAGCTCCCGCTCAGGGCTGCTTCAACCTCACGATACGTTTCATAGATCTGTGTGGCCTCTTTCGCTGCCTCCCTTCTCCCTCTGCAAAAGCAAAGCACTGGGCGGAAGTGATTGAGTCGGCGTTTTCGCGTTGGCTTGAATTTCTCGCGAGAACAAAGCTGGAAGCTCCACGTTGGTGAATTGGGAAGTGAGCAAACCTGGGAGCATCGGGAGGCTGAAGCATTCACATGTTTCCAAGAAACAAATTGAGCCTCTCCGCTTGGAAATGTTTGGGTTTTTAAAAAAAACTATTTTACTGATTTTTTTGAGAGTCCCCCCACCCAAAGGAACTGTTTATAACAGCTTCATGACATCCATAGTTAACTGGAAGCAAGTTTCACTCAGGGTGAAATTTCACAAGGGTCTGGAGAACAAGCCCTATGAGGAGCGGCTTGAAGAGCTGGGCATGTTTAGCCTGAAGAAGAGAAGGCTGAGAAAAGACATGATAGCCATGTATAAGTATGTGAGAGGAAGTCATATATATGTTGTGTTCATCGAAACAGGCCCAGGTTTCACGCTGAGTTATAAATACATTTGAAAACATATTAACTATATGTATTACTGTGTTAGAGTGCCATTTTGTGTCATTTTGGTTGGTGCTGTGCCCCAGGATTTTGAAAATGTCAAAAATGTGCCGCGGCTCAAAAAAGGTTTAAAAGCACTGAGCTAAGGCAAGCATGAACAGGTGATATGGAAAGAAGGAAAGCATTTGAACGAGAAGGACTTTGGAACATGTCTACATGTGAGAAGGAAAACCATCTCCTCCACTTTTGGCTTTATCTTCATCACTGTGAGCTATAAATCTACCCCATCGCCTGACTCCACCAGCTGTTGCTTCCTCTGCCTCCATGTCCTGTTTACCTGCTCCTCCGTTGATGGCTCCACGTGTTGGCTTCCGGACCATGGGAACTACTTGCTCATTTTAAACTGGTGCTGGAGTGGAACTCTCTGTTCCCAGCTTCAGACACATTCCTGGGTCTATTCCCACTTGCTGGCTAGTCTTCTGACACAGGGGCCGAGAAAAGGTTCTCAGCTTTTCCAGAGGAGTAGTTGCAAGGCCTCTAGTTGGGTGAAGTTTAGCATAGCAGTGGGCACTTGTGAAGGAATGGAGCAACAGTAGGAGGCAAAGAGCATGGTTGTCAGTGCCAGGTGCAGCTCGGAATATGGAGGCTCTCTGAGAACATTTATTTATTTATTTATTTATTTTATTTCTTGGGACTTCTACACCGCCGACTCCCAGGGGGCTCGCGGCGGCTCACAAGAACCAATGGCACAGCGCCAGAGGGTTAAAAACAGAACACTTAAAAACATCATTAAAACATGCAACAACAATAATTAAAACAAGAGCAGCAGCAATATAATGGCCCAGTGGATGTATAGACGAGCCTACTCACCGAAGGCCTGCCTAAACAATTGTGTTTTGCAGGCCCGTCTAAACGGGAGTAGGTCCCTCAGGGCTCTGGCTCGGCCGGGAGGGCGTTCCAGAGCGTGGGAGCTATCACGGAGAACGCCCTCCCGGCGGGTAGATGTTAAATGAGCCAGCTTCACCGATGGTATTACCAAGAGGTTGGCCTCCTCAGACCGGAGTGATCTCGATGGGCAATATGGAGTGAGACGGTCCCTCAGATACGCTGGCCCCAGGCCGTGAATGGCCTTGAAGGTAAGAACCAGTACTTTGAAGGCGACCCGGTGCTCGATAGGCAGCCAGTGCAGATCCTGCAAGATTGGAGTTATACGGCAACCTGCTGGAGCCCCAGACAGGAGCCGGGCGGCAGTGTTCTGCACTAGCCTGAGCTTCCGGATCGACGACATAGGCAGGCCAACGTAAAGCGCGTTACAGTAATCTAGCCTCGAGATGACCGTGGCTTGGATCACCGTGGCTAGGTCGCTCCGGGAGAGGTAGGGGCCAGCCTCCTTGCCTGGCGGAGGTGGAAAAAGCAGCCTTACTGGCCATGGAGACCTGGGTCTCCATTGTCAGATGGGAGTCCAAATGGACACCCAGGCTCTTCACTGACGGCGCTGGGTGCAGCGCCGCACCGTCCAGGGTCGGAAGCCGGGCACCCACCTCGCCCGGGCGGCCCAGCCACAAGATCTCCGTCTTCGCCGGATTCACCCTCAACCTACTGGCTCGCAGCCATCCAGTAACGGCCTCGAGGCACTGTTGGAAATTATCGGGACGGACTCCGGCCTGCCCTCCATCCTCAGAATGAGCTGGGTGTCATCCGCATACTGGTGACAGACCAGCCCATAACTCCCGCACCAGCTGTGCAAGCGGCTGCATGTAGATGTTAAATAACAGAGGGGAGAGAATGGCCCCTGAGGAACTCCGCACACTAATGGGGAGTCTCGGTGACCACCCCGCCCCTCCTCACATGCTGAGACCGCTGGCGGAGAAAGGAGGTCAGCCATTTAAGGACAGTCCCCCTCACTCCAGCCATGGCCAGGCGGTGGATCAAAAGATTGTGGTCGACCGTGTCAAACGCTGCCGTGAGGTCCAATAACACGAGCAGCGCAGACCTGCCTTGGTCGAGCTGGCAGCGGAGTTGGTCTGTGATGGAGACCAGAACCGTCTCCGTCCCGTGCCCCAAGCGGAAGCCGGACTGAAGGGGTCTAGCCATGTTGCATCATCTAAGAAGGATTGCAGCTGCTCCATTACTGCCCTCTCAACCACCTTGCCCAGGTACGAAAGGTTCGACACTGGGCGGTAGTTGAGGGAACCGCAGGATCCAATGACGGTTTCTTCAGTAATGGAGCTACCACCGCCTCTTTTAAGCACTCTGGAAAGACTCCTTGCTCAAGGGAGCTGTTAATGATATTCAACAGAGGCCCACGTAACCCCCATTACTGAGCAGGTGCTGGTGATGAGATATAGGCCCCTTCCAGACGGCCCCTATATCCCAGATCTGATCCCAGGTTTTCTGCTTTAAACTGGACTGATTATATTTCTTTATTTATTATTTCAACTTGTATACCACCACTCCCTGGAGGCTCGGAGCAGTTTACAAGCATCTATATATATAAAAAGAGAGCTGTCATCCTAAGTAGCCTATAGATAGCAAAACCACACAAGGCAGACACACCAAATCAGCCGACATACACACAAAACCCCACAAGGTATGTTTACTACCCCCCAAAAAAGAAATAAACAACACGACCAAAAATACAAAAAAAAACATTGGACTACAACTCTCATGATCCCCCACGCCACCCCCCTCTGGCAGTTTAGAGTGTCAGAATGTTGGTGGTGCTGGCCAATTAGAGGCATTATGCAAATACTCCCTCAGTTAGAATGTAGAGGCTGGGAGCCACCCCCCTCTGGCAGTTTAGAGTGTCGGAATGTTGGTGGTGCTGGCCAATTAGAGGCATTATGCAAATACTCCCTCAGTTAGAATGTAGAGGCTGGGAGCCACCCTCTCTGGCAGTTTAGAGTGTTGGAATATTGAATGTGGTACCCTCTCTGGCAGGGAGTGTTGGGAGGGAGAAGAGGCAGGAAGATAGAAGAGAAAAGCTGAGGGATGAGGGGGAAGAAAGGAAGTTTAAAAGGCAGGAAGGGGTGTTACTGTTGGTCTTCGCCACATGCACACACGTATGTACATATAGACATGCACACATACACACATATATACATGCACTGAAATCTACACATGCACACATACATACACACATCTGTACTTACACACATCTACACATATACACGCATATACATATACAAAAACACACATATACATAAGTACACACATATACACGCATATACATATACACATATACATAAGTACACACACATATATACACACACATATGTACACATAGACACAAATCCATATATATACATACATACACACACAAAACACACACACATATATACTAGCTGACCCGTGCACGCGTTGCTGTGCTATATATGTGTGTGGATGATAGAGAACTTAATCCACCGCATAGAGATCTACTGGGAGAGATCCGATGGCCTATAGTTCTCAGAAAGGCCACTTACACTCCAGCCATGGGGCCGGAGTGTAACTTAAGTCCCTTGCTGGTATCCATATACTACCCTTAGGGGGAGAGGACCTGCTCTGCCCTGCTGGTTTTAAGGGCTGAAAGGCACATCTTGTTTCTATCCCGGATAACATGCTCTGGAGCTGGGGACCATTCTGAGATCCCACTCAGCTCCTGTAGGCCGAAACCTCCTTCGTCTCTTGGCTGGCCTCGAATTTTCTGTCTGGCTTCCCTTAATACATTATACATTTTGGGGGCTATATTACTTATTTCCCCCTGGATGTCTTCCCTCTCAATTTCCATGTCCAATCTCCATGTATGGAAATTTTTCTCTATTATTTCTTCTTTTTTTGTTTCGATTTGTTCGTACAGATCTCCTGCCCCTTTCTTCTCCCCTCTCAAACATTTCCTAATCACCTTCTCGAATGGACTATCCTGTTCTCTTATTTTTTTCCCTGCGTCTAAAAATTTCCTGTCTTATAGCCCAGCTTTGAATCCAATTCCCTGACCCGATCCAGTTCTGAATCCCTTTTTGTTTTACAGGGTTTCCATCCTCTGTGTACAGATCCTCCACTAACCTTTTCCCTCTACTTTCGATTAATCTCAGTGTTCTACCTATACTTTCATCATTATCATAAATTCATTTGCCATACAGTTGCCATCTTATTTTCATTGCCTGGGTTTAACTTCTTCTTTCTTTTTCCCCACACATTTACTGTTCCTTTAAAGCAGGGGTGGGCAATTATTTTTCCCAAGGGGCCACACGAGAGCCAAAAAATATTATGGAGGGCCGCACATAAAGGCTGAACTACATTCTGATCTACATTATTTATTTATTTATTTACTATATTTACTATATATTACACATCATTAATATTAACATATTAATATATCAAGAAATATTCATATATTATTAGTATTAATATCATAATTATTATATTAGAGTATATATATTGAAATTATGATATATTGAAATTATAATATAATATAACATTATATTATATTATTATTATAAAATAATAATAAGAACCACTAAAATAAAATAAAATGAAATTCAAGAAGACAAGGTGCAAACCAAGATAGAGGCTGACATCCTCAAGAGAGGAAGGATCCCAAGATGGAATGGCCCAATGGACCCAGCCCAGAGGATAACAAAGCGGACCCAGCAGCAGAGCAGCGCAGAGCAGCAGACGATCGGAGGCTGCATGCCTCCGCCCACTCTCGCCCCCAGCCGTTCCCCAGCTGATCGCCCTCCCATGGAATGCCTGCCACCCCAGCTTTGGAGTGCCTGCCATCCTGGGAGGCAATCTGGGCCTGCAGTGGGAGCAGTCGGTGAGCTGTGGCGGGTGATCGCCCTGGCGAACCGGAAGATGATCAAGTCTTCCGGGTCGCCAGGGCAATCAGCCGCCGCAGGTCGCCGACTGCTCCTGCTGCAGGCCCGGATCACCTCCCGGGATGGCAGGCACCCCAAAGCCGCAGCTCCTCCGATTGTTCTCCGGAGCGGCGGGCTGTCTGCCGACGCAGGCCCCACAGCCCACGATGGGATGGCGGCAGAAGCACCCCTTCCTCTTGGCCCCGCCCCTGATGCCCTTCTCCCCAGGCCGGACAGAATCTGCTGCTGGGCCGCATCCGGGCCGCAGGCCGTAGGTTGCCCAGGTCTGCTTTAAAGGGTTCCTTGAATTTTGTTTCCTCTCTCCCCTTCCATTCCCTAAATATTATTTTTTTTCCTTTAATATTATTTATTATCTTTTCCATATTTACCCATTTTTCCCCGTATACTGAATTTCCAACAATTACGCATTTATATCCCGTCACTTCTCAACCACCGAAGGGGACTCAGGACGGCATTACCATTAAGCCCTATTAGAGGCTATTACAAAATTACAATAATAAAATCACATATTAAAACATCACATCATAAAAACAATACATTGTTAAAAACAATACATAGTCTTGACAGTCGTGTCACCATTGTAAATTGTCCCTTAAAGTTGAGGTTATTACCAGTGTTTCTAAAGCCCTCGCCAAAAACGCATAGTTTGGGTTCTGCCCAATTCTTATCTTCATGACCAGCAATGACAACTCCCAAATCTCAAGGTCTATTGCCCCCAAACTTCACCAGTGTTCACATTTGGGCATATTGGGTATCCGTGCCAAGTTTGGTCCAGATCCATCATTGCTTGAGTCCACAGTGCTCTCTGTGTTTTGAACTACAGCTCCACGTCAATGCCCACCAAACCATTCCAGTAGTATTTTCTGTTGGGAGATCTGTGTGCCTAACAGCCTACTGGCTGATTTAGGTGAACTATAAATGACAGCAACTACAACTCATCAAAATCAAGTCCTATTAAAAACACCTGCCAAATTTGGGCCGTTACGATTCATAACAGTGCCCATGCCTGCAACATGAGGAACTGTATTGAACATTAGGAAGGTTGGTGCAAGCACTAAGATCTGCTGGGGAGGCCCTTCTCTTGCTCCCACCTCCGTCACAAGCATGGTTGGTGGGGATGAGAGGGAGGCCTTCTTGGTGATGGTTCCCCAGCTCTGCAACTCTCTCCCCAGGAAGATTAGATTAGCCCCGACACTGTCCACCTTTCGGAAAGACCTGAATACCTGGATGTTCCAATGTGCCTTCGAATAATGGTTCTGCCTAGCTCTCATTTTTTGGTAAGATCTCCAGCAATTTATTTCTAGCCCCCAACCCTATAGCTTGCTCCCTGCATAATGCATTCAGGTACTTAATCTGTAATACGAGGGCGGGTCAATAAGTCTGTGACTTTTTGAATGAAACAAAGGTTTTTGGATAAAAAAATCATTTTATTGTTTTCATTGTAGTCTCCTTTGAGCTCTATACACTTTATCCAATGTTTCTCCAATTTTTTTATCCCTTCCAAAAATAAGATTTGTCGAGGTCATCAAAACAGGTATTTGTTTGTGAGATGATTTCATTGTTGGAGTCAAATCTCTTTCCGCCGAGCCATTTCCTTCAGGTTTGGAATCAAGAAATAGTCCCTCGGGGCTAAATCCGGAGAATAGTGTGGATGAGGTAGCAATTCGTATCCCAGTTCATGGATTGTTGCCATGGCAACTGCATATGTGTGCACACTTGCATTGTCCTGGTGCAAAAGAACTTTTTTCTTGGCCAAATGCGGTCGGGTTTTTTTTTCAAATCCTCATTAAATTGACCCAATAAGTTGGCATAATATTTGCCATTGATTGTTTTACCCTTTTGAAGGGAGTCAATGTGGATTATACCGTGTGCATCCCAAAAAACTTTATTGGCTGACAAACCCACCTTGGCCTTCTTTGGCGCCGATTCACCCCGAGAAACCCACTGTTTTGACTGCTGTTTGGTCTCTGGTGTGTTGTGGTGGATCCACGTTTCATCCACGGTTACGAAATGGTGCAAAAACCCGTCCATATTGCCGTTGAACAACGCCAAACACTCCTGCAAAATTGTCACACGATTGCGTTTGTGGTCGATTGTGAGCAAACGCGGCACCCATCTTGCGAAAAGCTTTCTCATACCCAAGTGATCATTTAAAATTGAAACCACTGAGCCATGTGAGATGCCTGTGGCTTCCACAATCTCTCGCACTTTCAATCTCTGATCGGCCAGCACCATATCCTCAACTGGGCGTCCAGAACTTTCGGCATCTTCCGTGCTTGTACGGCCACAACGAAATTCAGTCCATCACTTTTTTACCATTGAAATGGATGGTGCAGAGTCCCCATAGTATTTGTCAAGCTTAGCCTTGGTTTGAGTGATGGGTTTTCCCCGCAAAAAATAATGCTTAATGAGCACACAAAATTCACTTTTTTCCATTTTCTCCTGAAATCCTGCGGCAGTCTGCTATCAATGGCTGTCAAACACAAACTAAATGACGCAGCTTGTTCAAATTTTGACAGGAGTCAACTGACAGGTGCCTGTTGACAGGAGCAGTGTTGCCCTTTCAGTTGAGAGGTGGGAAATTCAAAAAGTCACAGACTTATTGACCCACCCTCGTATATCTGTATCCTATTGCAGAATATGTGATTCTGCACATTTTCAGGATATACCCATCTCTTCCAGTAAACAATTAAACAGTTGTTCTGCTGAAGAGGAAAGAATAAAGGCTAGTCAGAAGAAATATGGGTAGGAGTGAGACCAAGAGTGGCTGGCTTGAGCCCTCTGCTGGGATACTTCTCTGGGGGCTTCTTTGCTCAATCAGCACCAACTTTCTGGATAGCTCCTCTGGTTGGGAACACAATGGTTAGCAAGCCTCAGCAATACAGCTTTTAATTCCCAATGCAGCATGACAAGAGTCTGCGATCCCAGCACAGGCTGCCCAGGATATGGAGCAGTTTCTGTATCTTCAAGGGCCCAGTCTAGTAACAACCTCATCACAAGGTCAGGTGAAGAATCACTAAAATGGAGACTGGAATAAATAAATGGTGACAAAAGTCTTTTAGGAACCCAGTGCATTTGTCCGCAGAGAATTACCTCGATTGCATCGGGATTGTTCTTTTCCAGCTATTGCAATGGTGACTATCTCAGTAATGTTTGCTGTGTATACATTGGGACTGGGAGATAGTATACGCAGGCCCAGATTACCCATAAGGCCACCCGAGGCCATGGCCTCGGGCGGCAGATTTGGGGGGCGGCATTTCCGGGCCTGAAGGAAGGCGTGAAGGAAGGAGTGGCGCCCACCCACGCAAGGGACAAGGAGCCGGGGGGAAGTCCTGCTGCCCCTAGGGAGACTCACGCAACTTCCCCCGCTGCCGCCCCGCTCGCGCGGGCGGGCGCCACTCCTTCCTTCAGTGAGGGGAGGAGGGGCGTCGGTGTGAGCGCGGCGGCAGCGGGGGAAGCCGCGTGAGTCTCCCTAGGGGCGGGACTTCCGGCAGCGCTTGTCCGTTACGCCGGCAGTGGCTTCGCCCCTCCTCCCATCAGTGAAGGGAGGGGGCGGAACTGGCGTGATGAACAAGGCGCCGCTGGAAGTCCTGCCCCTGGGGTGACTCACGCGGCTTTCGCCGCCGCTGCCCCGCTCGCCCGTGCCCCAAATATGAGCGGGGCTGCAGCGGGGGAAGCCGCGTGAGTCTCCCTAGGGGCGGGACTTCCAGCGGCGCCTTCTCCCTCACGCCGGTTCTGCCCCCTCCCTTCACTGAAGGGAGGAGGGGCAGAGCCGCTGCCCGCATGACGGACAAGGCACCGCCCCCCGCAAAAGGCCCTGCCCCCTGGGGGGCAGCATTTAGACAGGGGGGCCTTGGGCAGCACAGTCCGCTAATCCGGGCCTGAGTATACGGCTATCTCCCAGTCCTAGATCTAAGAGAGCTATTTCCTGAGGAGACAGTGTGCTGTTTCAGGATAAGTCATTGGTCAGGATTGTTTCCTTTCAATCAAATACATGCCAAGAACCAGATTATGGAAAAAAATATTTTGGGGGCTACTAGAACATGCCATACAGGCTGAAAAACTCACGGCAACCCAGTGTAATATCTTATTTGCCTCAGTCTTCTCCCAAAAGGAAAATGGTATTCTAACTGGTGAAAATAGAAAAAGATCGTGCAAAAAGTGACTATGGCTCATGATGGGCAAACAAATTTATTTATTTATTTGGATTTGTAGACCGCCACTCCCAAAGGCTCGGAGCGGTTTACAACACAACTCAGTAACAGACAATGGGTAAAACATAGAATAAGATATACATAAAACAGTAGATAAAATATGTTTAAGTCACAGGGTTCCAAACGCTTGTCTAAACAAATGCGTCTTGCAGGCTCGACGGAAAGAAGCCAAATTTCGTAGGGCCCGCATTTCTGATGGTAGAGAATTCCAGAAGGCCAGGGCAATGATAGAGAAGGCCCTGCGCCGCGTCGAAGTCAGATGGAAAGAGTTCACACTAGGAGTGGCGAGAAGGTTCTGGTCCTCAGAACGGAGTAGTCTCAGGGGGTTATATGGAATCAGGCGATCCCATAGGTACACTGGCCCCAGACCATATAAGGCCTTGAAAGTAAGAACTAACACCTTGAAAGTGATCCGGCATTCAATTGGCAGCCATTGCAGGTGCTGCAATATAGGTGTAATGTGGCAGCTCGTGGGCTGCCCCGCGAGGAGCCGGGCTCCAGCGTTCTGCACTAGCTTAAGCTTCTGGATAAGAGTCAAGGGAAGGCCAATGTACAGAGCGTTACAGTAGTCCAGTCTTGAGATGACCGTAGCTTGGATTACCGTGGCTAGGTCGTTCCGTGAGAGATAGGGAGCCAGACGCTTCGCCTGTCGCAGATGGAAAAATGCGATTCTGCTGACATTGGAGATTTGAGCCTCAATTGACAGCAGGGGGTCCAAATAGACACCGAGGCTTTTTACTGATGATGACGAGCAAAGAGCCTCGCCATCCAGGGTCAGCAGTTGGATTTCCCTATCTCCTGGACGACCCAGTCAAAGGATCTCCGTCTTCGCGGGATTCACCTTCAACCTACTGGCTCGCAGCCATCCAGTAACGGCTTCAAGGCACAGATGGAAATTATCGGGTACGGACTCTGGTCGGCCTTCCATCTTCAGAATGAGCTGAGTGTCGTCAGCGTAGTGATGGCACTCAAGCCCAAAGCTACGTACCAGTTGAGTAAGTGGGCGCATATAGATGTAAAGTAATATTTAACTACTGTAAATTAATTGGACTCTACAGGGCTAGATGAGCTGTATCCGAAAGTACTAAAGGAACTTGCACATGTAATCTCAGCGGTACTCTCAATCTTTTGAGTATTTATAGAGAACA
Source organism: Anolis apletophallus (assembly GCA_030556195.1). Lineage (NCBI taxonomy): Eukaryota > Metazoa > Chordata > Lepidosauria > Squamata > Anolidae > Anolis > Anolis apletophallus. The sequence goes on from JARBWK010000003.1 coordinate 144,791,482, forward strand.
CTTCTACTCAAGCAGATAGGAAGACAGCAAGCACTATTGCTATCTTTAAAGAGGACAAGAGCAATTATAAGTTGGCCTGATGTTAATAACAAGAAAAGTTCTACAACAGATCATTAAACAATTCATCTGTGTTTAGCCTAAATGCCCGAAAGACCAGACCAGATCCTATCTGTTCTGGAAGCTAAGCAGGTGAGACCTGTTTAGTACTTGGATGGGAGACTACCAATTAATACCAGGTACTGTGGGCTATATTTTAGAGGAAGAAAGTTGCAAAATTGCTTCTGTGTACTCCTTACCTAAGAAAATCCTGTGAAATTCACAGAGACACCCTAAATTGGCAGGCGACTTCAAGATATACATACTGTGCATATTAGAAAAAAAAATGCTAGGATTACTAACAGCTAGGATTTTTCAAAACGTAATTCAGGCCAAATTAAGCTTCTCTCTGTTTGAAAATGAGACCTATAGGCAGAGGCGGATTAACGCACTCGGCAGGGTAGGCGCCCCCCGAGAGCGCCAGATCCGCAAGGGGGGCACTGCCGCAGGCTGTAAACTCCGCCTCCACGCCGACTAGTAACTCTAGGAGGCGGAGTTACCAGCTGGCACGGAGGCAGAGTTTACAGCATGTGGAGCAGGGGTGCCCACACTTTTTCATCACGCGAGCTACTATATGAACAATCAAGTTGAAAAGATAACCTGTTGTGCATGTGAGCGTGTGCGCGCATGTGCGCGCGCACGCTCCTACTGCAGCCTTCCATCCACGCCGGGCTTCTTTCTCGCCTGCCCACGAACTCGCCACCGCGCGCACCCGGGAAGGGGATCCTCCTTGCCTGCGCGCGCTCTCTCTCTTAATGTCTTCGTTGCCTTCCTCCTTCCTGCTGCGTGCTTTTGCGAAGCAGGAAGTCCCCATCCCATCCTGCTTCTTGTGTTTACAGCAGGCCCCTCCCACGCAGCAGGAGGGTATTTATAGTTGCACCCGCCAGATATGGCTTCGGCGGCGGCTCGGAAGGTGCAGGGCTGGGAAGAGGGGCCGCCCTCTCTCTCTCCCCCGTGGGCCCTCGCCACCTTTCTCCTTCGAGGGCGAGGGAGGGCGAGGCGGAGAAAGGCAGCGAGGGCACAAGCAGCAGCAGCAACCAATGGGCGGTCATGTCACCACACCGTGCGTGGCAAGACGAGCGCCACGGCCTGCCCACTAAAGCCTCATTTTGGCAAAAGAAGCCCCGCAAAGGCGGCGGCGGGAGCGCACGTGCGCGCGCATGGCAGGAGCGCGCCATCTGGCTGGTGAGGCCCAAAGATCACCTGGAAGAGGGCCGAAGATCACCTAGGTGCTCCCCATCACCATAATGAGCACTCCTGATGCTTGGCATGATCAGGAAGGGAATCGAAAATAGGTCGGCAAATGTTGTATTGCCTCTCTACAAATCTATGGTGAGGCCACATCTGGAGTACTGTGTACAATTCTGGTCACCGCACCTCAAGAAGGATATAACGGAACTGGAAAAGGTACAAAGAAGGGCAACAAGAATGATCCAAGGGATGGAGCAGCTCCCTTTATGAAACCAGGTTGCAACGCCTTGGTCTTTTCAGCTTGAAAGACGGCGTCTAAGAGGTGACTTGATCGAAGTGTATAAAATCATGCATGGGATAGAAAAGGTGAATAGAGAAAAATATTTTCTCTGTCACACAACACTAGGACTAGGGGCACTCCCTGAAGCTCCAAGGTAGGAAAGTTAGGACTAATAAAGGGAAATATTTCTTCACCCAGAGGGTCATTGGGTTATGGAACTCACTTCCAGAGGAGGTTGTGACAGCGGTCAGCCTGGACAGCTTCAAGGCAGGATTGGACAGATTCATGGATACCAAGGGAATCAGTAGTTACTGAAATGGACATCCAAGTGCCACCTCTGTGTTGATGGAGGCAGGCAGGATTTTCCCCGGGTACTGGTTGTGGGGGTCGGGAGCAGGTGAGGGTTTTGCCCTCCTTTCTGCTAGAGATCCCTGTGTACAACTGGTGGGCCACTGTGTGACACAGAATGCTGGACTAGATGGGCTGAGGCCCGATTCAGCATGGCTCTTCTTATGTTCTTATGTTCTTATGAGCCTCCATTTGTATTGTTGTGTTTTTCACAGATGTATTTTATTGTGTTTATTATGTTTATTGTTTTTTATGCTGTTATATTTTATGATGTGTTGTTTGGGCACGGCCCCATGTAAGATACTCCAAGTCCCCTCCAGGGAGATGGATGCGGGTTATAAAGATTATTATTATTATTATTATTATTATCCTCAGCATGGTTTTGTTTAACATTTTTAGATAAACCCAGATGATGGTATAAAAGGCAGGCAGATTGCACTAAGGGTGCATCTACACCAGGGGTGCCCACACTTTTTCAACATGCGAGCTACTTATAATAAAACCAAGTCAGAAAGATCTACCGAGAGAGAAGCAGGGCGGAGCAGGGGGAGGGGGTGGGGCTTGGCCCCCTCTGGGCGGAGCGCTACCACAGCTTCTCAGGGGGAGGGGCCAGTGGTGGCATAGCTAGCCACTACTGGCTTGGCACTACCCTCCTCAAGGCTGAAGCAGCTGTGGTAGAGCTGTAGCTGGGGGAGGGACGGGGCTTGGTGCGGCATGGCTCCGCCCCTCCCCCTCTGGTTTTAGCGCTACCACAGCTTCTCCAGGCTTGAGGAGGGTAGTGCCAAGCTAGTGGTGGCATAGCTAGCCACTGCTGGCTTGGCACTACCCTCCTCAAGGCTGAAGAAGCTGTGGTAGAGCTGTAGCTGGGGGAGGGGGCGGGGCTTGGTGCAGCATGGCTCCGCCCCCTCCCCCCTCTGGTTTTAGCGCTACCACAGCTTCTCCAGGCTAGAGGAGGGTAGTGCCAAGCCAGTGGTGGCATAACTAGCCACTACTGGCTTGGCACTACCCTCCTCAAGGCTGAAGAAGCTGTGGTAGCGCTGAAGCCGGGGAAGGGGCGGGGCTTGTCACAGCATGGCTCCGCCCCCTCTAAAAGTGCCCCATCCGGCTGGGATCGACCTCCTTTGGTCCCGGGATCGACCAGTCGATCATGATCGACTTCCTGGGCAGCCCTGATCTACACTATAAATGCAGTTTGATAACACTTTAACTTCTTGGCCTAATGCTATGGAATCCTGGGAGGTATGGGTTGGTGAGGAACTAGCATTCCTCTGTCAAAGGCCTTGCAAAATAACAACTACTAGGATTCCATATTATTGAAAGTGATATCAAATTGCAATAAATCTGCAGTATCAATACACCTCCAGTGAGGGGGAGTAGCTAATTCTAAATGGCCTTGACAGATGGGTGAGCTGGAATAAACATTTAGGCAGGGAAAATGAAATACAGCTATGTAGGATGGGTGACACCTGGCATGAAACCAATGGATGTGAAAAGGAGCAAAGGGTCATAGCAGGTTACAAGCTAAATGTGACCCAAAAGATTAATGTGGTATCAAAAAAAAAAAAGCCAAGGAGCTCCTGTGTTGAATCAAAAGGATCAAAAGGAATATAATGTCCATACCAAGAAAAGTAATAGTGTTCTGCTTTAGTCAGACCTTATTTGGAATACTGTGCCCAGTTTTGGGCACTACATTTCAAGAAGGGTATAGCAACAACCTATAACAGGGCTGCCCAACTGGCGGCCCGGGGGCCGTATATGGCCCCCCAGCCCCTTCCCTACGGCCCCCTAAGCTTTTAAATAAAAATAAAAATTGAAAAATAAAATAAATAATATTTTTTAAAAACCCCTACTTCCGGGTTCGAGCAAATATCGCGAGAATACGCAATCCACACGGGATTTCGCTGTCAACGCGAGATCACGCGGGCGTTGACAGCGAAATCCCGTGTGGATTGCGTATTCTCGCGATACTCTTCGGCTACTCTACTACTGGATCGCTGAGGCCCACAGACGCGATTAGGACCTTCTTCGACTCAGTCAGTCGTCGCCTCTCTCGTCATCCAGGTACTCCTGGATCCTGCGCATTTGGAAAAGGTAGGCCGAAGCAGGGGGCTCCTCAGGGGGCTCCTCATTCCCTCCCCCATCCCCCCTCATGTATTAAATATAAAATTAAATGTATTTAAAGATTAAATAAGGGGAGATGGGATACATTAAAATAAGGGGAGAGGGGAGGATGGAATTAAATATATTTAATATTAAATAAAAATAAGGGGAGAGGGGAGGATGGAATTAAATATATTTAATAATAAATAAAAATAAGGGGAGAGGGGAGGATGGAATTAAATATATTTAATAATAAATAAAAATAAGGGGAGAGGGGAGGATGGAATTAAATATATTTAATATTAAATAAAAATAAGGGGAGAGGGGAGGATGGAATTAAATATATTTAATATTAAATAAAAATAAGGGGAGAGGGGAGGATGGAATTAAATATATTAAATATTAAATAAAAATAAGGGAGAGGGGAGGATGGAATTAAATATATTTAATATTAAATAAGAATAAGGGGAGAGGGGAGGATGGAATTAAATATATTTAATATTAAATAAGAATAAGGGGAGAGGGGAGGATGGAATTAAATATATTTAATATTAAATAAAAATAAGGGGAGAGGGGAGGATGGAATTAAATATATTTAATATTACATAAAAATAAGGGGAGAGGGGAGGATGGAATTAAATATATTTAATATTAAATAAAAATAAGGGGAGGATGGAATTAAATATATTTAATATTAAATAAAAATAAGGGGAGAGAGGAGGATGGAATTAAATATATTTAATATTAAATTAAAATAAGGGGAGAGGGCACTGGGGAGAGGGCGGAGCCGGGGGCGGGGAAGGGTGGAGCCAGGGCAGGGGCGGAGCCGGGGGGTGGGGGCAGACCCTACGGCCCCCCAGGTCATCAGTGACTGGAATTCAGGCCCCTGGGCCGGTAGAAGTTGGACAGCCCTGACCTATAACATATTCAGTGAGAAATGATCAAAAAGATAGAAGTTTGTTTGTTTATTTATTTATTTCAAACATTTCTATCCCGTCCTTCTAAACCCCTGAGGGGGGACTCAGGGTGGCTTACAAATGGTAGCCATTAGAAGTTCTAGAAACTAAGCCTTATAAGGAATGACTTCAGGCCCTAAACAGTGTCCCATGAGCTGAGGCCTAGTCTGGAAAATCAAGTTAAGGAAGCCTTGTTGTCAATTTTGGGCCAGGTCTGTGAGTTATAGGGGCTACAGTGTTGTTTGAGAAGTGAATCAGGTGAAGGTACTGCAAATCCCATCGTTCGTGGGCCATCCTGCCCTAAACCACACCAGGTTGTGAAGTGGGCCATTGGGCCCCTCTGTGCCAAGTTTGGCCCTGATCCGTCATTGCTGTGGGCTGCAGTGACTGACTGCTTGAGGCCTTTCCTTTTCCCTCTGCGTCACCTTAGAATGTTGTAATGTAGATGGCCAATCAAAGTCCTTTATGCAAATACTCCTTCAGTGGCAGCCAATCCTCTCTGTCTGGTGCCTTAGAATGTTGGAGTTATGAGGCTGGCCAATCAGAGTCCTTTATGCAAATAATCCCACAGTGGCAACCAATCGAAATGCTGCCACATATTCCTCCGCACCTCCGCAAACATTCTCTTTTATTACAGTTATAGATAGATAGATAGATAGATGTAATGTAATGTGGAAAGCTATTTGAGGAAAGTTCTGCCTAGTTTACTGCCAGTTCTGAGCCGCTCTGAGTCCCCCCTCGGGGGTTGAGAAGAGCGGGGTAAAAATCCTGAAATAAATAAATAAATAAATGTCTGTGAGTTCACTTTAAGTGTGTGCTTTGTTGAGGAGGGGGAATGTTGTCATCTTTCTACTAGCATTGCATTACTGTATGTTTCCCCCTTCTCTCTCTCTTTTACTCTTTCTTTTCAGGTGTGTTTGACAATTGTTCCCACATTACCAGTGATAGAGGATGGACGTTGGGAATCACTTCCCAGGAGCCCAGGAAAAAGAATGCTCGCTTCTTCTTTTCACTCCGGACAGACCGCATCAAGAAGGCCTCCACCATATTGGCATACCATCGCTACCAGCTCAACGCATGGGTTCACGTGGCTGCCACTTACGATGGGCACCAGATGTTGCTCTACCTGAATGGAGAGCGGGTGGCTCGTAGTACCCAGCAGTGGGGTGACCTTCACAGTCGCTACATGGCTTCTTGTCGCACCTTGATTCTGGGCGGTGACATTTCAGGTGGTCATAACTTCCGTGGCCACCTCACATCGTTAACCCTTTGGAGTATTGCTCTACCCCAGGAAAAGCTCCAGAGGGCCTTTCTGAGAAAGGCCGAAGAGTCCGAAGCTGCCATACTGCTCAATGTGAGGTCCAGTCACTTGGAGCAACAGTGGCTACACTTCCAGAATGGGGCGTATCCCCTGGTGGAGTCATTTCACCTTCTAGAGCCCCCGGTTTTGTCACCACTAACACCCCCACTGTGTGGGCAGACTGCCTGTGATAATGTGGAGCTGATCTCTCACTACAACAACCACTGGCCACTGAGGAATGAGAAGGTAGTACGATACCGTGTTGTTAACATTTACGATGATGACGGTCTCCATCCTACTGTCAGCCAGGAGCAGATTACCCACCAGCACCGAGTGCTCAGTGAGGCCTTTGGCCACTATAATATCACCTGGCAACTGCATGTGCACAAAGTGCGCAGTTCTTTGCTCCGCCACCGTGTGGTCCTGATGAATTGTGACCCTGGCAAGATTGCCAATGAGTTTTGTAACCCGGAATGCAAGCACCCTCTGACTGGTTACGATGGTGGAGACTGCCGTCGGCCGGGGCGCTGCTATTCTTGGCAACGTCGGGATGGCGTTTGCAACATGGAATGCAACAATATGTTCCACAACTTTGATGATGGAGACTGCTGTAATCCCAAAGTCACCAATGTAAGAAAGACTTGCTTTGACCCAGATTCTCCACAACGGTAAGTCAGGGTTGGGTTCTGGGGCTACATATTTGGGGTCTTGTGAAATACTTTTAGTTAGTGATTAAAATTGTATCATAATCACTCCATGCTGGGATTTCTTTGCATGGCTAAAAGCTGTTTTGTGTATTCTGCTTGTTAGATGTGTTTTGATTTTAACTTTAAAAATACCCTTTAAAGCAGGGCTGCCCAGGAAGTCGATCGCGATCGACCAGTCGATCCCGGGACCAAAGGAGGTCGATCCCAGCTGGATGGGGCGCTTCTCAGAGGGGGGCAGAGCCAGGCCACGCCAAGCCCCACCCCTCCCCCGGCTTCGGCACTCCCAGCAACTTCTCCAGGCTTGAGGATGGCAGTGCCAAGCCAGCCTTGTGCTAGCTATGCCACCACTGGCTTGGCATTGGCATTCTCAAGCCTGGAGAAGCTGCTGGGGGCTTTAAAGCCAGAGGGAGGGGTGGGGCTTGGTGTGGCCTGGCTCTGCCCCCCTCTGGCTTCCGCTCTACCAGCAGCTTCTCCAGGCTTGAGGATGGCAGTGCCAAGCCAGTGGTGGCATAGCTAGCATAAGGCTGGCTTGGCATTGCCATCCCCAAGCCTGGAGAAGCTGCTGGGAGCTCCAAAGCCAGAGGGGGTGTGACTTGGTGTGGCTTGGCTCCGCCCCCCTCTGGCTTCCGCTCTACCAGCAGCTTCTCCAGGCTTGAGGATGGCAGTGCCAAATCAGCCTTGTGCTAGCTATGTCACCACTGGCTTGTCACTGCCATCCTCAAGCCTGGAGAAGCTGCTGGGAGCTCCAAAGCCAGAGGGGAGGGACCTGGCTTGGTGTGGCCTGGCTCCGCCCCCTCTGGCTTCCGGCTCTACCAGCAGCTTCTCCAGGCTTGAGGATGGCAATGCCAAGCCAGTGGTAGCATAGCTAGCACAAGGCTGGCTTGGCATTGCCATCCTCAAGCCTGGAGAAGCTGCTGGGAGCTCCAAAGCCAGAGGGGAGGGACCTGGCTTGGTGTGGCCTGGCTCCGCCCCCCTCTGGCTTCCGCTCTACCAGCAGCTTCTCCAGGCTTGAGGATGGCAGTGCCAAATCAGTCTTGTGTGAGCTATGTCACCATTGGCTTGGCACTGCCATCCTCAAGCCTGGAGAAGCTGCTGGGAGCTCCAAAGCCAGAGGGGAGGGGAATGGGGCTTGGTGTGGCCTGGCTCCACCCCCCCTCTGGCTTCCGCTCTACCAGCAGCTTCTCCAGGCTTGAGGATGGCAGTGCCAAGCCAGTGGTGGCATAGCTAGCACAAGGCTGGCTTGGCATTGCCATCCCCAAGCCTGGAGAAGCTGCTGGGAGCTCCAAAGCCAGAAGGGAGGGACTTGGTGCAGCCTGGCTCCGCCCCCCCCCTCTGGCTTCGGCTCTACCAGCAGCTTCTCCCGGCTTGAGGATGGCAGTGCCAAATCAGTCTTGTGCTAGCTATGTCACCACTGGCTTGTCACTGCCATCCTCAAGCCTGAGAACCTGCTGGGAGCTCCAAAGCCAGAGGGGAGGGACCTGGCTTGGTGTGGCCTGGCTCCGCCCCCCTCTGGCTTCCGCTCTACCAGCAGCTTCTCCAGGCTTGAGGATGGCAGTGCCAAGCCAGTGGTGGCATAGCTAGCACAAGGCTGGCTTGGCATTGCCATCCTCAAGCCTGGAGAAGCTGCTGGTAGCTCCAAAGCCAGAGGGGAGGGACCTGGCTTGGTGTGGCCTGGCTCCGCCCCCTCTGGCTTCCGCTCTACCAGCAGCTTCTCCAGGCTTGAGGATGGCAGTGCCAAATCAGTCTTGTGCTAGCTATGTCACCACTTGCTTGGCACTGCCATCCTCAAGCCTGGAGAAGCTGCTGGAGCTCCAAAGCCAGAGGGGAGGGGAGGGGCTTGGCGCAGCCTGGCTCCACCCCCCTCTGGCTTCCGCAATGCCAAGCCAGTGGTGGCATAGCTAGCAGAAGGCTGGCTTGACACTGGCATCCTCAAGTCTGGAGAAGCAGCTGGTAGAGCGGAAGCCAGAGGAGGGTGGAGCCAGGCCACACCAAGCCCTGCCCCCACCCCTCCCCTCTCCAGCCTTGAGGAGGTAGGTAGATCTTTCTAACTTGGTTTTATTATAAGTAGCTCGCGTGTTGAAAAAGTGTGGGCACCCCTGCTTTAAAGTATCTCCTATATTCTAAGCAGATATTCTGCAGATATTAGAAGTCAAAGCATCTGCTGACAGCCTCATAGTCTCATAGTTATGATTGAAAAGACAAGAGAATGCAGAGGGAAGGCAAACACTGCAGCGGGAATTCCTTTTCTTCCTGATGGAAGGCCTTGATTGCTGCAATGCTGTTTTTTTTAAATCAAAGACAGGAAGAGGTCCAGCCTCCTGGTGTTCCTTGGTCTACTACTATCTTGTAGATATAAGCCTAAAATTATCTCTCTTTTTTAACAGATTTTTTATTGGTTTTTCCCTGGGACTGGCCCAAGTGTTGTGGGTAGGAGGGGGGAGGAGGGTGGTGCATAGGGGGAAGGGAGTGAATGGGGTAGGAGTTACACCGACTTCCCGAGAGTAACACAAGGATATCTAATTTTTATCTTCAGTTCGCTCCGTGATATAAACCACAATTTTTAGCATTTACACTTAGTCCAATCTTATGCTTCACAGAACGTTTAGGTCTATGTCGCATTTAAGTCCTTCCCTTTGTAAGTATTCCTTTATGTCAGTCCAGTCCGTTTTTTGTTTTTTATCGCTCAGATTTTGTACTATAGCTTCCGCCTGGATTAGATCTAGCGCCTTCAACATCCATTCTTCTGTTTCCGGACAGCCGTCTTTTTTCCAATAGCGTGCCAGTACTATCCGGCCACAGGTGCTAAGAAGAAAGAATATTTTTTCCTGATTCTTATTTAGAATTGGATTTGATAGCCCTAGGAGATAGTGTTGCGGATCCATAGTAAATTTTACTTTAAATATCTTTTCGATTTCCTTATGAATGGCCATCCAATACTTTGATGACTGTTTACATTTCCACCATTGATGGATATATGTCCCTGTTTCACTCTTATCAAAAGAGTTTTCATTCCATATTTAAGATCACTGAACCATTGCATAGCTTGATGCCCACAGGAATAACTCTTCAATTATTGTTTTGGCCTGCAATATGTATATAGTTCAAAGGCGGTTGTTCATAGGCATTGCCATTGGATATTGAGACTTTTTGAAACTGTTCCAAATTTAAACGAATGTTTAAAATTCTGAATTCAACGTGCTTAATTTTTTAATTTTTTTTGCGGGTGGGGCGGGGGGTATACCATCAGATGGCTTCACTGAAGTTCAGGCTAAGTATAGATTCACCATCCCGCTGACATGGGAACCACGAGCTGACACTGTTCAAAAGGCTTGCATTGAGGCATGTGTGTGAATGCAGTTTTCTTTTCTGGCGAGTGAAGTTTTTCCCTATAAATCAGTGGTTCCCAAAGTGGGCGGTACCGCCCCCTGGTGGGCGGTGGGGTGATCCAAGAGGGCACTGGGAGGCTCAGGAGAATGGGGGGGGGGGCAGGGGCGCTGAACTCCTGTAAGGGGGCGGTGGCGTGAGCCAGGCTTGCTTGCCATTTGCAGGGTTGCGCACTTGCGAGGACGTCACTGCTGCCCCGATTTGCGACAGAGGCAGTATCTTTACCCACTGGAATTTGCAGTACCTTTACCCACTTTGGCTCCAACTTTCACAGGCCAGTGCGAGCCCCATGAATGATAGACCTGGGCCACACTTGGCACACAGACCACTCATGACCCACTTTGCATCCTGGCGCAGTTTGGGAGAGGATGAACCATGGACAATGGGATTGGGAGTCCCTTCACCCACGCCCACAGACTACTGCAACCCCCACAAATGACAGACCTGGATCAAACTTGGGATATAGACCCCACCCCCACCCCATGACGCACTTTACATCCTGGTGAGGTTAGTGGGAGGGTGGACCACAGACGATGGGATTTGCAGTACTTTCATCCACATCCAGACACTCCTCCAGTGCTACGGTTTCCACGGCAACGCCTGCCTGGGGAGTCCAACTCGCAGGGACACAGTTGCAAGCACGCGATCCCCAGGCAGGCGTTGAAATGGAAACCGCAGCGCGCGCCTCCTCCTTCTCGTCAACCTTGCCCATGGCGCAGTCCTGTTTATTGCCTCTTTCTTCCAATGGGGACGTCCTCGCAAGCGCGCCTTACTGGGCCTGGCACGGGGCAGGGCGAGCGGGAGGCGCTTTTCAAGGTGGGCCTCGCTTGTCCAGTGCCGGCCTCTTCTTTTTTCAATGCCATAAAAACAACATGCAATTAAAATAACATTTAAATTAAAATTAAAACACATTAAAACATTTAATTTTACGAAAAATTAGAAACACTAATACATATATCTTTGTGTTTAATTGCTATTAAAAAAATAAAAAATAAAAATTTTTAGGGGGGCGGTGAGTTAATTTTTTTCTGGAAAGGGGGCGGTAGGCCAAAAAGGTTTGGGAACCACTGCTATAGATTGACAACGGAAGCTTCTTCCTGGTGTTGTTGATTTTGAACCCATCCCATTCCCTAGCCATGGGCCCCACTAAGATCCAAGAAGAAAGATTAATGTCTGCAAGGGAAGTTTTTGGGATTCCTTTGGCTCTAGTAGAAAATCTTTCCAGAGTGATTCAGTTAGGATATTAGCTGGCCAGTAACTTTGAAATTATTGGTGTTGTTAAATGAGTATATTGTTTTCAGTTTTCTTTGGCTAAGGCATGACATTATTTTAGGAAATAGGATTGTTCATGTTCAGGGGTGGGAGAAAGGCTGGAGGCCTCGAAATGGAGACTCCAATGCCCTGCAGTCCTGTCAAGACCAAAAGAGGCCAAGGGAGAAAGAATTCCCAATGTCAGAGACCCTGAGCTGCCAAGGGCAACACTGGGAAGAGGAGTAGCATTGGACTTTTAATTTTAACTTTTAAAAGAATAATCTGATGGCGAGTTTAAAGGTGAATCTCGAATTACTGATAACAAAGACAGGGCCAATTGCTGTAAAGCGGGCCTGTCCAACAGGCGGCCCACGGGCCGTACACGCCCCCCCCAGCCCCTTTCCTTCGGCCCCCCAAGCTTTTTAATTAAAAATAAAAATAGAAAATTAAATAAAATAATAATTAAAAAATTACCCACTTCCGGGTTCCGGAGCAAGTCTCGCGAGACTACGCCAGCCACCCGGGATTTCGCTCGCATCGCACGCGTGATCTCGCGTTGCGAGCGAAATCCTGGGTGGCTGGCATAGTCTCGCGAGACTTGCTCCGGTTGTCGAAATCTCGGCTACAGAATCCCTGCGGCCCACACAGACGCGATTAGACCTTTTTGGCTCCTGGCTCGGTCGGTCGTCGTGTCTCTCGTGGTCTGGCTACTGGAAGGTAGGCTGAAGCAGGGGGCTGTTTTGCTGGGGTGGGCTCCTTTCTTCCTTTTTTCCTTGCTTTAATTCTTGCTTTTATGTTATTTATTTATATTTATTTCCCTCCCATGTGTATTCCCTTCCATCCATATTTCTTTGTGGGTTTCTATTATTTATTAATATTTATTTCCCTCCCATATATATTCCCTTCCTCCATCCATATTTCTTTGTGGGTTTCTATTATTTATTAATATTTATTTCCCTCCCATATATATTCCCTTCCTCCATCCATATTTCTTTGGAGGAGGGGGCGAGCGGAGCCGATGAGGGGGAGGAGCTGGGGGAGGGGTGGGGGCAGAGCAGGGGCGGGGGCGGAGCAGGGGGCGGAGGCAGACCCTTAGGCCCCCCAGGTGATCAGTGACCGGAATTCCGGCCACTGTCCGGTAGAAGTTGGACAGCCCTGCTGTAAAGCACCAAAACAAAGCGAACACTGGTTCCAATAAATCACGTAATAAAACTATAGTAAATATATTATCAATGAATGCAAGTCTAATTATCAGAAGGTAGACCCCCATATAGTGAGGGTCTCATCAGTATATTCAGTCTAAACCTCGGACAACAAATTAATATAATGCATTCAATATACAATTACAGTACTTGCAGTTTGCAGTCCATAGTATATATCAGTAAACAGGGTCCATAATCCATATAATTAGTCTCATAAATCTGATAGCTTGTAGTTCATAAAGCATTTGTAGAGATCATAATATTCAAAGTGAAATCCAATGGATAGTAGCCTCAAAGCCTTCGCTATGCGCTTGTAGCGGAGTTGGGATAAATCCTGAATAATAATGTTGGTGATACATATTGTCCCAACCACGGTTTGATGGTATCACCAACGAGGAAAGAGTTTTGGGCTCGAAAGAGTTAAAGTGCCACAGCATGGGAATGTGGAAGCGTGTTTGCGTAGGGCTAAGAGTTCATCTTCCCCCTGGGACATATAGTGATGACGATGAGTTTAATAAGGCCTGGTACGGCATTCTGGACAAATGTGCCACAGATCTTATGATCTTACTTATTGAACGGTCCGCTAAGGAATTAGGAGAACTAAGGGACCAAATACATAACATCAAACAGGACCTAAAGGAAGTGATAAGGAACACGATGAACTCACCAGACCTAACAAACGCATTAGGGGAGGAACATATAAGGAAACCATTCCCGGTGCTTTATTTGGAACTCTATAATGAGTTAAGAAAATCCCAAATGTTGATTCCCCAAATTCCAGTTCGTAAAGATTTCCAGGAAAGGCATCAATAATTGTCTATCATATTTTATCTTTTGTTTTTATCTTTATTATTTGATTTGTTTGTCTTTTCTTTTTTTAGTCCCCAGGTTCCCTTCATTATTTTACTTTTTCCCTCCTTTTTCTTTTCCTTTCTTTTTCCCCACCCTCTTCTTTTCCTTCCTTTTTTCCATTTCCTTCTTTCTTTTCCCCTTCTTGTCTCTCTCCTGCTTTGCTTTTCTTCCTTTTCCATAGTTTGCTCTTCTTTCTTCCTCTCACCCTCCCTCCTTTATTTCCTCTGTCTGTCTGTCTGTCTGTCTTTCCCCCTTCCTTCCGTCTTCTCTTCCTTCCCAGAGTCCTGCGCATGCTTTTTGCAGAGCCAGTTCTGAAGTGTCCAGTCATTCTGCCAGGGGAATCCTTTTCTTATCTCTCGGCATTACTTCGTGAACAAAGATTCTAAGGAAGGACTTATCCCACGGTTTTTACAAGCGCGTTGATGACTAAAAGGCCAATCTGAGATAGGCAAGTTTGGTTGCAGAAAGCACAGCAGAAAGTCTCCTTGGGTGATGTTGTTTCCAAGTTGCGGTTCTTTCTGCATTGTCATTTCTCTTCAAGACCCATTCAGCGTGTCTTCTCGAAAGAGGCTGCAGCATTGTGGATAGTGCATCTCCATGCCTCCCGATGTGAGGCCAGGGTGGACCATTGTTGGTGATCAATCTGCCTGAGCCTGAGATGTTGTTTCCGGGAGTCCTTATATCTCTTTTGGGGGGCGTCTCTCTTGCGCTGACCCGTGGCGAGTTCACCATAGAGTAGTATCTTTGGGAGGCGGTGGCCCTCCATCCTAGAGATGTGCCCTGCCCAGCGCAGCTGTGTTCTCAATAGCATGGCCTCAATGCTGGTGATCCCTGCTTGCTCAAGGACAGCAAGTCGGTCCATGCAAAGTCACATAGTCGGTCCAGTGTACATTTAGGGACCCATTTTCAGACCCATAGGGGAGAAAAGACAGTACGATAGCTCTGTACACACTGATTTTGGTGCTTTGCCTCAGGTGCTTGTTGCTCCAGACTCTTTTGTGAAGCCTTCCAATGCACTATATGCCTTTGCTAATCTGTGATCTATCTCTTTGTTAATCTTGGCATCTGAAGAGATTATGCTTCCCAGGTAGGTGAACTGCTGGACAGACTTAAGCACAGATTTGCCTATGCTAACGCGGGGATTATGGTGTTCTTCCTGTGGTGCGGGCTGGTAGAGGACTTCCATTTTCTTCAGGCTGACTTCCAGCCCAAACAGCTCTAGTATGTATGTATATACTCATATTTATTTGAATTCAGTCCTAAATATATATATTGTATATATTATATGGCTCTCACTGAAATAAATTACCAAATATTTTGCTTTCATGGCTCAAAAAGGTTCCTGAACCCTGCCTTAGACATTGGTGACCTTCCCACCTGGGTAACCTACCTTCCTCAGCTTAAACCGTGAGATTACCAAAACTGGAGTTAGTGTCCATAGGATTGATTTTGGTAATGTGAGAAAGATGTTTACTTTGTTGCACCAGCTGCTACTGACTTGAAGGGAAAAGTGCTTCCCAAAAATACGGAAGGGTGTTTGTGTGGTTGTTTGGGGGGGAAGAAAGGCAAAATTTACTTTCTCTAGTATCTCCAATATGGATTTTCAGAGAGTGGCATTGATTGATACTGTTTTGGTCTAGAGAGTCTTATAATGTAATTGGGACCTATTAAATTCTGCAGAGCTCCAAGGATAATTCTCAATATTTCTCACAGGCAGCCAGGATGCACTCATGGATGGAAAATTCTTAGTTGGTAATTCACCTTGTAAATGAACCAAACACTTGCAATGATTTGCATAGCATAGATTTCTACATTTTTAAGTTTTAAAGTTTTTTTAATGCTGCTGTCAGACAATGGGAAAATATTGCATTATCCAAAGATCAAGAGACAGACTTAATGACTTTGGGAGTTGTATGAGGAACTATATATTTCCAAATTCCTAGAAATGCAGTCCTCAAATCTTAACAATCTCACATGCCTCTGAGTGAGATAGTAATAGATGAATGGAACATATTTAGCCTTTTTCCAGCAGTTTTTTGGTGGAGTTGACATCATCCAAAAAACATGCAATGTGTAAAGTCTTGAAGTCTCCCATTTCTCAAAATGTGTTATTTTTTTTATTCCTGCTGTAAACTATGAGAGTTAGTAAGATAGAAATATTTTGATTTTTTCAGTGCCTGGAATATTTAAACTCGAAGTGTCTCCTCTATGTTCAAAGCTTGTTTAGTCTCTCTCAGCAAAAGAGAAGAAAGCAGAACGGGAGAAGGAAACTTGTGCATCCCTTATCTCAGGGCTGTCCAACTTCTTTTGGCCCAGGGGCCGGAGTTCTAGTCACTGATGACCTGGGGGGCCGCAGCGGGGGGCGGTGTCACTTGCGGGGACGGGGCCGCTCCTGACGGCGTGCTGATGTCAGCACGCCTGACGTCACCACGCCGGCGTCCTGCGCGGCCCACCCCTTTTCGGCGAGGCTTGCTGACATCACCATCAACGGTGAGGAGGAAGAGTTGGAAGGAACCCGGTGCCACGCTGGTGTCACCAAGCGCGGAGTCCCTTTTCAGCAGGGCTGGCGACGTCACCCAGCCCTGCCGAAAAGGGGCAGGCCGCGCAGGCCGCCTCTCCCGCCCGGCGTCCTGCGCGGCCTTCCCCTTTTCGGCAGGGCTGGGAGACGTCAGACGCCGGGCGCCTCCACCTCTTCCTCCTCGGCGCCGGCGTCTGACGTCGCCCAGCCTCGCCAAAAAGGGGCAGGCCACCGCGCAGGATGCCGGGCGGGTGAGGCGAGGCGCCCTCCTGCCCATGCCTGCGAGTGCCCCCAGCGGCTGCCCCCCAGCGGCCCCCCCCCGAATTTTTTTTTCCAAAAATTTTGTTTTCAATTTTTTTCAATTTTTCCCCCAAATATTATTTATCCCAGGAGGGTAGAGGGGCCGCGTCCAAGGGGCTGGTGGGCCGTGTACGGCCCGCAGGCCGCCTGTGGGACGGGCCTGCCTTATCTGAAATCCTTGGCACCGGATGTGTTTGGGATCCCCCCCCCAAATATTTTGGAATACCTGCATTTGCATAGACAGCTGTCCTTCTACTTTTGCAGGTGTTATGGGCATAACTTTTGAAAGAGGCTGTGCTGAAAAAGCCAGGATTAGATCCCTCGGTCCACTCCAATTGCCGCCCAGTTTCAAACCTTTTGTTTCTGAGCAAGGTAATTGAGAGGGCGGCAATGGAGCAGTTACAGCCTCTTCTAGATGACACAGCCGAACTAGACCCCTTCCAGTCCGGCTTCTGTTTGGGGCACGGGACAGAGACGGTCTTGGTCTCCATCACAGATCAGCTGCGTTGCCAGCTTGATCAAGGCGGATTGGCACTGCTTGTGTTATTGGACCTCACAGCAGCGTTTGATACAGTCGATTATGATCTTTTGCCACACCGCCTTGCCATGGTTGGAGTGAGGGGGACAGCTCTGAATTGGCTGTCCTCTTTACTCCACAATCGGAAGCAACGAGTGCTGAGGGGAGGGATGGTTTCTGAGGGATTCCCCCTAATTTGTGGGGTCCCTCAGGGAGCCATCCTCTCCCCCTTCTTATTTCGTATCTACATACGAGGAGCCACCACTGAAAAGGCCCTGTCTCTCTTCCCTGTCAATCGCACCTGCAAAGAAGGCGGGACCGAGAGCAGGGCCTCTCCAGATGATCTTAAACATCCCAATGGTTCATAGGGAGAGATGCGTTCAGACAGGTAAGTTGGCCCAGAACCATTTAGGGCAGGGGTGCCCATTAGGTAGATCGCGATCTACTGGTAGATCTCGTAGGGCGTCCTGGTAGATCGCAGGCAGGGTGGGAGGAAGGCTCAGTCCCGCCCCGCAGGTTCCCGACGCTGCCCAGGTGCAGAAGGAGGTTGGACTGGATGGCCCTTGGCGGGCTCCTCCTAGTCTAGGAACCTATAGTTATTATTATTTTTATCAGAGGCTGAATGGCCATCTGTGAGGAATGCTTTCATTGTGTTTTTCCCTTATGGTAGAAGGAGGTTGGACTGGATGGCCCTTGGAGGTCTCCTTCTTCTCTGGGAACCTATTGTTGTTGTTGTTACTACTACTAGTAGTAGTAGCAGAGGCTGAATGAATATTATCATCATTATTATGAATAAATTCAGGGCTTATTACCGTGTTTCCCCGAAAGTAAGACAGCGTCTTACTTTCTTTTCCCCAAAAGTCCCCTACGTCTTACTTTCGGGTACGTCTTATATAACCCAAGACGTACCCGTCGCCACGCCACGCCACCGCCGCCGCCGCCGCCCACGCCCCGCAACCGGAGGTGTGCGCGGCACACCTGCGGCACACCTCCGCGACACACCTCTTCGCCAGGGCTCCAGGCAAGGGAGGGGGAAAGGAGCCAGGGCGGGAGGGAGCGGCGACGCGTCACTGTGACGCTGCGATCCTCACCACGCCCTGGCTCCTTTCCCCCTCCCCTGCTTGAGGAAAGAAGGAAGGGGAAAGGAGCCAGGGGCGTGGTGAGGATCGCAGCGTCACAGTGACGCGTCGTCCCTCTCCCGCCCTGGCTCTCTTCCTCCCCCTTCAGGGTGGGGGGAGAGAGCCAGGGCGGACGAGCAGTGACGGCGTCACTGTGGCTGCGATCCTCACCACGCCCCTGGCTCCTTTCCCTCTCCTTCTTTCCTCAAGCAGGGAGGGGGAAAGGGCCAGGGGCGTGGTGAGATCAGCGTCACAGTGACGCGTCGTCCCTTCCTCCGCCCCTGGCTGTCTTCCTCCTCCCTTCCAAGGGTGGGGAAAGAGAGCCAGGGGCGGGACGAAGCGGCGACGCGTCACTGTGACGCTGCGATCCTCACCACGCCCCTGGCTCCTTTCCCTCTCCTTCTTTCCTCAAACAAGGGAGGGAGGAGCCAGGGGCGTGGTGAGGATCGCAGCGTCACAGTGACGCGCGCCGCTTCCTCCCGCCCCTGGCTCCTTTCCCCCTCCTTGCCTGGAGCCCTGGCGAAGAGGTGTGCCGCGGAGGTGTGCCGCAGGTGTGCTGCGGCACACCTCCGCTTGCGGCGGCGGGGCGGCGGGACGAGGTACGTCTTATATATGGGGTATGGCTTATATAAGCCGACCCCCCCAGACACCCCCGATACGTCTTACAATCGGGGGTGTCTTACTTTCGGGGAAACACGGTATACTCACATTTAGTTGAATTCAGTCTTAAAATATATTATATGGCTCTCACTGAAATACATTTCCAAATATTTTGCTTTTATGGCTCTCTGAGTAGTGGGTAGGCAGATTATTTTGACTTGGTTGTTTTATAAGTAGCTCGTATGCTGAAAAAGTGTGGGCACCCCTGGTTTAGGGCTCTCTGAACGCCGCTCCTGTTATCAACCTGGCTGCTGTCCGTTGGACTAGTTGCAGCTTCCGAACAGTCTTAAGAACATAAGAAGAGCCATGCTGAATCGGACCTCAGCCCATCTAGTCCAGCATTCTGTATCACACAGTGGCCCACCAGTTGTACACGGGTATCTCGAGCAGAAGGGAGGGCAAAACCCTGACCTGCTCTCGACCCCCCACAAACAGTACCCAGGGAAATCCTGCCTACCTCAACCAACTCCGAGGTGGCACTTGAATGTCCTTTTCAGTAACTACCGATACACTTGGTATCCATGAATCTGTCTAATCCTGCCTTGAAGTTGTTCAAGCTGACAGCTGTCACAACCTCTTCTGGAAGTGAGTTCCATAACCCAATGACCCTCTGGGTGAAGAAATATTTCCCTTTATTAGTCCTAATTTTCCTACCTTGGAGCTTCAGGGAGTGCCCTCTAGTCCTAGTGTTTTGTGACAAAGAAAATATTTTTTCTTTATTCACCTTTTCTATCCCATGCATGATTTTATACACTTCGATCAAGTCACCTCTTAAACGCCGTCTTTCAAGGCTGAAAAGACCAAGGCGTTGCAACCTGGTTTCATAAGGGAGCTGCTCCATCCCTTGGATCATTCAAAGACAACCTCACGTAGAGAGCGTTGCAGTAATCCATACGGGATGTAACCAGAGCGTGGACCACCGTGGCCAAGTCAGACTTCCTAAGGTACGGGCGCAGCTGGCGCACAAGTCTTAACTGGGCAAGAGCCCCCTTGACCACCGCTGAGACCTGGGACTCCAGGCTCAGCGATGAGTCCAGGATCACACCCAGACTGTGAACCTGCGTCTTCAGGAGGAGTGTAACCCGTCTAACACAGGTTGTAACCCTATGCCCTGTTAGGCCTTTCAACTGACCAGGAGTTAAGGTTGCCACTTTTTGATATAAGAAATAAGGGACATTTACGGGATTTTTCACAAAAATAAGGGACACTTCATTAAAAACTTGAAACTTAAACATTAGGTAGAAATAGTTTTATTAACAGAATAAGATAATGATTGAAACTCACAAAAGAAATTGACTTATACCCTCTTAACAGTACATGGTATGTTGCTGCATGCTTTGTCATGCAGAAAAAACATTATTAGAACTTCCCTATTTTCTCCATCTGTATTTAGTACTTGACTTTGCTGACTTTAAAAGTGCACTGTCTAAAGCAGGGGTGCTCAGAAAGTCGATCGCGATCGACTGGTCGATCTTGGGACCCAGGGAGGTCGATCCCAGCTGGATGGGATGCTTCTGAGGGGCGGAGCCATGCCGTGCCAAGCCCCGCCCCTCCGCCCGGCTTTAGCATTTCACTGCTTCTCCTGGGTAGAAGGGTAATGCCAAGCCAGTGGTGGCTATCTATGCCACCACTGGCTTGGCATTACCCTCTTCTACCCAGGAGAAGCAGTGGAAATGCTAAAGCCAGAGGGGCGGAGCCAAGCCCGCCAAGCCCCCTCACCGGCTTCAGCATTTCCACTGCTTCTCCAGGGTAGAAGAGGGTAATGCCAAGCCAGTGGTGGCATAGATAGCCACCACTCCCTTGGCATAACCTTTCTGTACCCTGGAAGCTGTGGAAATGCTAAAGCCAGAGGAAAGGGGCGGAGCTAAGCCCCGCCAAGCTTAAGCCCCCTCTGTAGCTTCAGCATTTCCACAGCTTCTCAAGAGTAGAGGGGGTAATGCCAAGCCAGTGGTGGCTATCTATGCCACCACTGGCTTGGCATTACCTCTTCTACCCTGAGACGCAGTGGAAATGCTGAAGCCAGAGGAGGGGAGGAGCCAAGCCCCGCCAAGCCCGCCCCTTCCCCCAGCTCCGCCCTGTTCTCTCTTGGTAGATCTTTCTGACTTGGTTTTAGTTTAAGTAGCTCGCATGCTGAAAAAGTGTGGGCACCCCTGGTTTAAACATTAAAATAAAATAAATTTTATTAGACAGTACATCTTCATGATTATTATGTCAATAGTTAATGGTATAGTATAGTATGGGATACACAGCATTGTATAGTATTGGGATGCACAGCTAGGCCTATTTTAAGAGTAACTCTCAAGCAACCAGAAACTATCTTTATCCAACATGATCCAACATTCCCCTTGGGTAACGGTTAATTAGTCTACTGTACTTTGGAAAAGTCCTGTATCGCCTCTTCCTTCCAACGGGGGCGCAGGCTGCCCTGCGAGTTGGAATCCCCGCGCAGGCATTGCCGTGGAAACCGCAGCGCGCACCTTCCTCTGGTCAACCCCGCCCAGTCCTGTCCTGCTAGTCAAAAATAAAGGACAGGGCCTGAAAAAAAGGGACACAAATTTTATGGCCAAAATAGGGGACGTCCCTTAGAATAAGGGACATATGGGAACCCTACCAGGAGTGCCTCTGTCTTGTCTGGATTCAACACTTTCAGCTTCAGAGGAAGTCAATGATACCACACCCTGACCCTGCCCTTGAATAAATATTGCAAAGAAACCACGGTGATATCAGAAATCAGAAACAACTTGAAGGCACGCAACAAAAAAACTTTTTTCCCCCCAGGATCCAGGCCTCTTGGCTTTCTGGTGAGGTCATTTTCTTCAGCTGCAGCCTGAAAAGGCTGGCTCCCTGTTGATTTCCCATTTCGTTTGGTATCTTAGGCAGCAACCATGAGAGAGCCTAATGTAAATACCAAGGGCTCTGATGCTGGAAATTCTCTGCTGTGTTTTAGGAGTTCCTGCCACTTAAAAGGATTTTTACTACCCGTTTCCATTTGTGTGGATTTATAAACTGTCTCCTGGTGAGACTGTGTGCCAGACTCATGCGGCTTCCGAGCCATTAAGGTCTAGTGGGTCAATAGACTGCCCTTTCAAAAATCTATTAAGTTCCATTTCCAAGGTATTACTGCTTGTCTGATTGATTTTGTCTACAGGCACCCCCTGCCTTTTAAAGTACCAAACAAAACAAGCCCCAGAGAGACAGAACAATAAGATGCAGATTGGGATAGGTTTATCAATGGAGGAAAACAATATACTTTTATGCTGCTGGAAATGAAAAGTTCTCTCTTACTCTCGCATGAAGACGAATGCATTTGTTGTTATTACCATATTTCACTGAATCTAAGGTGCTATTGAATGTAAGGCATAATTCATTTTTGAAGCTTTGGTTTTCTCAAAAAAAATTTTTTTTCTGGAATGTTTCTTTTGCATGCGCAATAGTTTTCAATTTTTCAAATTGTCTTTATAGTGCAATTCCCACCACATTACCAATTATAGTGGGAATGTGGTGGGAATGTGGCACAGCTGGCTAGGAGTCAGCTGCATAAGACCAGAGGGTCAGCTGCATGAAAAGAGTGCCAGAGTTGGTCAGGATTTGAGTTTCGGGAGCAGGTCATGGTTTTGCCCTCCCTTCTGCTCGAGATCCCCGTGTACAACTGGTGGGCCACTGTGTGATACAGAATGCTGGACTAGATGGGCTGAGGTCCGATTCAGCATGGCTCTTCTTATGTTCTTATGTTCTTCCCGTTGAGTCGACCTTTGCAACCCGAAAGACAGTTGCATCTGTCAAGTAGGAAATTTAGGTACCACTTTGTGCGGAGGCTAAATTTATCTGATTTCTGGAATGTTAAATTGCCTCTATGTCTGTCTATATATGTTGTATGTCAATGGCATTGAATGTTTGCCTGTATATGTTTTGGTCCTGAACCGGTGCTTAGCCACTGTGTCGGACTGGATGAGGGCAAGCAGATTGAAATTGAATCCAGACAAGACAGAGGCACTCCTGGTCAGTCGAAAGGCGGAACAGGGGATAGGGTTACAGCCTGTGTTAGACGGGGTTACACTCCCCCTGAAGATGCAGGTTCACAGTCTGGGTGTGATCCTGGACTCATCGCTGAGCCTGGAACCCCAGGTTTCGGCGGTGATCAGGGGAACATTCGCACAATTAAAACTTGTGCGCCAGCTGCGCCCGTACCTTGGGAAGTCTGACTTAGCCACGGTAGTCCATGCCCTGGTTACATCCCATATGGCAGTGTTTCCCAACCTTTTTTGAGCCGCGGCACACTTTTAACATTAAAAAAATCTGGGGGCACACCACCAACCAAAATGACACAAAATGACACTCTTAACACAGTAAAGAATGGCTGGGGGTTGGTGGCCTGCTGGGAGCAGCTGCTGGGAGTGCCGAAGCCGGGAGGAGCCAGGCGGAGCCAGGCTGCACCATGCCCCGCCCCTACCCCCGGCTTCACCTCTCCCAGCAGCTGCTTTAGCCTTCAGGGGGCAATGCCAAGCCAGCGGTGCTAGAGCCAGCACAATGTTGGCTTGGCACTGCCCCTCAAGGCTGGAGCAGCTGCTGGGAGTGCTGAAGCCGGGGGAGGGGGCAGAGCCATGCCGCGCCATGCCCCACCCCCTCCCCCAGCTTCAGCTCTCCTACAGACCGCGCCATGGCCCGCCCCTCCCCTCAGCTTCAGCTCTCCTACAGAGGAGGAGCATGAGCGGTGGACGGGCTTCAGTGGGCGGGCTCCTCCTCCACGCGGCTTCAGCGAGTGACGGGTAAGAGTCATGGCGGGAGTCATGGTGGATTGGAGGCTGGCTGGGGAAACGGCCGAAGGAGGCGGTGCCCCGGTCCCTTCTTCTTTTTCTTCGCCACTGCCCGGCCCTTTCTCCTCCTCCCCCAAGCAGCAGGAGGGGGGGAGAAAGGGGGGCAGAGAGCTTTTCTCGTGGCACAGCAGGAGGTCCGTCACAGCACACTGGTTGGGAAAGACTGCCGTATGGATTACTGCAATGCTCTCTACGTGGGGCTGCTTTTGAAGACTGCTTGGAAGCTTCAATTGGTTCAATGGACAGCAGCCAGGTTGATAACAGGAGCGGCACTCAGGGAGCGTACAACTTCCCTGTTGTGCCAGCTCCACTGGCTACCAGTTTGCTACTGGGCACAATTCAAAGTGCTGGATTTGGCCTTTAAAGCTCTAAATGGTTCTGGTCCAACTTACTTGTCCGAACGCATCTCTCCCTATGAGCCATCAAGATGCTTAAGATCATCCGGAGAGGCCCTGCTCTCGGTCCCGCCTGCTTTGCAGGCACGCCTGGCGGGGACAAGAGACAGGGCCTTCTCAGTGGTGTCTCCTCGGCTTTGGAACTCCCTTCCTAGGGACATCAGATCGGACCCCTCCCTCCTGACATTTTGTAAGAAAGTCAAGACTTGGCTGTTCAAGCAAGCATTCGCAGATGAACTTTAATTAATCAAGATCAAAGGATTAGTATGACGATGAAACGGAAACCGATTTTAAGATTGTGGAGCTGAGATTTGTATTTTGTAGTTTTCATTGTTAATTTATATGGTTTTATATGATTGTTTTTATCTTATTATGATGTGTTATATGTGGGCAGTTGCTGCCGCTTGTTCACCGCTTCAAATTGCCTTCGGTCTGAGAGAGGCGGTATAGAAGCATAGCAAATAAATAAATATATGTGCATTGTGATCCGCCCTGAGTCCCCTGCGGGGTGAGAAGGGCGGAATATAAATGGTGTCAATAAATAAATAAATAAATAAATAATGAGGGTATGCAGAGAAACCCAGAAGTCATCTTGTCTGCACGAGTCCTTTTTGCTATGTCTGTGGGTCAGTTGGAGAGGCAATAGAAGCGATGCTTACCTCATCCAGATGTGAACAGCAGTCTGGCCAAAACTAAGGAGAAAATGATGGGGGCTGTCAGAATCTTTGGGGCTGGATTCCCCCCCCCCCCCACACACACACAAACACCCCTATTCTTCCTCATCTCTCAGACATAAGATAATTAACCCCTACCCAAACCAGTGAGTGTATGGCACCATCGATTCTAAGGTGCACACTACTTTTGGAATCGTTGCTATTATTATCCACAAAACATTTTGTCCCAATTTAGTTCCAAAAAGCTCAGGGGAGTTTGTGTATGTGGCTTCAAGGCACCTGCTTTCACACCAAGTGTAACCCATATTGGTACATTTCACTTATTTGTTTATTTATTTATTTATTTATTACTAGCTGTACCTGGCACGTGTTGCTGTGCCCTATTTAGGAGATGCGAGAAAGTCTGAGTATGTAAGGGTTGGAATTGATGTTACTTATGGTCTTGGTGGGATCATGGCTGTGTCGTTGTGGGTTGTTCTGGTGGGTGGGATGTTGAAGTCCTGTGGAGTTGTCGGTGTGTGGTGTTGCTGGCGTTCTGCAGAGCTTGTGGATATACAATTTTTTTTGTCTTTCCGTCTGCTGTGTTGATGTAGAGGTTCTGTGGTTTCCCAACTCTGGAGCACGCTACGTAGAGTTGTCCGTGGGAGAAGCATTCTGTGTCAAGGTCTATGCCACAGATTTGTAGTGTTTGTCCTTGAGCCTTGTTTATGGTGATGGCAAAAGCTAGTGTAGTGCAGTGTCTTTCTGTTCTGCCGTTTGTTCTGCCCTTTTTTGTGTGATGTATGTAGCGTTGCGGGTGTGTTGTCTGATGCTGTTCTTTTTAGGAGGCATGGCTTGTCTTTTGGGTCAGCTTATGTCTGTGTGGAAGGAAGGAATGGCATACAAATGGGTTGAGCAGTAGACGCAAGGTTGTGTTATGTGCGTATTGTGTTGTGTGTACTTTTGCGTTATTCTGGGGGTATGTGTTTGTCAGTGGTTCCTGTGTCCCTAGTGCCCTTTTTGTCTCCCTCCTAGATCTTGACCGTGGCAGTTTAACCCTCAACTGAAATCACTCAGCATTCTAAATGGCTTTGCCCACCGTTACTATGGTAACTGATGTTGGCCAATGGGTTTCGCTGGCTGCTGCAGAGGATGCTGGGAAATGTAGGTTTTTTGTATCGTTGTTTTGGGGGCCTTCTAGGTTTTTGGGGGGGAGTTTCTTTGCTAAAAACCTTCCTTGCCTGAGGCCTATTTGTGTTGGCAAGTTTGGTGTCTCTGCCTTGGAAGGTTTCTCTGTCTTTGTCAGTCGTTCGACGACGGGACCTCCTTTATATAATAGATTCGGTCTTGTATGCCGCCACTCCTCGAGGGCTCGGAGCGGCTCACAATATGACATAAAACACCATAAAAGCAAAGATTAACATTAATTAACACCAGATTAAAATTTAAATTCAACAATCAAATGCCAACTGCGAAAGGCCGACAGGTCTCGCAGGGCACAAACTTCAGTTGGCAAAGCATTCCAGAGTTAAAATCCCAACCAGCACACACCACAAGAGGGGAAGAGAACGGCCTCTGATTGGCTGAAAAAGAAATAAGAGAGAGAGAGAGAGAGGGAGGAAAAAAACCTCAACTCCTACAGTGGATCCTTCAATACCCATGCCACGCATAGTGCTGCTGGGAAAGCGAGTTTCCATTGGGACTCTTTTTGGAGGAGAGGCTTAGGAAAGACTTTCCCACATCTCTCTCTCTCTCTCTCTCTCTCTCTCTCTCTCTCTCTCTCTCTCTCTCTCTCTCTCTTGCTCTCTTTCCAGCCTTATTTGCCTGAAGTGGTTGCTTGGCTTGGGGTGGGACATCTTCGGGAAGAAATGGAGGAGGCAGCTGGAGGAGAAAGAAGAGGAGGTAGAGTGCCACTCAGCCCCATCGTCCCCATTAGCCAAAAGATCCAGCTGCTCATGATCTTTTCTGGTTAAAGCTTCAACTGGGTCCTGCCTGGTTTGTTTTTGGCAATCTGGTTGCCAGATCACTGAATTTTCTCAAATTGCCAAGCTGAATTCTGCACATCCCTACCTCTAAACTGGTATCATAGAGTCGTCTGCATTCCATCCTCTGAGTCATATATAAAGATGTTAAACAAGACCAGGTCAGGTCAGATCTCTGAGCCTCCCCACCCCTGCAATTGACCCTTGATGATGAACTACCATTAATGAGTATGCTCTGGGTTTTGTCTGTCTACTGAATAACTTTAGCTCTGTCTAGCTAATTATCTGTACAAATACTAACTGGGGCGGACACTGCTTAGCTTCTAAGTTCAGATATGATCCGGTGCCTTAGGATATCACATGGGCTTTTTTCAGTCTTCAGAGTACCTTTGTAAGGTTAATCAGGTCGAGGAACAGCAAGGAAACTGTATACAGCATGTCAGGAGTGCTTTGGCTTACGGGATTGGTGGCAATCCAGTGATAAATGTGTAGTCTAGTCCTGTAGAAGGGGGTGCATCTGTGTACAAAATATGCACATATGAAATCAGGGTAAATCCTACTATGCACTTATAATAGATGTTGGATATACAGGTAACCCCCAAGTTATGAACAAGATAGGTTCTGTAGGTTTTTTTTATAAAAAAGTTGAGTTTGTATGTAAGTTGGAACGGGTACATTTTTAAGTATAACTCCAGATATATATGTATCCTCTCCATTGGTGCCCCCTTGTTGTGGGGGAGAGGCTTGCGTACCCTAATGAACTTGTGAGCTATGCTGGCAGTGGCATAGCCACCGGTAGGGCCTCCCATGCCAGACAGGTCACAACCAAAGGGTGTGACAAAGAGCGTCTATGCCGTCACACCAGGCGCCCTTTGAAAATAAAAACTATGATGTGCTTTCCTATAAGCCTGGTGGACTGCAGGATGCCTACTTGAGAAGCTCAGGGGTCCAGCAACCCAAAAACCACTCCAGGTTGAAGATAACAAATAGGTTTATTCAGCAACAAAGTCTTTGAAGGACTTGGCACAAAGTTTAATGGTTGCAAAAAATACAAAACGGTGGTAAGATGAAAATTCCCTGGCAATCTTGCTTCTATCCTGGGTTGCTGACTAAGTCTGCGAAGTCTCCCTTTGCTCCCTCCAAATGGCAAGGAAATCCGAAGATATTCCTCACCCTGACCCTAGGTCAGTGTTTCTCAACCAGTGTGCCGTGAGCGATCATCAGGTGTGCCGCGAGAAAAGCTCTCTGCCCCCCTTCCTTCCCCCATCCTCCTGCCGAACTCCTGCTGCTTGGGAGAGGAGGAGGAAGGGATGGGTGGCTGCAAAGAAAAAGAAGAAGGGACTGGGGCACTGCCTCCTTTGGCCGTTTCCCCACCCAGCCTCCAATCTGCCATGACTCCCGCCATGACTCTCGCCCCTTGCTTGTTGAAGCCGCGCGGAGGAGGAGCCCCGCCTACTGAAGCCCGTCCACCGCTCATGCTCCTCCTCTGTGAGAGAGCTGAAGCCAGGGGGAGGGGGGCATGATGCAGCCTGGCTCTGCCCCCTCCCCCCGGCTTCAGCACTCCCACAGCTTCGCCAGCTTTGAGGGGGCAGTGCCAAGCCAGCGATGACAGGGCCAGCACAATGCTGGCTTGCCCTCTCAAAGCTGGTGAAGCTGTGGGAGAACTGAAGCCGGGCGGAAGGGCGGGGCATGGCGTGGCCTGGCTCCGCCCCCTCCCCCAGCTTAAGCTCCCTCACAGCTTCGCCAGCCTTGAGGGGGCAGTGCCAAGCCAGCGGTGGCAGAGCCAGCACAATGCTAGCTTGGCACTACCCTCTCAAGGCTGGAGAAGCTGTGGGAGAACTGAAGCCAGGAGGAGGGGGCGGGGCATGGTGTGGCCTGGCTCCTCCCCTGGCTTCGGCAATCCCAGCAGCTGCACCCAGCAGGCCACCATCCCCCAGCCGTTCTTTACTGTGTTAGAGTGTCATTTTGTGTAATTTTGGTTGGTGGTGTGCCCCCGGATTTTTTTAATGTTAAAAGTGTGCCGCGGCTCAAAAAAGGTTGGGAAACACTGCCCTAGGTTACTGAATAGAAGGAGCTACGGCTTCCCTATCTATGCCTAGAGCCAGTTCGAAGGCGAACTGATGCTGGAATGGCAGTTAGATAACTACAATATACAACAAGCAGTGCTAACCACGGCAGGGTATCATTAGCTTATCTAACTCCAGCAGTCAAGCAATTCAGTCAAGCGGTAAGTCAGTACTTATGGTGGCCTATACACAGTTAGCCTGACTGG
Organism: Anolis apletophallus; assembly: GCA_030556195.1. Lineage (NCBI taxonomy): Eukaryota > Metazoa > Chordata > Lepidosauria > Squamata > Anolidae > Anolis > Anolis apletophallus. Next base: position 144,820,378 of record JARBWK010000003.1, read on the forward strand.
CCAAGCACATCTGAGCTCTTCTCCTGCCTGAGAAGGACTGAAGAGAGATCTCAAAATGGAGAACTCATCCCCAGGGAAAAAAGGGGCGGGCCCCAAACCAAAGGGATACATTTTGCAAGGCTCCAGCAGCAAGCCTTGCAAAACTGGCTTGCTGCTGGAGTGACTAACAGGGTGCCAGAGGGCAACCCTAAAGTAAAATGCAAAAGGATGCTGCTATCCAGAACTGGGAGTAACACAAAACAGGTGTCTGGAAGACGGAACAGCGTCAATGGGTAGGTTGGGCTTTCTAGCCTTTTGGCAACCATCCTAGGAGAAAGAAAACTCTAATTTCAAACCTGGGTAGATAGTTCTCATCTAACCCTGTAAGGTCAACCATCTAGAGAAGGAAACTCAAATCAAACCTACGACCTGAGGACCTCGCTGCCACCGTCCTAAGCTTGCTAGGCCCCGGCAGATGGACCTTTCGTTTAAAGGGTGAGACCAGTTCTGTGCACGCTGCGCTCCACCAGAAAGGTCCATTGCACAGGCTTGAAGGACACATCCAACCTCCGAATCATCAATGCGCTTGTATAAAGCGTGGGATGAGTCCTTCCTAAGAATCTTAGTTCGCGAAGTAATGCCAGATATATCTATCTATCTATCTATCTATCTATCTTTGGACAGTATTGGGAAAGATTAACACCCCTGTGATATTTGTTTTGCCACCGGTGTCCCTGTTCAGAAGATTTCACTTTCTGCCCCTGTGATAATTGGATTTTGAAAAAAATTTGGCTTGTTGTGAAAACAAAGATTTGTGGCAAAGCTTCAGCGGAGACACCTCTTCGCCCCTGCTTCTCTTCCCGGGAATAGATTTCTCTCACTTCCTGTTGTCTCACCCCCATTCTTAACTCTGAGTCGTTTGTAAGTTGGATGTTTGTATCTCTGGGACTGCCTGTAGTTGGCAAAGTGCCAATTTCCTCTACCATCTCTATTTTGAATATGAAAGAGTTGTAGAACTGATAATGTGGGTATTAGTCTTATGACCTTGTCATACAGGCAGGCCTGGATTAACTGTTTGTGGCGCCCTAGGCCACAATCTGGAAGCGCCGCCCTTGCCCCGGGGGGCGGGGCCACTTGCGGGGGCAGGGCTGCTTGTTGGGGCGGGGGCGCTTGCAGGGGGCCCTCCTTCCTCCTCACTGAAGGAAGGAGGGCCGACGCCAACGCGGGACTTCGCTCCACCTCCTCCTCACTTGCGTCGGCTCGGCCCCTTCTTCCTTCAGTGAAGGAAGGAGGGGTGGGGCCAACGCGAGCAAGGAGGAGGGGCGGCGGGACTTCGCCCACCTCCTCCTCACTCGCGTCGGCGTCGGCCCCGCCCCTCCTTCCTTCAGTGAAGGAAGGAGGGCCGACGCAAGCGAGGAGGGGGCGGTGGGACTTCCCTCCACCTCCTCCTCACTCGCGTCGGCTCGGGTCCGCCCCTTCTTCCTTCAGTGAAGGAAGGAGGGGTGGGGCCGACGCGAGCAAGGAGGGGGCGGCGGGACTTCGCTCCACCTCCTCCTCACTCGCGTCGGCGTCGGCTCCGCCCCTTCTTCCTTCAGTGAAGGAAGGAGGGGTGGGGCCGACGCGAGCAAGGAGGGGGCGGCGGGACTTCGCTCCACCTCCTCCTCACTCGCGCCGGGCGTCGGCTCCGCCCCTTCTTCCTTCAGTGAAGGAAGGAGGGTGTGGGCCGACGCGAGCAAGGAGGGGCGGCGGGACTTCGCTCCACCTCCTCCTCACTCTGTCGGCTCGGCCCCTTCTTCCTTCAGTGAAGGATGGTGGGGTGGGGCCGACGCGAGCAAGGAGGGGGCGGCGGGACTTCGCTCCACCTCCTCCTCACTCGCGTCGGCGTCGGCTCCGCCCCTTCTTCCTTCAGCCGCCCCTTCTTCCTTCAGTGAAGGAAGGAGGGGTGGGGCCGACGCGAGCAAGGAGGGGGTGGCGGGAAGCCGTGTCAGAGGCCCTAGGGCCTATGGCGCTCCGTGCACAGGCGCAAGAGTGCCTGAAGATCGAACTTAATTTTTTTTTAATTTTGGGGGGTCCGGACCTGCCGCCCCCTCATGGCTGCCGCCCTAGGCCATGGCCTAGGGTGGCCTTATGGGTAATCCGGCCTGCGTACAGGAATTTTGGTTAACGTTTGGTTTTCTCCTTCCCGACCTCCTTGCCTGCCTTTTTCCTGTGTATTATTTGTGGTTCTGCTTGTCTAACACCACTCCCCTTGTCTGCACTCTTTCCCTTCTTGTACCTGCGCCCCTGTCCAGATTTATGTGCTGCTTTCTTTGATTACAAACCCTTGCTTGAGTTATCTGCTATGATACTTCATTGATCCTGGAATTGTTGACAACCAGATGGATCTCCTTCATCCAAGCCCAACCTCTGACTCATGTCCATGTGGGCTGCCTTATGCTCTGTCTGTTTCTTGATAGTTGGGAACGCCTATATTCGAGGAGCCCAGGACAGCAAAAATAAGAGGATGGTCTGGAAGCTGTTATCAATTTGGTTTTATTGGTGGGTGGGTAGAAATTAAGTCATACTTAATAATCATGTTATTCAGAGATCCAAGCATCTGATGAATGCCTAATCCATCTGTTCCTTGTAAAGTCATGAGGGTATTGGCACATGGAAGGGCAAATACAAGGATAATGTGGCAAGATACACATCATGTTGTGGTGAGCCCAAAGATCAAAGAACAGAAATGTTTCTGAATTGTAATGTGAGCAGAAGTAAGAGAAAGAGTTTTCCTATCGGTTAGTCTGCTCTGAGGGCAAGGGCATGAGGATCCCAAGGACTTGGCGTTAACTGTGCCCTTATTTACATGTCAGGAGCAAAACCAGGTGTAGTTTTTCAAAATATGGCTTGTTATGTACCTTTCCTAATAACTCTTAATTTGTAAATGAGCCACAAATCCACAGTCTGAAAACTTCTGCTTTGTTGTAGATACAGGGCCAGACCTAGGTAATTTTAAATGGTAAGCGAACAGCATTTTGGCGCCACCCCAACCAATCAACCAATCCATATATATGGATTGGGTGCATAGACACATTTGGGCCCTCCAGGTATTTTGGACTTCCTACTGGCTGTTTGGAATTGTGGGAGCTGAAGTCCAAAACACATGGAGGGCTAAAGTTGGCCCATGCCATATATATATTTAGGGAGCAGAGAAGACAGTTCCATCTTGTCTCCTGCAGCATCAGAGCTCCTCCTCCAGCAACAATATAATATTATATAATACTAATATTATTAACGATGCATTAGTATTATGCTCTTCATTGGCGCCCCCTTGCAGTGGGGGAGAGGCTTGCGTACCCTAATGAAGTTGTGAGCTATGCGGGCGGTGGCATAATAGTCACCGGTAGGGCCTCCCACGCCAGACAGGTCACAACCGAAGGGTCTGACAAAGAGCGTCAATGAGCAGGGTGGGCTCTCTAGCCCTTTGGCAACCATCCTAGGAGAAGGAAAACTCTAATTTCAAACCCGGGCAGATGGTGCTCATCTAACCCTGTAAGGTCAACCATCTCAGAGAAGGAAACTCGAACCAAACCTATGACCTGAGGACCTCGCTGCCATTGTCCAAGCTTGCTAGGCCCCGGCAGACGAACCTTTGGTTTAAAGGTTGAGGCCAGTTCTGTGCACGCTGTGCTCCACCAGAAAATCCATTGCACAGGCTCGAAGGACACATCCAACTTTGGTCATCAACGGGCTTGTAAAGAGCGTGGGTTGAGTCCTTCCGGGATCTTTGTTCGCGAAGTAATGCCGATATATATATATATATATATATATATATATATATATATATATATTCCTTCCTTCCTTCCTTCCTTCCTTCCTTCCCACCATTTTCCCTGCTCTATTCCTATTCTCTTTGAGTGTGTGTGTGTGTGTGTGTCTATATCTATTCCCCTTCCTTCCTTCCTTCCTTCTTCCTTCCTTCCTTCCTTCCTTCCTTCCTTCCCACCATTTTCCCTGTTCTATTCCTATTCTCTTTGAGTGTGTGTGTGTGTGTGTGTGTGTGCCTATATCTATTCCCCTTATTTCCTTCTCAGCCCTATACCCCAGAATATCAAGGCAGAAAATCCCACATTACCTGAGTGTGGACTCAGATATTCAAAGCAGATATTGTGGGATATAGGGCTGTGTGGAAGGGCCCTCACCCCTTTCCTTCCCCTCTTCCTATTCTTTGTGTGGGTCTGTACATTCCCCATCCTTCCTTCCTCCTCACCTTTTTCCTTGCCCCCTTCCTATTCTCTTTCCCCTTCTTACCTTCCCCTTCCTTCCTCCCTTCTCACCTTTTCCCCTCCCCTCTTCCTATTCTTTTTTTGTGTGTATGTATATATGTGTGTGGATCAGGTCTAGGCTAATTTTGGGAGCAAGGGCCCGGGGGTTGGGCTAGGTGCCCTCTGGCTGGCAGGCTCGTCTGGCCGCTCAGTCCTACTCCCGGCCCCCAGGTAAGGGCGCCCACGTGGCCTCCTCCCTTGCCCCAAGTGCATCGGTGGCAGCAGTGCCAACAGAGGGAGGAGACGCGGGGGGCAAGGAAGACGGGAAAGGCAGGCACTTCTGCCCCCTCCTCTCTCGCCCTGCGCAAGGCATCCTCGGCGGGGGCGGGGGGAGGGTATGCAGGGTGAGGGATGAGCCTTTCTTCCACCCTGCGCGAGCCTTCCTCCCACCCTGCCACCACCCCTGGGGGCATGACGCCCAGCCCTGGATGCGCCATTTGGCCATGTGGTGCCCTGAGGTGGCCGCTTACTTTGCCTCCACTAAGATCCGCCCCTGATAACATGATTGGAATAGCAAAGGGAAGGGGTTTGTATGAGGCGGGGGGGGGGGGAGAGAATGAGAGCAAACAAACATGCATGTGTGGTACATTCATGTGCACAGTGTATTGCTTATCATAGTTCAGAGGTGAAGTCGGAAATAAAATCAAAGAAGGCATGTTGCTAATTTGCACCAGATGTTCACTCCCTTTCCCCTTGAACAGATGTTTTGCACTGGTAGAAGTTTTTCCCCCCTAGTTTTGCACTGTACATCTGGAAATGATACAGTCTTCCATCAGGAAAGCGCCCCGGGCTGGCAACAAGACTATGAATTATAGTCAAATTTACTTTTTGTTCTATCTCAATTAAAAATGATTCGACATCTATTTTGTCCTTTTTGGGACACCAGCACATTAAGTTCAAATATTAGTACAATCTACATCAGTGTTTCCCAACCTTTTTTGAGCCGCGGCACACTTTTTACATTTACAAAATCCTGGGGCACACCACCAACCAAAATGACACTCTAACACAGTAATACATATAGTTAATATGTTTTTAAATGTATATATACATTCAGTTTGAAATCTGGGCCTGTTTCGATGAACTCAACATAGATATCCTGGCAGAAATGGCAGAAAGACACAAACTTCCCACATAGAACTCCCATAAGCAAGAGAAAATGCTATAAGAGTTTGGTGGGCATTGACCTTGAGTTTTGGAGTTGTAGTTCATATAGATCCAGAGAGCACTGTGGACTCAAACAATGTTGGACCAAACTTGGCATGAATACTCAATATGCCTAAATATGAACGCAGATGGAGTTCAGGGGAAATAGACCTTGCCATTTGGGAGTTGTAGTTGCTGGGATTTATAGTTCCCCTACAATCAAAGAGCATTCTTAACCCCACCAATGATAGAACCGGGCCAAACTTCCCCCACAGAACCCCCAGGAGGCAAGAGGAGGTCTCTACTTGGGGAAAGGGAGGCGGAGCTTCCCAATGCATGGAGAGGGAGAGACCAAGTAGACAACGGGTGGGGAGGGGGTGTTTGTAATTTTGTGCCTTTATAGAGGTAGGTTTCTTAAGGTTTTTATACTTCAACACACTAGACTCTCCCCCCGCCCTTCCTGGAGGTTCCAATTTCCCACGGCACACCTGATGATCACTCACGGCACACTAGTGTGCCCCAGCACACTGGTTGGGAAACACTGATCTACGTAGTCTCACATATGCCGAATAAATACAGCCTCTCTGGAAGGAACTTCTTATCTTGTAATTCCTTCTTCAAATGACAAAGGTATGGCAGCCTTGTCTTTTGCCTCTGGTTGCTTTTTCAATTTTTCCCAGATGGAGCAGCTGAGGAGGGCGAAGGCTGACATCTTGTAGAAGCATGTTGTGCTGTTATGCTTGTCTTTTTCAGCCCATCTGTGAAGGAAGGGCTGGCAGCATACTGGAAAAAATGTGCTTTTGAGCTCCCTTTTTAATATAATGTGTGATCTCAGTTTTCGTAAAGATTCTGGACCCAAAGCCAGCATCTGGACACATGCTGTTATCTGTTGTCTAATTTCTGGCAAAGACTGGGAAGAATCACTAGGAACCTCAAGACATTATTTTTGGGTAGCATCCTAGGATGCTTCCAGAATAATTCTTCAATAGAGTCCATCATACAACGTGAGCTGCGTACTGGAAGCATCCTGGTAGCATCCTAGGACACTGCCCAGAGAACATGGGAAGCTTTCTATGTTATCATTAGATGGAACAGGGGGGAAGCCGGGCCGCAACCATTTCCCCATGTGTGATGGAGAAAGTGGTTCAGTAGGTCAGTGTTTCCCAACCAGTGTGCCGTGGCACACTAGTGTGCCGTGAGCGAGCAGCAGGTGTGCCGTCGGAAATTGGCACTCTTCCCCCTCCTAGCAGCTCTTTCTCCCTCTTTCCCTCCCCAAAGATCCTCCCTGAGGCAAAGGAAGGGCTCCGCTGAATGCTGGAAGCTCCACGTCGGTGAATTAGGCAGTGAGCGAACCTGGGAGCATTGGGAGGCTGAAGCATTCACAGGTTTCCAAGAAACAAATTGAGCCTCTCCGCTTGGAAATGTTTTTTTCGTTTTTACTATTTTACTAGATTTTTCGTGAGTTGCCTCCCAGGAACTGTTTATAACAGTTTCATGACATCCATAGTTATCTGGAAGCAAGTTTCACTCAGGGTGAAATTTCACAAGGGTCTGGAGAACAAGCCCTATGAGGAGTGGCTTGAAGAGCTGGGCATGTTTAGCCTGAAGAAGAGAAGGCTGAGAGAAGACACGATAGCCATGTATAAGTAAGTAGGTGAGAGGAAGTCATATATACGTTGTGTTCATCGAAACAGGCCCAGGTTTCACACTGAGTGTATAGATACATTTAAAAACATATTAACTATATGTATTACTGTGTTAGAGTGTCATTTTGTGTCATTTTGGTTGGTGGTGTGCCCCAGGATTTTGTAAATGTAAAAAATGTGCCGCAGCTCAAAAAAGGTTGAAAAACATTGCAGTAGGTGATGTGGGGCAGGGTGCAACAATTTCCTCCACTGTCACATGGATTTACCATGTAGCCGCCTCCCCCTCCCCCCCCATTGTCACATGGCTTCAGAACCTAAGCGTTAGGCCTTGTTGATCAAAAAATGGTTCAAAACTCGCTGTGGATGTAGGGGTTGTTGGCCTTTTGTATCTGGTGGAGTTCCGAAATTTTCTGTGAAAATGTCGAAATTATTTCGTAAAAACTAATGAAATTCGTTAGTAATTCGTTAATGGCGGTCGCGCATGTGCAATGCGCAAAAACCTGCCAGAACCGGGTTTGACAGCTCAGGTCTTCCCTCAGCTTCCACTTCATGGCCCTCACCGCTGGAGAGCCCCCCCCCCTCGCCGCCACCTCCTCCTCGGCCTCTTCTCACCACCTGGGAAGGCACCAACGTGCATTAGCTTTACCTCCTCGCCACTTGGGAAGGCACCAACGTGTGCTAGCACCTTCCCAGGTGGCGAGGAGGAGGGGAGGGCATCCACTCCACTCCTCCTCGCCACCTGGGAACTAACGCTTGGAATCCCATGCCTTACCCCCGGATCTGAACGGGGCCGTTCTCAGGTGACAGAAGGGAAAGCCAGGGAAGGGAAAACCCTTTCCGAAAATGGCGATTTATTTACGAAAAATGGCGGCGGTGGCTTCAAATTTGGTAAGTCCCTTCCGGGTTGCTTGCAATGTGTTGAAAACGTTTCTAAAGTAATTTAAATACAAATTTATAATGAATTTCGTATGGATACGGCAAACCTAACCTGGCCTACTAAGTGTGTGATGCAGTCCTACAGAGCCGCTCCAGAAAAAAAACCCCGTGTCCTGAGGATGATCATCCCTTCGGCAATGGTTTTCATGAGACAACATGGCTGAATCCACTGAGATGAATCTCCGCAAGCTGATTCTGGATCAAACGAGAAATTAGTGAAATTGAATGTTAGCAAGCATGCCTTCTTGAAATAAATCTATTTAATACTCAACATGGGCAATGGTAGTGGCCTAAAATGGTAGTGGCCATTTTAGCTGATTCATGGGAAACAGCTGAGAGGTGGGACATCGACACAAAATCACAGCCCACAATAACATTAAAATACAGATTAAAAAGATTCCAAAAGAGAATACAACATTTAAAATAACATATTATTCACAACTCGAAGGCCTGCCGGAATAGAACAGACTCACAAATATAGACTTAGATATAAAAGTATCTATTTCATGTTAATATGATACACAGCATTGGGATATACAGATGTAACAATCATTATTTAGGACATGTCACATACAAAATCATAAGAGGGAGACGCAATATCCACAATAGATCAATAACTATAAATCATAATAGAGGCGCAACTCCCCATCCAAATGGTGCGACAGTCCACAATATCAAAGAGGTTACCATAAAGGTAAGAAAGGAAGGATCAGGAGAGTATTATAAAGTAATTCAGGTGGAACATTAGGCAATTAGTGATTGAACACTAATTACCTCATTTAACCCATTCGGAATCTCTGAATTTAATCGGATTATCCAGAGTCTTTCAAGTTTGCAAAGGGCCTTAAAGGGGTCAGTATGTGAATGCAGTCCTATTTTATCAAGCACTCTAATGCGCAATGAATCAGGGTGGTGTTTATGATGAAGGCAATGTGTGTAAAAAGGTAAATCAGTGTTCCCTGTATTAATCCTACTTCTATGCTCAATAAAACGTTGTCGTAACGATCTCGTGGTCATCCCGACATAAACTGCCGGGATGACTCTGGATAATCCGATTAAATTCAGAGATTCCGAATGGGTTAAATGAGGTAATTAGTGTTCTATCACTAATTGCCTAATGTTCCACCTGAATTACTTTATAATACTCTCCTGATCCTTCCTTTCTTACCTTTATGGTCACCTTACCGCCGCGGTAAGGTTAAGCCTGAACGCTTCGCTGATCGGTATGTTACCTTTAATTTATATTTTACTCTGGGTTTTGTTTGTAGACTACTATATTGTATATGATGTATATTTAATACCTTCTCTAGATATTTGGACCACGGAAATACCATTTATAGCCTTGAGAAAGCCCCGCCCGGGGGCGAAACGGGGGAGTGGCCCCGAAAAGTTTGGCATTGCCAGCCCGTTGGCCAACTGTTGAACTTATGATTTGGAGCATATCTAGCCTCCTGTGTCCTTTTATTGTCTGCTGTTTGGACTTCACGGCATATGGGAACCTCTTTGATATTGTGGACTGTTGCACCATTTGGATGGGGAGTTGCGCCTCTATTATGATTTATAGTTATTGATCTATTGTGGATATTGCGTCTCCCTCTTATGATTTTGTATGTGACATGTCCTAAATAATGATTGTTACATCTGTATATCCCAATGCTGTGTATCATATTAACATGAAATAGATACTTTTATATCTAAGTCTTGTGACTATATTTGTGTTCTTGTGAACCCAATACTCGGTGATTTGGAATAGAACAGACTTGCAGGCCTTCCGAAAAGCTAGTAAATTGTGCAAAGCCCTAATTTCCATGGGCAGTGCGTTCCAAAGGACTGGGCCGATGATGGAGAACGCCCTCCTCCGCGTTGATGTCAGATGGTACTGTTTAACATTTGGCACAAGTAGAAGATTACTCTCTTCAGATCTAAGTGATCTTGTGGGACGGTATGGGGTTAAGCAGTCCCTCAGGTACACTGGCCCAGACCATACAAGGCCTTAAAAGTCAAAACTAGCACTTTGAAGGTGATCCGGTACTCGATCGGAAGCCAGTGCAGTTCTCGCAGGATTGGTGTGATGTGGCAGCTCGGAGGAACTCCTGCGAGCAACCGAGCTGCGGTGTTCTGCACTAGCTTGAGTTTCCGGGTCACCGACAAAGGCAGGCCAATGTAGAGAGCGTTACAGTAGTCCAACCTTGAGATGACCGTAGCTTGGATCACCGTGGCCAGGTCGTGCCGGGATAAGTAGGGGGCAGCCTCCGAGCCTGACGAAGATGGAAAAACGCCACTCTGCTGACACCGGAGACCTGAGTCTCTATCGTCAGCAGAGGGTCCAGAAGAACTCCAAGGCTCTTTACTGAAGACAACGGGCATAACGCCACGCCGTCCAGGGTCAGAAGCTGGCCATCCCCACCACCCGGATGACCCAGCCACAGGATTCACCTTCAACCTACTGGCTCGCAGCCATCCAGTGACGGCTTCAAGGCAAAGATGGAAATTATCGGGTAGGGTTTCGGGCCTGCCCTCCATCCCCAGAATGAGCTGGGTGTCATCAGCGTACTGGTGACACTCCAGCCCAAATCTACATACCAGCTGAGCAAGTGGTCGCATGTAGATGTTAAATAATAGAGGGGAGAGTATGGCCCCCTGGGGGACCCCACAAACGGGGGGGGGGGGAAACTCTGCTGATGGTTCTTCATTACCCAAGCACCCATGGGATTAAACTTTGTTTTGTGCTCAGAGGTCTGTTTTTGTCTTTTGGTTCCATAACTTACAATACAGTATTCCACGATGAATTCCTTTTGCAGTGTATCTTGCACAAAAACTCTCTCAGGGCTATCTTACACAGAACTGCTCTACTTTACTCTGCTCTTGCTTATGGAATTGGCATGTGGGGAGAATGGATTGAATCATATTGTGAGTGGGCAGCAGTTTTATTCCACAACCATAAGAGGGAAGGTTGCAAAAATTGGATGTGATATAGTGGCCAGGGTGGAAAGTTTTCAGGTCTGATGATTTACAACTGCATGCTCCCTTTCCATCTAAATTAAAGGAAGCTATTTCAGGACTGAATCGGTGTCTGATGTCACTAATGAACTGAGTAAGGGCAAATAAATGCAAACTTAATCTAAATGAAACAAGTTCTGCTCCTACTCAGTTGAAAGATGGGTCAAAGATTAGGAATCAGCCCATTCTGGATGGTGTTGGTTTCCTGAAGATGAAGGTTCACAACTTGAATCTGTACTTATAGCTCTTAGCGGGTGCATGTTTTAAGATTAAAACTAGTGCACCAGCTGTAACCATTCTAGGGAATGCCTTATCTGACCATGATGATGAATGCCTTACTTGCATCTTATCTGGATTGCTGCATTTATTCTATATGGGTCTATATTCCAAGTGTTTGCACACTTCATAGGTCTCTACACAGACTCAGTTCCTAATAACTTCACATCTTGCCTTTAGGCTGCATTCCAGCATGCCCGGATTACCCATAAGGCCAACATAGGCCATGGCCTAAGGGTGCAAGCCGGGGGGGCGCAGATCACGGACCAAAAAAAAATAATAATAAACTGGTCCGTGCCCCTCTTTCCCCCTTTTTCATGCCCCTCCTCGCTCCTTCTCCCGGCAAAGTCTCTGCTCCATCCCTTCCATCTCTCACGCTCTGGGCTGCGGCGGGGACCTCGCATTGATCCATTGATTTGCCCGCGAGTCTCTGGCTGGCCTGACTTCCTCCATGGCGACTTGTCCGGCTCCCCCAGTGGCAAATTGTAAATTCCTGCAGCCAGAGCGGAGCGGCAGAGTCCGGAAGAGGGCGGTGGGAGGGAGGGGAGAAGGAGGAGTAGGAGACAACTAGGAGGAAAGAAAGAAAGTAAAGAAGGAAGAGAGGGAGGGAGGAAGGGAGGGAGGGAGAGGGGAGAGAAAGGCCGTTGCTTGGGTGGACCTCTCCCAGGTCCCCAGCACGAGACCAGACCAACCCAGGCTCACTCCTGCGCTCTCAGATCAAACCGGGGCAGCCTGCTTGGCCAAAGGGAGCCACGGGAGGGAGGGAAGGATCGAGGCCAGGGTCTGGCTCTCCTGCCTTCGGGAGCAGCCAAACAAAGGCCGCACAAACCCCAACCTGAATCCTCCCCCGGTCTGCGGGAGCGCACGCCAAGCGGACATCTCTCTCTCTCTTGCGCTCTCTCTCTCCCTTGCTCTCTCTCTCGTGCATGCCTTTGGAGCGGGTTTGCACCCGCTGCGCTCTCCCCAAGCCTCCCAAGACCTTCAGAGCACAGTGGATTTTTCCAGCCGGTGGGAATGGGGACCTTGGAGGTGGTTGGATGGTGCCTACTCGCCTTTCTCTTCTGCTCCGGAGGCACCATGGTGAAAGTCAACCAAGTGTGGGTCTGAGCGGTGGGGTGGGGGTGGTAGAGGTTGGCTTAAAGGGTGGCGTAATTCCAAAGTGTGGCCTAGGGTGCAAAAATGTGTTAATCCGGGCCTGCATTCCAGTAGACTGAGGGTGAATCCAGCAAAGATTGGGATGGAAGTCAGCCTGAAGAAAATGGAAGTTCTCTACCAGCCCGCACCACAGGAAGAACACCATCATCCCCACGTCAGCATAGGCGAATCTGTGCTTATGTCCATTCAGCAGTTCACCTACTTGGGAAGCATCATCTCTTCACACGCCAAGATTGATAAAGAGATAGATCACAGATTAGCAAAGGCATATAGTGCATTTGGAAGGCTTCAAAAAAGAGTCTGGAGCAACAAGCACCTGAGGCAAAGCACCAAAATCAGTGTGTACAGAGCTATCGTACTGTCTATTTTCCTATACGGGTCTGAAACGTGGGTCACCTATTGCCAACACCTACGACTCCTCGAACGCTTTCATCAGCGCTGTCTTAGCACAATCCTAAATATACACTGCACTGACTATGTGACTAATGTTGCTGTCCTTGAGCAAGCAGGGATCACCAGCATTGAGGCCATGCTATTGAGAACACAGCTGCGCTGGGCAGGGCACGTCTCTAGGATGGAGGACCACCGCCTCCCAAAGATACTACTCTATGATGAACTCACCACAAGTCAGCTCAAGAGATGCGCCCCCCAAAAGAGATATAAGGACTCCCTGAAACAACATCTCAGGCTCGGCCAGATCGATCACCAACAATGGTCCACCCTGGCTTCACATCAGGAGGCATGGAGATGCACTATCCACAATGCTACGGCCTCTTTCGAGAAGACATGCCGAACGGGTCTCGAAGAGAAACGACAACGCAGAAAGGATCGCAGGTTGGAAACAACATCACCCAAGGAGACTTTCTGCTGTGCTTTTTGCAACCGAACTTGCCTGTCTCAGATTGGCCTTTTTAGTCATCAACGCGCTTGTAAAAAGCGTGGAATGAGTCATTCCTAAGAATCTTCGTCGCCAAGTAATGCCGAGAGAGACCTTTGGGGCTAGGTGGGTGGGAGACACATTCAGAAGGCATGAGGGATGAGAATTACATTTGAGGAAGAGGACTGATATATAACATTGTCACAGATACTTGTTTATGACAGATAAAAACACCAATGGAGACACCAGCAAGAGAAGAAGCCCAAGGGAGCTGTCCACTCCAGACTTGACATCGTCTCTGTTATATAGTGTTTGGTCTCTTTGTTTGTGTGTGTGTGTGGGGGGGGGTTGCCCATGAGTGGATGTCTGCAAGTTGCTCTTACATTGTAGTGAAAGCAAACTTCTCCCCTCTCACTTTGTTTTTTTGGATCGGCACAACTCTGCTTGGTCTACGTAGTGTGGAAAAAATCCTGGGTTAATTTGCAATGAAATTAAAGTCATGGAAGAGAAGACATTTTACTAATGTCAAGGGACCTGAAGGCGGCAATTGGAAAAAATGTCTCTTTAAGAAAAAAAAGTCATTGGAGTGGTAATTCTTAGATAAATGTAGATTTGGAAATGCATACTACTGAGTAGTTCTAGACCAGTGGTTCTCAACTTCCCTAGTGCCGCGACCCCTTAATACAGATCCTCATGTTGTGGTGACCCCCAAACATAAAATTTTTTTTTGTTGTTACTACATAACTGTCATTTTACTACTGTTAAGAACTGTAATGTGAATATCTGATACGCAGGGTGTATTTTCATTCACTGGACCAAATTTGGCACAAATACCCGATACACTCAAATTTGGTGGGGTTGGGGGGGATTGATTTTGTCATTTGGAAGTTGTACTTGCTGGGATTTATAGTTCACCTACAATCAAAGAGCATTTTGAACTCCACCAATGATGGAATTGGACCAATCTTGGCATATAGAACTCCCATGACCAACAGAAAATACTGAAAGGGTTTGGTGGACATTGACCTTGAGTTTTGGAGATGTAGTTCACCTACATCCAGAGAGCACTGCAGACTCAAACAATGATGGATCTCGACCAAACTTGGCACGAATACTCAACATGCCCAATTGTGAACACTGTTGGATTTGGGGAAAGTAGACTTTGACATTCGGGAGTTGTAGTTGCTGGGATTTGTAGTTCACCTACAATCAAAGAGCATTCTGAACCCCACCAATTATAGAATTGGTCCAAACTTCCCACATAGAACCCCCATGACCAACAGAAAATACTGTGTTTTCTGATGGTATTTGGCGACCCCTCTGACACCCCCTCACGACCCCCCCAGGGGTCCCGACCCCCAGGTTGAGAAACGCTGTTCTAGACTGTTGAGTAAGCCTTAATGTTTTCTTCTTCTGTGAATCAGATTTTGTTTGTCTGCTCAGTAGTGCGTTTTGTACTTTTCAATTGTATCACTTCAAGAAATCATAGTGAAGTGGTGGTTTGTATATGTACCAAACACATATATGTACAAATCATATGTCATAGATCACACTCCACAAATGCAATATTTACATACACTCAAAATGCAGTTTGTTTTAATGTAGTTGCCTCATGCGTTCAGCATGATTGAATATTTCTCTATTTCCAGATTCTCCATCCTATGCAAGATAACAGGTAATGTTGGGACATATCAATCTCCCCAATTATGCCTACCAGGACACTTGGGAAACTACTCATTTTTCTTTCTGCCCAGAACTTACTAACTTTAAAATCCACAAGCATGGAGATATCTGTCCGGCCTGAAAAGATACATGGCTTTGGGGGCAGTGGGGGTGCTGGTATTTAGCTTGGTGGTATACAGCCAGGTTGTGTGAACCAGTGTTTTTCAACCTTTTTTGAGCCGCGGCACATTTTTTACATTTACAAAATCCTGGGGCACACCACCAATCAAAATGACACAAAATGACACTCTAACACAGTAATACATATAGTTAATATGTTTTTAAATGTATTTATACACTCAGTGTGAAACCTGGCCTGTTTCGATGAACTCAACATAGATATCCTGGCAGGAATGGCAGAAAGACACAAACTTCCCACACACAACTCCCATAACCAAGAGAAAATACTATAAGAGTTTGGTGGGCATTGACCTTGGGTTTTGGAGTTGTAGTTCACCTATAATCTAGAGAGCACTGTGGACTCAAACAATGTTGGATCAGGACCAAACTTGGCATGAATACTCAATATGCCCAAATGTGAACACAGATGAAGTTTGAGGAAAATAGACCTTGACATTTGGGAGTTACAGTTTCTGGGATTTATAGTTAACACACAATCAAAGAGCATCCTGAACTCTTGCAACAATGGAATTGAACCAAACTTGGCCTATTGAACTCTCACTACCAACAGAAAGTACTGAAAGGGTTTGCTTGGGAATTGACCTTGAGTTTGGAAGTTGTAGTTCACCTACACCCAAAGACCACTGTGAGCAGGAGGGGGAAGAAAGGGTATTGGAGGTTCCAATTTCCCACGGCACACCTGATGATTGCTCACGGCACATTGTTTGGGAAACACTGGTGTAGGCTCAAAGTGAAATAAGTAATATTTACTATAGACTGCTGCTGTTCTTGTTCTTGTTGTTGTTGTTGTTATTAGTAGTAGTATTAAACTTAGGGTTGCCAACTGTCCTTTATTCTAAGGGACGTCTCTAATTTCGGCCCCAAATTTCGTGTCCCTTATTTTCAGCTCCTCTCCCGTATTGACGGGACAGGTGGCAGCAGGAGGTGAGGCTGGGCCAGTACATACATTCCTTCTTCCTCCTTCTCCATCCTGCTAGCCCTTTTGGCTCTTCTCATTTCCTCTCGCCTTCCTGCACGCGCCCAGGAATTGTAGACCAAGGCTGCCTTGATTGAGAGGTGTGCGTGGCCCTTTTGGGCCGGACTCCATTTCCCAAGAGCCCTCGCTCCCAGGGGGAGGAGGAGGAGGAAAAGGAAGAGGGAGAAGGGGGCCTGCCAGTCTTTATGACGCCACCGGTGAGCGGGCTGAGGGAGCTGCAGGCACGGCGCGGGGAGTTGTGGGCCCACATGGAGCTGCTAATCATGGAGACGCTAAGGGAAAGTCGCTGCTAAACACTCGTTACGCTAAGGCAGCAATATGAAAAATAAAGTGAAAGTGAATCAAATTAAAGTATACTTCACCCAGTATTCAGTGGGATCTCAGTATCTTAAGTAGGTTTCAAAGTGGATATTCTTCGTGCATATATCAGGGAAGTCCCGTAGAAACTATAATTTCACTCAGTGTAGTTTCCGTAATCTTTTACTATTTGGTATAGCCACGTTCACATGGGAACCTGGGACCTCATGCATGTTTTGCCTTCATACAGTGCACCTATGAATATAACTATAAAAATGCTAAGCAATGCCTTCATCTTTGACGTTGCTAACTTCACCATTCTTCCTCTCACGCTCTCCACAGGGCATACATGAGTGTGAAAGAGCTGAAGGAGGCACTGCAGCTGAACAGCACTCACTTTCTCAATGTTTACTTTGCCAGCTCAGTTCAGGAGGAGCTGGCAGGTGCTGGCACCTGGCCATGGGACAAAGATGCCCTCAGCTACCTGGGTAAGTGGATACAATCTTGATTGGGGCAAACCACTCTAGCATGCCCGGATTACCCATAAGGCCAATGAGGCCATGGCCTAGGGGCGCAAGTTGAGGTGGGGGGGGGGGGTGCAGATCACGGACCAAAAAAACCCAAAACTGGTCTGTGCCCCTCTTTCCCCCTTTCTCATGCCCCTCCTCGCTCCTTCTCCCGGCAAAGTCTCTGCTCCGTCCCCTCCGTCTCTCGCTCTCTCGCGTGCTCTCTCTCGCACGCACGCTCTCTCTCGTGCTCTCTGTCTCGCGCTCTCTCTCGCTCTCTCGCTCTCTCTCGCACGCCCTCTCTCTCGCCCTCTCTCTCATGCACGTGCACGCTCTCTCTCTTCTGCGTGCCTTTGGAGCGAGTTTGCACCCGCTGCGCTCTCCCCAAGCCTCCCGACTCCTGAGGAGACCTTCAGAGCACAGCGGAGCTTTCCAGCCGGTGGGAATGGGGACCTTGGAGGTGGCGGGAGGTTGGCTTAAAGGGGGCGTAATTCCAAAATGTGGCCTAGGGCGCAAGAAAGTGTTAATCCGGGCCTGCTCTCTAGCTGGTCTGCTATGAACATGTTTCAGTGTAATTTCATCCATGAAATTGATAATAGACAGTAAATTCTTTTTTTCAGTTCAAAAAGATGATAATTCTTCTGGTTGCTTTTACGTGATTGTATCCCTCCCTCACCTCTTCTGTAGATATAGATCAGGGCTGTCCAACTTCTACCGGCCCAAGGGTCGGAATTCGGGTCACTGATCACCTGGGGGGCCGCAGTGTGAAAATAAATAAAAATAGAATAAAAGAAAGGAAAAGAGGAAGGAAGGAAGGAAGATGGATAGAGGGAAGAAATGAGGGAGGAATAAATGCAAGAATAAAAGGAAATAAATAAAATTAAAATTAAATAATTAAAATTAAAATAAAATAAAATAAAAGCAAGAATAAAAGCAAGGAAGGAAGGATTGAAGGAAGGATTGAAGGAAGGAAGGGAGGAAGGAAGGAGCCCACCCCAGCAAAACAGCCCTCTGCTTCAGCCTACCTTAGTTCGGTATCCTTTCCAAACGACTGCTGCCCAAATGGAGCTCCACACAGCCTTGCTCCGGTCCGGCTTCTCTCTCCCAACGAGGATCCCGGAGCCGGAGCATGAGAGAGACGAAGACACAGAGGCAGGAGCCGAAGACACAGCAGAAGAGTACTTCCTGTACTCTTCTAGTCTCAAAGGAAATGGTGCTGCGGAGGGGAAGCTGGGACTTGTAGTCCTTTAAAAAAACAACTGATTTCTTGCAGGAGAGTAGGAGGGCCGGATCCAAGGGGCTGGAGGGCCGTGTGCAGGCCCCGGGCCGCCTGTTGGGCAGGCCTGATATAGATCATTCATGTACATAGACAATCATGTAAAAGTTGAGCAAGTGTATGGAGATACATTTTCAGTGCCCCGTAAACTCTGAGGAAAGTGTGTCTATTTGCAAGGAAGCCATCTTTACTACTGCAGGGGAATTGCTGGAGGCTGAGCAGGGAAAAGCATGATTTTCATATGACCAGAGGTATTTCCAGGTATTTAATATAATGACTGAAGCTGTCATTTTTATTCCACAGGGAAGTAAGAGAAATGTGTTTGCAGTGTTTGCTGGCAGCTTGTGGGGGATTTGTTTGGCAAGGAACACCACCTGTTGGCCTGTGGGATGTATTATTTATTTATTTATTTATTCATTTTTATATTCCGCTCCTCCCTGCAGGCTCGGGGCGGATCACAACATACAATAAAAACATCAGAGCACAACAATGATAAAATGACAAGGATTACAACTTCTTAAAACTCAGAGGCATAACCATGCCAGTGCATTTCCAATTTAACTAAAAGCAAGTTTTAAAAGGGCGGTCTTGCACGCCCTTGGAAAAGGGACGAGCTCTGGAATCGCGCGGGTGTCGTCTGGAAGTGAATTCCATAACGCAGGGGCCGCAGCCGAAAAGGCACGCTGCCTAGTTGTGGACAAATGGCAGGAGCGGATCGATGGGATGACTAACAAATTCTGCTCCTCTGAGCGTAGCGATCTCGGGGGAACGTATGGGGTAAGGCGGTCCCTCAGGTACACAGGCCCTAGACCGTGTAAGGCCTTAAAGGTTAGTACCAGCACCTTGAAGGCAATCCGGTACTCGATGGGAAGCCAGTGCAGTTGCCGTAGGATGGGAGTGATGTGCTCCCTCACTGGTGCTCCCACCAGCAAGCGAGCAGCGGCATTCTGCACTAGCTTGAGTTTCCGGATTGTCGACAAGGGAAGGCCGACGTGAGGGGCGTTACAGTAGTCCAGTCTCGAGATGACCGTCGCTTGGATCACCGTGGCCAGGTCGTCCCTGGACAGGTAGGGTGCCAGTCGCCTAGCCTGTCGAAGATGGAAAAATGATGTTTTGCTGACCATGGAGACACATAGGCTTCTCCATTGCAAAGCTACGCTCGGTCACTCATTAAGTAGGAATATCCATTCTCAGTGTTTTGTCTTTTTCCCATTATTCTCCAAAAACTGGTTAGATTGATCATTTGGGCTAACGTCCTTGTTGGAATAGCATCACTAGTCTCTGGTCTATTTCTGGGCACCATTCCTCTTCTTGGCTTTCTTCTTCTTGGCTTTCTTCACGAACGAAGATTCAGGAAGGACTCATCCCATGCTTTCCACAAGCACGTTGATGATTCGGAGGTTGGATGTGTCCTTTGAGCCTGTGCAACTGATTTTTTCTGGTGGAGCGCAGCGTGCACAGAACTGGCCTCACCCTTTAAACTAAAGGTTCATCTGCCGGGACCTAGCAAGCTGGGACCGTGGCAGCGAGGTCCTCAGGTTGTAGGTTTGGTTCGTGTTTCCTTCTCTTAGATCAGTGTTTCCCAACCACTGTGACGCAGCACACTAGTGTGCCGAGACGGACCTCCTGCTGTGCCGCGAGAAAAGGTCTCTGCCACCCTTCCTTCCCCCCTCCTCCTGCTGAACTCCTGCTGCTTGGGGGAGAAGGAGGAAGGGCCGGGCGGTGGTGAAGGAAAAGAAGAAGGGGCCGGGGCACTGCCTCCTTCGGCCGTTTCCCCAGCCAGCCTCCAATCTGCCATGACTCTCACCATGAGTCTCGCCCCTCGCTTGCTGAAGCCGTGCGAAGGAGGAGCCCTGCCCACTGAAGCCCATCCATCGCTCATGCTCCTCCTCCTTTGCGCAGCTTCAGCTGTGGGAGAGCTCAAGCTGGGGGGAGGGGGCGGGCCATGGCACGGCCTGGCTCCCCCCCTCCCCCTGGCTTCGGCACTCCCAGAAGCTGCTCCAGCCTTGAGGGGGCAGTGCTAAGCCAGCATTGTGCTGGCTCTGCCCCTGCTGGCTTGGCACTGCCTCCTCAAGGCTGGAGCAGCTGCTGGGAGAGCTGAAGCCGGGGGGAAGGGGCGGGGCAGGGCATGGCGTGGCCTGGCTCCTCCCCCTTCCCCGGCTTTGGCACTTCCAGCAGCTGATCCCAACAGGCCACCATCCCTCAGCCGTTCTTTACTGTGTCAGAGTGTCCTTTTGTGTCATTTTGGTTGGTGGTGTGCTCCCGGATTTATTTTTATGTTAAAAGTGTGCCGCGGCTCAAAAAAGGTTGGGAAACACTGTCTTAGATGGTTGACCTTACAGGGTTCGATGAGCACCATCTGGCTGGGTGTGAAATCAGAGTTTTCCATCTCTTAGGATGGTTGACTAATGCTAAAGAGCCCATCCTGCCCTTTGACGCTCTTTGTCAGACCCTTCGGTTGTGACCTGTCTTGTCATGGGAGGCCCTACCGGTGACTATTATGCCACCGCCAGCATAGCTCACAACTTCATTAGGGTATGCAAGCCTCTCCCCCGCGTCATGGGGGCGCCAACGGAGAGGAACCATTCAAAATGCTAGTAAGGGATGAATCCCCCTTTCAAAAATGACTTGAAAGCACATGATTTCCATTTATAGGCTCATTGAAATTCAGAGACCTTTTGGAGAGGTACTTCTCTCTGTCCCACAACCTCCTCAAGGAGGTTGGGAAGGAAGGTAGGGCCTTCTCACTGGTTGCTCCCAGGCTTTGGAACTCCCTCCCTAAGAGGCCAGAAAGACCCCTTCCTTGCTCTTCTTCTCAAAAGTGTCATGCTTTTAGAAACGACTCTCTTTTCATGATTTCTGTATTGTGCATTGTAAATTTAATGTTTTTAACTTAAATAGTTTTTAAATGACTTTTGTATTTATATACATTAAAGGTTTTTGTATAGTTTTGAACCTGTATGTAATCAGCCACCTTGAGTCTCATTTTTTTGGGGGAAAAGGAAGCATACAAATTCTAATCATCACTGTTTTTGCCTGCCCCCCTTTCAATCTTTAAATATTTTCTTTTTTCTGGATGTGATGTTTTATTTGAATGTTGCATTTCCATTCAGAAGCAGCTCTGCAGTGCTGACATCCTGCTTTGCAACAGCTGCAGAGCTATTTGGGCTGGAAGTCAGCCTGAAGAAAACGGAAGTCCTCTACCAGCCCGCACCACAGGAAGAACACCATCATCCCCACAACACCATAGGCAAATCTGTGCTTAAGTCCGTTCAGCAGTTCACCTACCTGGGAAGCATCATCTCTTCAGACGCCAAGATTGATAAATAGATAGATCACAGGTTAGCAAAGGCATATAGTGCATTCGGAAGGCTTCACAAAAGAGTCTGGAGCAACAAGCACCTGAGGCAAAGCACCAAAATCAGTGTGCGCAGAGCTATTGTACTGTCTATTCTCCTATATGAGTCTGAAACATGGGTCACCTATCGCCAGCACCTATGACTCCTCGAATGCTTTAATCAGCGCTGTCTTCGCGCAATCCTAAATATACACTGGACCGACTATGTCATGAACGTTGCCATCCTTGAGCAAGCAGGAATCACCAGCGTTGAGGCCATGCTATTGAGAACGCAGCTGCGCTGGGCAGGGCACGTCTCTAGGATGGAGGACCACCGCCTCCCAAAGATACTACTCTACAGTGAACTTGCAATGGGTCAGCACAAGAGAGGCGCCCCAAAAAAGAGATATAAGGACTCCCTGAAACAACATCTCAGGCTCGGCCAGATTGATTACCAAAAATGGTCCACCCTGGCCTCACATCGGGAGGCATGGTGACGCACTATCCACAATGCTGCGGCCTCTTTCGAGAAGACACGCCGAATGGGTCTTGAAGAGAAACGACAACGCAGAAAGGACCGCAACTTGGAAACAACATCACCCAAGGAGACTTTCTGCTGTGCTTTCTGCCACCGGACTTGCCTATCTCAGATTGGCCTTTTTAGTCATCAACGCGCTTGTAGAAAGCGTGGGATGAGTCCTTCCTAAGAATTTTCGTTCGCGAAGTAATGCTGAGAGAGAGAGAGAGAGAGAGAGACATTTCCAAAATAATTACTGATGGCTTATAATCCAAACAGCTTTCGTACCTCTTTCTTAGAGGTATCAATTTGTGTGGCAGAATATACTTCAGAATTCTAGCTTGCTATGTGGAGAAAAGAACTCCTGAAATCTATTGTTTGTTTGTCTGTGTAAGATATTTATATATTTAAATGCCTTTTCACCTTAGAATTGTTCAGTGCTATCTTGACTTTGGGTCTTCCTGACTGATGAACAATATATCTATAGCACCCTCTGCTGTCTCAACTGGTCAAGTGCTTCACATCTTTGGCCTTATCTCGTTCTTCACCAATTTTTTGGTCAGTCAACAGTAGGCCTGTTTTATCATGGAAAAAATGGCTTCAAAACTCACTTTGCATGTAGGGACCGCTGGCGCCTCGTATCTGATAGACTTCCAAAGTTTTCAGTAGTTTTTTCAGAATTGATTCGGATGTACTGGGCAGGGCACGTCTCAAGGATGGAGGACCACCACCTCCCAAAGATACTACTCTATGGTGAACTCGCCACGGGTCAGCGCAAGAGAGGCGCCCCAAAAAAGAGATATAAGGAGTGCCTGAAACAACATCTCAGGCTCGGCCAGATTGATTGCCAACAATGGTCCACCCTGGGCTCACATCGGGGGGCATGGAAACGCACTATCCACAATGCTGCGGCCTCTTTTGAGAAGATATACAGAATGGGTCTCGAAGAGAAACTACAATGCAGAAAGAACCGCAACTTGGAAACAACATCACCCAAGGAGACTTTCTGCTGTGCTTTCTGCAACTGAACTTGCCTATCTCAGATTGGCCTTTTTAGTCATCAACGCGGTTGTAAAAAGCGTGGGATGAGTCCTTCCTAAGAATCTTCGTTCGCGAAGTAATGCTGAGAGACTTCCGAAATTCGGAATGGCTTCGTTAATGGCGTCCCCGATTGCGCAATGCGTAGAAACCTGCCAAAGGAACAGTCAAAACTTGGGGGATTCCCTTTCCATCCATTTTTGACCGCTACTACAGACAAAACTAGCCACACTGGTACAAAATACTGAACACATTTAACATATTAATAAACATTTAAAACATTTTAAACGCAATGGGACAAAAATAGAGAAGGGCGGAAATGACATACGAGCCATATCCGAATATGACGAAATGGCAAATCTACTTCCTGTTTCCTTAACTCTCTTCATAATCACTTCAAAAGTCAAAAACGTCCGAATTACATCCAAATTTCGGATGTATCCGGCATTCGAAAACAGGCCTAGTCAACAGTCTGTCAAAAAGTATAAATATCTTCATCTTCCCCCATTTTCTCACCATTCCCATCAGTGCCGAAGATTTGTGTCAGGTGACCCAGTTAAGGATATTTTGCTTCGTGAGGCAACTCGCATTGAGGTCACTCATTATTGTAGCCATCAGAATTGACCTTTCTACTTTGGCTAGATCCAAAAGCTTAGAAGATCAATTTGTCTTGATGTGGTGAAATGCTGCCCAAGGATTTGTAACCTGCTGAGCTTTTTATGAAAGTCTTAAGGTCCTATGTGGTAATATTGTTTTCCTTTATTATGTCCTTGGAGTTGTGCCCAAGTGTTGGCCTTTGAGAAGTTAGGATTATTAGTTTGTTCAGACGCCTTTGTGAAGTCACTCCATTCTTCTTAGCTTTTATATCTGAACTGAAGGTCGTGCCCTGTATGAAGCCACTTGCAGGTGACTTCAGAGATTTGGGTGAAAGCTGATAGGTCAAAAGGCAGAAGGGTCTCTGTGTAGGCTCAATGGGAGCAGTAAGGCATTGGGACCTGAAAATTGGTACTTTCCAACACTGGAGGATTTTAAATTGACTTCTTTGTTTTCCCAGAGATCTTGGTTTGGGTTAAACCAGTGTTTTTCAACCTTTTTTGAGCCACGGCACATTTTTTACATTTACAAAATCCTTGGGCACACCACCAACCAAAATGAGACAAAATGACACTCTAACACAGTGATACATATAGTTAATATGTTTTTAAATGTATTTATACACTCAGTGTGAAACCTGGACCTGTTTCGATGAACACAACATAAATATCCTGGCAGGAATGGGCAGGTCTTGCTCAACAGGAATGGGGCATTGACCTTGAACACACACAAAATGACACTCTAACACAGTGATACATATAGTTAATATGTTTTTAAATGTATTTATACACTCAGTGTGAAACCTGGACCTGTTTTGATGAACACAACATAGATATCCTGGCAGGAATGGCAGAAAGACACAAACTTCCCACACAGAACTCCCATAACCAAGAGAAAATACTATAAGAGTTTGGTGGGCATTGACCTTGAGTTTTGGAGTTGGAGTTCACCTATATCCAGAGAGCACTGTGGACTCAAACAATGTTGGATCAGGACCAAACTTGGCATGAATACTCAATATGCCCAAATGTGAACACAGGTGGAGTATGGGGAAAATAGACCTTGACATTTGGGAGTTACAGTTTCTGGGATTTATAGTTAACACACAATCAAAGAGCATCCTGAACTCTTGCAACAATGGAATTGAACCAAACTTGGCATATTGAACTCTCATTACCAACAGAAAGTACTGAAAGAGTTTGCTTGGGAATTGACTTTGAGTTTGGAAGTTGTAGTTCACTTACACCCAGAGAGCACTGTGGACTCAAACTATGTTATGTTGTTGTTTGTTTTCTATCCAGAATCACAATGTTGGAAGGAGGCTCACCACTTTAAGGTCCCTAAAACAGGCATGGGAAAACTTTGGCCCTCTGGGTGCTTTGGACTTCAACTCCCACCATTCCTAACAGCCTGAGGCCCTTTCCTGTTTAAGTGGCTGAGGGAGAAAAAGGAAAAGGGCCTGAGGCTGCTAGGAATGGTGGGAGTTGGAGTCCAAAACACCTGGAAGGTCCAAGTTTGCCCATGCCAGCTTTCAACAGAGACCTCTTCCTCCCCCTTCCCATTCGTGCCCTTTCTTCCCCCTCCTGCCGAACACTTACTTTTTCTTCTCCTCTCGGGCACCCTTCTTCCCAGCCTCGCTCTGCTCGCTTTGACTCGTGGGGCGAGTTTGTGCAGTAGCGCCCGCAAGGGTCACGTCTTCCTCCCTCCCCTCCTGAACACACGCTGCCCCCTCAAAATGACGGCAGAAGCAGCAGCGAGGCAAAGCGAGCAGAGCGAGACTGGGAAGAAGGGAGCCCGAGTGGAGAAGAAAAAGTGGAAGGGGGAAGAAAGGGTATTGGAGGTTCCAATTTCCCACGGGACACTAGTGTGCCACAGCACACTGGTTGGGAAACACTTGGTTAAACCACGAGCCATTTGCTAAAACTTTGAGGAGGCTCTTGGAAGGAAAGGAGACTACTTCCCCCCCATCAGATGCACTTTTTATGTCCTTATCTATTTTTAAAATAGGCTAGCAGCCTCAGAGCAAAAGAGGACTGGGAGCCCAATTGCCAAGATACTTCTCAGCGGTGGGTTTTTTTCTATCATATTTTCTCCAGTAGGAAAGGTTTCGTGTTTCTCCTAAAAGATGGGAAGTGTAGGTCTTAAGGCCCCTTGTGCCCTCAGCAATCAGGCTCACTTTGCCGTTTGTTGTTAGTGGTTGACACACTGGGATTATGACTTTGCTATAACATCCCATTAACTGAGCCATTAGCAGGGTTTTCTTTCTTCACTCACTGGCATTCCTCCCCTTTGCTTTCAGCAAGGGAGTCTGCTACTTCAGACTGGGGTTTGGCTCAGGAATCGGGCTTAGGTTCCATTTCCCTGTCTTAAATTTGGCTTTTTAGATTCGTGCATGTAAAATGAAGATCATAGCCCTTAAGGGGAAAATAGCCTGGTCATTTTGAACTGTCGGAATTTTTTTAAAGTTTAAACATGATTAAATATTATGAAATAATTGTGGTCAGGACCGGACGAAGATAAAAAAAAATAGTAGTAAGCAAACCTTTTTTTGGTGCCCCCTGGCTCTTCAGGCTGGTGATGTTGGTGCATGCGCACACGCCGGAGTACACATGCATGCACACAGCTAGGACGCCGCCTGGGGTGGGGGAGGCTGGCCTTCAGCCCCCTCCCCCCATTTAGGTGCAGAGGGCCCCCCATTAGACAGACCTCACTTCCAAAAATGACCGATCACGGCCAGCCCCGAGGTGGCGCCAGGCCCAGGCCCACTCACCTCTTCTTCTCTGGAGGCAGCAGCAACAGCAACACATTTGCTGCACATGCGCGGCACTGTTTCCCCCGGCGGCTGACTGCCTGCTTGCTTGCCTGCCTGCGCATGCATGCGCAGGAAAGGATGGAGGGAGCGAGTGCGTGCATGCACAAACGGCGTCCGTGGGCAGCCAGAGCAAACCTGCGGTGCTTGAGCTGCCCGCGGGCCGCCCCGTCCATGGGTGTGTGAGAGCCTGAGAGCTGGGTCCGTCCGGAAGCCCCGCACAAGTTTTCCTCAAGGGCAGTGGTTGTGAATAAGGGGGGGGGAGGGGACTTGGTCGTGGTGTTGGGTGGAAGGAGAGAAACGGGGTGGGGGGGGGTGAGGGTCAGAGAGCTGGAAAAGGACGAGGGAACCTTTTGCAGCCGAGACGGAGCCTCCCGCCCATGTGCCGAACCTGGCAGCCATGGCCGGATGTGCCCTTGGCCACCTGGTGCCCTGAGGCTGTCGCTTACTTTGCCTCCATTAAGATCCGCCCCTGATTGTGGTTTACAAAAAATAAAAAATAAAACCCCCCAAAACAACAACAAAAAAACCCAACAAGCATAGCTATGCTACCGTGTTTCCCCGAAAGTAAGACAGCGTCTTACTTTCTTTTCCCCCCCAAAAGTCCCCCTACGTCTTACTTTCGAGTACGTCTTATATAACCCAAGACGTACCCGTCGCCACGCCACCGCCGCCGCCGCCACGCCGCCACACCCGGAGGTGCACACCTGCGGCACACCTCCGCGGCACACCTCTTCGCCAGGGCTCCAGGCAAGGGAGGGGGAAAGGAGCCAGGGGCGGGAGGAAGCAGCGACGCGTCACTGTGACGCTGCGATCGTCACCACGCCCCCTGGCTCCTTTCCCTCTCCCTTGCTTGAGGAAAGGAGAGGGAAAGGAGCCAGGGGCGTGGTGAGGATCGCTGGCGTCACAGTGACGCGTCGTCCCTTCTCCCCGCCCCTGGCTAACTTCCTCCACCCATACAAGGGTGGGAGAAGAGAGCCAGGGGAGCCACGAATCGATTACGCGTCACTGTGAAGCTGCGATCCTCACCACGCCCCCTGGCTCCTTTTTTCTCTCCCCTTGCTTGAGGAAAGGGAGAGGGAAAGGAGCCAGGGGCGTGGTGAGGATCGCAGCGTCACAGTGACGCGTCGTCCCTTCTTCCGCCCCTGGCTCTCTTCTCCCACCCTTGGAAGGGGGAGGAAGAGAGCCAGGGGCGGGGGAAGGGACGACAGCGTCACTGACGCCAGCGATCCTCACCACGCCCCCTGGCTCCTTTCCCTCTCCTTTCCTCAAGCAAGGGAGAGGGAAAGGAGCCAGGGGGCGTGGTGACGATCGCAGCGTCACAGTGACGCGTCGCTGCTTCCTCCCGCCCCTGGCTCCTTTCCCCCTCCCTTGCCTGGAGCCCTGGCGACGAGGTGTGCGGAGGTGTGCGCAGGTGTGCCGCGACACACCTCCCGGTGCGGCGGCGGCGGCGGGACGAGTACGTCTTATATACGGGGTATGGCTTATATAAGCCGACCCCCCAGACACCCCCGATATGTCTTACAATCGGGGGTGTCTTACTTTCGGGGAAACACGGTAGGTGTTTGTAGGAAAAGGAAATCAATTTAATGCCAGAAACTTTCAGAGGTAAAACGTACTTCATCAAAGGTATAGGCAATTGTATCTGTCCATTTTTGTAGCTACCTTTTATGTCATAAAAGTGTGTGGAGTATTTTTGTTTGCTTTGAGAGCATTTTGATTTCTAGCCCACTTGAGCAGATTCTTTCCATTATTTTGCCAATAAGCTCATTGCAAGATCTGGAATCATTTCCTTCCACAGGTCCCTCATGGAAGTATACTGTGCCTTATTTAGTGGCCTTTTTAAAGGGAAAATAGCTTTACCAACAGTGGCATGTAGGCCTGGGCAATCATGGTTCTAAATCAGGGGTACTCATTAGGTAGATCGCGATCTACTGGTAGATCGCGTAGGGCGTCCTGGTAGATCGCAGGCAGGGCGGGAGGAAGGCTCAGTTCCGCCCCTCAGGCTCCCAACACTGCCCAGATGCTGCCGGCCAGTCAGCATGGTGACGGCTTGACCGACGTCGCTATGGCTCCCATGCCATTTCCGCCGTCGCCATGACATCATGCGCACCCTTTTCCGTACCATTTCGTGGTCTCGCCAGAAGAAGGGCGCGGGGAGGGATGTGGCCAGAGGTGGCTCCAACTGGTGCTGCAGCATGCACTGGGACTCGAAGCTGTTGGTAAGTCAGTCGAGGAGCTTCCTCTTTTCTCCCTCCCTGTCCCTCCCCCTCACTCTCTTTCCTTCCTTCCGCCTTCCCTTTCTTCCTTCCCTCTTTCTTTCCTTCCCTACTTTCCATCCTTTCTTCCTTCCCTTCTTTCCCTCCCTCCCTTCTGTTCTTCCTCTCTCCCCCTCCTTTCCCTTCCTTCCTTCCTTCTTCCCCTTCCTTCCTTCCTTCCCTCCTTCCCTTCCTTCCCACTTTCCTTCCTTCCTTCCTTCTTTCTTTCCCTCCCTCCCTCCCTCCTGTTCTTCCTTCCTTCCTTCCTTCCTTCCTTCCTTTTCTTCCTTTCTCCCTTCCTTCTTGCCTTGCCTCCTTTCCTTCCTGTTTCCTCCTTCCCTCATTCCTTCCTTCCTTCCCTTCCTCTCTGCCTTGAACATTTGCTGTTGGTTGTGGGGTTTCTGTATGGGAAGTTTGCCCCAATTCTGTCGTTGGTGGGGTTCAGAATGCTCTTTGATTGTAGGTGAACTATAAATCCCAGCAACTACAACTCCCAAATGACAAAATCAATTTTTTTAAGTGATGGTCACTCCTTGTAGGTGTCTTGTGGCCAAATTTGGCAGCAATTCGTCCAATAGTAAGAAATCAGTTTGTGTGTGTCAACTGTAAAATAGGATGTGTGGAATGGCCCTGGGTTACCTGAGGTCCTTTCCACACAGTTGAATAAAATCCCATGTTATCTGCTTTGAATCAGATTATATGGAAGTGTGGACTCAGAAAACCCAGTTCAAAGCAGATATTGTGTTATATGTTTCACATTTTTGTAGTGGGTAGGTAGATCATTTTGACTTGGTTGCTTTATAAGTAGCTCACATGCTGAAAAATGTGAGCACCCCTGGTCTAAATGGTTCTAAAGTATGTACAAAACTGAAGTTCTGGTGGTGAAAACTAGGTGGCGCTGGTGCTTTGCATCTACAGTTTTATTTTATGTTTATTTATTTATTTATATCCTTTATATTCTGCCCTTCTCACCCCGCAGGGGAGTCAGGGCAGATCACAACGCACACACACAGGCAAACTTTCAAAGCCATTTGACATATAACATATAAGACAGACACAGAGGCAATTTAACGTTCCAGCTTCTGGCCACCAGGAGGAGCTGTTGCATTCCTTCACTCCTTTTGTGTGTATTTCCTGGATATTTTTACGACCTTGTAAATCAGTTAAATTAATCATCCCCACTCAAGTGGTTCCTAAATTTCCTACTTGACAGATGCAACTGTCTTTCGGGTTGCAAAGGTCAACAACGAGCTACACAATTGGTCGAGCGCTCACCCCGACCCGGGCAGGCGTTGAACTTATGACCTTCTGGTCAGTAGACATCTTATGCAGCTGACTCTCAGCCAGCTGCACCACATTCCAGGTGCTGTTACTAAAGTTCTGGTGGTGAACATTTCAGAACACTAACAAAACTTTCAAAAATTCATTATTATTTCATTATTGGCGATTTTTAAGACAGAACCAATTAGTTTTGAACTGCCATTTATAATAGTGTTCACCACCAGAACTTTTTGAAAGTTTTGTTAGAGTTCTGAAATGTTCACCACCAGAACTTTAGCAACACTGTAGAAGCAAAGCACCAGCGCCACCTAGTGTTCACCACCAGATCTTTAGTTTTCTAAGTACTTTAGAACCATTTAGAACCATGATTGCCCAGGCCTTTTTTATTATCAAAACAGATAATCTTCATCCTCCCAATATCTTCTGAATGACATTGGATGTATCTGCAATTACAGGTGGTGTGGTTCTCAATCCAGTTTACTATGGTGTGCCAGGTCATACAAATACTTTGATCCATGAAGTAGGACATGTGTTGGGACTCTACCATGTCTTCAAGGGGGTGGATGAAAAGGATTCCTGTGATGACCCATGTCAAGAAACAACACCGTCTATGGAGACTGGAGACCTTTGTGCTGACACGGCACCCACGCCTAAAAGCAAACTCTGTCGGGATCCAGATCTCAACAATGACATATGTGGCCAAACCCACTTTTCTGGAACACCCTTCAAGAATTACATGAGCTACACAGGTAATAAATATGTTTATTATGTTTCAAACTTTTCAACTTTTTTCATGTAAACTCTAATTTTCTGAGAATCCCTCCATAGACGCAGTTGTCTCTACCGGATTGCATTCAAAGTGCTGGTTCTAACCTTTAAGGCCTTGTATGGTCTAGGGCCGGTGTACCTGAAGGCCCGCCTTACCCCATACAGTATATTCCCCAGAGATCACTACGGTCAAAGGAACAAAACCTCCTTGATGCCCCTTCTATCCGAACTTACCACTCATCAGCTACTAGGCAAAGAGCCTTCTCAGTGGTGGCTCCGACTCTATGGAACGCTTTACCGGATGAAGTTCGATCAATTAGAGAACTGGCCCCTTTCCGGAGGGCTTGTAAGACTACCCTTTTCTGGCAAGCATTCAATCTTAGCAGCCCCTCTTAAATCTCGTAGAAACTTGGTTTTTATATGTATTGCTTTTAATGTATATGCTTTTAGATTTTGTGAACCGCCCCGAGCCTACGGGGAGGAGCGGTATTTAAACCGAAATAATAAATAAATAAATGAGGGATGAAGCCGCCAAACGATGAAGCCACCCTGAGTCTCCCTTCTAGGGTTGAGAAGGGCGGGTTAGAAATAGGGTGGGTAAATAAATAAATAAATAAATAAAACATTATTTCTGTTTATTAGACTACATAATTGGTCAGCTGAAACAAAACTGGTATCTTTAGTACATAGTTATATAGAGGCTGCTGACTCTGTAGAGGCCCTAGGATTGAAGGGAAGCACCTCTGAAGCCGCCGTGGATGTCGCTGGAGCCTGGAGATAACTGGGCAGGCCTCTTGGTGAGCGGTTTCTGTACCCATGCAGGGAAGGCTTTAGGTTTTAGAGTTGGGCAGACATGCCCTCCAGCGAGGAAACTCGCTAGCTCTTCCAATACTGTGCCGTCGCTCCCGGGCTATAAATGCCCAGTAAAGGGCCAGGACGTGGTCTCTCTTTACCGGGGGATTGCTTCTTACCTTCCTCTAAAGTAGGGTTGCCATTTTTTGATATAAGAAATAAGGGACATTTATGGGATTTTCCACAAAAATAAGGGACACTTCATTAAAAACTTGAAACTCAAACATTAGGTAAAAATAGTTTTATTAACAAAATAAGATAATGATTGAAACTCACAAAAAAACTGACTTACACCCTCTTAACAGGACATGGTATGTTTCTGCGTGCTTTGTCATGCAGAAAAAACATTATTAGAACTACCTAATTTTCTCCATCTGTATTTAGTACTGGACTTTGCTGACTTTAAAAGTGCGCTGTCTAAATCTTATAAGACAGTACATCTTCATGATTATTATGTCGATAGTTAATGGTATAGTATAGTATGGGTATGACGACGCGCCTGGGAAACTTTGGCTTAGAATAGGAACAAGGACGTGACATCTCTTCCCAGGGGACTTCTTCTTGCCTTCCCATAGAGAACTGGAACTCCCAAGGACCAAACCAGTCACTTTAGATAACTCAAACAGGCTTTATTGTTCACAAAAAGGAGTTATCTTATAGAGGTACTAAAATTGGTTCTCCAAACAGGGGTAAAATAAAATATACATTACAGTTCTTTAGTTGTTTGGGTCCAGGAAGCTTTCTGCTGGATGGCTTTCCAAATTCTCTCTCTCTCAATGGCTTTGAGGTGAGAACTCTTAGCCCCAGTCAAATGGCCTATATTGAAGGCACAGAGCCTTCCTCTTGGTGCCAAATGTCCAGATGAAGGCGCTTGAGATTCCACAGTCCCATCCAGGTGTGCTGGATATGCAGAATGAATCCAAGGTATGAAGAATTGGTGCTAGAGAATGCCTGACTGAGGCCTGGCTGGCAAACCCTCTAACACGTCCTCTTCTGTAGAGATGCAGGCAAAATCTAAAGAGAAAGCTAGATTTCCAAAGTCTCAAGGGGGAGGAAAAACAAACTTAACGATGATTGACAGCTCTAAAGAACCAATCAATGCAACCAATACTTAACAACACTAAACAGACTAGCTGAAACATAATCCAATAGTTTAAACCTTGCAACTTAAAGTCTTATACACAGGTGGCATCAGCCACGCCTTCACAATGGGATAAACAGCATTGTATAGTATTGGGATTCACAGCTAGGCCTATTTTAAGAGTAACTCTCAAGCAACCAGAAACTATCTTTATCCAACATGATCCAACATTCCCCTTGTTCTACTGTACTTTGAAAAAGTCCTGAATCGCCTCTTCCTTCCAACGGGGACGCAGGCTGCCCTGCGAGTTGGAATACCCGGGCAGGCATTGCCATGGAAACCGCAGCGCGCACCTTCCTCTGGTCAACCCCGCCCAGTCCTGTCCTGCTAGTCAAAAATAAGGGACAGGGCCTGAAAATAAGGGACACAAATTTTAGGGCCAAAATACGGGACGTCCCTTAGAATAAGGGACATATGGGAACCCTACTCTAAAGCAGTGGCTCCCAAACTTTTTTGGCCTACCGCCCCCTTTCCAGAATTTTTTTTACTCACCGCCCTCCTAGAAATTTTTTTAAAAAATTTAATAGCAATTAAACAGAAAGATATATGTATTAATGCAGTGGTTCTCAACCTTTCTAATGCCATGACCCCTAAACAAGGTTCCTCATGTTGTGGTGACCGACAACCATATTTTCGTTGCTACTTCATAAATAATTTTGCTACTCTTATGAATTCTAATCCAAGTATCTAATATGCAGGTCAAAGCAAAGGGTCAGGGCCAAAGAAGAGGGCCACGCAACCCCTCCTAAATAGCCAATCGTTCACCATCCCCTTAAAGGGGTTCACTGCCCCCCCATGGAGACTCTAGGTCCACTGACCACTTGACCACAGTGCAGGGTGGATCTTCCCTTTCGAATCCCACCGCTGCCTCCAAGTGTGAAGACTTCGCCGCTGATAGCTAGCGATCTTCACTTTATGATCTTTCTATTAATCTCGCTGCCACCAATTGTGAAGACGCAGCTTACAGCGTGCGTCCACTTTGTGAGGATTTTTCCTTTTAAACTGATGCCACCATTCACTACACTTGGCTTCTGGGAAGAATCAGTTTCAGAGGCTTGTGTGTGAAATAATCACGAGAGTAGATGTCTTTCTTAAAGAACTGTAAAGTTTATTTTAAACAGTGTTTCAATGTACTGAGCTTAGGCGGTTACTCTCTACTCAGAGGCACTTCTTAAGGTTACAAGTTTCTAACACAAGGTTGGTTTGTAACTTCCCAAACCCTTTAATAACAATATAACAGATATTCCACCTCAATAGGAATAATAGTTTATTCAGCTACAAAGTCTTTGAGGACTTGGCACAAAGCTTAATGGTTGCAAAAATACAAAATGAGGGTAAGATGAAAATTCCCTGGGTTGCTGACTAAGACTGCGAAGTCTCCCTTTGCTCCCTCCAAATGGCAAGGAAATCCGAAGATATTCCTCACCCTGACCTTAGGTCAGTGTTTCCCAACCTTTTTTGAGCCGCGGCACACTTTTTCGATTTACAAAATCCTGGGGCACACCACCAAGCAAAATGACACAAAATGACACTCTAACACAGTAATACCTATAGTTAATATGTTTTTAATGTATTTATACACTCAGTGTGAAACCTGGGCCTGTTTCGATGAACACAACATAGATATCCTGGCAGGAATGGCAGAAAGATGCACAATTCCCACACAGAACTCCCATAACCAAGAGAAAATACTATAAGAGTTTGGTGGGCATTGACCTTGAGTTTTGGAGTTGTAGTTCACCTATACCCAGAGAGCACTGTGGACTCAAACAATGTTGGATCAGGACCAAACTTGGCATGAATACTCAATATGCCCAAATGTGAACACAGATGGAGTTTGGGGAAAATAGACCTTGACATTTGGAAGTTACAGTTTCTGGGATTTATAGTTAACACACAATCCAAGAGCACCCTGAACTCCTGCAACAATGGAATTGAACCAAACTTGGCCTATTCAACTCTCATTACCAACAGAAAGTACAGAAAGGGTTTGCTTGGGAATTGACCTTGAGTTTGGAAGTTGTAGTTCACCTACACCCAGAGAGCACTGGGTGTAGGTGAACTACTGTTATGTTATGTTGTTGTTTGTTTTCTATCCAGAATCACAATGTTGGAAGGAGGCTCACCACTTTAAGGTCCCTAAAACAGGCATGGGAAAACTCCGGCCCTCTGGGTGCTTTGGACTTCAACTCCCACCATTCCTAACAGCCTGAGGCCCTTTCCTGCTTAAGTGGCTGAGGGAGAAAAAGGAAAAGGGCCTGAGGCTGCTAGGAATGGTGGGAGTTGGAGTCCAAAACACCTGGAAGGTCCAAGTTTGCCCATGCCAGCTTTCGACAGATACCTCTTCCTCCCACTTCGCACCCTTTCTTCCCCCTCCTGCCCAACACTTCCTTTTTCTTCTACACTGCCACTTCTGCCACCATTTTGATCTGAGGGGGCAGCGTGAGCATGTTCAGGAGGGGAGGGGGGAGGAAGGAAGACGTGACCCATGCGGGCGCTACTGTGCAGACTCTCGGCAGGAGGGGGAAGAAAGGGTATTGGAGGATCCAATTTCCCACGGCACACCTGATGATCGCTCACGGCACACTGGTTGGGAAACACTGCCTTAGGTTACTGAATAGAAGGAGCTACGCCTTCCTTATTTATGTCTAGAACCAGTTCGAAGGCGAACCAGTGCTGGAATGGCAGTTAGATAACTACAATATACAACAAGCAGTGCTAATCACAGCAGGGTATCATTCGCTTATCTAACTCCAGCGGTCAAGCAATTGGTCGTTCAGTACTTACGGTGGCCTATACACAGCTAGCCTGACTGGCCAAGCACATCTGAGCTGTTCTCCTGCCTGAGAAGGACTGAAGAGAGATCTCAAAATGGAGAACTCATCCCCAGGGGAAAAAGGGGCGGGCCCCAAACCAAAGGGATACATTTTGCAAGGCTGCAGCAGCAAACTGCAAGGCTGCAAACCTGTAAATGATTAACTAACAGGGTGCCAGTGGGTCTATGGCAGGGCTGTCCAACTTCTACGGGCCGAAGGGCCGGAATTCCGGTCACTGATCACCTGGGGGACCGAAGGGTCTGCCTCTGTCCCCGGCTCCGCCCCCTCCCCAGCTCCGCCCCCGCCCCTCCCCCGGCTCCGCCCCCTCCCTGGCTCCAATTTACTTACAATTGACCTTGAGTTGTGGAGTTGTAGTTCACCTCCATCCAGAGAGCACTGTGGACTCAAATAATGATGGATCTGGACCAAACTTGGCATGAATACTCAATATACCCAAATGGGAACGCTGGTGGATTTGGGGGAATGTTTCGTAATACCTTTGAGTTATTTGAGTCCACACTCATATTGGGACACACCAAAAAAAACCCCAAACGCCTCAATGCCGTCGCAGGGTTTGATGGGGCCTCCTTTCCCAGAGGCGGGTGGAGGAGGCCCAAAAAGCTAGCTCCTTCCCTCCCTCCCTGAAGGGAAAAAAAGCCGCAGGGGAAGGTGCAAAGGAAGCCATGTTGCGCCCTGCACGCGGGGGAAGGCAGCACAACAAGGGGGAGGGGGCGCGGAGGAGGGGAAGGAAGTGTCGCCAAGGAAACCGCCGCTGAGGGACCCCTCCCCCCCCACTCACCCACCGTCCCGCTTTCACTCGAGCCAGGCCCTTACCCATACTGCAGGAGCCCCACCACAGGGCCAACGCCGCCGCCGTCCCCGAAGAGCCCCGCTGGAGCCGAGGCCAAGCTCAGGCCGGGCGCGGTGGCTCTCCCATCCACGGGGCGGGAAGCGAGGGCCCTCCACAGGAAGAGGATGGAGCCAGGAGGGGCTTTCCCTGCCTCACTCTCCTCCTCCCTCTCTCTGAGGGAAGGGGGGCTGGCCTAGAAGCAGCCACGAGGGAGGAGGAGGCGCGCACCCAGGCCGGCCGCAAATCCCGCGGGACCCGAGATTTTGGCAGCTATCGCGAGACTACACAGCCACAGACGGGATTTCGACCTCCCTCGAAATCCCGTCTGTGGCTGGCGTAGTCTCGCGATGCTTGCCTAAACCCGGAAGTAGGGTTTAAAAAAATTTGTATTTTATTAAAACAAGTTAGGGGGCCGCAGGGAAGGGGCTCGGGGGCCGTGTACGGCCCCAGGGCCGCCTGTTGGACAGCCCTGGTCTATGGCAACCCTAAAGGAAAATGCAAAAGGAAGCTGCCATCCAGAACTGGGAGCAACACAAAACAGGTGTCTGGAAGACGGAACACACCCTGTCTTTGTAATTTTAGATATCTAGTTGTACATTTATTTATTGGTATTTTTATTGTGTTTATTGCTGATGTTTTGATTTGATTTTATTGTAATTGGTTGTTTGGGCTTGGCCTCATGCGAGCTGCCCCGAATCCCCATTGGGGAGATGGGGGCGGGGTACAAATAAAGATTATTATTATTATTATTTAGTGAAAAATTCTATCTGTGTACCCAATGTTTATAAATGCTTATATTTTTTTATTTAAAAAATCAATTCCACCTCAAATAAGAAACAGAAATAACACAGAAATGTCGGCCTTTATTTTGCTAACCTGACAAGTGTTCCCCAGCCTCATGGCAGGTGCGCATGTATAGTATTGTAATTTTATACTTCCTATGATTTTCACCAGTAACCTGATCTGTAGGAATCAATTATGAGATTTTTCACATTAACCCTGACAGTTGTGTATAAAAATTAAAGTTTATATAAATGCATGATGGTAAAAAGGTGACTTTTTTGTAAAAGCAAACCCTGAAGGAA
This sequence comes from Anolis apletophallus, assembly GCA_030556195.1. Taxonomy (NCBI): domain Eukaryota; kingdom Metazoa; phylum Chordata; class Lepidosauria; order Squamata; family Anolidae; genus Anolis; species Anolis apletophallus. The sequence goes on from JARBWK010000003.1 coordinate 144,857,961, forward strand.
CTTTCAAGAGTTTATACTGTATACCTGCATGTTTAATATTTGCAACTATATAGATTATGTTTGATGTCAACAGTTTGCATTTAAATTGGCAGCTTCTCTCTATCTGGGATGGTAGGCATTGCTTTCTAGATCTCACGAATACAGCTTCCTCTGGCCTTCAGAACTGGGTTGGCTCTGTCATGACAATATTGCTATCGTTAGCCTTGTTTGATATAATTTGATTGTTTTGATAAGATATCCATTTAATTCTGTTTTTGCTTTCTTTTATCCACATGCCCCCTATATTTACAATATTTAACATCAAAAAGGAAGTCAATACAGGCAGTCCATGAGTTACTAACGTCTAACTTACAAACAAACAATTCATAGTTAAGAATAGGGGTGAGAGAACAGGAAGTGAGAGAAAGGACATTCACTCCTGAAATAGTTATCATGGGGGAAAGTGTCTCCACCGAAGCTTTATCTCCAGTCCTTGTTTCCACAACAAGCCACATTTTTCAAAATCCTATAATCACAGGCAGGGGCAGATCTAACGTTACGTGAACTTTGCGGCTGTGTAGAGCGCCACATGGTCAGGGGCACATCCAGCCGCCAGGTTCTGCGCATGTGCATTTGGTGTGGTGGCGCCTCTGGCTGCAAAATGCTCCTCCTTTTCGGCCTCGTGCAGGGAGTCGCTCGCACCGCACCAAATGCGTATGCGCAGAACTTCCACTCATGTGCATTTGGTGCGGCGCAACTCCAACAGGCCGGAGACGCGAATCGCCCTCCGACTGCTAAACACTGCACCTCTTCAGCCACGTGTAAGGAGAGTTGCTGTTCCGGCCTGCTCGCACTGCACCAAATGCGCATGTGCGGAACTTCCACACATGCGCATTTGGTGCGGCGCGCCTCCAGCAAGCCGGAGACGCGAATCGCCCTCTGACTGCTAAACACTGCACCTCTTCAGCCACGTGTAAGGAGAGTTGCTGTTCCGGCCTGCTCGCACTGCACCAAATGCGCATGTGCGGAACTTCCACACATGCGCATTTGGTGCGGCGCGCCTCCAGCAGGCCGGAGACGCGAATCGCCCTCCGACTGCTAAACACTGCACCTCTTCAGCCACGTGTAAGGAGAGTTGCTGTTCCGGCCTGCTCGCACTGCACCAAATGCGCATGTGCGGAACTTCCACACATGCGCATTTGGTGCGGCGCGCCTCCAGCAGGCCGGAGACGCGAATCGCCCTCTGACTGCTAAACACTCCGCCTCTTCAGCCTCGTGTAAGGTAAGTTGCTGTTCCGGCCTGTTCACGCCGCACCAAATGCGCATGTGCGGAACTTCCACACATGCGCATTTGATACGGCGCGCCTCCAGCAGGCTGGAGACGCGAATCGCCCTCTGACTGCTAAACACTGCACCTCTTCAGCCTCGTGTAAGGCGAGTTGCTGTTCCGGCCTGTTCATGCCGCACCAAATGTGCATGTGCGGAACTTCCACACATGCGATTTGGTGCGGCATGCCTCCAGCAGGCCGGAGATGCGAATCGCCCTCTGACTGCTAAACATTCCACCTCTTCAGCCAAGGCAAGTTGCTGCTCCGGCCTGCTCGCACCGCACCAAATGCGCATGCGTGGAAGCTCCGCATTTGGTGCAGCACGAGGAGGCGAGAGCAGCAGTGCGAGAAGACTCACCGCACAAGGCCGGAGAGGAGGAGGGGTAGGCATTGTTGTCGAGGGGGGGGGAGGGGTGCCAAAATAATGTACACTTACCATTGAAAATTACCTTAGTTCGGTCCTGATCACAGGGACAGAAAGTAAGTGAAATCTTCTGAACAGGGACACAGGCAGCAAAACAAACACCGCATGAGTGTTCACCCTTCCCTATGCTATCCAAACCTGACATACATATATTTTTGGCTGGCGTTATACTTAAAAATGTACCTGGTTCTGATTTACATACAAATATAACTTACCAACAAAGCTACAGAACCTATGTTGTTTGTAACTTGGGGACTGGCTGTACTCCTGACCAATCATGAGGAAGCATTCTTAACACAGAGAACATAACTAGCTGGAAAGGACTGAGATGAAAGTTTTTGCTGGGATGATATGAAACCTGGAAAGCAAATGACATGGGAAGAATTCCATATTTTTGCATATATTGATCACAAGAGAATGTGGTGCTAAAATCTTGCATAGATGTCAGAGGAAGAACATCATTCATCTTTCAATTTGCTTCTCATACTGCTTCTATTTCTCCCATAGATGATAACTGCACCAACAGCTTCACACCAAACCAAGTGGCCCGGATGCATTGCTATCTGGATTTGGTGTACCAGCAGTGGACTCAGGGCAGAAAGCCCACTCCTATCCCCATGCCTCCTGTGATTGCAGGCCAGAGTGAGAATACTCTCTCCATACATTGGCTGCCCCCCCTTAGTGGCATTGTCTATGAAAGGTAAGCCAGGAATATTGGGGCAAACTGGGAGAAGGGCAGTCTCAATCCACTAGAGGTGTGTGTGTGTGTGTGTGTGTGTGAGAGAGGTGATCTCCCTGAATCACCTGGCTTATTAGCGCAGCACTCTAAGGCAGTGTTTCCCAACCTTTTTTGAGCCGCAGCACATTTTTTACATTTACAAAATCCTGGGGCACACCACCAACCAAAATGAATCAAAAATGACACTCTAACACAGTAATACATATAGTTAATATGTTTTTTAATGTATTTATACACTCAGTGTGAACCTGGACCTGTTTCGATGAACACAACATAGATGTCCTGGCAGGAATGGCAGAAAAGACACAAACTTCCCACACACAACTCCCATAACCAAGAGAACATGCTATAAGAGTTTGGTGTGCATTGACCTTGGGTTTTGGAGTTGTAGTTCACCTATATCCAGAGAGCAGCACTGTGGACTGAAACAATGTTGGATCAGGAACAAACTTGGCATGAATACTCAATATGCCCAAATGTGAACACAGATGAAGTTTGAGCAAAATAGACCTTGACATTTGGGAGTTACAGTTTCTGGGATTTATAGTTAACACACAATCAAAGAGCATCCTGAACTCTTGCAACAATGGAATTGAACCAAACTTGGCATATTGAACTCTCATTACCAACAGAAAGTACTGAAAGGGTTTGCTTGGGAATTGACCTTGAGTTTGGAAGTTGTAGTTCACCTACACCCAGAGAGCACTGTGGGCAGGAAGGGGAAGAAAGGGTATTGGAGGTTCCAATTTTCCATGGTACACCTGATGATCGCTCACGGCACACTGGTTGGGAAGCACTGCTCTAAGGTCTGGCAACCTGTAAACCGCCTCCACACACACACAGAAACACAAACTCATTGTCTTACCCAAAGTTTTCACAACGCAATTATTTCCATTTGAGGTTGCATTTATCATTGTCTTGTAGCCAAATCATCTCCATAGCATGAGTCTTTATCTCCCTCCTGCCCGCCATATCAGAAATCTTTGGTTCTCCACTCTTGTTTGGCTGAAAGGGGACTGTGGGGTTCTCATTCAGGCAATCCAAATATCTTGGCAGGCTTTGGGAACACATTTTAAAACCACAAAGTGGAATACACATTTTAATATGTAAATAAATAATGCTCTTGCTGTCTAATTTTTTCCTTTTCAGATTTCCCTTTTCAGAACTTCAACATCCCTACGCATCTTGCAGTGAAGTTAATATGCGTAGGGTGTAAACGTTTATTTAGTCCTCAAATGTAAGGAGAAATAATTTCTGCAATTATAATTTCTAACTCACTGTGAGAGAAATCAAATATATCGTATGTGTATATATATACACACATATATACACACACGGAGAGTTTTTTATCCAGTATTCCCAAAATCTGTGCTGAAATAAATATAGAGGGGTTTTTGAACAAAAATTGTGGAGTTTTGTACAAAACAGCTTTCCCCCCGTAAAACACACTTTATTCCCTTCTATTCGGTCTTCCAGAAGAGATTGGGGCCTGAACAGGGGGGCTACCAGCGTTCTGAGGTGCAACACATGGAGTGTCTGCCATCCCGGCTTTGGAGTGCCTGCCACCCCGGGAGGCGATCCAGGCCTGCAGCGGGACCAGTCTGCAAACTGAGGCAGCTGATCGCCCTGGCGACCCGGAAGACGATCAAGTCTTCCGGGTCGGCAGGGCGATCAGCTGCCGCAGGTCACCGACTGCTCCCGCTGCAGGCCCGGATCGCCTCCCGGGATGACAGGCACTCCAAAGCCGCTGCTCCTCCGATTGTTCTCCAGAGTGGCGGGCTGTCTGCCGATGCAGGCCCCACAGCCCGCGATGGGATGGCAGCAGCAGCACCCCTTCCTCTTGGCCCCGCCCCCGACGCCCTTCTCCCCAGGCCGGACAGAATTGACTGCCGGGCCGCATCCGGCCCGCGGGCCGGACGTGGCCCAGGTCTGTAATAGAATGATAGAGTTGGAGGACAACACATGGGCCATCCAGTCAAACTCCATTATGCCATGAGGAAAAGCACAATCAAAGCCCCCCTGAAAGATGGCCATCCAGCCTCTCTTTTAAAGCCTCCAGAGAAGGAGCCTCCACCAGACTCCGAGGCAGAGAGTTCCACTGTTGAAGAACTGTGTGGTCAGGAAGTTCTTCTAATGTTCAGATGGAATCTCCTTTGCTGTAATTCGAACCCATTGTTCCATGTCCTGGTCTCCAGGGAAAAGAAAAGCCTGCTCTCTCTTCCTTTCAAAGATTTAAACATGGCTAGCTATCACGTCACTTCTAAATGCTAAATAACAGAAGTAGAAAATTTGGATCTTTCAATCATGCCATAAAAAAAACAACAAAAGGGTTGTGCATTTCTATTCTGTATTGAAAAAACAAATAATTTGCTGCCCCTAAATGAAAACCACTCTTTGCTACCTGAGGCAATTTCATCATAACATCTTGTGTCCAAACTGGTTCTCTATGAATTTTTTTTGGTAATGTTGCAGCATAAACAGGACTTTCCCATATGCAAATATCTTGTTTAGAGCACCTACCGAGGGAGATGCATTTTTTTAAATAGGGAGTTGCTTTGGCGCATACGTTCTGCCTGTGTGTGGTGTTTCTCCTGCTACTCTCTTCCACTACTCACACATACTTGTTTCAGTAGGGAAAAGATGTTTATTTGAACATGTCTCAGCTGGCTTGGAAAAGCTTTATTTGGCCTCCTACCCAGGAATTTCAGAAAATAGAGAAGGTGGTGAAGATGAGCTGGTGGTCCCTTCCAGCTGTTTACTAGTTGGCAAACTGTTCTCTTGGAGCCTTATGTTTTGGAATCAAGTTGAGGGACAGGCACTTATTTGCACAGCTGTTGCAGAAGTATTTTGATCTTTCTGCAAGAGGTAACATTAGATATAAACCCATGTTAATGATGTTGTATACCAGTGGTTCTCAACCTTCCCAATGCCGCGACCCCTTAATCCAGTTCTTCATGTTGGGGTGACCCCCAACAATAAAACTGTTTTTGTTGTGACTTCGTAACTAATTTTACTACAGTTAGGAATTGTAATGTAAATATACGATATGCTGGATGTATTTTCATTCACTGGACCAAATTTGGCACAAATACCCAATACGTAGGTGGAGTCGGGGGGTGGGGGATTGATTTTGTCATTTGGGAGTCGTAGTTGCTGGGATTTATAGTTCACCTACAATCAAAAAGCATTCTGAGCTCCACCAATGGTGGACTGTAACCAACCTTGTCACATAGAACTCCCATGACCAACAGAAAATACTGGAAGTGTTTAGTGGGCATTGACCTTGAGCTTTGGAGTTGTAGTTTGCCTACATCCAGAGAGCACTGTGGACTCAAACAATAATGGTTCTCTAGACCAAACTTGGCACAACTACTCAATATGCCCAAATGTGAATACTAGTGGAGTTTGGGGGGAAATAGACCTTGACATTTCGAAGTTGTAGTTGCAGAGATTTATAGTTCACCTACAATCAAAGAGCCTCTTGAACCCCACCAATGATAGAATGGCCAAACTTCCCACACAGAACTCCCCTATGACCAACAGAAAATACTGTGTTTTCTGATGGTCTTTAGCGACCCCTCTGACACCCCTCCCGTGACCCTCCCAGGGGTCCCGACCCCCAGGTTGAGAAACACTGTTGTATACCATTGCTGATGAGGAAATCTTTGTTCACAAAAAGCTTTCACCACCTAAACTCTACAAATAGAACAAATACGCCCACTCCCGATTTCGGTTCTTATGATATAATTAGATACATTTTTACATTATTGATGCTTTTTTAAAAACTTCCCTGACAATATTTTTCAAATAGCTCTCTTTTCTGCCATCACTGGCTAGGGAGTTGCAGAACTCCTTGGTTCCTTATATGTGTAAAGGCAAAAGGTAAATAATAATAATACACTTTATTTATATTCCGCCCTTCTCCAGGCCCGGATCAACCCTTTTCGGTGCCCTAGGCCAGTGTTTCCCAACCTTTTTTGTGCCGCGGCACACTTTTTACATTTGCAAAATCCTGAGGCACACCACCAACCAAAATGACACAAAATGACACCCTACTACAGTAATACATATAGTTAATATGTTTTTAAAATGTATTTATACACTCAGTGAGAAACCTGGACCTGTTTCAATGAACTCAACATAGATATCCTGGCAGGAATGGCAGAAAGACACAAACTTCCCACACAGAACTCCCATAACCAAGAGAAAACACTAGAAGGGTTTGGTGGGCATTGACCTTGAGTTTTGGAGTTGTAGTTCACCTATATCCAGAGAGCACTGTGGACTCAAACAATGTTGGATAGGGACCAAACTTGGCATGAATACTCAATATGGCCAAATATGAATGCAGATGGAGTTCAGGGGAAATAGACCTTGCCATTTGGGAGTTGTAGTTGCTGGGATTTATAGTTTCCCTACAATCAAAGAGTATTCTGAACCCCGCCAATGATAGAACTGGGCCAAACTTCCCACACAGAACCCCCAGGAGGCAAGATGAGGTCTCTACTTGGGGAAAGGGAGGCGGGCCTTCCCAATGCATGGAGAGGGAGAGACCAAGTAGACAACGGGTGGGGGAGGGTGGGTTGTAATTTTGTGCCTTTATCAAGGTAGGTTTCTTAGGGTTTTTATACTTCAACACACTAGACTCCCCCCCCCCTTCCTGGAGGTTCCAATTTCCCACGGCACACCTGATGATCGCTCACGGCACACTAGTGTGCCCCGGCACACTGGTTGGGAAACACTGCCCTAGGGGCAGGGCTTCCTTCCACCTCTTCGACCTTGCTCGCGCTGGGCGCACCTCCTTCCTTGAGTGAAGGAAGGAGGGGCGCCCGGCGCTAGCGAGGAGGAACAGGCAGAGAGCGGAGGGAAGCCGCGTCAGAGGCCCTAGGGGCCTATGGCGCTCCACGCGCAGGCGCAGAAACGCCCGAAGATCGACCTTTTTAAAAAAATTGGAGGGTCCGGATCTGTCGCCCCCTCATGGCTGTGCCCCTAGGCCATGTCCTAGGGTGGCCTTATGGATAATCCGGGCCTGCCCTTCTCACCCCGAAGGGGACTCAGGACGGATTACAGTACACATACAAGCAGACAATCCCTGCCTTTTTGTACAATCAATATAAAATTACAGTAAAATTACAGTACAATATCAAGGCAGAAAATCCCACAATATCTGTTTGACCTGGGTTATCTGAGTCCACACTGCCATATATTCCAGTTCAAAGCAGATTATGTGGGATTTTATTCAGATGTTTGGAAGGGGCTCCAGTAGAAACACACAGCTTCCACGCTTTCAGATAATTGTACTGAATAGGAAATGTCAGAGTATAATAATAATAATAATAATAATACACTTTATTTATATTCCACCCTTCTCACCCCGAAGGGGACTCAGGGCGGATTACAGTATACATACAAACAGACAATCCCTGCCGTTTTTGTATTTGACATACAACACATACAACATATACAGTAGGAGGTTCTTTTCCAGTTGAGCCACAGATTCTTTCCAGGTTCTTTCCAGTTGTGTCACCGGGGTGCTGTTGCTCCATCCTCTTATGACGAAGAGCTTGCCAGCCCGTTAGGACCTTCTACCTTCCAGGTCTTCCTGATTTATTGGCGTTATAAAAGTCCACTCTTGCAAAGCGGTCCCTAATTTCTCTACTCACAGCTAGGCTGTTTTTGACTGCTTAGGTAAACAGAGGTAAGACTGACAGCTGGCTGCCCAAACCAGCCCGGGGTCTCGAACCTGTAACGTTTGGTTGATAAGATCCGAAGCCCCCTCCCAAGCCCCCAAGCCCTCCCGAGGATGGGGCTTAGAAGGGTAATCCCGGTGGAATTGATCCACCAACTCAGCAGCATGTAAGTCCCTGGCATCAACCCAAGAGCGTTCTTCAGGCCCATACCCAGTCTGGATCAATTCCACCGGGATTACCCTTCTAAGCCTCGTCCTCGAGGAGGGCTTTGGAGGGGGGGGGGGGCTTTGGAGAGGGGATAGTTTTGGGCCTGTGGCTAAAGCAGTTAAGGGAATTTAGTTGGCAACGCCAGAGGTGGAGGTGCTCGAGGTCTCATCCAAAACTGCATCAACTCCTGTTGTTGAGCTTGAAACGTGGCCTGGAGTTGCAGGTACTGCTCAAGGGTAGGCTGCTGAGACATTTTGCAGCTGGCTCTCTGCCTCAGTCCTGTTGTGGAGATTTAAAGGGCAATGGAGTTCCTGGTCAAGCTGTCGCACACCGGCCGTGAACCAGGGCCCTTTAAATATTCACACAACCATGGCCGGAAACAACAGTCTATTTATTGAAGTAAGCAATGTCCAAAAAAATATCAGTAAACATCAGTCCCAAAATGGCAAGCCCAAGTTCTGTCATGAATGACCAAAGAAACATGAAACCAGGAATCCATGGAACTGCTTGCAGTAGAATCGAAAGTTGACCAGGAACTGAATTTCAAACCTTTGCTGGGCTAATAACAAGATCTCAACATGCTAACATTTCCCTCCCTTTTCCCTGGGAAAGTAACAGCTGCGGCTAGAGTCAGCAAGCCAGGTGTCTCAATTCCCTTAACTGCTTTAGCCACAGGCCCAACAGCAAGGGAATGAGCTCCTGCAAACTGGTAGAGCAACAAAGGGAAAACAGAGCCCTATTATCACTGCTGTGCCAGAACAGTTACCGATAACTCCATCTTGTCCCTGAATTTTAAGTTGCAATATGTGTATTGCGTGCACACTGTCAGCTCCTTTCTGGCTTTCTGGGATAGATGGAAAGAGAAGAGCTCACTAAACCTTTCTTTCCAGAAGAATAAACACGTTTATCTGAAAAGGTCAGTAGAACTTGATTTCCTGTACAACTGAAGAAAGTGACATGGCCAAGAAGTGCAGGTGCATTGCTGGGGTGTCCACAACAGTGCCCCTTCCTCACCCAGCCGAAAGGGTTGCTGTTGTTTTTAATGATACTGCTTTTGTTTTCACTTCTGTTTTGACCCACCGTTTAGCCGTGACTGGGGTGAGGGTGTGTGAAGAGGATGAAACTTCACCTCGTTTTCTCTTCGAACTGTGTAGTACTGTGGCAGGGCAGGCAACCCCCTCAGAGATACTGTTAGACGTATCCCACCGCTGCCACCAAATGTGATGATGTCTGGACACACACAGACCACTCCTCAACTTTTCAAAACTGTGTGGCAGGACTGCCACCAATTATCAATGTTTTGCTTGTTCTATTATTATCTTGCTGCCACCATTTGTCAATGCTTGACCACTGGATGTGAGGGTCTTTGTGAACAAACCACTTCCACAGATGTTTTTGTTGAAAGTATTTAACAGTTTATTTTACACAAATGGGCTAATAGCTTAGGTGGTTTCAAAATTACTCCGAAGAGGTACAAACTTGCAACTTTAAACAATATAACACTGGGGTTTCCCCTGATACAGTTACACACAAGTAACTACTTAATACTGGGTTACTCTCAACCCTGGGACTAAACTCTGTCCCACACACTTGGGTTTCCTTAAACCCACACACAGAACTGAACTGCACACTGCAGCTCCTACAGACAGCTTGCAGCTCCAGCAACTGTCAATCCCTAACTGACTCTGGTCACAGCTGCTGCCCAACTGACATTCTCCAACTGTCAGATTCAAACTGAACATTCTAAAGCCAGAGTGGCCTCTGTTGTCATGGCAACACCCTTTGCTTACAGCTTGCTGCTGCGAACATTCCACGGCTCACTCTTTGCAGCTTTTAAAGAATGTCCCTTCTAAATACATAAACAAACATGTGATTAACATATAAATAACCACCTCATCACAGGGGGACTGCCCTTAAATGGGTGGCCTCCTTCCTCCAGGACCGGGGACAATGTGTGGAGAGGGGAGAGGAGGTCTCTGGGAGGCTCACATTAAGTTGTGGGGTCCCCCAGGGGGCCATACTCTCTCCTTTATTATTCAACATTTACATGCGCCCCCTGGCCCAGCTGGCCCGCGACTTTGGTCTGGAGTGTTATCAGTACGCTGATGACACCCAGCTGGTGCTGAGAATGGATGGCAGGCCGGATACCGTACCTGATTGTTTCCATCAATGCCTTGAAGCCATGACTGGATGGCTGCGTTCCAGCCGGCTGAAGGTGAATCCGTTGAAGACGGAGATCTTGTGGCCCGGTCGCCTTGGGCTGGATGAGTGCCGGTTGCCTACCTTGGATGGCGAGCAACTTAGCCCGTCATCTCTTGTTAAGAGTTTGGGTGTCCATCTGGACCCTTTGCTATCCATGGAAACCCAGGTCTCTATGGTCAGCAAAGCATCATTTTTCCATCTTCGACAGGCTAGGCGACTGGCACCCTACCTGTCCAGGGATGACCTGGCCACGGTGATCCAAGCGACGGTCATCTCGAGGCTGGACTACTGTAACGCCCTCTATGTATCCAAGATGGCCGCGTCGAGCAGACGTGCAAACGCCGAGCTCCGCTGGGCCTCTGGCAGCTTTTTTCGTGCCGTGGCCAACACAGCACCCCCGCTGTTGAGGGGGGTCGCCCCTTGCCTGGAGACCATCTCACCGGACTTGCCTGCCTTGCCTGCCTTGCCTGGTCCGGGGGGGGGCCTTGCTTGAGGCTCCGGGATGCCCCCTCCCCCTTCTTGAGGCCTTGCAGGCCGACGCCGAGCTTACCTTGGAGGCTGCTCGGGCGCCGGCCTCCGTCCTCAGGGCCCTTGCAGGCCTAAGGGACGCCGCCGCCCTGTGGGGCCCTCGGCTGGGGGTCTGCAGCGACTGCAGCGGCGACCACAGCGACCCCCAGGGGTGTCTGACTTGGTCCCCTGTACCTTGGCCGGGCCTGGAAGAGGCCGGGCCTGCTACCCCCTCCAGCTCCGTCCAGGGGGACGCCGGCGACCAGTCGAACACTGGAGACGTACCGCAGGACCTTGCCAGCCTCGTCTGTCACTTTGGCCAGCTGATCGACCGCCTGGCCTTCTGGCTGGGCGAGCTAGACAAGCTGGGACCGACATTGGCGTCCCTGTGTGGTGCGGCAGTCCCCTGCTGCCCGGGCTACTGCCCTGGGCTAAAAGGACTGCGGCTGGTGGAGCACAGGGCCCGCCGCTCGGTCTCCCGCACTCGAGTCTGGAGGGAGAAGGCCGAGTGGAGTAGCCAGCCCCGACCCCGTGGATGAAGCTCCGGAGGAAGGTCGGTGGGCTGCCGAGGCCCCAGAGGAGGCGACCCGCCCACGCCCGAGACCCCAGGGGAGAGCGACGGTGGTTCAGTGGCGGACCCGGGGTAACCCTGGGCCCCTGCCCCCGGGCTCTATAGTGGAGGCATCGGCTGATTCCAACATGGCGCCGTCATCCAGCCCGGCGCCCCTGGCCCCTCCCCCCCTCCCCCTCCTCCCTCCCCAGTGGCTGGGACCGCCCCCCTGGCGGCCCCGGTCGTGGAGCTGCCGCCACTGTCGGCCCTGCCGCCCAAAGCCGCAAGCTCCCCTCTGCCGCTGGGCAGGCGGCCCGCGATGGACGCGGTAGGCGTTGAGGAGTCTTGGCGAGGGCTCCGGGGGAGCGGCCCCGACGACGTGCGGGGCAGCTGCTGGCGGCCCCCCTGACTGTGACCGGCCTGGGCCCCGGTGGGTCACCCAAGCTTGTTGAACGCCCACTAAGACAGAGACGGGGTCGAGGACGGGGCAGGGGACGGGGCCGGAGGACGTCTCTCCTCTGCCCTGTAATACCCCCTACGGTGGCCGACTCTCAGAAGGTGCCCCGGAGGGCCCCGGCCCAGGACATTCGAACACTGCTCGCAGGTCCAGAGCACCCCACCAGCGAACCTCCAACTTAGGAGGGTAGACAAGCCGCTGACGACGGGGCATGGTCTACAGGCCGGCATCAACCGTGACGGTCATTCACTTGACTTGGAGTCTCTGAGGGCGTTCCTCGATCTGTGGGACCCCGGCTCCCCATTTGATGGTCGCCCTCGATGACTCCACCAGATGACTCTGCCCTTGGCATGAGCCTGGTCCTCCCTTCCCTATCTGTTGTTGTCCACCTTGTGAGGGACTGCCCTCAAACCACCTCTCTCCCTCCCTCCGACGGGAAGTTGGGCCCGCTTGACTCGCTGGGTCCTCCCTGACGCCCTGTAGTCCCACCCTGTCTTCCCAAGTCTCCCCCCCGTCCACTGTTGTACTATCCTTTGTTTGTCATTTTACTGTTGATGTATTTTTATGTAGTTGCTTGGCTTTTGTAAGCCGCTATGAGCCCTGTGGAGTTAGCGGCCTATAAGTCCAAACAAATAAATAAATAAATAAATAAATAATAAATATGTGGGCCTTCCTTTGTCGACAATCCGGAAACTCAAGCTAGTGCAGAATGCCACTGCTCGCTTACTGGTGGGAGCACCAGTGAGAGAGCACATTACTCCCATCTTACGGCAACTGCACTGGCTTCCTATCGAGTACCGAATTGCCTTCAAGGTGTTGGTTTTAACCTTCAAGGCCTTATACGGTCTAGGGCAGTGTTTCCCAACCTTTTTTGAGTCGCGGCACACTTTTAACATTAAAAAAATCCGGGGGCACACCACCAACCAAAATGACACTCTAACACTGTAAAGAACGGCTGGGGGATGGTGACTGCTGGGAGCAGCTGCTGGGAGTGCCGAAGCCGGGGGAGAGGGAGGAGCCAGGCCGCACCATGCCCCGCCTCCTCCATGCGGCTTCAGTTCTCCCACAGCTTTGCCAGCCTTGAGGGGGCAGTGCCAAGCCAGCGGTGGCAGAGGCAGCACAATGCTGGCTTGGCACTGCCCGTCAAGGCTGGCGGCTGCAGGAGCGCTGAAGCCGGGGGGAAGGGGCAGAGTCAGGCCACGCCATGCCCCGCCCCTCCCCTCAGCTTCAGTTCTCCCACAGAGGAGAAGCATGAGCAGTGGACGGGCTTCAGTAGGCGGGGCTCCTCCTCCGCGCGGCTTCAGCAAGTGAGGGGTGAGAGTCGTGGTGGGAGTCATGGTGGATTGGAGGCTGGCTGGGGAAACGGCCGAAGGAGGCGGCCCTCCGGCCCCTTCTTCTTTTTCTTCGCCACCACTTGGCCCTACCTCCTCCTCCCCCAAGCAGCAGGAGTTCGGCAGGAGGAGGGGGAAGGAAGGGGGGCAGAGAGCTTTTCTCGCGGCACACCAGATGATCGCTCACGGCACACTAGTGTGCCACGGCACACTGGTTGAGAAACACTGGTCTAGGGCCTGTGTACCTGAGGGGACCGCCTTACCCCGTACGTTCCCCCGAGATCACTGCACTCAGAGGAGCAGAACCTGTTAGAAATTCCATCAATCCGCTCCTGCCACTTGTCCACAACCACGTAGCGTGCCTTTTTTGTTGCGGCCCCTATGCTGTGGAACTCTCTTCCACCCGATACCTGCGCGATCCGAGAGCTTGTTCCCTTCCGGAGAGCGTGCAAGACTGCCCTTTTTAAACTCGCTTTTGGCTAATCCGGAATTGTATTGCATGACCATGTTTATGAGTTTTTAAGAATCTGTAACCCTTGTGGTCTTTTCACATTGTTGTATCTCGATGTTTTTATCGAATGTCGTTGTGATCCGCCCCGAGCCTGCAGGGAGGAGCGGAATATAAAACCGAAGATAAATAAATAAAATAACATTTCTCCTGGTTAAATTTCTGGTCTTTTCATTAGCCATTTCTGCCTTTGTAATTTAAACGAGGTAAATCTGCCATGTAGGAAAATCATGGTAGTTTACACTGAAACTAGTTATGTAAACAAAGTCATCGATAGAAGGGAGTGAGCACAGCCTGTATCCCATTTCCCTTTTCTGTCTTTTAGAGAATCTGGGAATCTTTGTGGTGATTGTGATGAGGATGGAGCATTTAGCCAATACGTACACGAGGCTTCTTCCCCTCTCATCTGTGATTCTTCTGGCTATTGGACTCCAAAGGAAGCAATAGGTAAAGGCCCCAGCTCTTTAATACAGAGATGGTATCCCATCAATAAAGATACTTGGTATATTTCATTTCCATTTTTTCAAGTTGTACATTTGATCTTGCATGTGGTTCTACTTCACAGGCTGACTCGTCACACCATGGAAGGTTGTTTCTTCCAATCTGTTCAAATGCTTCCCTATGTCACTTTTTCCCCCTAATACCTGACTTGCCAAGGTGGTCCAGGGAGAATGGAGGAAAGAAGGAAGGGGAGAGGGAGGGAAAAGGAAGGAGAGAAGGAAAGGGTGAAGGGGAGAAAGAAAGGAAGAACGAGGAAGGAAGAGGGAGAATGGAGGAATGAAGGAAGGGGAGAGAGGGAGGGAAAAGGAAGGAAGGAGAGAAGGAGAAGGAAAGGGTGAAGGGGAGAAAGGAAGAGGAAGGAAGGAAGGAAGAGAATGGAGGAAAGAAGGAAGGGGAGAGAGGAGGGAAAAGGAAGGAGAGAAGGAGAAGGAAAGGGTGAAGGGGAGAAAGGAAGAGGAAGGAAGGAAGGGAATGGAGGAAAGAAGGAAGGGGAGAGAGGGAGGGAAAAGAAAGGAGAGAAGGAGAAGGATAGGGTGAAAGGGAGAAAGGAAGATGAAAGGAAGGAAGGAAGGAAGGAAGGAAGGAAGGAGGGAAGGAAGGAAGGAAGGAAGGAAGGAAGGAAGAGAATGGAGGAAAGTAGGAAGGGGAGAGAGGGAGGGAAAAGGAAGGAGAGAAGGAGAAGGAAAGGGTGAAAGGGAGAAAGGAAGAGGAAGGAAGAGTGAGAATGGAGGAAAGAAGGAAGGGGAGAGAAGGAGATGGAAAGTGTGAAGGGGAAAAGAAAGGAAGAGGGAGAATGAGGAAAGAAGGAAGGGGAGAGAGGGAGGGAAAAGGAAGGAGAGAAGGAGAAGGAAAGTGTGAAGGGGGAGAAAGGAAGGAAGGAAGGAAAGTGGGAGAATGGAGAATGTGTCAGTCCTCCCTGCTGCATGCTGGGAAACCAAGGCCTGGGCTGCTCTGGAGAGCCAGATGCAATCATGAAAAGAGCCACATCTGGCTCCCGAGCCATAGGTTCCTGACCCCTGCAATAGGGGCTGCAATATGTAAACAATGCCTTAGTTACATCTAGACTGGATTACTGCAATGCATCCCACATGGGGCTGCCTTTGAAGATAGCTTGGAAACTGCACTTGGTGCAAAGGTTGGCAGCCAGGTTACTTACTGGAATTAGCTATAGGGAGTACACAGTGCTCCTATTAAAGCAGCTCCATTGGCTGTCGATAAGTTTCCAGTCCCAGTTCAAAGTGCAGGTTATTACCTATAAAGCCCTAAACAGGTTGGGTCCTGCCTATCTTTGTGACCGCATCCCCCTCTATGAACCAGTGCGGCCTCTAAGATTCGCCAGGGGGCCCCTCTTCTTGGTCCCACCACCATCACAAGCGCAGTTGGTGGGAACAACGGAAAAGATGCTTGGGATTGAATTTGCAATGTTCTGCACATAAAGCAGCATGTGTTCACCCAGAACCTTTCTCAAGATCAGTGTGCACTCCAACGGAGTGGGACCAGAACTGCATGGTTCTGATGGTGTCGGGGCAGTGGAAATGTTTCTCTGCCAGGGATGTGGTGCTGGGGAGGGAGGGGTGTAAGGGGAATGCATAGATTAGTGCAAGGACTTGTAAACAGCTTTGTCTTAGAGTGACTTTCTCGTTCTCTTTTTCCTCCAGGGCCCCCAGATGTGAGCCAGCCTTGTGAGACCAGTCTGCAGGCGTGGAGCCCTGAGTTCAATCTGTTCAATATGAGCATGACCACCCCTTGCCTCCAGCCACTTGGGTGTATTTTGGAATTACACTTCCTGCATCCTGTGTATGCAGACTCTCTAAAGATATGGACTACTAATTTCTCTGTAGACTCCAAGATGCTGTCAGATATTGAGATCCTGACACAGCACGGGGACTCTGTACACCTGGGTCCCATGAACACATTCTGTGATATCCCACTCACAGTCAAACTGAATCTAAACAAGAAGGTATCTGGCATAAAGCTCTATACATTTGATGAGAAAATGGAGATAGATGCTGCTCAACTGATCTCCAAACCCCACAGCTTGCTTTGTTCCAGCTGCAGACCTGTAAGGTACAGGGTTCTCCGGGATCCCCCATTTCTGGATGGATCTCCAGCAATAGTGACTCAACGAGGACGGAACTTTGTTGACAAGTGAGTAGAGGGAGCAACCTGCTGCCTTCAGGCCTCACAAACAGGCCTCATGCCTCTTCTCTGAATTAGAGCTTAGACCAGTTAGTTCTTTTGACTGCAATGCTTCAGATTCCTCATTGAATCTAAAAAGTACCTTTTTCCAAGCACTGGTCTCAATTTATCATTTTATGTTTTTGTTTTTATTTCATTTTATTTAGAAAGTAAGACTCTAGATCAGGGGTGGGCAACCTACGGCCCGCGGGCCGGATTCGGCCCGGCAGCCGATTTTGTGCAGCCTGGGGAGAAGGGCATCGGGGGAGGGGCCAAGAAGGGGTGCCGCTGCCGCCATCCCATCGCAGGCTCTGTGGGGCCTGTGTCGGCAGACAGGCCAGAGGAACGGCGGCTTTGGAGTGCCTGACATCCCTGGATGATCCCTGGATGGAGTGCCTGACATCACCGGATAGCGGGGGCTGATCGCCCTGGCTACCCGGAAGACTTGATCGTCTTCCAGGTTGCCAGGTCGAATAAGCCACCTCAGATCGCACACTGCTCCCCCTGCAGGCCCGGGGATGGCAGGCACTCCATAGCAGGGCAATCAACTGGGGAACGGCTGGGGGCGAGAGCGGGAAAGATTGCAACTTTCTGCTACATTTCTTGCTTGATTTTTTAATTAGTCAACACAAGTAACAGTCTTTATATTTTGTAGACCTTTATTGGGCATTATAAAGAAATTCCTGTATCATGGCTGTATCAAGATCTGATCACGTGACCCCACTCTTGCGCGAGCTGCACTGGCTTCCAATTGAATTCCGGGTCATCTTCAAGGTGTTAGTTCTAACTTTCAAGGCCTTATATGATTTGGGGCCAGTGTACCTGAAGGAGCGACTCAGAGGGGCTCAATCTATTGGATGTGCCCAGTATTAGGGTCTGTAGACTGGCTACCACACGCCGGAGGGCGTTCACCGTAGTCGCACCAACTCTGTGGAACAGCCTTCCTGAAGAGATACGGGCCACCCGGGTCCTCCTGCCGTTCTGCAGAGCAGTAAAAACATGTCTATTCAGAAAGGCATTCGGCCCATAGCCAATTGCTGCTCTATTGTACCTGCTGTCCTGCTGCTAGCATGCCACTGTACTGCAGTTTGGCCTGCAACTTGTTTTATTCGGGGGTCTTAAACTGTTTTTAATGCATTTTATGTGTTTTATGTTTTTACTCTGCCATTCCTGTAAACCGCTCTGGGCGCCAGAGAGAGCGGTATATCAAGTCGAACTTAATAAATGAATAATAAATAATAATGGCTAGTTGTGTATGCAGGGCATTCTGGCTTCCCTTGAGTTAATTGGGTGACGTATCGTTGGTCCGTCTCAGGATATTCTTGGGTGCAAATGGAACACTAATCTCACCATGGAGGTTCGTTGTGCAGAAGTTTGGAATGGGATGCATAGGTTATACTATTTGTATTCTAAATTTTTTTACATGTTTTCATCACCATTAGTTTTACTGCCTCCAAACCTTAGACCAGGGGTGCCCACACTTTTTCAGCATGCGAGCTACTTATAATAAAACCAAGTCAGAAAGATCTACCAAGAGAGAAGCAGGGCGGAGCAGGGGGAGGGGGAGGGGCTTGGCGGGGCCTGGCTCCGCCCCCTCTGGCTTTAGCTCTACCACAGCTTCTCCAGGCTTGAGGAGGGTAGTGCCAAGCCAGTGGTGGCATAGCTAGCCACTACTGGCTTGGCACTACCCTCCTCAAGGCTGAAGCAGCTGTGGTAGAGCTGCAGCTGGGGGAGGGTGGGGCTTGGCACAGCATGGCTCCGCCCCCTCCCCCCTCTGGCTTTAGCGCTACCACAGCTTCTCCAGGCTTGAAGAGGGTAGTGCCAAGCCAGTGGTGACATAGCTAGCCACTACTGGCTTGTCACTACCCTAGGGTTGCCACTTTTTGATATAAGAAATAAGGGACATTTACCTAAAAATACAGGATTTTTCACAAAAATAAGGGACACTTCATAAAAACTTGAAAATCAAACGTTAGGCAACCCTAACTAGACTCCTTTTGATGCAGCCTTGGCTTTTTCAGCTGCGGCATCACACTGTTGACTGATCTTTAGACTGGGGTCTAACAGAAGCCTCCTTTCGCATGCATTCAGGGCTATATCATCTACTTGGGCCATTCTGCAAGAAGGCTGGCAAGCCCTCCCGACAGATGCCCGTCTGGCTCAAAAGCCCTCCAGAGACCCCCACTTGCCCCTCAGCCCCGGTGTGGCAGTAATTTGTGTGCCTGGCAGGGAGTCACTTTCCTTCCTTTCCCAGCGGTCAATGGTGAAGGGGCCCTACAGTCGAGGAGGGCGTGGCAGACCTGGCTCTGGTCTCCATGATCAGCAGCTCCATGCGGACTTTCATCTCCCTGCAGCTCCCTCAGACCGCTCACTGGCGGCACCATGAAGACCGGCAGGCTCCTTTCTCCCTCTTCCTTTTGCTCCTCCTCCTCCCCCCGGGAGCGAGGGCTCTTGGGAAATGGAGTCCCGCCCAAAAGGGCTGTGCGCACTTATCAATCAAGAGGATTGGACTACAATTCCCAGCCATTTGTGGGGAGGCGTGAGGAAATGGGAGGAGCCAAAAGGGGTAGCAGGATGGGGGAGGAGGAGGAATGAAGTATGTGTGTATATGTACTGGCCCAGTCTCGCCTCCTGCTGCAACCTGTCCCGTCAATACAGGAGCTGAAAATAAGGGACAGGAGCTGAAAATAAGGGACATGAAATTTGGGGCCGAAATAAGGGACGTCCCTTAGAATAAGGGACATATGGCAACCCTACACTACCCTCCTCAAGCCTGGAGAAGCTGTGGTAGTGCTGAAGCTGGGGGAGGGGGCGTGGCTTGGCATAGCATGTCTCCGCCCCCTTTAGATTTGCCCCATCCAGCTGGGATCGACCTCCTTTGGTCCCGGGATCGACCAGTCGATTGCGATCAACTTCCTGGGCAGCCCTGCCTTAGACTATCACCTTGCATGGCAATAGCCAAAGGCTTTTTATCAGTTCTACAGGCCAACACACATTTTGGTGCCTCAAATGTTATAACTGTTCTATGACCCGATGATTCCAACAATGGCACCAATTTTCTCCTATCAACTCTATTTTTTGAAATACAGAACATATGCCATGTACCAGCTATCATTTGCTTGTCCATAGAAAACTATAATAAGAAACTAGAGCTGATGTGGTCTATCCAATGCAGTTTTCTGAATCAGTGTGTCAAGTTTAGTTCAGATCCATTGTCAGTTTGGTTCAGAGTCCTTTTTGTTTATGGGGGACTATAACTCAAAACGCCCAGGGCCATCCCTTTCTCCCAAAAACACCCCTAGTATTTTCTGTTGGTTATGTTGGGTATGTCAAATTTGGTCCAGATCCATCCCTGGTTGAGTCAGGCCTGGATTAACACTTTTTTGCGCCCTAGGCCACACTTTGAAATTACGCACCCTTTAAACCAACCTCCCGCCACCTCCAAAGTCCCCATTCCCACTGGCTGGAAAGCTCCGCTGTGCTTTGAAGGTCTCCTCAGGAGTCGGGAGGCTTGGGGAGAGCGCAGCAGGTGCAAACTCGCCCCAAAGGCGTGCATGAGAGAGAGCGAGAGAGAGAGAGCAAGAGAGAGAGAGCGTGAGAGTGTGCACGTGAGAGAGAGCATGCGCACGCGCGAGAGAGAGTGAGAGAGAGAGAGAGCATGCGCTCAAGAGAGAGAGTGAGTGTGTGCGAGAGAGAGAGAGAGCGCACAAGCAAGAGAGAGAGCGCGAGCAAGAGAGAGAGAGAGAGTGTGTGTGTAAGAGAGAGAGAGAGAGATGGAGGGGACGGAGCAGAGACTTTGCCGAGAGAAGGAGCGAGGAGGGACATGAGAAAGGGGGAAAGAGGGGCGCAGACTAGGTTTTTTTTGGTCTGTGATCTGCGCCCCCCCCTTGGCTTGCGGCCCTAGGCCATGGCCTCATTGGCCTTATGGGTAATCCGGGCATGCGTTGGGTTCACATTGATCTGTGGATGTGGGTGAACTATAACCACCAACATCCAAGGTCATTTCCCACCAAACCCTGCTAGTACTCAAAACTGGTCATGATGGGTCTGTGTGCCAAGATTGGTCCAGATTCGTTGTCAGTGGGCATCACATCTGGATGTGGGTGCATACATACACACAACCATACACACACACACACACACACACATTTCCTTTTTTAAATTAGAGATAGAGAATGGAAATAGATAGATGAATTATATATTTCATCTTCTCTTAGGTCATACTGGTCACAACGTGAGCTCTGTTTGGAGCAGTGCTTCTCAACCTGTGTTTTGGCCTACAACTCTCAGAAATCCCAGCCAGTTTACCAGCTGTTAGGATTTCTGGGAGTTGAAGGTCAAAACATCTTGAGACCCACAGGTTGAGAACCACTGGTTGAGAGAGTCTAACGTATTTGTCTTTCTGGAAAAAAAACAGCCATTCTGGATTAGAGAAATGTGATTAAAGAATCCCAAATACAGAATGTCCATGTCATGCTCAGTCTTATCTACAGTCATACTTCCATCTTCCTGTTTATTAATATGCACATCAGCAACCACAGACCTGAAACCTAAAAGGGAACAACTACTCTGAGACAGGCCCAGATTACCCATAAGGCCACCCTAGGCCATGGCCTGGGGCGGCGGATTTGGGGGGGCAGCAGATCTGGACCCCCCAAAAAAGTTTTTAAAAAAATAAAAATAAATTCAAAAAAAGTGTGCATGCGCGCGCTGCGAGAGGCGCCTCTTTCCCCTCCTCTCCCCGCCCTCCTTCCTTCAATCAAGGGAGGAGGCGGGAGAGAAAAGAAAGCGCCTCCCGCCGCCACACGCATGCGCGGCAGGGTCCCTCCACCTCTTTCCCCTCCTCTCCCCCGCCCTCCTCCCTTGACTGAAGGAAGGAGGGCGGGGCGCAGAGGACGAGGCTGGCCTAGGGCGGCAAACTTCCTTAATCCGGGCCTGCTCTGAGAACCTACATTTCTAGTTTTGTTACATAGCCCCTGGTGAGTACTTAAGGTGAAATGCTTTAAAGCTGGGGCCGTGTGTAAGGTCAAGTGGAAATCCCTAGAAAACATGCTCTGAGGTTTTGAGCTTAGCTTCTTTTTTTAACATTATTGGTGGTGGAAAATGCCTTTTTGCTGCACACTCTTTGTTCTATCTTAAGGTTTGGTTCTGCTTGTTTCTTTAGGGAAGTCATAGTAGGCCAGCTATATCGATATCAGGTACAAGCTGTGGCAGGAGTTACTGTAGGAGAAGCCTCCCCGCCTTTGTTCCACATCCATGGGTCTCCCTATTGTGGGGATGGAAAAATAAACATGTGAGTAATAATGCCTTTGTTGTCGCTGCTGTTTTTAAAGGGATTGCTATGTTGTGTCAGTATCAGAGCTTGGGAAACATTGTATAAATAGTGATCTCAGAATCCTCTGGGTACATAGCATGACTTATGGTCACACTGCCTGAAGGCAACTGGAGTCTGAAGAATCTTTGCCGGGGCCTAGCAAGCTTGGTCAGTGGCAGCGAGGTCCTCAGGCAGGCATGTAGCCAGGGGGGGCTAAGGGGGCTTCAGCCCCCCCCCCCCCCGAAATTCTCAGGGTGGTCCGCGAGAAGGCCTTACTGGTACATTATTTAAACTGTTATGTTTATTCATATCATGATCTGATCACCATGCTCATTATATCCCACATTAATGGGGTTATTGGGATAACAATACAAAAGGTTTGGTAGGGAAGACCCTCTTCCACCCAGTCTCAGCCCCGAACCAAACTCAGCCCCCCAAACCAAAATCCTGGCTACGGCCCTGTCCTCAGGTCATAGGTTTGATTAGAGTTGCCTTCTCTTAGATGGTTGACCTTACAGGATTAGACGAGCACTATCTGCCCGGGTTTGAATTTAGGGTTGGCGCCCCCTAAAGTTGTGAGCTATGCTGGCGGTGGCATAACAGCATAACAGCCACCGGTAGGGCCTCCCATGCCAGACAGGTCACAACCAAAGGGTCTGACAAGAGCGTCAATGGGCAGGATGGGCTCTCTAGCCTTTTGGCAACCATCCTAAGAGAAGGAAGGAAGGAAGCTTTTATATATATATATATATATGCCGTCGCACCAGGCGCCTTTGAAAATAAACTGCTATGTGCTTCCTATAAGCCTGGTGGACTGCAGGATGCCTACTAGAGAAGCTCAGGGGTCCAGCAACCCAAAAACCACTGCAGGTTAAAGTTGAAGAACAAATAGTTTATTCAGCTACAAAGTCTTTGAAGGACTTGGCACAAAGCTTAACGGTTGCAAACATGCAAAACGAGGGTAAGATGAAAATTCCCTGGGTTGCTGCCTAAGACTGTGAAGTCTCCCTTTGCTCCCTCCAAGGAAATCCGAAGGTATTCCTCACCTTGACCCTAGGTTACTGAATAGAAGGAACTACGCCTTCCCTATCTATGCCTAGAGCCAGTTCGAAGGCGAACCGGTGTTGGAATGGCAGTTAGATAACTACAATATACAACAAGCAGTGCTAATCACAGCAGGGTATCATTAGCTTATGTAACTCCAGCGGTCAAGCAATTGGTCGTTCATTCATTCAGTACTTACGGTGGCCTATACACAGCTAGCCTGACTGGCCAAGCACATCTGAGCTCTTCTCTTCCTGAGAAGGACTAAAGAGAGATCTCAAAATGGCGAACTCATCCCCAGGGGGAAAAAGGGGCAGTCCCCAAACCAAGGAGATACATTTTGCAAGGCTCCAGCAGCAAGCTTTGCTAAACTGGCTGCAAACCTGTAAATGATTAACTAACAGGGTGCCAGTGGGTCTATGGCAACCATAAAGGAAAATGCAAAAGGATGCTGTTATCTAGAACTGGGAGCAATACAAAACAGGTGTCTGGAAGACAGAACTATATATATACAGTATATATATTCTAAGAGTTGTTGGTGTTCTTTTTGTTTACGTTCTCCAGGGCTCTTCTAGAAGAATGTGATGACGGAGACCTGTTAGACGGTGATGGTTGTTCTAAAACCTGCAAAAAAGAAAAAGGATTCCATTGTGTTGGTGAGTCCAGAAAAACTATCACATGCTCTCTTTTCGAATGCCAATCTTAGTTGGATTATGCCACAAACTAGTTGTATTTGTGTATATATTTTTGAATGCAACAATTCAAACTTTGTAGATCTTTGTAATGAATATCACAAAAAAAACCCCCAACAACAATAAAGGCAGGGGGGAAAAGGTTGGATAATTGAGGGAAGTACAGTGGAAGTGCTTCATTTGGGCTGGAAATTCGTTTTAAGCACTGTTAGTTTCTATGTTTAGATTTTGTTATCGAACGACCAGACAAGTCCCGCAGACCGACCACGGGACAGAGCCTGCGAGGGTTCAGTTAACCTGGCGAGCTCGGGGTGCCTAGGTCCTCGAAGCCTACCCACCTCCCTTTGATCCAATTATGCTCACCAGAACGTCAAGGTAGATGCCACGAAATTGTTTATTCTGCTCAGCTGAGTAGGATGCGACCGCAAATTCCCTGATCCCGCAAAGACGCATGCATATACATTCAAAACATTGGTTTTTAAAGGTTACAGAACTGTCAAAACAATTGAAATTCCCGCCTGCCCCCTTCTGGGCCGGGTCCGTCGATGATTGGTCGGAACGTAGTGATCAGCTGATGGGCGGGATGTTGACCGGCTCCGGAGAGCCAATCGGCGCTCACTCCCATTTGCCATCCCAGCCAATCAGGAGTCATGGCCATATATGGAGTTCCAGGAAGGGAAGCTTTAGACGGAGATTGCTGTCAATATTTGCATATGAGTAAGGGAAGGAGGAAGAAAACTTGGTGACAGAAAACTCACTCAAGCCTTTTGTGTGACAGAGGGCCTATTGTGGGACGTGGGCTAGGTTCCGAGGCTAACCCCGTTCCCGCTGTGAAAAACAAATATTTGATGTCCGATTCCAAAGACAGGATTAATTGGTCTAAACTCCGATGATTAATACTCTCTTTAGACTGGCAAAATGTGGGGCATGAAGGCTAGGGCACGGGTGATCCATAACAAGGCTTCTGCCAGGATAGCTCATGCAATGTTGAACAATTGGTGATCCATTTAAGTTTCAGGATGGGAGTCTGGCAACTTCCCCTCAGCTGAGACAATAGCAAAATACAGGCAATCTTTACATGGCAAAGAGGGGGGAAGGGAAGAGGTTACAAGGGGTCAATAGGAACAGGGGACAATGTCATACACGTACAGATACAGGGGTTCATTTATGGTTATGATTTCCAGTTTCCAGCTGTGAGTCCAACATAAGCAGAACCCCCTTGCTTCAGGCCAATTCCTTTCTCTGAGCTTGCCATGCTGGGCTTTTAGGCTCCCCAAGATGGGGGGAAAGAGAGGAAAGAAAAGATGAAAAAGGAGAAAGAAAACAAAATGGGTTTCCTTCCCTCCTCCCTTGGAGGGCCTCGAACCCGGGACCCCCGTTCCGGACGGCCTTTGTCCAACCGCATGAGCCACCGCACCTTTCCCTTCAGTGCAACTTCTCTTCGCAGTCTTAAGGCGCCCGGGGAGTGGGAATAAAGAAAAAAATATAAATATTCGGGAAAAATGCAGGAAAGGGTCAGGGAAGGACAAGAACCTAGGCGGCAGGGTCCTGCAGCCTTAGAGGGGGAACGTGAGGGTTTTCACCCGGGAACAGGCGTGTGTGTGAAAGTTGGGACTTGTTCACTCGCGGAACTACCTGCAGCTTGGAGCTGCCGATTTCCCGATAACAAATCCTCCCTTAGAGGCTAAAGCAAGCTAAGGGACCGTCCCTTAGCTGCGATAAGCCTCTATTGCCACGTTGTACCCATCGAGGGGCAGCATGACCATCTGTTCGGAAGGTTTTGACCGGAGGCTCCGGAGGCAACTTCGGTAGAGTGAAAGAAAACAAGAACCACAGCAACCCAGAAGAAGGAGGAGGAAAAGGGCTCCTAGGAAGACCAGGAAGCCCTTCCTCAACCAGTCCAGGGACGGAAGCCAATCAGTGAGGAAGGACAAATCAAACCCAATTTCTTTCTTGATGTTGGTGGCGATTTCAGTCAGACCCTGGATGTCTCGGTTAATAGATGCTGTCCTGTCACTCAAGTTGAAACAACACATACCATGGACCGAGGAGCACGACAGGTGGTGTTTTAGCAATAGGAAATCTACAGCAGCCCTGTTCTCAAGAACCGCCTCCCTTAATTCGGACATCTCAGAGGCCATAGATGCGAGAGCATGGGAAGTGAAGTTTATGTCCTTCACTAGAGCGCAAGCTAAGTGCTTGACAGCTCGATAGTTCATGGCGGCGGCAACGCCAGGAAGGAACACTGCAGTGGCCACAAATTTGGGGACCCCGGCCAAGATAACAGAGGGGTCGCAATCTGGGTCTAAGTTTTGGGTGGACCTAGCCCGACGATGGAGAGTGTGTGCCAGCTCTACATCTTTTTTGGAGGGCATAAATAGGGTCAGTTTCCCCAAGGCACAGGTGCCCAGAGTAGACTGTGCTGGGAGATATGAATAAGCCATATTCCCACATATGAAGAACCAACCGAGGGGCAATTTGATGTACCCTGGGGCAGGGGCCACAGAGTAAGTGTAAGAGCAATTTAGCAAATTGTCTCTGGGCAAGTGGTGGCACACAGGGCCTAAACATTGAGAAATTTGGAAACACTGCTTGGCAGGTAGGATGTGGGCCAATCTTATCGCTATCATACCTGGTTCCTTCTCGGGGACCGTCATCCTCCATTTCCACATGTCCTGGTAGGAGACGGGCCGGTTGGGCATGGCAACCCAAGGGGTAAGTTCCCTAAACGTTTCCAGGTCCGATGGTATACCAATAAGACAGGTGGAAAACAGATCAGTAGCCGAGACACCACTGGACAGACAGAAATCAGTGACATTCAGGACCTTGGTGGCAACCTGTTCCCAAAAATTTGTTTTTGAAGACAGCCAATCTGTGAGGTAGGGTGAGGAGTGGATGGGAATGGGCGAGAGCCCCAGAAGGAGAAACAAACGGGCAATCATGGCAGCAAAAAGGGATGGGGTAAAAGGAAAAGCGAGCACCCTTCAGACCCAGGCAGCAGAGAAAACTTACTACTTTGTTAAACGTGCAGGAGGCGGAGGGGAAATCCCTCCACTACGGCGGCTGGACTGACAGCGGGAAAGCGAAAGCAACACGTGTCCAAGAAATAAACAGCTGTGGTTGACAGGAGACGGGCTTTTGACAGGAGTTTGACACTGACAGCTGTCAAAGAACCCGGAGGAGTGCGAAAACAGGATTCTGTGGGGCTGGAAAGACAGGAACTTGGAAGATGCACTGACGGCTGGTCCTGGAGCAAGTGGGAAAGAGTTCTTTTCCTTTAGGAGTCTGGTTGGGACGTGGGGGGCTGTGTAGGGTTGTCCTCAGGCGCTTTCCGGAACAGCAGCCTGAATCCTTCCCTGGGCTCAACGGACCAGTTGTCCTGGTCGTCCTCCTCTTCCGCGGGCTCCGGAGCAGGGGCTTGTTTCAACCTGGTGTGGTGGACCCAAGCCTTTATCCCCGAGACCTTTGCTGCGGTGTTGGTGGTGAGGAGGATCTGGTGAGGCCCGACCCACTTCTCCTGGAGCGGCTCCGACTTCCACGTTCGGACCAGGACCCAATCGCCAACCGAGAAGCTGTGCACAGGACCGTCCAGGGGGATAGGAGAGTGCGGCAAGAGATACCTATTAAGAGAGGAAAGAATAGAGGTGAGGGAGGCTAGCCTGACCCTGACACTTTCGGACCCGACCTCGTGGAGATGATCCGCCTTCAGAGGAACCCTAGAGGAAGGAAAAGGCCTACCATATAAGATTTCAAAAGGGCTCAACTTCAACCCCCCCCCTGGGGGCTGCTCTAATCCTGGTCAGGGCAAGGGGCAACATGTCAGGCCAAGGCAAACTGGTCTGTTGGCAGAGTTTGGCAAGCTGTCTCTTCAGTGTCTGGTTCAGTCTCTCAACCTTTCCACTTGACTCCGGGTGCCAGCTGGAGTGAAGGTCCCATTTGATCTGAAGAGCCCGCGAGACCTGTTGGGTGACCTGGGAGACGAAAGAGGCCCCGTTGTCCGAAGAGATGCAAGATGGGAGTCCGAAGCGTGGAATGATGTGGTTAAGGAGGGCTTGGCTGACCTCCTTAGAAGTGGAAGTGTGACAGGCAAAAGCCTCCGGCCACCCGCTGTGTCCATCCACGAACACCAGCAAGTACCGTTGGCGCCGGCTGGATGGCAGTTCAGCAAAGTCCACTTGCCACACTTCCCCGGGTTCCAGACCTGTCTTTACGTGTCCTGTTGCTGGTTTCTTCTGGATCTTGGGGTTGTTCTTAAGGCACACGAGACACCGACGGCAGGCCCAGATGGATTGGAGGGCCATCCGGGGACCCACGAACAATGTCCTTAGATGTTCAATCATAGCATCGTGGCCCCAGTGGGTGCTTTTGTGGAGGCGCAAAGCGACCTCCCGCATCAGAGGATCTGTGAGAAGCAAACGTCCTTGCCCGTCCTGCCACCAACCACCCTGCTGGCTCATACCTTCCTTCTTTGCAAACTCATCATCCAAAGTCCCATACAAAGGCAAGGTAGAGACGGTGGTGTCTGGGATGAGGGCCCCTTGGAAAGGGGGCACCCGGTTGGCAGCTGACTTGGCGGCGACATCTGCTCTGCGGTTCCCTCTGGCAGCATCCTGGTCTCCAGCCTGGTGTCCTCTGCAGTGGATGACAGCAACGGCGGCGGGCTTGCAAACAGCGTCCAAGAGCCTTAGGATCTGGTCCGGATATTTGACAGGACTGCCAGCTGTCGTCAGCAATCCCCTCTCCTTCCAGATGGCTCCATGGGCATGCAGTACGTTGAAAGCAAACCGAGAATCCGTGAAGATGTTTATAGTTTTCCCAAGGCCCAGTTCAAGAGCCCGAGTCAAGGCAATCAGCTCAGCCAATTGGGCGGAGGTTCCGACCGGCAGGGGCTCTGCTTCAACAGTGTCCCACAGAGTTACCACTGCATAGCCGGCCCTCCTTTGTCCATTCTGCACGCTGCTACTGCCATCCGTGAAGTATTCCAGGTCCGCTTGCTCCAGGGGCTGGTCCTTGAGATCAGGTCTGGAAGAGAAAGTCTGCTCGATGGTGGCGATGCAGTCATGGGGCTCGTCCTCGTCTCCATTGATCTCGATGGGCATCAGAGTGGCGGGGTTGAGGCAATTGGTGGTAGTCAAAGTGAGGTCGCCCTGGTCAATGAGGAGGGCCTGATACCTGGTGAGCCGGCTTGTTGACAGCCAATTGGTCCCTTTGGCATCCAGAACGGTCAGGACACTGTGGGGAACATAAACTGTCATAGGCTGGCCCAGGGAGAGTTTCCGGGCTTCCTCCGTCACCAGTGCCGTGGCAGCCACTGCCCGGAGGCAGGCAGGCCACCCGAGACTGGTGGGATCCAGGCGTTTGGAAAAGTATGCGACCGGCCTCTTGGTGTTGCCCAACGGTTGGGTCAGCACCCCCGCAGCCACCCCCCTTCGTTCATGCACAAACAGGAAGAAAGGTTTTGACATATCTGGGAGTCCCAGGGCAGGGGCAGAGACTAAGGCCTTTTTGATGTCCTGGAAGGCCGTCCGGCACTCAGCCGTCCAGGTGAGGAAACTGTCAGGACCCGTGGTGGCCTCGTAGAGTGGCCTGGCCATGATCCCAAAGTTAACAAGCCAAATGCGGCAAAACCCAACCATGCCGAGGAAACCTCGCAGCTGTTTCTTAGTCCTGGGCTCTTTCATCCGGCAAATGGCCTCCTTCCGCTCAGGTCCTAGTGCCCTCTGCCCCTCCGAGACATCAAACCCCAGATACCTCACAGTTTCTTTGCAGATCTGTGCCTTCTTCTGAGAGACTTTAAAACCGGTCTCTGCCAAGTAGTTGAGCAGGCTGATGGTCAGGCGTGTGCAGGACTCCTGATCCGCTGCACATAAAAGGAGATCGTCTATGTACTGGATCAGAACCCCTTGCTCACGGTCCGGCCACTTCTCCAACTCTGAGGCGAGGCATTGGCTGAAGATAGATGGACTATTCAAAAAACCTTGCGGGAGGACCTGCCAACACAGTTGCCGAGGCCTGCCACCATCTGCCCCTTCCCACTCAAAAGCAAATATCTCCTGGCTGTCAGGGTCAAGGGGAATAGAAAAGAAAGCATCACGGAGATCAAGTACAGAGAAGAAACGAGAGGAGGGGGGAATAGCAGAGAGAATCGTATATGGATTTGGGACCACAGGATGAAGTTCGACTGCAATGGCATTGATGGCCCTCAGGTCTTGCACGAAACGGAACTGGTCCGTGCCAGCCTTCCTGACGGGCAAGACTGGGGTGTTATAGGGGGAAGAGCACTCTCGGAGGAGAGAATGCTCCAAGAAATTATCCACAATGGGCTGGAGTCCCTTTCGGGCCTCCAGCGGGATCCTATACTGGGGAATCCGAGGTGGCTTGACGTGGGGCTTCAGGGCGACATGGATGGGAGTGATGTTTTTGGCCTTCCCGGGGACCCCATCTGCCCACACCCGGGGATCAACAAGGCGGAGGACTCGGTAGGGAACAGGCGGGGAAGCTGGCTCTGGTTGCTCAAGCAGAAATGCCTGGGCTCTCCAAGCCTCTTCAGGGGGAACGGTCATGATGATTTTGTCAGGACCAAAAGCTAACTTAGCCCTGATCTTACACAAAAGGTCCCTCCCTAGGAGAGGAACCGGGCATTCGGGCATGTAGAGGAACTCATGGGAAAGGGCCCTCCCCCCAACCTCACATTCCATGGGCTTGAGAAAGAACCGCTGGGCCGTTTTCCCTGAGACTCCCACCACCCGAGTTTCCCTGGATCCCAACTCCGTTCCCCGGAAACCCTCGGTGACCACTGAGTGAGTGGCCCCGCTGTCCAAAAGAAAATCCATCGTCTTCCTGCCAAACTTAAGGGGCACCACAGGGTCAGCCGGGGTCAGGACTATCTCTTCTCCTAGTCACAACACCCGGGTCCTGGCTCCCCCAAAACTTCCTCCCGGGGGGTGATCTTCCTTGGGACAGTGTCGCCTGATGTGCCCTTCCTCCCCACACCCATAACAACGGAAATCCCGGGGCGGCTCGAAGCGAGAGCGACCCCCGAAATCACGATTTCCCCTTGCAGGGCCTCGATCGGCCAGGGCAGCTACCACACAAGCCACCTGGGTCTCCGCCTGCCGCTTCTGGTCCCGTTCTTCTTTCTCCACCGCAGCATCTTCCCGGTTGTGGAAAACCTTAAAAGCAAGATCTATTAGTTGAGAAATGGGGTGTCCGTCCCCACACTCCAGCTTCTGGAGCTTGAGTCGGATGTCCCTGGTGGACCTCCCAATGAAAAGAGAGTTCAGAGTCTTGGAATACTGGGGGTCAGCCGGATCCATGTTGGTGTACTGGCGGGCGACTTTGCAGATCCGATCGTACCAATCCGAGGGGCTCTCGTCGGGCCCCTGCTTCAGCTCATAGAACTTGGCCATGTTCAGAGCCTTAGGATAGACCAAAGGGAGGCCGGCTAGAATTCCCCTGTGGAATGCTGCCAATGCCAGACGACCCTGATCGTCATTATAGTCCCACTCGGGGGCATCCCTTGTGGGGAATACCACCTCGGCATCCCTCCCTTCGTCTGGATCTGCCTTCATCACCACGTCCTGGGCGGCCACCAGCAGCCGCCTCTTCTCTTCCTGGTTCAGGAGGGAAGACAACAGAGTCATTACATCAGCCCAGTTGGGCCGATGGGTGACAAAAATGGTTCTGAAAAGTTCCACCATGGCGGCGGGGTCCTGGGAGAGAGGTGGAGTGTCTCTTCGCCAGTTCATCAGGTCGTTGGTGGTAAAGGGGACATGAACCAGGACCGGCCGTCCCAGGGCGCCCATGACCTCCCGCAGGGGGGCCACAGTGACAACGGGGACCGAATGGTTCCTAAGACTCTGCTTGGAGATGGAGGGCTGAAAAGCGGCTGGGGAGCTGAGAGGGGCCATGGCTCCCAACTCCTGGAGTGGCGATCTGGGGTCGGGGGAGAGAGTGGGGGCAGACGGTGAGCGAGTGCCCTGGGGACATGGGGTCCTTGGGCTTGGGCAAGACTGGACGGAATCCGGTGGGGTGGTGTCTTGGTGAGGGGGTTGCAAAAGCTCCAAGAGTTGGATCAAACGAGGAGAAAGAGGCGCTGGGGTCGGGGGAGCAGCACGAGGAGGAGGGAGAAGGGGTTCGAGCATGAAAGGGGGAGGGGGAGGAAATTCCCCTGGATCCCCGACCAATGTCGGCGGGGGCAGAAGAACGGGAGGGTAGAGAGCCACGGTGCCCGGTGGGCCCTGGGCTCGGTAAGGCGGGGGGTGCGAAAGCATGTCTAGGGGCTCTTCCTCGGGAGGAGGAGGAGGAGGGAATGGGTCTGGAGAGGTGTCCCGGTTCGGAGGAGAGATCTTCCCAACTTCCTTGCATGGCAGAACTTGGGGA
Organism: Anolis apletophallus; assembly: GCA_030556195.1. Taxonomy (NCBI): domain Eukaryota; kingdom Metazoa; phylum Chordata; class Lepidosauria; order Squamata; family Anolidae; genus Anolis; species Anolis apletophallus. The sequence continues at coordinate 144,889,994 of JARBWK010000003.1, forward strand.
ATGCCCTCACTCCTACACTCTCTCCGGTACAAGGTCATGAAGCACGCCGCATAGGCCAGCTGTTCCCATTTGGCTTCTCCATGACAGTGGGCTTGCAGTTTGAGAATCAGCTGCTCGTCCAAACTACCGTGGATCGGCCAGTTGGCGCTCCCCGGGAGGGGCACCAACGGCCAGATGCGTGTGCTAAGCTTGACCAGCTTGGCAGAAGCAAGTGATTTCCCTGCTATCTCATCCCAGTTCGCCAAGATTTTGCCTACCGGTGTTCCCTCTGGGATGAGGCGCATTCGGCGGCTAGAGCAAGCTCCCATGTTACCGGTAAGCCCTCGACCCGTGGCCGATTAAGGGGACGCCTGACGACAGCCGTACACACTCAAGGATCCCCAAAGTTCGGTACCAGTAACCTGAGAAGCCAATCACCCGGGAAGATCCAGACAGGAGCTCGGGCCTAGTGCGCTGGCTGCTTCCTTCTTCTCCCCAAGCCTGTAACCGCAAGATTGGACTGCCCTAGTTCGCCGTGAGCGCCAGATGTTACCGCCCGGGACGTAGGGTCCCTTTTGTTACAGGACACCCGAAGATCCACGCAGGGATCAACCAGCCTCCGTCAACCTACGCGCGGGGCGACACTTCCCGGCTGATTTTTTACCGGTTTTCAATTTCGGTGGCACTACCCTTGGGAGTCAAGGCACTCCCGGCTCCTTTGGCCAGAACTTGAAGACCAGCCAGATGTTTGAGGATGTGATCTGGGCGAGTTTAAAGCTCTGAATCCTGGAAAAGGCGTCCCCTCCCCAAGAACCCAATCGCTTCCTCAAATAGTCTGGTCGAGAAGTCCTTGGACCAGGTGCCTTCTGGAAATTTAGTTGTCCCTAAAATTGACTCGGAAACCCCTCCAGAAGGAGTCCCTTCGTTGGTACGCCAAAATCTGTTATCGAACGACCAGACAAGTCCCGCAGACCGACCACGGGACAGAGCCTGCGAGGGTTCAGTTAACCTGGCGAGCTCGGGGTGCCTAGGTCCTCGAAGCCTACCCACCTCCCTTTGATCCAATTATGCTCACCAGAACGTCAAGGTAGATGCCACGAAATTGTTTATTCTGCTCAGCTGAGTAGGATGCGACCGCAAATTCCCTGATCCCGCAAAGACGCATGCATATACATTCAAAACATTGGTTTTTAAAGGTTACAGAACTGTCAAAACAATTGAAATTCCCGCCTGCCCCCTTCTGGGCCGGGTCCGTCGATGATTGGTCGGAACGTAGTGATCAGCTGATGGGCGGGATGTTGACCGGCTCTGGGGAGCCAATCGGCGCTCACTCCCATTTGCCATCCCAGCCAATCAGGAGTCATGGCCATATATGGAGTTCCAGGAAGGGAAGCTTTAGACGGAGATTGCTGTCAATATTTGCATATGAGTAAAACAAAGAGTCCCAGGCAGGTAAACGACCTAAAATGGCACCTTTAGGAGTGATGGGATTAGTGAATTTGAAGATGAATAGGGAAGGAGGAAGAAAACTTGGTGACAGAAAACTCACTCAAGCCTTTTGTGTGACAGAGGGCCTATTGTGGGACATCCCTGGGTTCGAGGCTAACCCCGGATCCGCTGTGAAAAACAAATATTTGATGTCCGATTCCAAAGACAGGATTAATTGGTCTAAACTCCGATGATTAATATTCCCTTTAGACTGGCAAAACGTGGGCATGAAGACTAGGCACGGGTGATCCATAACAAGATTTCTGCCAGGATAGCTCATGCAATGTTGAACAATGGTGATCCATTTAGGTTTCAGGATGGGAGTCTGGCAACTTCCCCTCAGCTGAGACAATAGCAAAATACAGGCAATCTTTCTTTACATGGCAAAGAGGGGGGAGGGAAGAGGTTACAAGGGGTCAATAGGAACAGGGGACAATGTCATACACGTACAGATACAGGGGTTCATTTATGGTTATGATTTCCAGTTTCCAGCTGTGAGTCCAACATAAGCAGAACCCCTTGCTTCAGGCCAATTCCTTTCTCTGAGCTTGCCATGCTGGGCTTTTAGGCTCCCAAGATGGGGGAAAAGGGGAAAGAAAAAGATGAAAAAGGAGAAAGAAAACAAAATGGGTTTCCTTCCCTCCTCCCTTGGAGGGCCTCGAACCCGGGACCCCCGTTCCGGACGGCCTTTGTCCAACCGCATGAGCCACCGCACCTTTCCCTTCAGTGCAACTTCTCTTCGCAGTCTTAAGGCGCCCGGGGAGTGGGAATAAAGAAAAAAATATAAATATTCGGGAAAAATGCAGGAAAGGGTCAGGGAAGGACAAGAACCTAGGCGGCAGGGTCCTGCAGCCTTAGAGGGGGAACGTGAGGGTTTTCACCCGGGAACAGGCGTGTGTGTGAAGTTGGGACTTGTTCACTCGCGGAACTACCTGCAGCTTGGAGCTGCCGATTTCCCGATAACAACCCAACTTGTACATCTGGCAACTCTCTCTATCTCTCCATATACTGTATTGCTGGAGTTTTCCTTGCAGGGTCTTGAACATTACCTTACAAGCATGAGAAATAAGAGCCACTGTACGAATGTTTGAGCATTCTTTACCAATGCCCTTTTTGGTATGGGGATATAAGTTGATTTTTCCAGTCTGATAGTCATTCTAGTGTTTTCCATATTTGCTGGCATATGGCATGCATCACCTTGACAACATCATCTTTCAAGATTTTGAACAGTTCAGCTGGGATCCCGTCACCTCCTGCTGCCTTGTTGTTAGCAATGCTTCTTAAGGCCCATTCAACCTCACTCCTCAGGATGTCTGGTTCTAATTTATTCACCACACTGTCAAAACTATCCTCGATATTATTATCCTTCCTATACAGATCTTCTGTATAGTCTCGCCATCTTCTGTTGATCTTTCCAGCTTCTGTTACATCCCTGCCATCTTTGTTTTTGACCATGCCCATTTTTGCCTGAAATTTACCTCCAATGTAGGCATCATTACACTCTTCCAAAAAGTAATAAAGACCAACTTGTTTAATGTTAGCTTTTTATTTAAAATTCAAAGGGATACTGCAGCAGTTTAGAGTATGTTGGGAGTTGCCAAAATGCGCAAAGGATGCCATCAGTAAGCATCATGTAGTTGATTTTTTCTAATTCTGTAGCTGTAACATACTGGGATACAACAGCATGCTTAATTATCACCCCACTCTCTGTTTGAGAAAGCCATGTGGCTGCCAGCAAGGAGCCCAAATTAAAGTTAGTTGTAATGTAAATATGTACTCGCTGATGTATCTCTTTAGCTGTAACCTTAGTAGCCATCTGGTTGCTGCTAATTTTAAGATAATTTCACTTGAGGGAAAAGGGCAAAAGAATGATTTGAGCCTTGGCACTTTACAACCCCTAGGAGTGAATCAACTCCAGAAAAGTTATGCATGTAAGCCATCTTCTTGTACAATATCAGATTTCAGAGTGGCATTAGAAACATAAAAGCAATAAAATAAAATTCATCAATCTTTTTAAAAAAAAATTGAAGTCCAAACCTTTAAAAAGAAATATTGCTGCCTCCTCTTTTGAGAAATGGCTTTGCACAGCAGGAGTGCCATATACCTTCCATCCAAAAGAAAGCAGCCAACTGTGTTGCTGTTCAATGAGTCTTTGTGCAACATGATTACATCTAGATCTAACTCCATATTTTCTTATTTATGCTTATTTTACTATAATAAAAACCCAACATTATTTGCAAAGATACTTAATCTGTGATATCTGATTACTTAGATATCTCTGATTAAGCATCTCTGCAAGTAAGATATCTACAAAAGATTTTTTGCAATAAAAATAACAGTGGACATAAATAATGTTTTAAACTCATTGATCCTGCTTTTCTCTGATTAAGTGAAAAAATATTATTTTGATGTGCAGAGAAAGTTGGTACTATGCTATTTTCTCCCATAACACAGTCACACTGGCGATAAAAAAATTTCACTCTCTGTAATGAAAAAGTAAATGAATAGAATTGTGATGCAGTAATAAGAGAAAAGCGAGGAGATAAAAATAATCCCTACAGTTTCATAACCCGCTATGTACCATATGAAAACTTCTGGTCATGGGTTTTATAAATGAAGCCAGTAGTCATTCATTTTATAAATGAACTGGAGTAAAGATAACTCACTCATTCTTTTTTTCTCAGTCATCATAGAATAAAAAAAAATGACATTGATGCAGCTTCAGCTCTTGAGAAACATCCACTTGCATTCTTTTCTGTTAATTTAGCTAACTCAATGGGATTACATGCTTGCACATATTCATTTATATTCCATTTAATATGCAAGATAATCAGAAAGTATTAACTGCACTACCAGACCGAATGATATAAACTAACATGTGAACTCCAGTGTGCATGACACCAAATTATCTGAGACTGGTGACAGGGCTATTGGGCTAATGCTCTTGGCAGAAAGAGAGTATATAACAGTGGTTCCCAACCTTTCTTTTGACCAGGGACCACTTTGACTAGGGACCACTCTCCAACATCAGTGCCAAAAGGGTAACAAATCAGTTTTTGTTCAACTTTAGATTCAGTTTGGTTATTTGGGGTGCTGATTCAGAAAATTACATGGAATAGACCACATCAGCTCTAGTTTCTGATACAGAACATATGCCATTCAGTAGGTATCATCTTCTCACTTACATAAAACCATATTTGATCAGCCTCAGCACTATAAGAGGGTTTCGCGAGACCAGTTGCTCTAGTTGTAATGGTGTAGTAACGGTGAAACCATATTTGAGTTCTTGCGGATGACTGGTGGTCCACGGAACACAGGTTGGGAACCACTGGTATATAACATGCGTGTGTGAGAGGTGGGGTGGAGTGCTTACAACATTTTCATTTTTCCACATTTGTGTGAGTCTTGCATCCCTAACACCCATGAAAGTGGGCGATCTACTATAGCATATTTGACTTCATGTACTCTGTGAACTTTTTGTCAGATCCATTTTCAAATCGAGAAAAATGTGATTCAGTCTAACTGAATATTATGTTTCATTAGAAGAGGGGCATCTGTCTGTGGGCACAGGTTACTTATCATATTTTGTCTTGACTACATCTACTTGTGATTGATTGATTTATTGATTGATAAAGCAAAAGCCTTTGCTAAACAGAAACAAGCTTAGCAGTGTATTCACTTGTTGGTTCAGTCCTCTTATTTGTCTTTATCGATCTGAAAGCCTTCCATTTTTTTTTCATAAGAATCTGCTGTTGATGGAATTTTTAGTGCAGTTCTCAACAATGTGTTGCCATAGCATTTCCACCATGGAAGAAGATACATATTTTTCCAGCTTGATCTTTCTTTTATATTTTTAACTTTGCAACATGCAACATCATTCAAAACAGCGATTATATCATTGTTTTCATACTGATGTATGAAAAACAGAAGATATTTTAACTGCTTTCCTTTGTATCAAGGGTCCAAATATAAACTTGATGTGAGCAGAACCAGATCTATCAATAAACTTTTGTTTCACTTCCTTTGTGTGTGTGGGGGGGGGGGGCACACACAAAAGAAGTTTAAAAAGACAGGTACACTTTTAGTCTCTTTGATCATTACAGTAGTTATGTGTTAATTTATGATGAAAATGTTTGATAGTTGTTTGAAGGGATCTTGATTCAGGACTAGAAAACATAATATTCAATAAAGGATTTCCTCGCCTTTCTGCTGGTGTACCGTGCCCCTAGAGCACTGGCAGAGAGCTTGGCGCGGCTGCTAGAGACTGTGTCGGAGTGGGCATTGAGGTTCCCCAGACTTATTGTCCTGGGGGACTTCAATGTCCACGCCGATGCAGCCTCTGTTCCATCAGCAGCTGCGGACCTAATCTCGACCATGGCGACATTAGGCCTCTCCCTTTGTAGCTCGGGACCCACTCACCAGGCCGGGCACACCCTCAACTTGGTGTTCAGCGCGGGGTTCAAGTGGACCTAGCCTCCGTAATAGAGGTTCCATGGTCGGACCACTGTGCTCTAAGGATCCGGGTTGAGCAACCGCCCCCCATGCAAGGGCGCGAACAGATTTTAGTTCACCCAAGGAGACTCATGGAACCCGAAAGGTTCCTGAATGCTCTAAGGGATCTGGAGTCCACCAGCATCTCAGTCGATGAGCTGGCGCAATCCTGGAACACCTCACTAGCCAGAGCTCTCGACGAGATTGCCCCTAGGCGTCCTCTTCGCCCCCGCAATCACCGATCCCCCTGGTATACAGAGGACCTGAGGTCGATGAAGCGGGAGAGGAGACGATTAGAGTGCGTGTGGAGGAAACTCCGTGACGGACCCTCACTATCAGCTTATAAGCTGTTTAAAGAGGCTTATGAGCATGCTGTCAAGGCGGCCAAAAATGTGTACTTCTCCGCCTCGATAGCATCTGCCAGCTCATGCCCGGCCCAATTGTTTAAGGTAATTCGGTCCTTGACGACGGTCCCTACCGTCCCAAAAAATAGCGATCAGGCCCTCACCGCCGGTGCTTTCCAGAGCTTCTTTGCAGACAAGATATTGAGTCTCCGCCGGGACCTTCCAGCCATGTAAGAGAGCTTGAGACTCCGTGGCCCTCCGCGGCCCCACCCTCGACCGGTTTCGGCCACTGGACGCGGATGCTGTTGATAAGATTGTGGCTGCAACCAGGCCTACCACCTGCTCCCTCGACCCGTGCCCCTCCTGGCTTGTTAGATCTTGCCTGGAGGGGTTACGTGGGCCTCTGTTGAACATCATAAACAGCTCCCTTGAGCAAGGAGTCTTTCCAGAGTGCTTAAAAGAGGCGGTGGTAGCTCCATTACTGAAAAAACCGTCTTTAGATCCAGCGGTTCCCTCCAACTACCGACCAGTGTCGAATCTTTCGTACCTGGGGAAGGTAGTTGAGAGGGCAGTAATGGAGCAGTTGCAGTCCTTCTTAGATGATGCAACATGGCTAGACCCCTTCCAGTCCGGCTTCTGCTCGGGGCATGGGACGGAGACGGTCCTGGTCTCCATCACAGACCAACTCCGCTGCCAGCTCGACCAAGGCGGGTCTGCGCTGCTCGTGTTATTGGACCTCACAGCAGCGTTTGACACGATCGACCACAATCTTTTGACCCACCGCCTGGCCATGGCTGGAGTGAAGGGGACAGCTCTTAAATGGCTGACCTCCTTCCTCCACCAGCGGTCTCAGCATGTGAGGAGGGGTGGGGTGGTCTCCGAGGGCTCCCCATTAGTTTCTGCTGGTGCAGAACACTGCCGCCCGGCTCCTGTCTGGCTCGCCAGCAGGTTGCCACATAACACCCATATTGCAGGATCTGCACTTGCTGCCAATTGAGCACCGGATCGCCTTCAAATTGTTGGTTCTCACCTTCAAGGCCTTGCACGGCCTGGGGCCAGCGTTTCTAAGGGAACGTCTCGCCCCATATTGCCCTTTGAGATCACTACGGTCGGAGGACTCCAACCTCCTAGAGGTGCCCTCGGTGAAGCTTGTTAGGCTGACATCAACCCGCCAGAGGGCGTTCTCTGTCATAGCACCTACGCTGTGGAACACCCTCCCGGCCGAAACACGGGCCATTAAGGACCTGCTCCCATTTAGACGGGCCTGTAAAACCCATCTTTTTAAGCAGGCCTTCGATGGGTAGGTCCTGTCCATATGCCGCCATCTGTTCATTCGTCTTGTCAGACGATATGTCGGATTACTGTTTTAATTGCTTCTGTTTTAATTTTTGCTGTGTTTACTGTTTTTAACTGTATGTATTTAACTGTATGTATTTTGCTGTGCCTTGTGGCTACTGTGAGCCGCCGCGAGCCTCCGGGAGTCGGCGGCATAGAAGCCGAAATAATCTGTATACCTTTATAAAACGGGATGTTTGTATGTGTGTATGCGGGTATGTGGAGGGCGGGAGGGCAGCCACTTTCACAGGCCAGGAAGGATATGTGGCAGCATTATTTGCATAAACGACTCCCATTGGCCAGCCACGAACATTCCGAGACTCTAAAGTGCCAGAGGGAGGTAAGGAAAAGCCCTGAGGCAGTCAGGCATGGTGGGAGTTTAAGTCCAAAACACTTTGCAGCCCCAGCCCCTAACAATGAGACAACAAAACCAAACTTGGCACACAGAACCTCCAAGACCCACTTTACGTCTTGGTGCAGTTTGAGGGAGGCTGGACCATGGATAGGCCAGCATTCCAACATCCCAAATCTCAAAGGTGCCAGACAGAGTTCTTTACAAAAAGGCTTCCTTCAGCTGATTTTACAAACTAGACCTCAGCCTGTATTGACAGTAAGGCTTCCTCAACTTGATTTTCGATACTAGGCCTCAGCTTGAATTCACAGTAAGGCTTCTTCAACTTGATTCTCCTGACTAGGCCTCAGCCTGAATTGACAGAAAGGCTTACTTAACTTTATTTTCCTGACTAGGCCCCAAAAATGACAGAACAAGATTACAGTTGGTACACAGACACCCCCAGACCCACTCTACATTCTGGTGCAGTTTGAGGGACTTGCAGTACATTCACTCACTTACTCTGACCAGCACGGGTGACGGACCTGGACCAAACTTGGCACACATAACCCCCATGATGCCCTTTACGTCCTGGTGCAGTTTGAGAAAGATGAACCACGGATTATGGGATTTGTAGTACTTCAAAGCGCTTTGCTTCCCAGAGACCACTGTGGCCCACAACAAAGACCGATAAATATCAAAATTGGCACACAGAGCCCCCATAACCCACTCTATGTCCTGGTGCAGTTTGGAGAAGAGCAGAGCATGGATGATGGGGCTTGAAGTACCTCCACTCACTCTATGTCCTGGTGCAGTTTGGAGAAGAGCAGAGCATGGATGATGGGGCTTGAAGTACCTCCACTCACTTCCTGAGACCGCTGCGACCCTCATCCAATGACTGATCAAGACCAAACTTGGCACACAGAGCTCCCATTACCTACACTACATGCTGGTACAGCTTCGAGTAGGATGGACCATGGATTACCGTCGACCATAATCTGCTACTCCGCCGCCTGGCTGCTTCCGGGATCCAAGATAAGGCTCTGACTTGGCTAGGATCGTTCCCTGCGGGACCGCTCGCAGCGGGTCGAGTGGCAGGGCCAGGTCTCCAGGAAATGCGGGTTGGAGTGCGGGGTCCCTCAGGGTGCTATCTTGTCCCCCACCCTTTTTAACATCTATGTCCAGCCCCTGGCCAGTATTGCTAGGAGTCATGGTTTCAGCTGCTACCAATACGCCGACGACACACAGCTGTTGTTGAAGCTCGATCCAGGGATGTCGTCGGTGCCTGAAAGCTTCAGTCAGGGACTAAGGGCGGTGACAAACTGGCTTAGAGCACACAGACTAAAAATCAATCCGGCAAAACGGAGATCCTCTGGCCCGGTCGACCCGACCCTCACTCACCATTACCACTCTTTGAAGGCGACCCCTGTCCCCGGCTCCGGCGGTGAAGAGCCTGGGAGTGATTCTGGACGAGAGGCTGACGATGGAAGCCCAGATCCAGGCTGCAGCCAAGGCGCCTTTTTCATCTCCCAGGGGCCCGACGGTTGGCCCCCTACCTACCATCAGAGGCGCTGAAGACCGTGATACATGCCACCGTAGTCTCCCGTCTTGACTACTGCAATGCCCTGTATGCGGGTCTACCGCTGTCCACGACTCGGAGGCTGAGACTTGTCCAGAATGCAGCGGCCAGACTCATCTTCGGGGCATCGGCTAGGAACCATATCTCGCCAATCCTAAAAGCTCTTCACTGGCTCCCTACAGAGTTCAGAGTGATCTATAAACTCATGGCGATGACTTTCAAAGCACGGCAAAGAACCGGACCAGCCTATCTGGGCGACCGGTTAATAGACCAACACAGTGAAAGACCATCGCGTGAAATAAATGGTGACTATCCCAGGGGTGAGAGAGGCCCGGCTGACAAAGACCCGACGGAGAGCTTTCTCTGTGGTGGCTCCTGTAATCTGGAATACACTTCCGCCTGCTCTTAGGGCCATATCGGCCCCAGCCAGATTCCTGTCCGAGCTGAAAACTTGGCTCTTCCGCCAGGCGTTTGGGGATTGACTAATCTTGGGGATTGGGCCCTTTGTGATTCTTTGAACTCGTGTTTTTAATTAGATGTATTTTTTAAATGATGTAAGTCGCCCGGAGCACCATCGGTGGAGGGCGACTCACAAGAAATAAAGTTATTATTATTATTATTATTATGGTACTTGAAGTACCTCCACTCCCTGACACCACAGCGACACTCATCCAATTACCAATAAAGACAAAACTTGGCAAAGAGTGCCCCCATGGCCAACTCAACATTCTGGTGCAGTTTGTGGGAGGACGGATTATGGATGATGGGACTTGCAGTACCTTTACTCACTTCCTGAGACCGCTGCGACTCTCATCCAGTGACCGATCAAGACCAAACTTGGCACATAGAGCCCCCATGACCCACTTTACACCCTGGTGCAGTTTTCAGGAGGATGGACCACGGATGATGGGACTTGAAGTACCTCCACTCACTTCCTGAGATTGCTGCGACCCTCATTCAATGACTGTTCAAGACCACATTTGCCACACAGAACCCCCTACATCCTGGTGCAATTTGGAGAAGGATGGACCATGGATTATGGTCCATGGTCCATAATCCTTCACTCACTTCCTGAAACCACTGCGAGCCAAATGAACAACTGATACGGACCAACCTTGGCACACAATGCCTTCCTCAAATAACCCGGGCACCGCCGGGTCCTCAGCTGAAGTTTGGAGGGGGACAGAACATGGATGATGTGTCTTGCAGTACCTTCCCTCACTTTCCAAGACTGCTACAAACCTAATCCTATGATTGATCAACACCAAACTTACCACACAGAGCCCTCATGACCCACTCTACATCCTGGTGCAGTTTGGAGGAGGGTGGACCATGGATGATCAGTCAGTCAGTCAGTCAGTAGCCTTTATTTCGGTCAACAAACCATCGGCTAAGTCAGGTGAAAGTAGAACAATAGAATACAACATTTAAGAAATTAATAACAACACATTTGGGTTATGATTAATAAGAACAAGTGTCACGGTTCGCTATCGGTTGAATGACTGTCTTTATCATTTAAAACAGGAACTGATTGCCAATTAATAATAAGTGTTCTGAGTACTCTTTGTTACACTCTTAGTGTTTACAGGTTATTAATGAAGCACTTGCGGCTTTTTGCCGCTGCAAAGAGAAATTTGGCCACCTGTTCCGTTACCCTTTTGTCAAGATCAGACAGTAAATAAGTACAGTACCAATTTAGGGTTCTTCCTGGCCATTTGGTGAGTAGAGGGGATATTAACCTTAGTCTATCATCCCTGTAAATTGTGCAAATAAAAAGTACATGTATTACAGTTTCTATTTCACCCTCCCCGCAAGGGCAAACTCTGTGTTCATAATCAGACCATGGATGATGGGACTTTAAGTACCTCTACTCACTTCCCAAGTCTGCTGCGACCCTCATCCAATTACTGATTGAGACCAAACTTGGCACACAGAACCCCCATGACTGCCTTCACGTCCTGGTGAGGTTCGGGGGACGACTGACAATGGATGATGGAATTTGTAGTATTTTCACACCCCTCTGTTCCCACAGACCACTGCGGCCCCCAACAAACACCGATAAAGACCACACTTGGTACACAGAGCCCCAGTGACCCACTCCACATCCTACTGAAGTTTGGAGGGGGACAGAACATGGATGATGGGACTTGCAGTACCTTCCCTCACTTCCCAATCCTGCTACTAACCTATTCCAATGACTGATCAACACCAAATCTGGCACACAGAGCCCTCATGACCCACTCTACAGCCTGGTGCAGTTTACTGTGAGACGGACCACGGATGATGGGACTTGAAGTACCTTCACTCACTTCCGAAAAACAATGCACCCCTCATCCATTCACCAATACGGACCAAACTTAGCACACAGAGCCCCCATGACCCAATCTACATCCTACTACACTTTGGGGGGACAGAGATGATGGGACTTGCACTGCCTTCAGTAATTTCATGATACCACTGCAACTCCCAATAATGATGGATCAAGACCAAACTTGGCACACAGAGCCCCCATGACCCACTCTACATCCTGCTGCGCTTCTCAAATAACCCGGGCAAGGCCGGGTCCCCAAGCTAGTAAATAAATAAAAATAAATAAATATACCAGTCCATCCTTAGAACCCTGTCATATTCCATTTGAATTTTGCCATCCTCTTTTTTCTAAGAGAGTAAATAGTGACAATATTTGATATGATAGCCAAATTAGTTTGTAATGTTCTTTCCAGTACAGGTTTTCGATTATGGAAACGGGTGTTACCATTTACAAATATATCTTCAGACAATGTTTTTGTCTACTTTTTTTGTTCCTTCTTTTGTCCTCATACCCTCAGAGAGAGAGAAACAGAATGTCTTGAACTGCAACTCACAGGCAATAAATCTGGTTTCCCTATCTTATATTTCCTCTCCCCATGCCTGGCAGCTCAACACTGTTATCTTCTATTTCTGGCAAATCTCCTATTTCACTTGAGCTCCAACATTCCACCAGCAATAAGAATACAATATTTTTATTTAAGAGAGGAATCAGTGGCAGATACCTTACTTTCTCACTGCTTGGAAGGAAAAAAAACATTTGGTTGCTCAGTTACTACTTGATGTCTGAGACAAGCCTACAAAACAAAGGCACCTATATTTGAGCACTGCCACCATTGGTTTCACTGTATTGCAATGGAGACTAAAATTATATCTTTTTTCACAAAATAGTATAATAAATATTGAGCATTTTCAATGCAAACAAAATATCAATCAATCAATGTTTATTAATGCTTCGACCAATGGTCACATGCATTTACAGAAGCAGCATCAAACAAACATCTATACAGAACACTGTAAAATCCGACAATTAGAAGTAGGATGCAAGCAGGATAAAGAAGGACATACAAAATATACATTGTGAGGTGCAGCAACTAAAATGCAACATGTGCTGGGAGTTGCGTATTTACTGGTAGAAAACCAATATGAAAGTTTGGTCATTTAGGAGAAAAAGAAAGAGAGAGAAAAGAAAAAAGAAAGAAAAAAGAAAAAAATGAGCTTAAGTAACAATATTAGTCCATGGATACATTTTTTTGCAAATTAGTTAAATAGCAAAACTCAGAGCTTGTTTAAATTAATGACTTGAAAAATGCTTTATAGCTTTAAAGCTAAAATATTTTTGAAAGAAATGCTAATTTGTTTAAGATGTTAATTTGTTTACCCACATAGGATTCTTGAAATAGATTTTCCCCCAGATGGTGTTCCACCTCTCCTTTGTAGTAGTTTCCTCTGTATGTCTTGTATTTTTTTCTCTACGACTATTCCTATATGTTGTTAATTAAGTATTTCTTCATTCTTGTTGCACTGTTAAAATACTCTTGCCTATAATGTTTACATTTGTAAAAAAATGACTTTCTCCATTTTTCTCACTATCATGATGCCACATGGTAGTCCTACTGTGTTTTGGAATTATGAATTAGGCTCCATCTACACTGTCATATAATGCATTATATGAGTCTACTACACTGGCCATATAATGCTGTTTCAAACTGGATTATATGACAGTATATATTGGGCCTTAGTTCAAAACCACCATAAACACTACATGTTGAAGACATTTTATAGAAGCAGTTATAACTTCTTGAGCAGAAAATAAATGAGACATTTATCTGAAGTAATTGAAAGAAGCATCATATTATTTGGCTACAATCCATATCTACAGAAGAATTAAGTTCCAGCACACAGTATCTTATTCTGGTTTGACTGAATAAGCCTAAGGAGAACTGACAGACAGAAATTCCCCCCACCCAAAGTAACATCCTACCATATGCATGTGTTCACAGCATTGGATTGTTTCCCTTTCTAACATGCATAAACCTATCAACTAATAGATTTCCTTGTTTTCCTGACAATCTTACCACCCACCTTGCACTTTCATTGCCTAGTTTCTCCACCCAATCTCTTTTTTTCTTTGCAACCCAGTAAGTGATCATGAGTCAGTGAGGGAACACTGAATGTGTCCTGAAAGACAACACACAGGCTCACACACTGGGCAGAGAGAGAATGGTGAAGTGATTTCCAGGGAGCAGGATGAGGTGAGTGGATGAGGAGAGAGCAAGAGCAGACCAGTGGGTGGCATGAAAGTGGCAGGAGGAGGAAGTGGAAAGTAGGAGGAAGTACTTCTCTCAGAGCTGTGGTTTCAACAGATCCAGTAGCATCACTTTGGGGTACAGGGGACAGATTTACCCACTGTTGATCATTATTCTAATGGATGTAATCACAATCAAATCTCTTTACATCTCTCAGTAAGAGACCAAAAGTGACTTTTCAACAACAGAAATAGCTTGTCATACATAAGCTGCAATAAAACATGACTTTATTATTATTATTATTATAAAACTTTATTTATACCCCGCCACCATCTCCCAGAAGGGACTCAGTGCAGCTTACATGAGGCCAAGTCCAACAACACAGCAATAAAAAACAACACATCAGCAAATAAAAACAATACAGTCAATAAAACACATAAACAGTAGGTACACAAAGTTTAAAACTGTAGTGGCCAGGCCAAATGTCATATATTAAGATTTTTAAAATAAATAAACACTGGACGTGGACGGAGAATAGGATGTATCTAGCAGAAGGGTTTTTGTGTAATGTGGAGAGATCAACCCAACAGATAAAGTGCATCTGAGGACATTTGCAGGGGATTGGTCAAAGCAGGACATTGTACACAGTGTTAATACCTGCCTATAGAGATACAGATCACAACCCCCATATAGACTAGCATGGTTGCACATAAAAGGTCAGTGATTGGCACCATTATGTTATGATTGTCCAAAATGTGCAATGAGTAAGCAGAGAATCAACAAGGATAAAGAGGGACAATTACTGAAACTCTGGAGCATTTTCAACTTCTCGTAAGACAGAGCAAAACTCCATGTTATGATAGCCTGAATGTTCAGGTTCAACTTAGGAACCCATCAGATGGGCAAAATTGCCCATCCTACAATATTTGGACCTCTCTTCAGGCATGGAGCCCGCTGGATCCCATTGCATGCCATTGATCAGCTTCTGGCAAGGCTCCATGCCTGAAGTGAGGTCCAAGTCTTACACGAGGTAGCGTTGGCAACAAGAGAGTCTTCCCATGTTGCATAGACAATGGGGAGAAGCCAGACAACAACGCTTCCCTCTATGGGATGAGGTGAGGGATGATGCGGGGTGATGGGTTTCCCACGCTGGATTTATTTATTTTATTTATTTTATTTATTTATTCTTTCAGCTTCTAGACCGCTCCCTCTAGAAGCTCGGAGCGGTTTACAACAGGTAAAAAACATGCGTAGAACTGACATTATAGAACAACGGTGTAAAAGCAGATAAGCAATGATTTAATCTAAAACATTACTAGCGCTAAAATAATTCTAAAAGTAAGCTAAACTACATAGAAAGCATAACAGTTACTCAACTGGAAAAGCCAGGCGAAAAAGAGCCGTCTTGCAGGCTCGGCGAAAAGAGGACAGTTCCCTGATACCTCTGACTTCCTCAGGTATGGCATTCCATAAGGTTGGTGCCACCACCGAGAATGCTCTTTGTCTTGTTGAGGACAGGTGAAGTTGCCGGATGGAGGGGACGATGAGAAGATTTTGTACACCGGAGCGTAGGGATCTCTGGGGACAATATGGTGAAAGGCGGTCCCTCAAGTACACTGGCCCAAGACCAGGTTAACACCAATACCTTGAAAGAGATCCGGTGCTCGATGGGCAGCCAGTGCAGTTGCCGCAATATTGGTGTAATATGGCATCTCGCCGGTGCCCCGGCGAGAAGGCGTGCCGCAGCATTCTGCACTAACTTGAGCTTCCGAATCATCCCCAAGGGTAGGCCGATGTAAAGGGCGTTACAGTAATCCAGTCTCGAGATGACCGTCGCCTGGATCACCGTGGCCAGGTCGTTCACGGAGAGGTAGGGTGCCAGCCACCTAGCCTGGCGCAGATGGAAAAATGCGACTTTGCAGGCTGTGGAGACCTGAGTCTCCATGGACAGCAGTGGATCCAATTGGACTCCCAAGCTCTTTACTAGCAATGACGGGCATAGAGCCTCACCATCCAGTGTAGGCAACTGGCACTTCCCCCCACCCGGATGGCCCAGCCACAAGATCTCCATCTTCGAGGGATTCACCTTCAATCGGCTGGATCGTAGCCATCCAGTCACGGCTTCAAGGCATAGATGAAAGAATTGGGTACGGAATCTGGCCGGCCCTCCATCCTCAGCACCAGCTGGATGTCATCAGCGTACTGGTGACACTGCAGCCCAAAGCTGCGCGCCAACTGGGCCAGGGGACACATGTAGATGTTAAATAATAGAGGGGAGAGGATCGCTCCTGGGGACCCCACAATTTAGTGGGAGTCTCCCAGAGACGACCCCCCGCCACCCGCTGTCCCCGATCCCGAAGAAAGGAGGAAACCCATTTAAGGGCCGTCTCCCTCACCCCTGAAGCGGTTAAGCGGTGGATCAGCAATGCGTGGTCGACACGATCTAAAGCTGCCGTGAGATCTAATAACACGAGCAGCGCTGATCCACCCTGGTCCAAGTGGCAGCGCAGCTGGTCTGTGATGGAGAGCAGTACAGTCTCCGTCCCATGCCCCAAACGGAAACCGGACTGGAAGGGGTCTAAGTCAGCTGTGTCATCTAAGAACTGCTGCAGCTGTCCCGCTACTGCCCTCTCAATTACCTTGCCCAGAAACGACAGATTTGAAACCGGGCGGTAACTGGAGGGGGCCAAGCGATCTAAGTTCGGCTTCTTCAGTAGCGGGCTCACCATCGCCTCTTTCAAACCCTCTGGTGAAACTCCTTGCTCAAGGGAGCAGTTGACTATGTTCTGCAGAGGGCCTCGTAACCTCTCCCAGCAAGATCTAATTAGCCAGGATGGGCACGGGTCGAGGGTGCAGGTAGTAGGTCTGGCTGCAGCTATGATCTTATCAACAGCCTCTATGTCCAGCAGGTGGAAACAATCGAAGGTGGGCCCCCCGAGTGGCGGCGGAGTCTCAAGTTCCTTTACTGTATCAATTGTGGCCGGGAGGTCCCGGCGAAGCAACGAGATCTTGTCTGCAAAATAGCTCTGAAAAGCCTCAGCAGAGGGGGTCAGATCATTTCAAGATCTATGGCAAATTCCTTTGCTATCACCCAGATAGGTGACCTCAATGTGATGATGAGGTCCCTATAGCCAAACTTAGGGCTTGTTGCCTCTGAGTCAGGTTTCTGCTTTAGAATTTAGTGAGGAGCAGTGCATATAGGAATGCTTTTACTTCAGATTCCAGTCCCTGCCTATGCTGAAAATGAGCTTCACATAATCTATGCAAATAACAAAACAGAACAAAAGTTTTCACTTTATATATAAAGAATCATTTGGCCAAGTGCTCCTGTTTAATTACATTTGAGACTATGTGAATATTTTGGGAATCCCTCAAGTTATTTAGAGGAAATACAGTTCCATTATATATTTGCAATAAGTACTGCATATTGCTTAATGAGCAAAAGCAGCCCTCGATTTATCATACACTTCTAGGGAAATAAATGATGACATTGGGAAAATTAAGAGAGGGCAATTATGTTCCTATGCAAAAAAAAATCCTTTTGTAGTTTTGATATGTTTTTAAAACTTATCGGTTGATTTCCCTTTGCCACTCAGAACCTTTGCCTCTATCTGCTCATCAAATTTACGAGGGAAATTGCATTCCAAATTCATTAAGATTTCTTATTAGAAACACAAACTTGCCTGTTATGAAAGAAGCAGTTCATCTTTAGCTGCTAAATTATAAATATTAAGAATGCTTGTGAGCTTACTAAAATACAGTTTCTGGCATATATATATTGCTCCAAAAATTGGGAGAGGAGGAGTGAAGAATCCCTGACTGTTCCCTCTTCTTAAAAGAAAAATTGCCTACGTGGGAGGGGAGTAAAAGATAAAAGCCATATGGAGGAGTGTTGCTTTTGTGTTGAGAAGTGGCTGTGATTCTGCCATTATTCCAGCACTATATTTTCATGACAGCCTTGATCTATGCACTTGCACTGGCATCACCCAGTGCATTGCATTTTAATAACATTTTGAGTGGGTTGCAGAGTGGCCCAGTGTCCTATTTTACAGACTTCAGTCCTCTGTTTGAATGTGTCCTCTATTTGAAGGCACACCCAATCCTCCTCTGTTTGAAGAGAAAGAAACACAATAAGAAAAGAAAGCATCTGACTGGCACCTGAACAACAGGTTTAATGGGCTGTGGTTCTCTCAGCTGTGGTTCTCTCATAATACACCATTATTGCATTAGTAGTCTATTTTAATTAATGTGACAACATCCTGTGGAATCTTCAGGTTTGCAGCCTCTCCTAAATGCCAGACCTTGGGATTCCCTAGAATTTTGCCATGACAATTAAAGTGGAATCATAATGCTATAATTATGTAGTTTGAAAAAGTCACAGTCTTTCCAACTAGATGAAAAGGATTTCTGTTCAGATTCCAGTAAGTATATCTACATTTCCATCTATTCAAAGAAACAAAGATATCCAAATGTTATATAGGTCTGTGGCTCCTTTTTTGTCTAGTTACATTTTCTCTTTTGTAGAAGTTCTTAATTAGCCATCCTACATGGCAGCGCTATAACATGGTTTTCATGACTACCACAGTTTTATATTGAATCGGGTTTAGAAGCAGCATAATAATAATCATAATAATAGCATACAAAATTAACATACTAAAGTCAATTAGGAGCATGCAAATACATGCCTGCTTTATCCATGACAGCCATTTTCATGGCCTGGACATGACTCAGCTTTATTCACTTTGGCATGGAGTGGGCTGAACAGAGCAAATCGACTTGCATGTTAGTTGTGAGCACTAAATTAGGCAGTGTTTGGCATGCTGTGTGAAATGGAGAAAAATGAAAATCAGTCTCTCACCTCCATCAGACCCTGATATTCTTTAGGAAAGTCAGGGTGCCAACTGTAAGGAAGGTGCCAAGGGTAAGGAACCATATTGAAACACACAGAACACACAGAGAAAGAGAGAGATACACAACACTATTGTATCAAAGCCAGAAATAGTATTTAATTCCTAGTTTCACTTTTGGCAATTTTTGCCCTTTGTCCATAGTAGGATCAAGTAAATGAGAAAAGTCAAAACTATTGTAATTTGTAGGAGATTTGATCCCATTTTTGGCTTCTGGTGGTCAAAAAGGCTTCCAAAAATAATTTAAGGAAAGGTTTGAGAGCTTGTAGAGGCACCAAGGGAAGTTAAAAGGTGGCTCAGGGACCATCTTTTGTCATTCCTGGTCTAGTGATACAAATCCCCCAACCCCAATATCAGTATACCATCGTCCACTAGAGAAAAATATTAACTTCTTTTTTCTAGAAGAAAATATATCAAGAAACAAAACTCATGTGCATTCCCTGTTTTAGGACTTCATCACACAGAGCTGGAGGAACTGAGGGAAAGCAGGAGAAAGGGTGGAGTTAAAGAAGATGAAGAATTTACTTACTCCCATCACACAAGATCGCCTTCTCAAGTTTCTAATTCAGTCATCCACTTAATTCCCATCACATGGGCAAGCAATGACTCCTCCAATTTCAAGGATGCCAGCACACTTTTTAAAACAGACATCTTTTAAGGCAGCACTACCTTCAAGAATCTTCCACTGAAGGAGATTTAAGGCCTCTTTCTAAGGTGGCACATTGCTAAGAACCGTCCAGCGGAACTATTCCGAGTTGTTAGAGAACTATTAAATCCGCCACAGTGCGAGATCCCAGACAGCTCAGCAGTGCATTGTGAATAATTTGCTCAGTTCTTCACTGATAAAGTGGCTCTGATCTGTTCTGATTTCGATACCACTTTAACGGCAGTCTCTGAGGATGTGACATGAGCTTCTGCTTGTCCGGTTTTAATGGATTTGTTTCAATTGGTTCAGCTTAAGGATGTGGGCAAGATCCTGGGAGAAGCGAGGCCTACCACATGCATCCTAGACCCCTGCCCATCCTGGTTGATCAAAGAAGCCAGAGGGGGTTTGGCAGAGTGGGTTAAGGTGGTGGTTACTGCCTCCTTACAAGAGGGCAACATTCCAGCAAGCTTAAAGCAAGCTGTTATAAAACCGCTGTTGAAAAACCATCACTGGACCCCACTCAATTAGGTAACTATCGGCCAGTTTCCAATCTCCCCTATTTGGGCAAAGTCATGGAACGTGTGGTGGCCATGCAACTCCAGGGGTTCTTGGTAGACACTAATTATCTTGATCCGGCACAGTCTGGCTTTAGGCCGGGACATGGTACTGAAACAGCCTTGCTCACCTTGGTAGATGATCTATGCCGAGAGCTCCACAGGGGGAGTGTGTCCCTGTTAGTTCTGCTGGACCTCTCAGCGGCCTTCGATACCATTGACCACAATATCCTTCTGGGACGCCTCGCAGAAATGGGACTTGGGGGTACTGCCCTGCAGTGGCTCCAGTCCTTCCTGGAGGGTCAGTCCCAGAGAGTGTTATTGGGTGACACCTGTTCGACCCCACAACCGTTGTTGTGTGGAGTCCCTCAAGGTTTAGTACTGTCCCCAATATTATTTAACATCTGCATGAAGCTGTTGGGGGAGATCATCCGGAGTTTCAGAGTAAGATGTTATCTGTATGCGGATGATGTCCAAATCTGTCACTCCTTCCTGTCACTAAGGAGGCTGTGCAGACTGTGAACTGGTGCTTGGCTGCTGTGTCGGACTGGATGAGGGCTTGCAAATTGAAACTTAACCCTGACAAGACAGAGGTCCTCCTGGTCAGTCATAAGGCCGAACAGGGCATAGGGTTACAGCCTGTGTTGGATGGGGTTTATTTATTTATTTATTTACTATTTTTATATGCCACCCTTCTCAAACCCGAAGGGGACTCAGAGTGGCTTACAGCAAACAACAATACTGCCAGAGTGGCTTACAGTGTACATATAACAATATTGCCGGAGCGGCTTACAACAAACTGAAAAAACAACAATTAACATTACAAGATATCGCAATATTGTTAGCAATATTGCATGTAATATAAATATATAAAATATAATATCATGATATAATTATTGTATCACATTATCATTGGCAGTATTATACTGTGTTACAATACAACACCACCAATACCAAATGCATATACCACATACCATACCGTTTCGAAAATGACTTTTTCATACAAAAGGGCGGGGTCAGTATGGGTTTGAGTCTAGCGCCATCTGTGGCCAATCTCTATATGAACGATTTAGAACAGCAATTCCTATTCCCTGATTCCGAGATCACTCTACCCATTAGGCATTACTATAGATATATAGATGATGTCTTCTTCCTCCTCGGGAAGGAGGGGGACCTAGACACCATCAGAGATTACTTTAACTCTTGGGCGGAATTGATTACTTTTACTTTCAATACTGACTTGCATAGTGTTACCTTTTTAGACCTCACGGTTTATAAGCACCACAGCATCCTTAATGTAAAAAACCACATCAAACCCACCCACAAAAACTCTTACCTTCATTACCAGTCCTACCATACCCCCTCCCTAAAAAACAGCCTCCCTTTTTCCCAATTTACTAGATTAAAACGCAACTCATCTACAGATAGGGACTTTGAAACCTCAGCTTCTGCCCTGGCTTCGCAACTACTGACTCGGGGCTATCCCCAGTCGGTTCTCCGGTCTGCCCTACAGAAAGTGCGTAACACACCGAGACCCCAGCTCTTTACAGCCCACTCGAGGACCCCACCAGATCGCATCGTCTGGCCCCTCACCTACTCCCCCCACGCCCACTTGATTCGCCACATCATATCCAAACATTGGCTTATAGTGGATACCATCCCGGACCTGGACAAGATTCCCATGATTGCTTACAAAAAAAACATCCAACCTCCGTCAACTTCTAGTCCACACACGCCCCCGCAGTGACACCCCAGGGCATTTTTCCAAACAACATACAGTGGCTTGCTCACACTGTTCTATATGTGATCTGCCCCGAGCCTGCTGGGAGGGGCGGAATATAAAATCGAATAAATAAATAAATGTAAACATATATCTACCCAGACTTCGATCACGGATCTTAAAAACAAACATACCTTTACATTGCGCTCAGGGGCCACCTGTCACTCAAAGAATATCATGTATTGTTTAAGTTGTGCGTGCTCTAGATACTATATAGGTGAATCTGGGCGTAAACTGAGAGTTAGGGTGCAGGAGCATCGCTCAAGATTTAGAACTGGCAACAAATCGTCAGCGCTATACAGCCATTTCAAACACATGCACCGTTTCGATGACTTTAAGGTGGTTGTTCTCGAACACATTACCCCATTACCTCACCAAGATGTAAAACTCCTGTTACGCAGACGGGAATGCTCCTAGATTAATTCCCTTTGTTCCGAGTTGCCTCTAGGCCTTAATGACCAATTAACCCTTAATGAAATTCTGATGTAACATCTTTCACTGCATGTATTGCTAATTTTGTTCTGATTCCGCATTTAAACTGGCCCTTCTCGTGGCGTTTTTGTCCGGGCGTTTGAATAAGCCGGTGGCTGCGTCCACCTCTTTCAGGATGATTATAATTTGAATAGAATATTGGTATGTATTCCATACTCAACCAGTGTACTCTTGGGTTTGTTCTTGATGGGTTTTACCATGATTGTTATAATTAGCATGTTGTTAAAAGGTACTTTATTGCTCTTGTTTTAGGATCCCCGGACCAGTGGAATTGTCACTGTACTATATTTTGTTTGCTTTGGGGTCCGGAAGAAGCCTAATCAGGTGAAACGGCGAGGCCTTTCTCTGACCGTTGACCCACCTCCTTTCCGCTTGTCCCAGAGTATACATTTACCACGGATGTACCCTATTATTGACATTTTATTTTTGGGACTTTTTGTCGGAAAGTGTGTGACTTGTTATCGACACCACATACATTCCACTTTATATGAGAACTTTTTATGATACTTCATGAATCTTTATTGAATATTAAACCTTCTCCTTCTGCTCCTTTATTGAATATTAACCCTTCTCCTTCTGCTCCTTTGACTCTGGCCCAGAGCAGCAGTTGGTGCCGGGGGAGGGGCTCTGAGCTGATGGAAAGTCAAGGAGGCAAGATGGAGCTGCCTTTCCTCCCCTTCAGCCTTGACTCTGTCCCAGAGCAACAGTTGGTGCCAGGGGGGGGCTCTGAGCTGATGGAAAGTCATCACACTCCCCCTGAAGACGCATGTTCACAGCTTGGGAGTGATCCTGGATTCATCGCTGAGCCTGGAACCCCAGGTCTCGGCGGTGGCCAGGGGAGCTTTTGCACAGTTAAGACTCGTGCACCAGCTGCGCCCGTACCTTGGGAAGTCTGATATGGCTATGGTCATCCACGCTCTGGTCACATCCCGAATAGATTACTGCAACGTACTCTACGTGGGGCTGCCTTTGAAGACAGTTTGTAAATTGCAACTAGTCCAACGGGCGGCAGCCAGATTATTAACTGGAGCTACATACAGGGAGCATACCACCCCCTGTTGTGTCAGCTCCACTGGCTGCCAGTCCAATTCCGAGCTCAATTCAAAGTGCTGGTTTTGACCTTTAAAGCTCTATACGGTTCTGGCCCAGCTTACTTGTCCGACTGCATCTGCTTCTACGTCCCACCTCGTAACTTAAGATAATCAGGGGAGGCCCTTCTCTCGCTCCCGCAATCCTCTCAAACGTGGTTGGGGGGGACAAGAGATAGGGCCTTCTCGGTGGTGGCTCCCCACTTGTGGAATGCGCTTCCAAGTGAAATACGATCGACCCATCCCTTCTAGCATTCAAGAAAAAAGTAAAATCATAGTTATGAGACCAGGCTTTTGCACATTAGCACAATGCAGCATTTTGGACT
Source organism: Anolis apletophallus (assembly GCA_030556195.1). Classification (NCBI taxonomy): domain Eukaryota; kingdom Metazoa; phylum Chordata; class Lepidosauria; order Squamata; family Anolidae; genus Anolis; species Anolis apletophallus. The sequence goes on from JARBWK010000003.1 coordinate 144,913,890, forward strand.
CGAATTGGACTGGCAAGTTGATGGATATGGCTCAAATCTTATGTAGTGGATGGAACACTGTTTTAACTCAATTGAATGTATATTATGTGTTTAATGTTAACTGTATTTTAATGCTGTATATGTTTATGGTTTTTATATTGTATATTGTGTATCAGCATCGAATTGCTGCCTTTGTCAAGCCGCTCTGAGTCCCCCCTCGAGGGTTGAGAAGAGCGGGGTAGAAATAATGTAAATAATAAATTAATAAATAATAATAATAACATTCCATGGGGTTATTTGCACTCAAGCCCCTTCCACTGAAACAGAAGCACCTTTCTTAAGGTGGTACTGGGGTTGTTTGCACTGAAATTTCCTCCCATTGTCCCTCCAGGATTTCATTTATCTTTTTTAAAAAGCATCACCCTGGGTTGTAGGAAGTGGTTTTAAATTAACCCTCATCTTTCCTAGAGCCTTTGCATTGGTGATTGAAGGAAGTGGTTTTAAATTAACCCTTTCCCAAGCCTCTGCATCGGCAATCTGAGGAAACTGGCATTTTGACTTCTTCTACACACAATGCTGTTCTTTTATTTACAAGTGGGAAACAAAAGCTGGAAACAGGGGTTAACATCACACAGAGAAGTTGGCCATTTTACCCATCTCTATGCAGGGAATTTAAAAATAAAATTGTCAACTGGATTAGGAATTGTTGGGGGAAAACAACACTTTAGAAATTGCAAAATACCTCACCCCCATAGTTGAAGATTGTGTTGTGTGAAGGGCACAGTGGTTGCAATTTCTTAAATGTGTAGAAATGCTGATTTTATGGTGTGTGATGAAGTCCTTCCATGCAATGTGACAAAATATTTCATAAGTGACAGCCAAATCCAGATTTAGCACCCATAAAAATGATAAGAATATTGGGGCCTACATGTCCCTTATGACATATGGAAGTAGATACTTACTTACTGTGATTTTTTTACATTTATTTTCTTTTCTTTCCTCTCCCCTCTTTCTTTCTCTTCTGTACCCTGGCAGCATGAACAACAGTACCTGGGAAGGTGGCTTCAGACAAAATGCCTCAGGAGTTTGGCAAATATCTCTTCCTTATGGATTTTGGGGGATGTGAGACATAATTACATCTGATTAAATATACCAGCTATACATTAGAGGACTCTTCAATAAAACATACTGACCATTTTTTAAAATGTACTACTTATTTGTGCAGCTCATTGCTCTTTAGAGTCCAAAAATTAGGAGGGGTGTACGTGGTGAAAATTAGCAGAAGTTTTAATTAGGTAATAAACTTACATTATACTATGTGGGTGGATGGAAAGGGGGGATCAGAACTCTGTCCCTACTGTGCTAATGGCCTTGCCTTTCCTGTTGATTAGGCGATTCATCATTTGCCCAGCCTTGCTGTAATTCATTTGATAGTTTCAGACAATGGTGAGCACACATTTGATGTCTCCTGAAATAGTTCTTTATTGTTCTGCAAGTTTCTGCAAGATGAAAACATCTAGATCACTTTAAAAAGAGTTAGTTCACCTTTGCCAGGTAGAGGTATGTAGTTTCTCTTTTTTTTCTTTGTGTCTCTTTTGGTAAGTTATGTTGTCAAATGGTGCTAAACATTGGAATTGCACAACCTTTTAGAACCGCAAGGAACTGAGGACAGTGAGGGAATATAAACTGTTTTGTCAAAGAAAAGGTGTAAATAAAAGTAAGACAGGATAATCATCACAGACAAATTTACACAAAAGAAAAGATACAAAGGAAATGACAAAGAAATAACCCAATTAAACAAAGTAAAACAAGATAAAATCAATTCACTCTCTTATGGCAACAAATGATTGCCAAGTGTAATTCAGTTTGCTAAGCCAAAACAGACCTTATTAGAATTGATTGACTGGATTCTGTTATTTTTGATTTAGGAAATAAATGTTAATGTAGATGGAAATCTCTTTTCATTTAAAAAATTTCTATTGTTACTTAATATTTGTATTGTAAAGGCATCTCAATGCTGACCAATTTCAGGTCAAATTTCTATTAGCCTAAACATTGAACCAATATGTATCAAGTGTTGTTTTCTTCCCCTAAACATTTCCTCATGAAAATTATTCTAACTAATAAAAAGGATTTGCAAAACAATGTTCCCAAACTGGCACTGTAGCATGGAATGGGGCAAGTATTGAGAAATAAGAGATGTAGTACTCAAGAAGAGGAATCAAATTGCAAACGCAGAATCTGAACAACAACCAATTCCATGCTCACCTTCTCCTACAAGGTCTAGCAGAGAAAAGAAAACAAGCTGAGTGTTCTCCACAAAATATATATAGGCAGACTTACTTGTAAAATATGTTTTCATTAGAAAACATGATCTAATGGAGAAGAGAAAAGGAAGAAAAACAATGACTGCTAGAGTAATGCAGAAAAAAAGAGATCCATGTCTGTCCTAAATCCATGAAAAGCAGTAGGCTTTGCATTCAGGAGTTATTTGCATGAGGAAATAATGAAAAGCATGTGGTGTTTGGATTTTTATATGAATATCTGTTTTGTAGCTCCTGAAATTAGCAATGAAATAGAAGTACATCTTGCCTTGAAGCTCTAATGATCATGATGTGTTCTGATGGAGAAAAATGATAATGAAACTATGCATGTGCTTAAAAATGTGCATGATTGAAAATTTATATTTATGTACATTTGAAGAAAGGGGTGTATTAAAAGATGAATGTACATAGAGGAAGAAAGCAGAAAATGAAGTGACAGATTTTTCATCCTTAGTGTAAATCTGTCACTTTTGGAAGCACAATCTGCATCCCATGCTATTTCAAATTAGTTCCATGCTTTATTCCATTCATTCCTCTTTGCAGTGGCTTCACCAGTATTTCTAGCAGCAAACAGGCCATGCCTAAATGTTTAAAGTCCCATGGGTATCTACATACCTGCAACACTAATAAAATTGTGTGACTTTTTAATGTGGGTGAGCTCTGCTTTATTGATGCACAGTTATACTCTACAGCCTGTTACAGTAGGTCATTCATCCAGATTGACAGAGGATAGTGCTCTCAGGAAACAAGACTCAGATTGGAACACAGAACACAAGATTGCAACAGGTGCACAAGCAACTCTTAGCAACTTGAGGTGTGAGGAATGCATTGCAATGGTGACAGTATTCCTCAGCCCCTAAGTTCCAGTACCATTTATGTCCCAGTTAACATCTTTCAGCAATCATCAAAACTGGAACATATTTTAAGCACTTTGTCAACACCCATTTCCACTATCCTCTTTCAACAATACTGGGAATGAGGTACAGTAAGAAAATTTAAATAATTTGTATTTTGGACCTTCATGGGGCAAGTGAGTATGGTCTTTTTATCATAGCCTACTGGAATGTACATTTAGATATCAAACTGATTGTGTGTCATGGTTTATGTTAAAGCATACCAATAACCCCCATATTCTCTTTTTTTTGTAAAATAAGTCTTTATTGAATTTTCACAATTTAAAAGAAACCCCTGTATTCTCATGGTAACACAGCAAACCTAATGAGATGCTGAAAGACCTAGAGCACTATGGTCTAGTGGAGTCTTTGGGTAGAGACTTGACAGTGCAAATAAATCTACAGAAAAGAAAAAAGGACTTTGGCCGAGAGAAGCAAAACAGGTACAACAGCAAACCCTACAACCTTATCCCTCTCCTATCGCAAGCACCTTCCCCGTGCATTTAGATCAGCAGTTGTTTGTGATAGCGTCCTTGTTTGTGTTGTCTATTCGTTCAGTCGCTTCCGACTCTTTGTGATCTCATGAACCAGCCCACGCCAGAGCTCCCTGTTGGCCATCACCTCCCCCAGCTTCTTCAGGGTCAAGCCAGTCACTTCGAGGATACTGTCAATCCATTTTGCTCTTGGTTGACCCCTCTTCCTTTTTCCTTCCATTTTCCCCAGCATCACTGTCTTCTCTAAGCTTTCCTGTCTTCTCATTATGTGACCAAAGTACTTCATCTTTGCCTCTACTATCCTTCCCTCCAATGAGCAGTCGGGCTTTATTTCCTGAAGTATGGACTGGTTGGATCTTCTCGCAGTCCAAGGCACTCTCAGAACTTTCCTCCAACACCACAGTTCAAAAGCACCTATCCTGTCTAGAGGCTGCCAAAAACCACCAAGTGCAGTAACAGTGGGAAGAGAGTGTAAATCTTAGAAATACTTGAAATAGTTCTCTGATAGGCAGAACCTTTCCCCCCACCCCACCCCTTCTCAGGCTCCCTGCCTTATTTGTTGAGAGTCAGCGTAAGATTGTCTAGCTGATCTTTCTGTGGTGCAGAAAAACATGGCTCCTGTTATGCCTGTTTGCTATAAACTGTGTGGCTTTTTAAAGAAGCAAAAGAAAGAAGCCTAATAAAGTATTGCACTTACAAAAAACACATTTGTTGTTTCATTCCTGATAACATCATGGTATATATCATGGGACATCTTATACACTAACAAATGACTTGTGGCATAAGTCAAATGTGCATAACATACAGGACTGTATAGGACATGGCAGGCAAACTGGCATTGCTGCTGGTTCTATCCCACAATGTCATGTGCACGCTGCTGTCTGTACTGGAATAGCCATTTTGTGATATAATCTTTCCTCAGCTAAACGTGAAATGGAATGTTATATATGTCAGCATATGCCATAAATGTCTTCATCTTTAAGATATCATAAAGTTTGTTTTTCTGAAACAAACATAGGTGCCCTTCTGGAACTTGTGCTAAAGGCAATGTTTATGTCTTTCTTCTTTGTGCTGTTTTTAATCCAGACTTTGGCTGAAAACACACAGAGCTAGTGGGGGTTTTCAAATATTATTTACTGCAGTTTCAGTGGTTTTCAAGGGATCTGTCCTTAGCATGCTAAATTATTCTCTTCTTTTTCTAAGAGGAGTTTGGACAGTCAGTTATGCTCTTAATAAATACCCATTCTACAGCTGATGGGTCTTTAGCTGTCCTTGGGCAGAAGAATATAATAAAGAGTGCAGGGTGTAGTTTAACTATTAGAGTTATCTATGTATTGTCGAAGGCTTTTAAGGCTGGAATCACTGGGTTGTTTTAGGTTTTTTGGGCTCTGTGGCCATGTTCTAGAAGCATTCTCTCCTGACATTTCACCTGCATCTATGGCAGGCATCCTCAGAGGTTGTGAGGTCTCACAACCTCCAAGAATGTTCACCATAGATGCAGGCGAAACATCAGGAGAGAATGCTTCTAGAACATGTCCATACAGCCCGAAAACCCTACAATAATCCAGAGTTAGCTATCTTTGCATGCCTACATTTATGAATTGCTTGTTTGCCTCATGATGACTTCTTGCTTGCTTGTTTTATTACTTTCCTTGCATAAGATGACAGCTAAAATTGTTTGCTGTACATATACGGTATTTCTCATCATGTGTGTAATCAGTGTGGTGCTTCTCTAAAAACACACTGCTACCACACAGCCATAAAGTCACATGGAGATATGAGTTTGCAAATACAGTGCCACCTCCATCTAAGTATCTTCTAGCCATCAGCGCAGCAGCAATAGTACCAGCTATATCCATTCCAAAAGCACCCGTGCAAGGAAACACTAAGCAGCCAGCTAGTACATGAACTTGCCTTGGCTCATCACAGTAAATGAAGCAGACAAAAGCCTGCCATCCTCAACTGACAGACTGTGAGTACAATATCATTCAGGACAAACATGTCACCTAGGTGTATATATAGATTAAAGACAGGAACTCCTCCTCTTTGTACTCTGATGGGTTCTGACATAAAGATGTGAAACAGAATAAAAATAGCAAGGGTCAATGCAATGACAGCAACACTGTCACCACCAGAATGATGTTGGTGCCGTTTAAATGATTTTGAAGGACCTAGCCCTTGTTACAGTATTTCACCAAGCACTGTAAGAAAGCTTTTTCTTCCAGAAGAAGGAAAGGCAGTCAAAGAATTTAAAATAATGTGGTTCTGAAGAAAACTTGAGAGACCTTAGATGAACTGGATGAACCCAACTGTATCAAGGAAAATAATTCTTCAAGTACTTTGTGAATTCTTTCTTTATAGAAAAATAAAATAAAAGATAAATAGTTCACTAAGAAAAATATGGAAAACCTTGTTCAATTTAAGTCCACCAAGTATTTTGAGAAAAATCTGCTTGTTTGGCTTTCTTTTCTTGTCATTGTTTTAAAAGATATGTATTTCCAGTGTGGAAGGGAAGCAGGTCAAATTAGATTAATCAAACAAACAGAGATTTAGAGAAAATAATGCAGTATTGAATGCTTCAAATTCTTTTCTACTCATGGTGACCCTAAGGAAACTATCATGGGGTTTTCTCAGCAAGATTTGTTCAGAGCGATTTCACCTTTAACTTCCTTTGAGAAAGTGTGACTTGCCCAGGGTCACCCAGTGCATTTCCATGGCTTAGCGGAGACCTGGACCCTTACCTCTCAGAGCCCCAAACACTCAAACTAGTATACCATGCTGGCTATCAAAGAATGAATGCACCACAATTTTTACACACATGATTCATATAAGCAATACTCAATTGGGCAACTAGGGTTGGTGTCACTCAGTGTGGTCACCTATAGTCCCACCCCATAGAACTCTTCCAGTCCATATCAAACCATACCAATATTGTAGCTGAAACAGCAGAATATTTGACAAAATCACCAAATGAGAAGAACAACTGTAGCCATGAAAACAACATGTGCTTGTCATGTATGCAGAGAATCAAGTAGCAGGTGTATGCACATTAGAAGATTCAAGCAATAAATAGAATAGTGTTTTAGACTTGTAGTTATATAGTACCTGTAAGCTAGTGTTATGAAAATGTTTTTGTGGTTATATCTGCTAACCACAACTTTGATAGACACACAGTCATTTTGGTGTAATCCCTCTGTTGGTGCAATTTGCACTGCCCTTGCCCTAATGTGCCACTTCCCATCCTTCTTAGAAATGTGCCGGAATAAAACAGGGACTATAATAAAGAGAGAAAACCCAGGACTCCATTAGGGTAATTAAAATCTAAGGAAGTTGCACAAATGAAAAATAGGTAAGATTTCAAAGGGTGAAAAACTAAGTTGCTTTCCATCAGCAAAAATCCAGCAGTTATACCTAAGATGCCTGAGATAAAAGGAAAGGAAAAACGAATGTAATAAGAAGTGATTTAAAGTTACAGTGTATGTATGAATGGTAGACCTCCAAGTCCCTTTGTTATCAACAATCTGTTCAAGTATGGCAAAGTGAGAGCTGCAGCTTGTTGGAATGCGCTATCTGTTTGTAATCCAGTTTCCCTCTTTTTTCCCCCTGCCTTTTACCTTGCCAAACACTGTTACTCTTTCTAGTGATTTCTTTTCATGATATGTCCAAAGTACAACAGTTCAGTTTAGGCATTTTGCTTTTAGGGAGAGCAAAGACTTGATTTGCACTAGTAACCATATATTTGTCTTTTTGACAGGCCACTGGTTTCCACTGAACTCTTCTTCAGCCCCACATTTCAAACAAAATTATTTTCTTCTGATCAGTTTTTTTCACTGTCCAACTTTCACAACCATGCAAACTCATAGATAGTGGACATGCAATGGCATGGATGAAAGATCTTGTTAAGTACTTTCAAGTCTAATCTTCTTCCAAAATCTTTAACAATATCAATTTCTTCAGAGTCAAAATAGACTATTGTACACAATACACAACAGCTGTGCTGTACTTTACACAGCAGAGTTGTGAGACTGGAGAAGTTGCAGAGAGATGCAAGTATGATGCATCTAATATGTTCCATTTGTGCATGTGCACATAGATACGCAATGGGATTGAGGGCAGCAAGTCCAGGGGAAAGCCGCATGCATTAGCTCCTTTCCCTTGCAGTTAGATTGGGACAAGTGTATTGTCCACCCAATTTTGTGGTGAACTGTATTTAGTAGTGTGACCATAGAAGCTGGAAACAGCAGTACTTTGGTTGTGAAAATCTCTACTGGATATATCCAAGCCCAGCAATATTGGTCAGCATCTTGTTAGTGGCTAGATGTGCACACATACCTATATGTACAGGGCACAGAGGGCTGTTCTCTTGACCTTGTAGTTTGTCCACACAACAGCCTCAGGGGGAGAGTGCGGCAGTGACTGCTGCCTTTTTTTAACTGAGAGAATGAGTGGAGGATCCAGAATACAGTGCAGTATTCAGGAAAAAATAAGACCTCTCTTATAAATCCCTTATTCGTAAAATGATGTAGGGCAGCAGTGACAAGCCCCAGCTAGCAGGCATAGTTTGCACTCCCCTGATTCCAGAAAGCCTGTGAGCCAAGAACTTCTACCTTGTGAGGAACAGGATTTTTCAACCATTGAGAAACAGAGGTTGAGAAATCATTTTGCTGTCCTCATGAGGATGGAGACCTGCTGTACATGTGTCCTGGCATGATTAGCCAGGAGACGGGGAGAGTAGTGGGGCTAGCCTGCTTTTAAGAAGCAGCCTCAGCCTCCACCCTCCCACCCTCTAACTAGCCTTCCAGTTGATTAGCTGGCCTGAGAGCAACCCTGACTTTCAAGGATTCCTCTCAGTGACTATGGTATTTTTGTCCAGTGGGGCTGGAGGGGCTGGTCCAGAGAGCTCCAGGCTCTCCCTCACGAAATTGCTCCCCCCTTTTAGATTTGCTAATCACCAAAAACAATTAAATAGACAAAAGTTAATAAAGTTGTGCTTATTTTATTCCATCTTTTGATGTTGGATCTCTTAATTCCTCAGGTTGGGCAGCCAGTGAGCAAAAGCTCCAGAGCTGCCATCTTGAAGGCAGAAGTGAGCAGCTGTTGTTCCCCAGAAGCACAGAAGCCTAGAGAATGTGTGCCTAGCAGCACGTCTGGCAACCACAGCTGCCCTCCCTTATTTGCTGTTTCCCTATGCCATGTTATTAATAGTAGCTTCAGCATCCTTTTTTTTTTTTTTGCTATCTACATTGTGCCCTGGAAAAAAAAACCTCCTGGAGACCACCCACTGAATTTGGTTTCCTTAATGTTCAACTTAAATTTGCTTTTCACTTTGTTTTTGACTTCAGTAATTGCTCAAAGTCTTTGATATTTTCTGCTACTGTCATCTGCATATATGAAATTGTCAATATACTTTCTTCCAATTTTCATGCCTTCTTCCTCAAAGTCTAATCCAGTTTTTCATGTGCTACATTCAGCCAGCATGTTTAAACAGATAAGGTGACAAAGTACAGTCTTGCCTGATCCTCTTGCCAATTGGAAATCCTTACATTTTTTGTGGTAACTTGTCCTGGATACAGTTTACACATCAGTACAATCAAATATTGTAATATACTTATTTCTTTAAGAGTGATCCATGATTTTTCATGATCTACACAACCACAGGTTTTGCACTATAATCTAGAAAACACAAAGTTATTTTCTTTTGAAATTATTTGGTATGTTCTTATTATCCATCATAAAGTATGTTTGCAATATGATTCTTAATGCCTCTTCTTCTGAACCCAGCTTGGACATTTGGAATATCCCACCCCATATATGGTAGAAAATGTTGCTGGATTTTTAGTATCGCTTTGCTTAACATGAAAGATTTGCTATGATTCTGTGGTTACTGAAATCCATTATGTCCTCTTTCTTAGAGTCTGCAATGTTAGCTGAGTGTTTCTAGTCTGTGTACCATTGTTTTATTTTCTATATTTGCTAACAGATTTTAACTTGAAGCATTTCTATTAGTATGCCATCTGTTCCTAGTGGATTATTTCTCCCAAACATGTTCCCAGTTATTACTGGATTTACTTAAATCTAGTGTGCCACTGAATCTAATGCACACCTCAATTTTCAAGACCATGAAACCAAATTTTTAATATGATTAACTGTTTTATATGTATTTTAGAGCTTATTAATTGTACAATGTTTTGTGATAATATTTATTGTTTAGCATTGAATTTTTGCTGTCCAACACTCGGTAAGGATCACGCGTAGATTGAAGCACGGTCCAACACGATTTTATTGCAGGTACGACACATGTGAAGCAAAAGCACCTGCCCGCCACCAAAACACAACTTATATACCCCAACCCCCCCTCCCATTGCCCATGCAATGTCCAGGCAGGGTTGCACCATATCCGGTGATTCAGCATATCCCATAGTCCTAAGGGATGTGACCTCATGGCCCCATGAGTCAGCATTAGGAGTCCAATTGTCCAATGTCCAGGCTCAGAGGAGTTACATCACTTCCCTCCACAGCCTTGCACACATGTGGAAGTTACCTCACTTCCACATGACTCAGCACAGTCTTATATAACTGGAGCCAAGGTCACCCAAGAACTAGGGCAAAGGTCGATGCAATCTCATGCCAGGCTGGGAGCTTGAACTTCACCCAAGCTCAAGTCTCCCAATCCTGACAAGCCGTACTGAGTCCCTCCACAGAGGTAGAGAAGAACAGGATATAAAAGTTCTAAATAATAAATAAATTAATAAATAATGGATTTGCTGCCAAATATAATGTGCCACACAAAGAAAACCTTTTAGCCAATATTACTGCTGCTAAAAATATCACTATGAAAGACAGAAATTACAATGAAGCCCTTTCCAGTGGTTCAAGGTTCTAACGCCAGGTTAAAATCCCATGTGGTAGGCTTAAGAACCATTAATTGAGTCTGTCCATTTAATGCTCAAAGAAACTTTTAACATGAGGACTGGACAGAGAGAGGGAAAGAGTATAAAAAGAATGTACTAGAAGGAAGGAGAGAAACAAGACTTGCAAGAAAAGGTAGAAAGAGGGAAAGAAAATAGAAAGAAGATGCAAGAAGGAAGGGGAGAAAGAAGCCTTGAAAGATGTTGGGGTTCATCCCTGGACTGCACAAGTTCTTCTGTCATCCAGTTTCTGATCCTCAATGAGTAGCTAGACTAGAGACAGGACTAAGCTGAGAGATTCCTTTCCCCACATTCCTATGCATGTTTCCCCAAATGACTTTGTCTTTCCTTTTCACTGCTACCCACTTTCCCCTCCTCCTTTGATGATGTACTAATGGAATTTCTGAGAGGGAACTTCCTCTTAAGTTTAAACTGCCCTGGGTTGACCATGCAGTCTCCACCATTTTAGTGAGAATGCGCATTTTGCCTCTCTCTAGGCAAAATGTAGCTGCATGGACTTTTTACCTTTTCTCTTCTTTAGAAGATGAGATTTAGTAAGCTAGTTATCTCCAAGACTTTTCAATCAAGTATTCTTTCCTTTTTACTTCAATAAATATTTTTGATTCAAAGTTCTGACTCTGCAATCTTGAGCCTTACTAAGGATTAGAAGGCTATCCCTTCTCACCACATGTAAGTTTCTACTGGTCATGGAGTTTACTCCTGGTACTCTGGTACTCTGCTATAATTTTGGTGGAAGTACCCCAACTGAGGGTTATTTTTTAGCCTAAGAGCTCAGATTCCTCAACAAAATAAAAGGTAGAGAGAAGGAAAGAGAATATAATACAGTTACAGGAAAGAAAAGACAGAGAAGGAAGGGTGGAAGAGAGAGAGAGAGAGAGAGAAGGAAAGGAGGGAAGGAGCTCCGCATTAGCAGAACCAAGGCAGGCTCCACTGAGAGGGAGGCCCTGGGGAGTCCTTGGCTTCAGGGACTTCAGCTGGTGAGGCAGTGGCCCTGGCAAGCCAGGGAGAAATATGCAAAGGCAGCCACAGTGCCTCCTCCTTGGTTCCTGGAGCTGCTCGGTGCTTTGCCAGCCCACCCCTTTGCTGGCTCGTTCCTTTGCCAGCTGCTTTGCCAGCTCACCCCTTCACTACCTGCTTTGCCAGCCACTTTGCTAGCTCACCCTTTTGCTGGCCACTTTGCTGGGAGGGCGGCAGTATTGAGGTGCTGCATAGCCCTGACTAAGAGGAGCTTGACCTTGGTGCTAAGAGGAGGGGGGCGGTTTAGGTGTACACACACCACAATACACACCCCAATTTTGACTAAGCAATTTATCTAAAAAGCTGCACATTCGAATCATGTAAATACGGTACTAATTGTACAATTTGGAAGTAACTAACTACAAATAACTACTTACACATAATCAATTATGTATGCAACAACCATGACATACCTAAATCATGGTATGATAGAAATCTAAGAAGCGATATCACTTCCTTTGTAATGTAATTAAGAAGTTATATAATGACTACCTCTAAACAGCTGAGATGTTATATAGGTAATGGAGCAGACAAGTTTTCTTCTGTTTCAGCCACCAGGATATGGACTGATGGAAACAAATTATAGTGGACCCTTGGTATCTGCTGGGCTTTTGTTCCAGGACTCCCTGTGACAGGGCCGTAGCCAGGATTTTGTTTTTGGCGGGGGGGCTGAGTTTGGTTCGGGGGGCTGAGACTGGGTGGAAGAGGGTCTACCCTAGCAAACCTTTTGTATTGTTATCCCAATAACCCCATTAATGTGGGATATAATGAGCATGGTGATCAGATCATGATATGAATAAACATAACAGTTTAAATAATGTACCAGTTCGGCCTTGTCGCGGACCACCCTGTGATTTTCGGGGGGGGGGGCTGAAGCCCCCCTTAGCCCCCCCCCCCCAGCTACATGCCTGCCCTGTGAATATCAAAATTGTGGATGTTCAGATCCTATTATATATAATGGCATAAGAAATTGCATCCTTTATATACAATGGAAAACAAATCAAATGAGTGTTAGAGGCAGCCTGAGAACCTGTTAATTGGCTGGAACTACAGCAGAGGATGCATACATGTTAGAAAAGTCTTTGGTTCATGACAAAATCAGGATTTGCTTTTCAATTGTTGTGGGTTGAATCTATGGATACAGTGGGACAACTGTATAAGAAAAAAAGTTGCTGTCTTAATATTATGTGGTTGGATTGCTGCCAGAAAGAACTGTTTGTTGATTCATCTTTATTTGAAGTTTTAAAATTAAATATAGGTTTGATGGATGTTTCTTGGGAGTGTAGTAGCCATCTCAGGAGTGCATGGCAGGAGCTTGATTAGATGCATCTTGAGGTTCCTAAACTCTATAATTTTATGATTCTATGAGCGACTTTACTGAAAAGCTGCCACCAGCAATTTCAAGGCATATCCCATAACCCAAAACAGTTCCTGGCACAAGTAGAGTTGTGAATCTGTTTCTCCAATCTTTTCTCAACTATTTTTTCTGTCCTCTTTATCACCTAGGCTTCATAACAACTTATCTCCCCGCTACCTGGTCATCTAATATACTGCTATAGAATCTTGTTATACCAGGATTCTGTGGTAGCAGAATAAAAACTTCCAAATATGGAAAAGCTGCTCAAGCTAAATATGCATGTCCTTCCTCCTACACATCAATTACAGCAAGGTTGAAGAAGATGCAGATTTCTAAAATTGGTACTATTGCAACTCCCATCTGTTCCAGTGAATAGTGTGGGATAAAGATTAATCACAGTCCAATAAAATATAAAGGGAAAATCGTTCACCATCCTAAACAACCATTCATGGTTGCTGAGCCAATTCAAAACAGAGAAAACAGTTATTGTCGGCATACAGATTTGTCTGAGTAATCTGGATTTATCATGCTGCTTCTAATATTTCCACAGTATGAATATGAGGAATAAGAGTATTTTTGACCCCATTTTATTTGAAATTAAATATTTAGTTAAGGCAATTCTTAGGACTATTGAGCAGATATTTGAACAGTTAATCTATAATAGTCAAGAAAAGATTGGAAGACATCGTTATAGTCTCTAACTAGGTGTTAAATGATTAAAAGGACATGAGAAGTGCCCATTTATAGTGTTTAAAATGAGTTTTTAATAAATCCAGCGCCCCATGGATATGATTTTCCATATAAACTTCAGTATTTTAACTATAATATCATTGTTTTGCATTGGGCTCTGTATATGGAAAAGTAATCATTTTTGTCACTTATAGGCTTTAAGAGGGCAGTTGGTTCCTTAAGATCCGTTTCTCTTTTTTTTTCCTTTTTTTTTTTTGGAGGGCAGGAGAGGCAAGCATTTCCCTCAATCTCCAACCCCAGGCAGAGCATGGACAAGAGAGAAACTATAACTGAATCAGATTCAATCATGGAAATTTCACTGGAAGTTTCAATTGGTCCAGCAGGCAGCAGCCAGATTACTAACTGGAATGTCCTACAGGGAGCGGTCAACCTCCTTGTTTAAGGAGCTCCATTGGCTGCCGTTCATCTTCCGGTCCCAATTCAAGGTGCAGGTTCTTACCTACAAAGCCCTGAATAATTTGGGACCCGCCTACCTATGTGGCCACATTTCTGTCTACGAACCTACACGATCTCTCCAATCATCTGGAGAGGCCCTGCTCTTGCTCCCGCCTCCTTTGCAGGTGCGACTGCTGGGGACGAGAGAGAGGGCCTTCTCTGTGGTGGCCCCCGACTCTGGAACCCGCTCCCCAAGGAGATTAGGCAAGACCCCTCTTTGGCAGTTTTTAGGGGGAGCCTGAAAATGTGGCAATTCCAATGTGCCTTCCCTGAATAAAGGGAACAATGTTCTGCTTTGACCAATCCCCTGCAAATATCCTCAGATGCACTACCTGTTGGGTTGATCTCTCCACATTACACAAAAACCCTTCTGCTAGATACATCTTATCTCCGTCCACGTCCAGTGTTTATTTATTTTTAAAATCTTAATATATGACATTTGGCCTGGCCACTACGGTTTTAAACTTTGTGTACTTACTATCTATACGTGTTTTATTGATTGTATTGTTTTTATTTGCTGCTGTGTTGTTGTTTTTTATTGCTGTGTTGTTGGGCTTGGCCTCATGTGAGCCACCCCGAGTTCCTTCTGGGAGATGGTGGCGGGGAATAAAGTTTAATTAATAATATTAATAATATTTTTTAAAATAAATTTCCTAGTCTCTTCCAGTTGTTATTGCACATACATAAAAGCCTATGAGAGTGTTTTATTTTTCAGTAGAAGAGACAATTATATTTATTCATCCTGCATGCTGCAATTCAGACAAGCACTGTTGCCCCTGCCCAGTAATGAAACAAGGCATCATTAAACAATTACCAACCTTGACCACGATTACCAGGGTTGAACCTCTTTACCACTTACTGTAGATGGGAGAGTATCAGAGATCTTCATTTAGGACTAAGAATGAATCTGTCCTAAAACCAAAAAGAGTTCAGCCAGTCAGAGTTGAGAACACTGGGATGGATGGATGGACTAGCCATCTGATTTTATATAAACCTACCTCCTATGTTCAAAATGCATGGTTTTGCTGTTAAGTATCATATCACATTTGGATTTGTGTTGTTAAGCTATGCTACCACCCCCACCCCTATAGTTTACCAAGAGACTGCAAGCAAATATATGAGATTTTCTTTTTATTAAAAAAACCTTCTGGAGAACTAGCGTTGCAAAATGTTAACGGGTGAGGCTCTGGAATGGGCCTAGCAGCAGCTGTACCCTACAAATTCTATCATGTCTAACCCTTGAACAAAATGTGTAAGTCTCACTTGGATAAGTCTCACTTATCCAACCTTCGCTCATCCAACATTGCGATTATCCAACGCAGTCTGCCTCCCACATGGATGCACTGCTGTTTCAATACATTACGATGTTTTGGTGCTAGATTTGTAAATACAGTAATTACTACATACTGTTAGAGTGTATTGAACTGCTTTTTCTGTCAATTTGTTGTAAAACATGATGTTTTGCTACTTAATGTGTAAAATGTGTAAAATCATAACATAATTTGACTTCAATAGGCTTTTCCTTCATCCCTCATTATCCAATATTTTTGCTTATCCAATGTTCTGCCGGCCCATTTATGTTGGATAAGCGAGACTCTACTGTATTTGTGTCAAAATGTAACTTGAAGGTAGCCACCACTTCATGCCCCCTGTTTGCATAATCTCCTGGGAAAGGGGACCTTGGTCAAGATCCCTTTACTATTTCCCAAGCCAGATAAATATCAGAACCGTTGTTTGCAGGTATAGGTAGATGATTCTCTTTACCAACAAAATAAGCTCAGGATGTTTGTCCATTTAACTTGAGGCTGAGAGTTTGCTGTTCCAGCAGAAGAGAAGGCTTAGTACATGTGCATTCATTAACTTTCTATGCCAGCAGTCAAGTCTTTGTTTAAATCCAACACTTGAGTTATTCAGAGACTCATCTGCATATCCACACCACTGTTTCATCATAGACTGTGCTATCCAAGAGGACATCTCTGCAATTGATTGGTTCTTTGAACTGACCAGCCATTGGCTACCATTTTTCCTACCCTGGAAAACCCTTCCTGTAGACTGTGACATCAAGGGAACCCTGGCCAATCGTGAAGCAGATCCTAGCCTGCCTCTTTTTCAGGGGAGGGGGCAGGAAGTCTGAATAGCTGTTAGACATGAATAAGATGTGTTGTATTTTTCTGTGAATTCATGCTTGTACCTTTTGAAGCAAATTACTTGTACTTGTAAAAAAAATTGGCCAAATTGTAATAAACCTCAGTAGCTTGTCTTCAACCTGGGGTATTTGTTTCTCTGCCCTCAATGATTTGATTTAGCATATGTTTGCCAGACACAGACTCTCTAACCACAGTTCGATATTTCCTGAAAATTTAATTGTCTGTTTTCTGTAAATAGTCTGGCTATGACAGGAAAGTGGTCAGTACCAGGCAAATGTCTTGATGGAGTGATGAACCTTTTCCAGTCCAGTGCCAAGGGCATTCCTGCAGTGGCAGACCTGTGGGCATGGTCTGGAAGCAAAATGAACAGGAACAGATGTCAAGCTTACCAATTTACCCCAATGCCACATTTTCCAAATAAGCAAAGGCTTGCCAGTCTGCAATGAGAGCTCTCGTGCCAGCAAAACCTGGTCAACAATTTAGGACTGGTTTCCAGACAAAACCTTGCCAGTTTGTTGTTGAGGGTAATGAAATGTTTTGGGGAGGTTGGTTTTTTTTTGCAGTTTCTAGCAATTCCTCACACAAATGCCAGTATTTCTGAAAAATATGCCATGTATGTTAAAACTATTAATCATGTAGTGCAAATTATGCTAGAAATGAATTTTCTTCAATGATTTTCTTTACTTATTCACTTCAGAGGTCTTTCTATTCTCTGGGTAGCCTTTGCCTACTTTAATACTGTCAAATATTTATAAGATGTTTGATATCTGTTGAGTTAGAAATACAGTAAATTCCTGGGTGTTAACCCCTTTTCTGGGAGAGATGAACACTAATTCAGTTTCCTTTAGCAGAATTCACAAGCGGAAGTGCTGAATCCCTTGGTTCTCTCGGAGATTAAGTTTAGTAAAGTTAGGCAAATGGATAACATGAAAACTTCATAGCTAAAAACTTTACTAATCAGTAAAAGAACCAATGCAATTCCAGGATGCCTCACTGGGAACGTAGTGTCTAGATCAAGGGTTGTAATAATTCTACTTTAATGTGCTTTAGTCAAGGCTCACCTGGAATACTGTGTCCCATTCTGGGGACCACAATTCAGGATGGATATTAACCATTTGGAATATGTCCACAGAAGAACAATCAAAATGATTAAAGGTTTGGAAATCATGCGCTATGAGTAAAAGCTTAGGTTTTATCTGGAAAAGAGAAAGTTGAAAAGTGGCACGATAGCCATGTTTAAATATTTTAGAGGATGCCATATTGAAGGTGGAAGAACCTTGGTTTTTTTTCAGCTCCAGAGACAAGACATGGGGCAATGGGTTAAAACTAAAGGAAAAAAGATTCCACCAAACATTAGGAAGAGTGGCCTGACAGCATGAGCTGTTAGACACTAGAATACATTGTCTTTGAGCCTCATTCTCTAGAAATGTTTAAACAGAGAACTAATGGTCATCTGTTGGAAGTGTTTAGATCATGGTATGGTTGCTTGGATATATTACCATAATGGGTGACTGAGCAAATAGGAAAAGGTGGCAGTATATATAGGCTAGAGCAGTCTTTCTCAACCGGTGCTCCTCGGCACACCAGTGTGCCTTTTGGGATCAGCTGGTGTGCCGCAAGAAAACCTCTTCCCCCCGCCTTTCTTCCCCCTCTGAGGTGAACGGATGGGAAACCCGACCCTCTCTAGGACTAGAGGCAGGGGAGGCTCAGGAGGGGAGGGGCCGGGCGACGCTCTCCTCCTCCTCTGGAAGTGAGCTCCTCCTCCTCTGGAAGTGAGGAGGAGGAGGCGGGAACCTGGGCACCTCAGGGAGCCCCTCTCCCGGCTCAGCCCGGCAGAGCCGGGACCCAGAAGAATGGCTCCCCGCGGGGAACAGGCCCTTCTCTTCACCATCCCCGCGCTCCTGCCGCTGGCAAGGGTGCTGGGGGACAGGCAGGGGTTGCTTCCTGCGAGGCCGGCCTCACTGGACGCCTCCCTCGCCTTCCCCGTGCTCCTGCCACCGGCAAGGGTGCTGGGGGACAGGCGAGGGAGGCCTCCAGTGAGGTTAGCCTTGCTGGAGGCCTCCCTCACCTTCCCCGTGCTCCTGCCGCTGGCAAGGGTGCTGGGGGACAGGCAGGGGTTGCTTCCTACGAGGCCGGCCTCGCTGGACGGCTCCCTCGCCTTCCCTGCGCTCCTGCCGCCGGCAAGGGTGCTGGGGGACAGGTGGGGGTTGCTTCCCGCGAGGCCGGCCTCGCTGGATGCCTCCCTCGCATTCCCCGTGCTCCTGCCACCGGCAAGGGTGCTGGGGACAGGGGACAGGCTAGAGGCCTCGCCTTCCCCGTGCTCCTGCCGCCGGCAAGGGTGCTGGGGGACAGGCGAGGCCTCGCTGGATGCCTCCCTCGCATTCCCCGTGCTCCTGCCACCGGCAAGGGTGCTGGGGGACAAGCAAGGGAGGGCTCCAGCAAGGTTAGCCTCGCTAGAGGCCTCCCTCGCCTTCCCCGTGCTCCTGCCGCCGGCAAGGGTGCTGGGGGACAGGCGAGGGTTGCTTCTTTGATTGTATGTGAACTATAAATCCCAGAAACTGTAACTCCCAGATGTCAAGGTCTATTTTCCCCAAACTCCATCTGTGTTTACATTTGGGCATATTAAGTATTCATGCCAACTTTGGTCCTGATTCAATATTGTTTGAGTCCACAGTGCTCTCTGGATATAGGTGAACTACAACTCCAAAACTCAAGGTAAATGCCCACCAAACTTATATTATTTTCTCTTGGTTATGGGAGTTTTGTGTGGGAAGTTTGATTCCATTCCATAATTGGTGGAGTTCAGAATGCTCTTTGATTGTGTGGTAACTATAAATCCCAGCAACTACAACTCCCAAATGACAAAATCAATTTTTTGACCTCCTTGGGTTAGTATTAGTGTGTTTTGTGGCCAAATTTGGCAGCAATTTGTCCAGTGGTTTTTGAGTTATCTTAATCCCACAAATGAACATTACATTTATATATAGAGGGAGGGAGGGAGCGCAGCAGCACAGGCAGAAAAGCAAACATCACAGGGAAGCATGTCTGTGTAAGAGGGTGAACATTAGGAAGAACTTCCTGACTGTGAGAACTTTCTGCCTCAGAGTGTCAATTTGTGTTGTTTTGGTTGGTGGTGTGCCCCAGGATTTTTTAAATGTTAAAAGTGTGCCTCAACTCAAAAAAGGTTGGGAAACACTGGGCTAGAGTAATGTCTAGACTAGAGCACAATTGTTCTGAAAGCCAATGGGTAAAAATAATTAAAAGAATGCTGCATTTGAAATCCAATGATATTTGATTCCATTAGCTGATATACCTAAAAATATAAGAAGTCCAGTTCTGGATCAGTTCATAGATCAGACCATAGATCTACCTATTGAGTCAGTATTCTGTTACCACATTTACCAATGTGGTAACAGAAGGTCACAACTTTGATGTGGACGCCATACTATCACCCATTAATGTAACTCAAGAATTGGAATGTAGCATATTGTTACTGATATCAGAGGCAATATACAGCCATCATAACTAATGGCCATTGAGAGTCCCATCATTAATTTGCTCAATCCCCTTTTTAAATGATGCATGTTGGTGATCATCATTATATAACATAGTAGTAAATTCTGTAGTTTTATTATATGCTATATGAGGAAGTATTTTATGTTTCTTAAGTCTCCAAGGTTTCACCTTTATTGGATGACCCTGAGTTTCTACTATAATGAAAATGGAAACAAAAATTATATTTAGCTATTGATACAGTTACTAAATGTTTTATTCATATCCTGCTTTTCTCCTATAAAACTAGATTGTAACTTTTCAAGCCTATACTAATTGCTAGTTTGTATTATGTTGATTTTGTGTCTATAAGTTTTACCACACTCATCCCTTTCCTGCATCACTCTAATATGCAAACATTCTCTCCCCCCCCCCCATTAAAATATGAATTTTCTTAGGAATAAGGCATTTATAAATAAAGCTACTTTAAGTACTTTACAAAAGAAAGATTGCTTTCTTTTCACTGCTAAACCCTGTGGGTGTGTGAAGGGTGGGTGGCAATGGAATTGGTTGTAGGTCAGCTTCTTCTGCCTTGGCAGAATATGAAATCCAATTGTATCTCCCATTTCCTATCACAAATGAGGACACAGTGTCTCACAGGAAGATTTTCAAATGTATAAGCCAGTGGTTCCCAACTTTTCTTTGACCAAGGGCCACTTGCCCAGGGACCACTTTGACTAGGGGTCACTTTAACCAGGGACCACTGTCCAACATTAGTACCAAAAGGGTTACGAATCAGATTTGGTCACCTTTAGATTTGGTTTGGTTATTTGGGGTGCTGATTCAGAAAATTGCATTAGGTAGACCAGCTCTAGTTTCTGATACAGAACATATGCCATCCAGTAGTAACTATCTGTTTGCCCACAGAAAACCATATTTAATCATCTAGAGCCATGGACCTTATTTTAGGTTCTCGCGGCCCACCAGGTTAAGAACCACGGCTACCAAAAATACAATACAGCAAAAAATAAAATACAGACTGTGTGTGTCCTCGGGGAGAAGTAAAGTTGTGGCTGCCATTTTACTCAGCACTGTGGGTTCTCTCACCCCCCACAAATATCAGTAAAGCTGATGCTCCCCAGCACTGACCCACTGACTGTGGGTCTCTCTCACCCCACACAAACACCAGAGGATAGGGGGAAAGCTTCAGCAAGCAGTCTGCTACTGAGCCCAGATAGATCATCCCATAAATGCAGACTGTTGTGGAATACTTAATAAAAATAAGGCATCCCCTGAAAATAAGCCATAGTGTGTCTTCTTGAGGAAAAATAAATTTAAGACAGTTTTCAAAGAAACACAGTACACGCACACATTTGTGAATCTAAGATACATCCTGTTTCTAGAGAAGTTTACATGAAGATAATTTTTAAATGATATGTGACAATATAATATTAGTAAATTATGTATGTAATAATTTACATACAGTTGTCTCCGGAAGCATTTGATTGAAAACATGCAATAGGAATGTGTGTTTAATAGATGATAGTTGATTTCATATTTCACGTGATTCAGAATCAAAACCATCAAGAAATGTCAGCAAACATATATTTGACTTGTATTCGTATGTTATTGTAGTGTATATCTAATCAAAAAACATGAAAAAAGAAATGTCAGAACTGTAAAATATTCAACTTAAAATGTTCAGACAAAAGAAATAATTTAAAATTGGATTACTTTTTGGGAGCACGGGCTGGGGGGGGGGGGGGTTAAAACAATTCCTCATTCCAAAAGGGATTCGTTTGGGAGGAGAAAATTTAATTTTGAATGTTGGCAAATATTTGTTATTGCTCTGATGCAAATAAACCCAGAATGCATTGGTTCAATGTCATTTAACATTCCAGCTAGATCCTGTGATGAAAACAACAATCTCTCAGTCAAGTGCTTCACCGAGTTTCAGATGAAGGTGTTGGTTCTATCAGAGTGCCATGAAACAAAGCCCTGGCAAAGAAATGCTCCTTATGAGACAGAACACTTTGAACACCCAGGAGTTTGAATATTGTCTGATTGCTTCAATGCCCACTCCTAATCACACCTCATTTCCAGGATAATACCATTTTTATGTTGCACTGAAACCTGGCAAGACAGAATGCTAAGCTGTCTTTGAGCTTTCCACCCTAGATTTCAAAGACAGACCAACTAACAGGCAGTGGTAAGTGCATATCTAAATCATGCTAAAAATTAATGGCATGATGAGGACAATAAGACTGCTCCAAGGGAATGATTGTTTCACCTTGGGGAGTTCATGGCGCTAAAGTCTGCTGGTGTCTGGACTATTAATGAGGTCTTCCTGCTTGCTCTTTTCCTCGTGTTCTTTTTTTCTTCTTTCCTTGCATTTTAATGGTGTACAATGGCAGTGACTGACAGAGCAGCTGAGAAGAAAAGGGAGTTATCAAAGTCATGCCAGACAGAAATTTCTTTTCTTTTGTTTTGACAACTTGATTTTTAAAAAAGGAAAATCTTTTTTAAAAATCCAAAAGGGGTAAAAGTAAAAAGCACAACAAAACATGAATAAAAACATTAATTTCCTTCATAATTATTTCTTTAGTTCTAATAGAAAAATACAATATAGCACACATAATTTTCTTTTTCAATTAAAAATAGGTGCAATCTATGTGCTTTTCCTTGTGTAACCAGTCACATTAAACGAGAGCTCCAGAAAAGCAGATTTGTTTTAATTGGACCAGGGGTCGGGTAAGGCTGCATTTTATCACTCTATCTCTTTATGTTCATGCAGAAAACAGAACTAGATTCAGAGGAAGGGGACATAAAATAAAATTAAGAAACATTGACAATTTAAGATCTGCAAATAACACCATCCTATTAGCACAAAATAGCAAAGACTTAAGACTAAATACTGAAGATGGCTGAACATTCAGAAAAGAACAATAATGACCATAAGCAATGTACATAACTTTAGACACTGAAATAGTTCAACTACATAACTACAGGAACTACATAAAATGGGAATGATAGCTAAGAGTGTTGTTTTTTCACCAAACGGCAAATCCCAAGATTCCATAGCATGGAGCCATGGCAATTAAAGTGATGTCAAACTGCATTGATTCTGCAGTGTAGATGCACCTGTAGTAGAAGAAATCTCCACCAATACCCAAGGAGGATCTCCTCAGGTAAACATCCCACTCTACAACTATCCAGTGGTTCCTGCGAACCCTTCCAGAGCAAAGGATTACAAATTCTCTAGAATATATTTAAAGTATTCTTGGGCTGAATGGCCCTTGGATCATCCTTTAACTCTATAATGCTATGAAATCTAAAGCTATGAGGGGTATGCCATTATCTTATCACTAGGAGATAGACATATGTATTGCTCAAAAGAAGGTTACCAGTGGATTAGTCTGTTTTGGTGTTCTTGTTTTTACCTCCATTAAACAGTATTACTATTTTTTGAAACGTCACCTTTGAACAGCATCTGACCTCTTTGAGCAAAAAAACAAAAAACTCACGAGCACTCATCTAGAGACCTCTGTATATGTAGTCTCTCCTGCCTTCACCTCTGTGATGGGTGGACATGTACCAATATGGGCAAAGGAATGTGTGAACATAGCTTCTCCACTTACCTTACAAATGAGATTGTGCTTGAGGTTGAGGCAAGAATCCTTAAGCAACCAGTGGATTGACACAAAATAATTTAACCCTCAGATCCTAATATTAGTACTTAATTACTGCACCTAATTATAAAGCTATGAATAAGCTGATTATAAAAAATGGAAATTTTACCCAGATAACAAAACTGGTAATATTGGTATTTAAAAATGTTCAAGACTACTAGCTTATGTGATGAGATTTCTGATTTACCCTCTGGTTTTCTCTGCCCCCATTTCTTACTCTCCTGGAACATCATCAACTTCTGTGCAGTGTTCTGTAACGATTTCTGCACATTTGAGTCACTTCATGTTCCATTTGCTTAAAGTTCCCTATTAAAAGTATGCATGTGTACAAAGTCATGTGATGATGGTTTAAAGAGGTAAACTCTCAACAGAATGACTGTATATGTAAATAGCTTCAATGATAATCTTCCTGAGATGTCTGGTTTCTGTGCTTCTGATACAAAATGGGAAACGCAGACTCACTTTCATTGTTCTACACACAGTCAAATATCACTTTGGTTACTTTGGCGGAATATCCATTTTTATGACATTCTTCCAACAATGTGTGCTAACGGTTGAATAGAAACAGTATAACAATTCAGAGTCAGTTTGGATTCAGACCTGCAAATTGATTGTGTTAGATCTAAGGTAACTGATACAAGATCATGGAGAGAGAAAATACATTTCCTTTTCCCCTCTCTACAGACATATTACAGCACTTCTCCTCTCCCAAAGCTTCTCTGATGTAGCATTCCTCCTAAATGATATGGGCTATTTGGGGGGGGGGGGGATGTGGAGGGTGAAATTGCTAAAAAATTTGGCAGACCTCCACTGAATTTTGAATGATTATCCCATTGTCCAATATTCTATATTATTCATGAGTCAAACTGTAGGGTCTCAGCTGGCCAGAAAACTAATAAATGAGGAAAATTTATTGAGAATCACACAGTAAAAAGGTTTGGCCCAGTTCTGTGCTAAGGATGATTAGAGGCTAAAAACAAAAGTGATGCTCTCAACAAAATAGCCCAACAAAAACAATTCTTGGTGTCTTGGTTTTTAGGCTTGTTTTGGGGTTATTTGGGGTGCTGATTCAGAAAATGGCACTGGCTAGACTGCACAAGTTGTCATTTTTTAGATATGCTTATCATGATTTTCTATGAGTGAGCAGTAGATAGTAATTGGTATGTGGCATATGTTCTGCATCTCAAAAACTAGTATGATGAGGGAAACTGGTGCCATTGTTTTATTGAGCAGGACAAACATGCCCAGAAAAAAGTCTTAACGTTTGAGGCACCAAAATGTGTGTTGGCCAATGTAATACTTTTATGCCCTTATTCCTGGAATACTGGGCTGCTGTATCTCAAAATAATGCTGTTGAAGGGCATTTTTGGCAGCTGTTCCCACGTTGTAGAATTATCTTCCAAGGAAGACTAGACTGCTCTTTCCTAGATGTTCTTCACTAAGTAGCATTGAGAGGAGAAGATTAGTTATCTCAAACTGTGATTTCCACGTGTACCCATGGGATGAACTTAGGTTAATTTTAGGTTAGTTTTGAGACTGTCTTTAAATCACTTTTGTTGTCCACCAACATTCCATTTTCTGTTCCTGTGCTAAGAGTAAAGTAACTGCTTTGGGAGGTGGTGATTGGGCATTCAGACAAAATGGCCAGTCCAGTGAAGTTGATTGTGGGGGATCATTGCTTCAATGCCAGTGGTCTTTGCTTCTTCCAGAAAGCTGATGTTTGCCCACCCATTTTCCCAAGAGATTTGCAGGATTTATCAAAGGCAACGCTGATGGAATCATTTCAGAAGTCAAGAGTGATGTTTGAAGACTGTTCATGTTTTGCAGGCATACAATCAAGTTGGGAAGATAAAAGCTTTATAAAAAAGCATCTTGGTATCTCTATGAACGTCCCAGTCATCAAACATTGTCTGCTTCATTTGAAGAAATGCTGTGCTCGCAGAGCTCAGACAGTGTTGTAATTCAGCGTCGAGTACATGACTCCAGGCATGTAGCCGAAATTCTCAGGATGGTCTGCGAGAAGGCCTTACTGGTACATTATTTAAACTGTTATGTTTATTCATATCATGATCTGATCACCATGCTCATTATATCCCACATTAATGGGGTTATTGGGATAACAATACAAAAGGTTTGGTAGGGTAGTCCCTCTCTTACTCAGACTCAGCCCCTCCCAAATCAAAATCCTGGCTACGGCCCTGCATGACTCTGACAGTTTTGCTCATAGGTTTGCTGTCACATCAAGACACATCAACCCTCTCATCACAACAAGGTGACAATCCAGCATGAGGGATTTTTTGTATTAGTATTATAGCAACATTAATGTGAAAGTTAGAGAAAATAAAATAGGTTTGGCAGATGTTAATCAAGAAACTTCTGTTCACTTAGAGCCCAAACTGTACTTGTGTTTTTTAAAATAAATATCATGTTTCTGGATATCCTAAAGATGTACATTTATGAACAGCCCAAATAATAATGTAGTGCTTCTGTTCTTCTTTTGTGAACTGAAGATGCAGAATAATCATTCACCAAAGTATCACCAAAAACTCTCCCACAGTCCTTCATCTTGTTTCACATCTAAAGCTTTGTTTCTGTCAATTTGTAATTGCATACAAAGACTGATGTCTGAGAGTTTTCTGTCATTATAGCTAATGGCTGTTATGCTTAGTTTGTGATTATTCATTTACATCTGGTTGTTTGCAGCTCTTGGAGGTATTTAAAAGAACCAAAGCGCTTGGTATTTGCCTCTCGCAGAATCATTAATTTTTCCTTTCAGAAAGACATTAACATCTTAATGCAATGTGTTCCTCTGATTAATGAGAACAGTTAAAAAGTTCTCATTCTATTATCACCCTTCTGTCTGTCCATGGGACTATACCTCTCCATATATACAGTGAACATTTTGGCCATTAACTTAAGTGTCTCAATGGCTCTGCATTCTTCCATGCACAGGTGGGAACAATCTCATGTCTCTCATCACTCTCAACATGCAATATGTCATTGTCTGCTTGATGTACCCTTCGATAGTAAGCATAGCTATTCGCCTGTAGTAAAAAAAATGCCTTGTCAGTTCACATTAAATCTGTGAAAGTCAGACCCTTCTGCAACACCACTGATTTCTACTGCTCACTTAAAATTTCCAGGTCATAGAACTTCAGTAAAAGGCTACAACTGCTGCAAACTTCATTTTTATGAAATTCCTAAAAGGAGTCATTTCAACATCTGGCACAGAAAATCTAAGCTGGAATCATAAGACACAAGATCTCATTTTCATTGCTTTTTCTTGAAAACCCTCTGCTTTTTTCTTTTTTGCACTATTCCCTCTTCTATCTGCTCTTTCCTCAAATTCTAATTTATTCTATTGTGTTAGGGTTGGAGGTGTGTCAACCAGTTCTGGACACAGTTGCAACCCCCCCCCCCCCAAGACTGTGTTCACAGCTTGGTAGTACTCCTGGATCTCTCTCAAAATGTCAGCTCAGAGGAATGCGACTGTCAGAAGTGTGTACTACCAGCTTTGGCTGATATTATTATTATTATTATTATTAACACAACAAGATTAGTACACAGCATACAAGATCACTATACCGGTTGTTGTATTTGATCACACATCAGACACTTCTCAAGTGTCTAGGACTCTGTGATGTATCAGCAAATAATGCATGCAGATCCCAGTAGGGTGGCCTTTTGCAGCTGACAGATGGTAATTATGTCAGCACCGATTGTGCTTAAGTGCAAGCCAAAGTCTTTAGGCACTGTATGCAGTGTGCTGATCACCACTGGGACCGCCTTGACTGGCTTATGCCAGAGACTTTGCAGTTCAATCTTTAAATCCTCGTATCGTATCAGCTTATCAAGTTGTTTCTCTTCAATCCTGCTGTTGCCTGGGATTGCAACATCGACAATCCATGTTTGGTTTTTAAACACGATCATGAGGTCAGGAGTATTGTGCTCCAAAACTCTGTCAATCTGAATTCGGAAGTCCCAGAGTAGTTTGATGTGTTCATTTTCTGCAACTTTTTCAGGCTTGTGATTCCCATCAGTTCTTTGTTGCAGGCAGATGGTATTTGTGACACAAGTTCCAATGAATCTTCTGAGCAACAGTGTTATGCCTCTGCTTGTAGTCCGTCTGCGCAATCTTCTTGCAGCAGCTGAGGATGTAATCTATTGTTTCTTCTGCTTCCTTGCAGAGTATACACTGGGTTTTTTCCCAACAAATATCACTCCATTTCATTAATTTTCATCCTTAAATCTTCTTCCCAGATCTCCTTGAGGGTACTATTCTTTATTTTTCCTTCATTTATTTTAATTATTATCTTATACACTTTACCAGTTATTCCTTTCAAATTTTCATGCTCCTCTATGTCCCTTCCATTTTGTATTATTTGTTCAAATTGATTAAGCTTACTTCCATTTTTATTATTTTTACCCAGTTTTTGAACTATTGTTCAGCATATTCATTTAAAATATACAAATGCCAGTTGCTCCTCTTTCTAGAATTACAAGACCTAAAGAGGCTAGTGCACATGCTGGCTACCTCAAGATTGGACTTCTGCAATGTGCTAAACATCGTCGTACCTTTGTGCCAAGTTCAGAAATTCCAATTAGTTCAAAACATGGCAGCTAGACTAGTTACAGGAACATCTAGGGGTGAGTATATTACACCAATACTAAAGTCACTCCACTGATTGCCAATACGTTTCTGGGCAAAGTACAAAATGTTAGTTTTGACCTTTAAAGCCCTACATGGTTTGGATCTAGGTTACTTAGATCGTTACTTAGATCTGAAAACCTAAGTCCTCTGAGGGGTGACTACTCTAGCTTGCCAGAACCAGACTGGCAACCAGAGGACCTTTTCAACAGCTGTCCCAAAATGGTGGCATCACTTGCTTGAAGAGATTTGACAGCTAATCAGCTCTCAGAATTCAAGACAGAACTGAAGATCTATCTCTTCCTACAGGTCTACTAGGTCAATATTAAACTGTGAATTCTAACTTTCATTTATTTGTATTTGTGTCTGTTGTGTGTATTTTAATGGTGTTGTATTTGTCTGTTTTAACCATGTTTTACCCCACCTTAGAAGAGAGGGGTAACAGATGTTCATTAAGTAGTGATAGTAGCCTCATAATTATAACATCGTATATGACCAAAATTGTACATACTAGAATCCTTTTTAAACATAGCTTTGCATGTCTACATGAATGGGAGAGCAGGTCAGAATGTTTCTTCTTTTGCTCAAATTTATGCCATACCCCCTCCCTTAATTCTCTCTTCTTAAATAGTTAATAGGTCAGTTCATCTTAACTAGATAGTCTGCTCCTTGGGGACTGTTTCTCTTATAGAAATTTAACAGATACAGAGTTTTACTTTCTGTTTGACAGAACTGAGCACTTGTTCACTGACATCTAAAAAGGGTTGTGTCTTTTTCCACCCTGATTGAATATTTTAAGATGAAAAGGATAATGAGAATTCCCCCCTCCCTCTCATTGCTCAGATGAATTTAAGATGAATACCTTCTCATAGCAATTACTCATAGGATGACTTATTTCCACCCATATTCTAATCCTACAGTCCAAATGTTCATTGGCTGCAATGGCCTTTGATAATTTTCTAAGCTTTTGTGCTCTTATCAATGGGGGGGGGGGGGTTTCCTCACACCGGGAACAATTTTTAAAATATTGATGTTTTAAAAATGGGCCAAAAAGAGATTGACTTCCAAAAAAGATTATTGTACATTCCAGATTAGCCCTACCATTAGGCAAAATGAGGCAGCTACCTCAGGTAGCAGTTTTTTTGTAATGGGCATGTGGCACAGTTGGCTAAGTGTCAGCTGCATAAGATCTCTCTGACCAGTAGGTCATGAGTTTGAGGCCTGCCCGGGTCGAGGTGGGTGCTCGACCTTTAAGTGTAGCCTGCTGTCGACCTTTGCAGCCCGAAAGACAGTTGCATATGTCAAGTAGGAGATAAAGGTACCGCATTAAGTGGAGAGGCAAATTTTGACTGAATTATGAGGCCATTAAAGAACTCCAGGAACACTGAGGAATGTGGAAGGAACAACAAGGGACGCTGGGAACGCTGAAGAGATGAGGAGTGCATTAGCTCCCCCTGGTGGCCAGGGTTTGCCTCTGTTTGTCTATATGTGTGTATGTGGAAAACAGCAGGGATTGTCTGCTAAATATGTGTACCTGTAATCCACTCTGAGTCCCCTTTGGGTGAGAAGAGCGGAATATAAATAAAGTGTATTATTATTATTATAACATGGTAGAACAGCAAACTGTTGATTTGTCGTTATTGTTTTTGAAAGATTTTCCGCCTACTCTGCCAAAAAACTTGGGTGGAAGGCTACAATGTCACAGGCAAATAAAACCAACCTTGAAAAAGCACTAGAGTTTATTTACACTGTAGAATTAATGCAACTTGGCACCACTTTTACTGCCATAGCTCATAGCTATGAAACTCTAGGATGTGCAGCTTAGTGAGGTGTCAGCAGTCTTTGGCAGAGAAGGCCAAAGACCTGGTAAAACTACAACTCTTGTGATTCCATTGAACCCAAAGATGCATTTATGGTGCCCTGACATTTATGTTTGTTTTCAACAAGAAGCTAAAGGCTAGAATGAGATGACCAAATCTGATGTGATATGATGGGATGGCTTACTTCCTGAATTTAAACTATAAACTCACTTCACTCATTCTCCAAAACTACCTTGAAATATAACCTAACAGAGCAAAACAACAATAACAACAACCACCTCACCCCTTTCTCCCTGTTTTTATCAGATGGATGGATTGCTTACGTTGTCTTTACTCTTATAGATTTTTTTTAAAGCTGAGGAGCATTCAAAAATGGGAATGTCTTGCCATTCTGACTAGGTGCAGTCCTTTGTATCATGCTGTTGTACATCATTCTGCACTGGGACTAGATACTGATAAAATAAAATAAATCAAAATGCTGAATTAAAGAGGCCAGGGTGACTTTTTGTGGAAATACATAGAAAAATGCCTTTCCAAGAGCCATTGCTCTAGCCCCTAAGGAGAAAAAGAACAACCAGGCATAGCTCCATCATTTCTTGGCTCAAGCCACTGGTTAAAGCTCTTCCCTTCATATTCCAAGTGCCATTGTTCTGGCCTCTGAGAGAGAGAAGAGCAACTAGTAGTTGCTGAACACAGTCTCCTCTTATTTATGTTCCTTTTCTTTGTATGTCATGTCACATCTGAGAGCAAGGGATTTGTAGGCCGTTATGAAAGCCTTTTTGGCTTTAAATAAACACAATAAAAATAATATTTTATGCTATCATTACAGAGATAGGGTGCTGTTGGTTGCTTGTGCCTACTGCTGCTAATCAAAAGGCATAATGCAGCCATTCCCTCTTTCTCTCCATATGAAGAATTACCTAGTAAGGATTATCTCTACCCTGAGACCTTGATCAGATCAACACTAACCATGTAAATCAGTTGAACAAAGTAGGTTTTGGTAGGGAGATGATTACATATGAAATTTTGGAACCGATTTGTGAGTACATAAACCACAAAACACTGATATGCATTAAAGGATTTATTTCATGCGCTTTCATGAGCATTCATTGTCTAGCTGATGCAGTCTGAAGCTAATTTCAAACTGCATTAAAAAGTTAGTGAAGATGGGGCCCTTGGGACCAAACCAAATGCCAAGGGATCACCCTTTATGATATGACAGGTGATCATACCTTGGTGATATTTCAACAATGGTCTTATAAGAGTTGTATTAAGTATTGTCATACTTAAGTAGACATCTATCAAAGTTTCACACAGTATGGCATTCAAATAGAAAGCCTCAAGTAAACAAATGAGAATAAGCATGTTGTGCAAGTCAGTATTCTTGCCTTGGACTTTCTATCTCTCCTCCTGTATTTTTAATACTGAAAGAGGGAGCTGGAAAGACATAAAGAGGGTTACAAATGGAAGACAGCATCACTTGGCTTCTTTTCGTAATACACAAGCATAGAACTATGATTCTACTTTTACTGAAGTGTCTGCCTCTTCTATAATCCTGGCATGTGTAGCTTGGTGAGGCACTAGAGCTCTTTGGCTGATGATTTGTAATATCTGTCCATAAACAAAAAGTCCCATGAATATATACTGTAGATTGTTGCCATGGTTAGTGGGATCATAACACTATACCTCTCTATAAAATCCCCTAGATGAAACAGAATAATGAATGCAGTAAAAACTTTGCCTTGAATCACCCATAATCAAGAGAAAGTTCCTCAAATGACAGTTCTAGGGAAGGATCTCATTTAGGACGTTCTGCATGAAGAACTTTCACCCTCTGAAGAATGAATCTATAAATGAGTTGACTTGTCCACCCTTATTGACTGAAGAATAATGAATCCTCTGAGGTAAACCTAATGAATTTTTCCACATCACTAACAGTTGCTGTCAGATCCTTTGCATTACCAGAAGTTGCTATTTTGCATGGCTGTGTAATTTCAATTCAATTCAATTTCTCACTTATTAATCGCCCTCCATCAAATGCTCCAGGCGATTTACACAAAACATTGCATAAAAACATACAGCAGTAACCATGTAGACTGTATTAAATATTAAAAGCTCTGTTGAAAAGCCAAGTCTCAAGCGCTCAAGTCGTGCATGGCCCTCATGTGGGGAGGCAAAGAGTTCCACAGGGGCAGAGATGGAGAAGGCCCTACATCTCGTGGACTCGAGGCGTACTTCGCTGGGGCCCGGGACATGCAGTAAGTCTAATTGGAGGAGTCTTGGAGACCACTGGTGGTGGAGAGGGGAGAGGCAGTCTCTGAGGTATGCTGGCCCCTGGCCATGAAGTGCTTTGAAGGTCAGAACCAACAGCTTATATAGGGCTTGGGATTGCATTGGAAGCCAGTGCAGATGTAGTAGGGTTGGAGTTATGTGGCATCTCAGAGGTGTCTTTGCGAATAGCCTGGCTGCCTCATTCTGAATGATGCGGATCCTCCGAGTAGTCGACAGGGGAAGACCGACATACAAGGCGTTACAATAATCCAGCCTAGATGTAACTGTCACATGGATGACTGTGGTCAAGGCTTCTTCAGAGAGGTAAGGTGCCAGTTGTCTTGCATGTCGAAATGGCAGAAATAGCCATGTGCCAATATCATGGTCAATGCATGCCAAGTATTGGAACCCTTGATGAGTTAATGAACATTCACACTTCTCATTTGCACAACCATAATTGGTACATAATATTACAGGTAAGTAAACCTTGCAACATAGATACAAATAAACACACTGGAAAACAGTTCGAGAGTCCATGGGATGCGGGGAATAGACCGGGGAGGGGGTGCAACCCAAATGAAACAGATGCAATCGTAGCAATGTCAGTTCAATACTGGTCTCCCACTGGTAAGACCCAATAGGTGGGTATTCCCAAGTTCTCACAGAGTCAAGTTCACAAAAAATCCAGTTCTTGAAATTGTAATCCAATATTTACTGTGTGGTCACCAGTAGGTTTACGGGCATTAACTGCCTGGGACGCTGGAAGGGCCGCAATGGTCGATCTGCAAGGCCCGATCCCTTTCGCCCTGTGGGCTTTCTCAAGCGGCAATTAAATCAGCAGAATGCACAACATCTCGGGATACATATACTGGAATATAAACCATATAATAATCAAACTATAGTTATTCTGAACTCTGCAAATAAACCTGGCTGGCTATACATAAAATCATATTCCTTTTAGACATACCATGGTGGAGGAAGAGATTCACATACACCGTGCTCCCGAGGACCCCAAGGGTGGCCAGTGCTGCTGTGCTGCTAGTTAAATAGCACTTTACTAATCATGATGAGGCGTCTCACGCAAGAAGGGCGTTGAGTGGGAGGGGCTCATTTAGCCCGACCGGAAATTCACATTGAAGGGTGATGATCCACCAAGTTTCTCTCTTGAGTAGTACTGTATGTGGATCAGTATGGGCGGGGATCTTCACCTTCTCTAGTCCTGCAAACTTAAATGATTCTGGAGAATGATTTTGCGTGAGGAAATGTTTATATAGAATGGTGTTATCATACTTTTGGCGTATTCTGGAACGATGTTCCGAAATTCTCATGCGTAGGGGGCGTGTCGACTGGCCTACGTAAAGCAAGCCACACCCACACTTGATGACAT
Source organism: Anolis apletophallus (assembly GCA_030556195.1). Taxonomy (NCBI): domain Eukaryota; kingdom Metazoa; phylum Chordata; class Lepidosauria; order Squamata; family Anolidae; genus Anolis; species Anolis apletophallus. The sequence continues at coordinate 144,947,522 of JARBWK010000003.1, forward strand.
AGACACACCCCTTTGAGTTGCAATTTGTGTAATCACGGATCTTGAACAACTTGTGGGATTTAAGGCTTCTGACTTCCTTCTCTTGGAACACCTGTGGACATGAGGAACACCCCCCACAAGGTCTGCATCCTGGTGAGACTATGCCATGGTGGAAAGTGGGTTTTAAAGATGAATGCACCAAATGATCTTTTAGATTCTTGGTCCGCTTGTAAGCAATCAGTGGTGGGGACTTGCAAATATTGACTTGTTATCAATAAATATTTGATTTTTATACCTATTTATTTATTTATTTACTATATTTCTATACTGCCCTTCTCAGCCCGAAGGCGACTCGAGGCAGTGTACACATGGCAACGAATGCCCACAAGATAAAACACATTAAAACAATTAATAAAACAACCATCTAAAAACAATACAACTAGCAATTAAAATATAAAATACACATCTCAGCATTTTATTATTAAAATCAGTCTCCAATTTATATAGGTATTCTATATACCTATATAAACACCTACGACTCCTCGACCGCTTTCATCAATGCTATCTTCACACAATCCTAAATGTACACTGGACTGACTATGTGACGAATGTTGCTGTCCTTGAGCAAGCCAGGATCACCAGCATTGAGGCCATGCTATTGAAAACTCAGCTGTGCTGGGCAGGGCACATCTCTAGAATGGAGGACCACCGCCTCCCAAAGATACTACTCTATGGTGAACTCTCCATAGTTCAGCGCAAGAGAGGCACCCTAAAAAAGAGATATAAGGACTCCCTGAAACAACATCTCAGGCTTGGCCAGATTGATCACCAACAATGGTCCACCCTGGCCTCACATCAGGAGGCATGGAGACACACTATCCATAATGCAGCAGGCTCTTTCGATAAGACATGCCAAACATGTCTCGAAGAGAAACAACAATGCAAAAAGAACCGGAACTTGGAAACAACATCACCCAAGGAGACTTTCTGCTGTGCTTTCTGCAACCGAACTTGCCTATCTCGGATTGGCCTTTTTAGTCATCAACGCGCTTGTAAAAAGCATGGGATGAGTTCTTCCTAAGAATCTTCATTCACGAAGTAATAATGCCAGAGAGATAAATCTGGATCACATAAAAGCTTTTTGGGCCAAAAGGGGTCCTGACTTGAAAAGTTGAAGAAGCCCTGGCACAGGATATACTGGAACCAGTTTGAGGCTCAGACAATGATCACATAAACCACAAAGCATTTATGTACATTCTGAGCTTTGTTTCATGTGCTTTTGTGAGCATTTGTTGTCTTGTGCTATTCCACAATGCCCTGGAATAAGAGTAAGTCTGGAATATTGTGGAGGATATGAAATGGTCAACAAACTCTGCTATCCCATTTGTAATCTCTATGAGAAGTTATGAGACATTGTGAATCATTTAGTATGTTGGTAAATCTGTGTTTTACATGTTTTTACAAAGAAGGCTAATTCCACTTGCTTTCTTTGCTAGACTGTGTGTGAAGAAGAGGTAGATCTGTTGCTCACCTTCTGCTTAAAAATTGTTAATACTCTGTTTCTGGTGTACACTACAATTGTTCACATTTCCCAACAAGGAGAAAGAAATTTTAAGAACTGAAAAGGGAGGAGCATAAGACAGGGAAATAAAGTGAAAAGAAATGGCAGAAGCCAAGCACTTAGGACCGGAAAAGAAATACAAGGAAATGGTAACAACTAGAACAGAGAAACCCAAATTTGAAAAATGTACTAAATGCAAACAGTACAGTGAGAGGAGGTACTGATTACATTATGTGCATACTCACTGTATTTTAGAATATGTCAGGACCTGGATGCACAGAAGCATAGCAGTTTTGGCTTAACCAAACTGGGATTCAGCCTGTGTACCACTGCCTACCTGTGGCTAAAAGCAAGAACTACAAGCTGATATGAACTAGTTGCAAGTACCATAGCTATCATGTCAGGCTTCTCTGTGTTGTGTGAAAAATCAATAGAATACACATTCACTGGAGATTTTTGTCACCAATGCCATTTCATCCTGCCATAAGGATGAAGTGGCATCCCAAGGACGTTGTTTATACCTGTGTAGGCTAGGTATAAACAAATCCCTTGGGTAAAGGGGCTGCTGGACCTTGAAGAACCTCTTGGAAGGCTCACTACATTTCATTTTTATTCTGTTGCCACCATTTGTATACCTGATACTTGGTGACAAGAACCAATGAATTTGCCCAAGTAATTGTGGCTCGTCCACGCTCTGGTCACATCCCGAATAGATTACTGCAACGTGCTCTACGTGGGGCTGCCTTTAAAGACAGTTCGGAAATTACAAGTAGTCCAACGGGCGGCAGCCAGACTACTAACTGGAGCTACATACAGGGAGCAACCACCCCCCTGTTGTGTCAGCTCCACTGGCTGCCGGTCCAATTCCGGGCTCAATTCAAAGTGCTGGTGTTGACCTTTAAAGCTCTATACGGTTCTGGCCCAGCTTACTTGTCCGAACGCATCTGCCGCTATGTCCCACCTCGTACTTTAAGATCATCCGGGGAGGCCCTGCTCTCGCTCCCACCGGCTTCCCAGGTGCGGCTGGTGGGGACGAGGGAGAGGGCCTTCTCGGTGGTGGCTCCCCGTCTGTGGAATGCGCTCCCTAGCGACATACGATCAATTACATCCCTCCTAACATTCAGGAAAAAAGTGAAAGCCTGGATGTGGGACCAGGCATTCGCATAGTAGCACAGGACAGCACTTTAGTAGTTTTAATGGAAAGTTGGTGAATAGGGCTCAATGCTTGTATGGATTTTAACATAGGTGAATGCATAGGATGTGTGAATATAATTATATTTTAATGTATTTTAGTGTCAAATGCTGGAGGGTTTTATATTGTGTTTTATACTGCAATTGTGATGTAGGCATCAAATTATGCCTTTTGGAAGCCGCTCTGAGTCCCCCCCTCGGGGGTTGAGAAGAGCGGGGTAAAATGCCATAAATAAATAAATAAATAAAATAATAAATATATAGCACAGGAGAATGCCAAAGATGACTGCTTCACCCATGAGAAGCAGGGTTTGAGAGTCTCTGAAATGCTCTGTACCATAATTTTGATACTGATTTGATGACAATAGTCCATTAGTACTCCTGACCATGAGTAGTAAGAGAAGACAAAAGGTAGTACTCCTGACCATGAGTAGTAAGAGAAGACAAAAGGCTGAAAGGTCACATTCAACCCATGGGCCATGTGATGATCACCCCTCACATAGATGCACTTGCACAGGGATCAGACACTGTGAATCAAACAAAATGTTATATCAATTGAATGGCCTCAGTAAAGAAGGAGAAACAACTTCAGGGCCCAACTATTTAAGATCCAGAATAGATGTGAAATCTGTGATTCCATTACAGCACACACACACACACACACTTTTTGTGAGAAGTACTAATTAATAGTGCTTCTTCGCAACCAAAGAATTGCTTCAAAGAAGAGGGTAGTGGCTCAGTAGGTTTTTTTCTCACTTGCCTTTTTCCTGATACAATGTTTATGGTGAAAAGAGCAATGGAAGAATAGATTTTAAAACACCATCGTGCGGACTGCCATTTTCTTGATTTTCAAAGCTAGTGCCTGGGGTTCTTGCTGAGCAAAAGGAAAAACATAGGATGTTCTAACATATGTTTCCATCACTGAGTCAGATTTGTCCATTGCTCAAGAGTTAAGAAAGCTCCATATTATAGTGAAAGCCTGACACATTGAGGGGTGAAAAATACGTCCATCCCCCAGCAGCTATAAGGTAAAAGGCACTGTGTTCTTTATAATATTATGAAGAAATACTAGGATTTGATTTGGCCAAGTTTTTCAGTTCTTATCTTTCTTTAATCCAAGCAAACATGGAAAAGAGCCAGTGTGCCACTATGTGAGAAAGTTGCAATAGCAAAACTACTGATTACAGCTTTTTTTTAAAAAAAAGTCAGATACGCAACTTCAATCCTTTAGATTAAAATCATAAATGTACTTTCCTTAAAGACTTTCTTGAGATGAGTTGTTTTACAAAACGACACCTATTTATCCAGCTTGCATATTTTTAGTTTCGATTCTGCCAGAGGAATCCAACCACTAACAGCACCATATGATTCTATGATTCTATCTAGAAGGAAGGCTCACTGAACTCACTGGTGATGCTTATGGCCAGGTCAATGTGCACAGACCTGAAGCCAAAAATGTTTTGTCTTAATAGCATATATACTCATCAAGGCAGAGTTTTCCAGAGTTTTGGTTCAAGAAAACCAAAATATCCATGCAAAGTTATTCCTGTCAAGCAATGGGTCTGGCTGTATTATGAGCCATGTTGAGTTCATATCAGTGAAAAATCTTCAGAAATTGTTAGGCAGAACTAGGTCTTTAGTTATATTTAATAGGTACAAGCAAGGAGGGAAATAAACAGCATCATGGGTTCTGGGGGCTGATTGAAAATTAACAATAGCATATATGCAAGACAACATTACTGGAACATCTACAACAAAACAAGAGAATGCCTGTGTATCTGTGGAAGCCATAATTCATTGTGTTAGATGCCTCAGAACTTGACAATTCTTTTGGCTGTCATCCAAGTTGCTATGCCAAATATCAAATAAAAATATATAAATGAGGGTTTGCTAGAAGCAGAAAATCCATAGCTCATCAGAAAATCTTCAAAATCTGACAAGGTGTTTTTGGTTGCAGTCCAAAATGTAGTGCCCAGTTTCTAGCTGAAATTCCAGAGGACAGGCTTCCTAGCAACAAACAAGAATGTGTCTATAATTCATCAGGTCATTGTGAAAAGCACTTCAAAACCAAATAGAGTGGTTTTGCCTAGTACCCAGGTTGCATTAGCCAAAATTCTAAAGGTGGGGGCTTCCTGGAACCAAAAATCAAAACATGCCATAACTCATCAGTAAAGTTTTTTTAATGAGCTAGAAGACATGAAAGGTCTCTCTGGGGCATTGATACTAAAAATTTTGGTGAGGAGGCAGAAAAACATGAGCATTTCTAGTCATGTTATTATAGCAGTTCAAAACCACTTGAACTGCCGTGGCTCTATCTACAGTTTGCTGTGGCGCCAGAGCTCTCTGACAGAGAAGGGTAAATATTAGAGCTGTGCAAAAATAATTTCTGCCTCATATATCAGATCTACTGTATTTCATAAGATTCTTACATACAACATATTAAGAAACGCGAGAGGCACCCACTCAAAAAACTTGAGAATCAAAACACACACCTATGACTTTCCATTAAAGTTTAATAAACCTCATATGTGTCCCAAAGTCAGTTTCATTTCCAACACAAGCAGCAAACTGCACCAGTGGTGTGAAGCTGAAGAGGCCATTCCTCTTTAAATTAAGGAGAACCAGGTTGCCTGTCACCATTGTGGGAAGGGAAACAAGCTGGGAGGAAAACTGAGAATTCTAGGAAATGCAGTTTGGGAATGTGAGGACCTCTGTGACGGAGAAACCCAAAGGCCCTGAATTACATTTCCCAGAATTCTGCTTGCATCAGAAGGGCCCAATAAAGTAGGCAAGAGCTATTGTCAATCCATAGCTGCAGCCAGCCACAGCCACGCACTTTAGAGTTCTAACAAATTATTGAATCAGACCCCTATATGATGGGCATGCCTGAGTATGTTTCAGAGAAGCAATGCATGGAGATGCCTACTGGCTAAAAGGCCCACCCCAGGTGGCTCAGAGGATGTGCCACCTGGGGGCCCGCATGCTTCCTCCTAGGAGCATATGGGGCCTCTGTGAACCAACGGGAAGGGGTTTCAGGCCCATAATGTGAACACGTGACTTTTTCACTTTATATAGGCCAGTAGTGATTATCTTGGAAGTACAGTTAGTAAAATTCTTAATCTTAAAATAAGGAGAGAAAACAAGGGGGTCTTTGGACTTATTGTGGGGTAATAAGTATGGATACAGGAAATTTAAGAATTAAAAAAGCAAAAAAATAAAGACTAATTCATGTTGGTTCAAAAATGGTATTGAATACCATATTGAATATCATCCTAACCCCCTTTTTATATCACAATCCTATTGTATGCCTAACCAGAGGTAAATCTATTGAGTTCAATATGACATGCTCTAAAGTATGATATAATATGGTACATTCAATATATGTTGGAGTCCAACTTGTTTATGGACTAGATTTTGCTGGTAGGAGAAAAATTCATGCAGTAGTTGGATTCAATTTTTGTTGTTATTGTTTTATTGCTTCAAGTCATTTCCATGATATGGCGAACTTAAACTGAACCTTTTACTGAGTTTTCTTAGGAATATTTGGTTAGAATGGGTTTGCCTTTGCTTTCCTCTGTGTCTGAGAGAATGTGATTTACCCAAGGTCACCCACTATGTTCTTGTGGCTGAGCGGGCATTGCTATTTCAACTTAGCTTCAAGTCCAATTTGTTCTAGGACCTATTCATTTTTGTTTTTATATCCATTCCAAAAAGAGAGAGATGAATGGCTTCTCTGAGAGGCCTCTAGGAGTGCCAATTCGGTTTGCAGGGGATTCTGCAGCAGAAAAGGACTCCTAACCCACTGCAGTTGCCACCTTGGTGTAGATCTTTGAAGGGAACCTAGTCCCGTGGAAAAGCACTGACATCTGAGATATTTTTTGCTTAGGAATATAACAGACATTTTGGATAGCTGCCAAAGCTAATAGTAGTCCTGGGAAGTTAAATCATTGCTCCTTAATTATGAACTAAAGCAAAATTTGATGATTTATTATACAATCTTTGATCTGATCATAATGATCAAAGTGGGGTGATATTCAGACAGTCACCGACAATATCTCAGCCATTTTAGAAGTTTGAGGATGTGGTGGCATTTTGACTTAACCAATGCAAAAAAGTGAATCTCTAATTGTGTTTCTAAGCAGTTCACCTGTCATTATATAATGCAGGAAGAGACTGAGTGTGGAAAAATAAACAAACAGGATGTCACCATGTATAATGACATAAGTTAAACAAAGCAGCTTGTAAAGTAGCAAGCAATGCCTATGGGCAGGCAAAATTTTCTAACTGTTACACAATAGTGCAAAGTAGTATTGATGATATTCTGCTGGCATTGCATGGTGGTGTGTATATTTACCAGCAATGTCCTCAAGGGTTATCTCAAGAATAGGGTTGCATTATTAGTATGGCGGCCTTATCATCTATAATAATAAAAAGGCAATGAATGAGTCATCTCTTAGGCACTTCATCAAAATGTTGTTACATACTTATTTTACTGCTAATCTTTGAGTATCTGTTCAGACTCAATGCCGCTATAAATTCTGGGAGAAACAATTAAGTTTTATTGAATAGCCACACTCCTCACAGGTTGCATATACACAGGACAGTAATATCAGATTGTCATTGTGTTTGCAAAGGAATTTTGGTACTTGAAAACAAAAGGTAAAGATCTACCTTGCAATGGAAACACCATATGGATTTGCAAAAGCTTTTTTTATCATCCCACCATGTTATTCTACCAGAAATGTGGCACAGCTGGCTAAGTGTCAGCTGCATAAGATCTCTCTGACCAGTAGGTCATGAGTTTGAGGCCTGCCCGGGTCAAGGTGGGTGCTCGACCTTTAAGTGTTGCCTGCTGTCAACCTTTGCAGCCCGAAAGACAGTTGCATCTATCAAGTAGGAGATAAGGGTATCACATTAAGTGGGGAGGCAAACTTTGACTGAATTATGAGGCCATTAAAGAACTCCAGGAAAGCTGAAGGAATGCGGAAGAACAAGGGATGCTGGAAACTTTGAGAGATGAGGAGTGCGTCAGCTCCCCCTGGTGGCCAGAGTTTGCCTCTGTTCGTCTATATGTGTGTATGTGGAAATGGCAGGGATTGTCTGCTAAGTATGTGTACCTGTAATCTGCTCTGAGTCCCCTTTGGGGTGGGAAGAGCGAAGTATACTGTAAATAAAGTAAATAAATAAATAAATTCCATGTTTAGCTTTTGGACTGAATGAATACCACACTTCCACAAGGAGAAGTCTCCTTCTGCAAATTAGAAGGGTATTTCCTTATTTGTGTAAGTTCCTTGGGTGGGAAGTCATATTTTTTTTCCAATAGCACAAAGCATTGTGCATTTCTTTGCTTAAAGATGTACACAATGTTTCAAAGATGTCTATTTGTGGAAGTCACCTGCTTACTACCTTTTAGGGAACTTCTACTCCCAAGTTTTCTTTGGCTGGAACATCTCTTCTTCCAGTTCAGAATCTTCCACATCACGTAATGATAGCACAGAGGTGATATGTTGCTAAAGACACATTTTGGGCATATGATATAGTAGTGTTTTAGGCTTAGTTCAGTACCTACAACAATCAGAAAGTTCCACTGTTACTGAATTTAATTTCATTGTGCTGTTAAATATTTAAGTATAATTAATTTCAGCAAGACTTAACATTGCAACCTTATAATATTTACTCAAAAGACAATTATTTTGGATTAAATAGGTTTTACACCCAATTAAGCAGATATGCCAATGATAAGACTCATGTAACCCTTCAGATATGTTAAATGACAATTCACAGCTATGCTGGCTAGAGATATGGTCTAACAGCATCTAGAATCACTTGATTCCCAGGCCAGTATATATAATTGCATCTTTAAACAAGCTGAATTTGCTTAGGAGTTTATTCAATCAGCACAAAAGCTCTGAAAATGTAAAGTGAAGCAAAAAGCTCAAAGTCTTCCTTTTGTTGTTTTTTAATCTCACAACTGTCAACTAGTTTCACAATAGGGAGGTGCTGGTCTATGCATATTTGAGGACAGAAACTTTGGAAAAATTATGTTTAAAACTGAATGTAGTTTCACAACCCCAGTGTCCATGAAAATTTTATGTAAATGATGTCAGTAATATGAATCTGAATATGCAAAATAATCTTACCATTAATACTTATTAAATTGCCCACTACAGCTTTAATGTGATGGTTTAAATAATTTAAATCATTGTCTCTTTCTTGAAATGCTAAGCAGTTTCCCAAATGAATAGAAAATCCTATAACTATGGCAATATGTCCAAATATCATTGTTTACTAGTAAGTTTCCATGGATTTAAATTCACAGAGCACCAACCATGAATTGCACTATGTTCTTTGCTTTTTCCCTTTAATTGCACATCATATAGACACAGAGAATGGACACCTACTTTAAAATCTCATCAGGTTAATTGGCTAGGATGCTCTGTATTTGTCTGCCAAATAAAACTTCATAATTTTCAAGTTATTTACTCAGTGTGCAATCTTCTAGATCCAATTAATTCTGTGGCTATTAACAAATTATGGGAAATAATTAAATTCTTATGTAATTGTTCCTGATATTGATAATAATTAAACTAAATGGGCTAATTATGGTGATTTTTAGTAGAAAAATATAAATAGTACAATACATTTTTTCTGGGTATAAGACCTACTGAGTTTGATCATTTTTTAGAATGATTGCCATGAATTCTTCCACTTATGCATATTGTTTTTCTCTGAAATGTCAAATACACTAGCTTGAGAATATTGGAAGTTCATGGTCTGGGGTAAATTTACACCGATCACCAAATCCGAGGCCAGTCCAAGGCATAAATGTATCACACAGATTCCCGAGGTGGCTAGTTACACATGGCTGAAATTGCTACAGTACATACTGCATGGCACCCAGACGGTCCAGGCAGGCCAAGAGCACATCTATACTGGTGGACCAGAATTCATCCTCTGTGTTGTTGATACTGCTGCTCCCAGATGACCATGGAGCTCTATATGAGTTCCTAAACATCTTGTTCTGACATTAGCAGAGGTACTCCCATGACCAAGAAGAAAGAGGTGTGATCAGTCCTCCTTTTTTGGTTGTGCAGCCTCTGTTTATATCAGAACAGGAGACCCATAGTCAAGAGCTTGCACAGAGCTCTATGGCTAACTGGGAGTAGAACAGTGGCAACACAGGTATGATCCAAGGAAAGGGTGATAACACTCATGTTTTGTTTGGACAGTTAATTGGTCTGATTCAGACCCAGCAAAAAGAAATACGTGGATAAAGCTCCATTGTCCTTGTCTCCAAAAGAGACAAGGACAATATTTACCCTTTCCTTGCAGCTCATACAGGGACAGTCAAAGGAACTGAAAATATAATAGACACAAAGTGGGTCTTTCCGCAGTATGCCAGCCTTAGCTAGAGTAGGGAGGAAGAAGTGGAGTCATCCTCATCTTGTTGATTTGAGGACCATTTGGTTAGATGTTCCTTTGAGTATTTTAATTTTTATCAGTCAGGCAAACTTTCATGGCTCTAAAAGTTTGTTCCTTTGCCAGTGGAAGTTGGGGAACAACAGCATGCCAAAGGGAAGAGGATCCATGCTATATTCATCATATTGTGAGATCCCAATACTGCAATTATATTGCTTCCTTTGAGGATTGATATGCTCTAAACTTAGTACTTGAGTGAACCCGGTTACTTCCCAGTTTTGTACTGATTTGGACAATACTAGTCGCCAGGATAGGCTTGATCCTGCTGTGATGTCCCAAGCTGAGGACTGAACCATACTGTCCCACTTCAAACTGCCAGTTCCCACAATTACAGAAAAATTGGGGTCTCTGGGCAGTGGTGGTTAACATTTATAAGTGGGTTGGTGCCTATAAATATGAGGATTGTAAACAGAACTCACGTGTATCACTTCTTGAAGGCTTTAACATGCCACTCCTCAATGTCAATGACTTCTTACCTGCAATAAAAATGAAAAACCTTACAAAACATGGTTCTTGGTTTTTAGAGAGATTCTTCTGAGACACAACAAAATATTATTGAGAAGTTGAATAGAGAAAATTTACCTCAAACTGTCATTTGATCTTTTGAAAAGGAAGACTGAAAAATTAAACTTGAGGTTTTCTCAACTCATTCAAAAACTAATAAAAAAACTTGAGTGTTCCAAGAATTCAATAAAAGCCTAGCAAGGGAACACTTGATGAGAGAAAGATGTGAAATCAAGTACATTTTGCAAGACAGTTTGAGAGTAGAGAGTTGAAGGAATATGACTGTTTTCCTATTATAGCTCTTCGGGGATGCTGCATTTTGTATATTAGTAATGAAAGAAGGTACTGGTGCGTAGAACACCATTTAAATAATTGAAGGGTGTTTTTTTCCTGAGGTGTCAATTTACTCTTAGTCACTGCAACTACATTGTATTATGTGAAGCCAAAGAATATCTATTTCTTTTCTTGGATAGGCCAAATGCCTATCTGCCTGTGCTTTCCCATGAAATTGGAATTCTCGCCTAGGGTGCATCTACACTGTAGAATTAGTGCAGTTTTACACCACTTTAACTGCCATGGCTCAATGTATGAAATAGGCAGCCAAATAGTGCTGCCTCATCAAACAAAACATCCAACAATTCCTTAGCATTGAGCCACAACAGTTAAAGTGGTGTCAACAGTGCATTCATTATACAGCGTAGATGCATGGCTAGGGAAGATATATGATGCAGGCTCTCTTCTCCAAATCTGCACTTTTGGGAGGTAAACCCATTGACTCAAGTTTGCACATCAAACTAGAGCTTTTCACAAACATAATAATCTCCAAATGTTGCTGGAGTACAACTCATACCAACTCACCAATGGGGTATATTCTCATAACACTTCGGAAAAGAACATTTGGACATTTGTCTTATACAGCTACATAGGTGAGCAATTTAATCTTGAGTTGGTTCCTCAAACTGCTCATCTAAGGCCCATTCTACATTGTTGTGCAATCCAGATTATCAAAGCAGATAGTCCACATTATCTGCTTTGAACTGGATGATATGAGTCTACACTGCCATATTATCCATTTCAAAGCAGATAATCTGGATTTTGTCTGGCAGTGTAGAAGGATGGCCCATACTGCAGAATTAATGCAGTTTGACCTCATTTAACTGTCATGTCTTCATCCTAAGGCATCATGGGAGTTGTAGTTTCACAACAACTTTAACTTTTTCTGCCAAGGTCCTCATCAAAATATATAACCACTAGCTGTATTGCCATGCGTTGCTGTGGCCAACCTTCCCTCCCTCTTTCTCTCCTCCTTTCTTTTTCTCCTTCCGTCCTTCCTTTTTTTCCCTTTCCCTCACTCCTTCCTTCTCTTCCTTTCCTTTCCCCCCTTTTCTTTCCCTTCTGCTTTCTCCCCTTTCTTCCTTCTCTACCTATTCTTGGACTGCAACTCCCAGCAGTCCTCCTGATCTATCTACCTACCTACCTATCTAATCAATCTGTCGTATCCACTTGGAGAATTGCTGGGAGTTGCAGTCCAGGAATAGGAAATTGGAAATATGCAGGGATTGGGATGTTCTCAAAGAAATCCAAGGAGAAGAAAGCTTGCAACTTGGAAGCAGTGCATTTGGATCATCCTCCTTTCCTAAAGAGCCTGGTCTAGGGGATGCTGGGAGCTGTAGTCTGGAAGAGAGTGTGGACATGCTATTGTGTATTTTGTAGTGGCGTCTTTTTGCGTTTTTGGCTTTTTAAGTCCTTTCTGCTGTGTTTTTCAGTGTTTTTATGAGTGATGGTCACTTATTGGCCTGATGGGTGTATTGTGTCCAAATTTCTTGTCAATTCGTCCAGTGGTTTTTGAGTTATGTTAATCCCACAAATGAACATTACATTTTCATTTATATAAATGGAGTCATGGCAACTAAAGTGGTGTCAAACTGCATAATTCTATAGTGTAGTTGCACCCATTTCAGTAAAAGATACGGGGATGAGTCATAGGTGTATAGCAGCCTTCTTCAACCCAATTCCCTTCAAATATGCTGGGAGAATAGGAGTTGTGATCCAACAGAAGTTGGGGGTAGCTGGTCTATGGTTCAAAAAAACAGATGTGATATTTCCAGGGGTGAATAACACCTTCTTTACCATACTGCCAACTACTAGCTTTTCAGGTTGAGAAAAAATCTTTTTAAGTGGGAGTGCTAAAAACTGCTGTGAGGATACTACTTTAATTTAAAGTGTGAAAAAGCCTATTTCCTCTTTCTGTTTGTGTCTTTCTTTTAACTCTAAATTGGTATATCCGCTCACTCATGGCAATTTCATGGTATTAAAACTGGGGACATTCATTATTCTCAGCATACGTTTGGCCACAGTGTTATTTATACAGCACTCGCCTCCACATAATCCACTCCTGCTCTCCTTGAAGTGCAGGAGTCAAATGAAAGGCTGAAAAACAAATATCAAAAAGTCAGTTGCACATAACTCATTTGACAGGGAATACAAAAAAGGAGGGGGAAGCAAGTCACTCAAGCCTGGCCATCCGTCTCTGCATATTCTTTGCTTAAACTCTTGAACATTGTGTTATATGACATTTTGCGTGAATGCAGCCATGCTGCCCATCCAATTTCCTCTGCTCTTGCAAATGGGTGATTATTTAAAACTGAAGAAACATTAAAACTGGTTTCTTTTGCAAATCCCATTGTTTCCTAGAATTCAAGTCCTGGTTCCACCTTTCTGAACAGGACTTTAAGCCAGTTTTAAATCCTGGTTCCACTAGGGATTTAGGCCACATAGTGGGACCAAATGCCACACTTTTAGTGGGGGGAGAGGGGGTAGCTAGAGGCTCTCCTGCATTGGCTACCTACTCAGCCCCCCCCCCCCATTTCACCCTAAACTTACCTGACATGTCTGCCTCGATCCACAGGCCCGTCCAGTAAGTTTAGAGTGGAAATAGAGGGTTGGCAGGGGCGGGTGATAGTGTCATCCCAGTTCTTTAGGCTTCTGGAGCCTAAAAAAATAGGATGGCAGTGGGGGTTGACTCATGAAATCGTGGAAGGTTGTCCCAAGTGTCAATTCCCACAGGCCTAATACCTGCAAAAATCCAGACCTTATTGAAAGGTTTGGATCTTTGCAGATGTTTTATTTTAACCCGGAGTAACTCTGGAAAGCCAGGTTTACTCTGGGTCAATCCAGATTAGCCTGAGATATCATTTGGATGCCTTAGGCTAATCCAGAACCCACCACAGATTTTGGCCCTGTCTGGAAGAGCCTTTTATTGTTGCTGTTTGTCATCGAGTTAACTTTTACTTGTGGTGGTTCTATGAATGAGAGCCTTTTACAATCCCCAATGGTTATCTGCCTTGCTCTGATCTTAAAATCTTCCTTGATTGATCAAATACACATATACTTCCTCTTTTTCTACTGCCTTTCAATTTACCAAGCATTATCATTTGTTCTAATGAATCATGCCATCTAATGATATGGCTAAAGCACAATAGTCTCAGTTTAGTCATCCTCACCTCTAGTCAAGAGTTCAATCTCAGCTTGCTTTACACATTTTCTTTTAAGCAGTCCATAGTAACTGCTGAACTCTTCTAAAACATGACATTTAAAAATATTTTTATTATTTTATCATAGTTCAATAGATTTGTTATACATTGTTTATTTTACAGCAGATTCATATTATTCAATACAACCTATCCTACTTTAACTTTTGGCATCTACTGTTATTTTTCTGCTTATACATACCGTGTTTCCCCGAAAGTATGACACCCCCGATTGTAAGACGTATCGGGGGTGTCAGGGGTCAACTAATGTAAGCCGCACCGAATAAGCCGTGCCTCGTGGCCACGCCACGCCGCCGCCGCCGCCACCGGCCCATCGGCCGCGGCACACCTCCGCGGCACACCTCCTTTCTGCCAGGCCTCCAATGGAGGGGGAAGAGAGCCAGAAGCATGGCAAGCGTGCGCTGCGCCAGAGTGACGCTGGTCGTCGCTTGCCCCGCCCGGCTCTCTTCCCACTCCTTTCCTTTCTCCAAGAAAGGGAGGGAGAAGAGAGCGGGGCGGGGCAGAGCGACGACGCGTCACTCTGACGCAACGGCGCTTTGCCATGCTTCTGGCTCTCTTCTCCCTCCCCTCCTTTTTCCTGATGAGTCTGTGCTGCAGGGGGCGATCGCGTGGTTTCCTGCAGCCCCCTCTTCGGGAAGGGAACAGAGGCGCAGAGGAGAGCCCTTTGCACCTCTCTTCCATTCCCGAAGAGGGGCTGCCAGGAGAGCGCGCCCCCCTGCAGCCCCTCTTCGGGAAGGGAACAGAGGCACAGAGGAGAGCCCTTTGCACCTCTCTTCCATTCCCGAATAGGGGCTGCCAGGAGAGCGCGATCGCCTTCAGAAAGCCTCTGGGAAGGGAACAGAGGCGCAGAGGAGAGCCCTTTGCACCTCTCTTCCATTCCCCCGAAGGGGGGCTGCCAGGAGAGCTGATCGCTGCAGCCCCCTCTCGGGAAGGAACAGAGGCGCAGAGGAGAGCCCTTTGCACCTCTCTTCCATTCCCGAAGAGGGGGCTGCCAGGAGAGTGACGCCCTGCGCCCCTCTTCGGGGAAGGAACAGAGGCGCAGAGGAGAGCCCTTTGCACCTCTCTTCCATTCCCGAAGAGGGGGCTGCCAGGAGGCGCGATCGCCCTGCAGCCCCTCTTCGGGAAGGAACAGAGGCGCAGAGGAGAGCCCTTTGCACCTCTCTTCCATTCCCGAATAGGGGCTGCCAGGAGAGCGCGGGATCGCCCCCTGCAGCCCCCTTTTCGGGGAAGGGAACAGAGGCGCAGAGGAGAGCCCTTTGCACCTCTCTTCCATTCCCGAAGAGGGGCTGCCAGGAGAGTGCGCGATCGCCCCTGCAGCCCTCTTTGGGGAAGGGAACAGAGGCGCAGAGGAGAGCCCTTTGCACCTCTCTTCCATTCCCGAAGAGGGGCTGCCAGGAGAGCGCGCGATCGCCCCTGCAGCCCTCTTCGGGGAAGGGAACAGAGGCGCAGAGGAGAGCCCTTTGCACCTCTCTTCCATTCCCCAAAGAGGGGCTGCCAGGAGAGCGCGATCGCCCCCTGCAGCCCCCTCTTCGGGAAGGGAACAGAGGCGGCAGAGGGTTCTCCTCAGCCGGCTCTCTTCCGATCAGAGAAGAGGCGGCCGCAGGCGGCGGCGGCGGAGGAGGAGGCGGGACCGAGTGACGCGGAGGCCGGGGTACGGCTTACCGTCGCCCATGTAAGCCGTACCCGAAAGTAAGGCGTAGTGGGACTTTTCGGGGGGAAAAGAAAGTAAGACGCTGTCTTACTTTCGGGGAAACACGGTATTATCTATCCCTCACCACTGTGCTCCCCCTCCCAAGCCACAGCTTTTACATATCATCTGTCCAAAATTTCAATTCTTCTTGTGGCGGTAACTTTCCTTCTTTCTTTTAAAATCCTTTTTCAATAAATTTTCTCCATTCATCTTCCAAATCACTTTGTTTCCATATACCTCTTTTAACTTTTAATATACATGTCAGCTTATCATTTATTGCCAATTTCCATAGTTCCTTGTACCACTCCTCTATTTGTAAATGTATTTCTCTTTTCCAATTCCTTGCTATATGAAGTTTTGCTATTGTTAATGAGTTTGTTATCATATGTTTATCCTCTTTTTAATTGTTTATTATTATATAATGACTAGCTGTCCCCTGCACGCGTTGCTGTGCCATCGTCTGTGGCTTACCCTTTCTACCTACATGGTGTGTGCGTGTATATGTGTGGTGATGTTTGTGTGTATATATGTGTATGTGTGTGTGCTTATGTATATGTGCATGTCTGTATGTGTGCATGTTTTTATGTATATGAGTGTGTGTGTGTGTGTGGTGATGTTTGTGTGTATATGTGTATGTTGTGTATGTGTGTTCTTATGTGTATGTGCATGTATATATGTGTGGATGTGTGCATGTCTTTATGTATATGTGTGTGGTGATGTGTGTGTATATATGTGTATAATGTGTATATATGTGTATAATGTGTATGTGTATTTTGTGTAGGTTTGTGTTTTATGTGTAGGTATATATGTGTGTTTGTGTGCGTGTCTTCATGTATATATATAGATGTGTGTGTATATATATGTGTATGTGTGTGTGCTTATGTATATGTGCATGTCTGTATGTGTGCATGTTTTTATGTATATGAGTGTGTGTGTGTGTGGTGATGATGTGTGTATATGTGTATGTTGTGTATGTGTGTGTTCTCATGTGTATGTGCATGTATATATGTGTGTATGTGTGCATGTTTTTATGTATATGTGTGTGGTGATGTGGGTGTGTGTATATGTGTATGTGTGTGTTCTTATGTATATGTGCATGTTCGTATGTGTGGATGTTTTCATGTATTTGTGTGTGTATGTGTGTGGTGTGTGCTGATGTTTGTGTGTATATGTGTATATGTTTGTGTATGTTTTCTCTTTCTTTCTGTCTCTCTCTTTTTCTCTCTCTTTCTCTGTTTTCTTCCCCTCATTTCCTTCCCCCCCCCCTTTCTGGCGAGGAGTACGAAGTGGAGGAGGGAGGAGGCGGAGGCTGGCCGGGAGGAGGAGGTGGCAGCGACATGCGGGGCTGGTGGTTCCTGTTTCCTCCTCTGCCTTCTCCGCCTCCTCCGTGGAAGAGGGTGAGGGTGGTTTTTTTTGTGTTTTGGGGGCGGGGCCGTGGGGAGGGGTTTTGCGGGGTTTTTTTAATTTTTGGTAGTGCGCATGCTCTTTCCCAAAGGGTTTTGGGAAATGTAGTTTGGAATGGCTGGGGAAGAAGGCTTGGTGAGCGTGTGAGGGATGTTTTGTGTAAAAGGTAAAGGGAATTTTGTGGGTTTTTGTTGTTGTTTTGGGGTGTTTGGAAGGGGTGAGGACGTATTGTGTTTCTTTTGGGTAGGGAAGGTGGGTAGGGAGGAAGGAAGATTGTGTTGTGGGCAGGGAAGTTTGTGGGTTTGGGCAAAGGCGCTGCGGCAGCCACGTGTGTGGGAAGGGGGCAAGGTATGTTGTTTGTTTGTTGTTTTGGGTTTTTTGAAGGGGTGAGGGTGTATTGTGGTTATTTTGGGAAGGGATGGTGGGAAGGGAGGAAGATTGTGTTGTGGGCAGGGAAGTTTGTGGGTTTGGGGCAGGGCGCTGTTGGTTAGGGATGGTGGGAAGGGAGGAGCGCTGTGTTGCGGGCAGAGGCGCTGCGGCAGCCACGTGCGTGGGAAGGGGGCATGTTGTTTCTTGGTTGTTTTGGGGTGATGGGAAAGGGTGTTGTGGGCAGGGAAGTTTGTGGGTTCGGGGCAGGGCGCTGTTGGTTAGGGATCGTTGGAAGGGAGGGGCGCTGTGTTGCGGGCAGATTTTGATTGCGGCGTGGGCTTATGTGGCGAAGTTTGTGGGATGGGGTTGCCGCGTTGTGCTGGCCATGTGCGTGGGAAGGGGGGGTATAGTGCGTTGTTTGTTTGTTTGTTGGGGTCGTGTGTTTGTGCTGGTTAGTGATCGTGGGTAGGGAGGTGTGTTGCTGGCAAGGTTTGAGTGGGGCATGCGGTTCTCTGGTGAAGCCTGTGGGATCGGGCCGCTGTGCTTTGTCTGCCGTTTGTGAACGTTCGAAACGTTTGCGCTGGCAGCAGAGCGGCCGGGGAGGGAGTTTCGTTGTCAGTTTAAGGGGGTCGGTGTTTTGGGGTGTTGCGAGGTACGTATGGCCGGTTTTTTGGGCGTTGTCTGTACCTCATTGTATAATTAGCAAGGCTGCCGAGTTTGGTGGTTTTGGGATGTTTAGTTTCGTTGTCTATATACAACATTAAACGGACTGAACAAAAATATATAGAGAGATAATAAAGCTATACTAGGACTTCTTTCTACTTTAATGTTCATTATATCCTCTATTTCCTCTAAATACTTTCCCCAAAAAATTATTTACATATTTACATTGCCACCATATATGTATATATGTTCCTGATTCTTGGCATCCTCTCCAGCAATTTTGAGAGTAGATTTTATTTATATTTGCTATTCTTACTGGTGTTAGGTACCATGACATTTTAAATTATTGAATTTTGTTCTTGTCAGTTTTCTTCATTGTGCAATTATTATGACTTATTTTGCAATATTCCTCTTCTATTGGGCCTCATTTTCAGTAATCAAAACTGAAGAAGAAAGAAACAATGACAAGACAGAAATTCAGAAAAGGTTATCTGTTGGGGTATAGCTCCCAGAATTATTGGCTTTTTTCCATCTGATTTTGGTTACTTGAAAGAAGATGGAATGGTTCTGAGGTTTGTTTTCTGGAGTGTTAGGCAATAATTGATCTCAACACTTCTTTTTACTAAGAAAGGATAGAACTTAATGCTTTCTCTGAGTCTTCACACCAGCACTTTTAACTTTGGTATGAATTTTTAAAAATACGCACCCCACAATTGCCTGGAAGAGTAGAGCAAATTTTGTCATATTCATGTATATTGACTGGATATTACCAGCTTTACAAAATTCTGTTACATTTCATTCGTTTGTTCTTCCTGGATGGATGAATCCCATTCATTGTATGCTATTCTCACACTCAAGTTACTACTCCTAGAAAGCCAGGTAGCTGCTCTGGCTGGCTCTGCTTCTGCAATCTTCAATTGTGTGCAGATCAGGCACAGCAGTTCACACTACAATTATATATTAGATGACTATATATTAGA
Source organism: Anolis apletophallus (assembly GCA_030556195.1). Taxonomy (NCBI): domain Eukaryota; kingdom Metazoa; phylum Chordata; class Lepidosauria; order Squamata; family Anolidae; genus Anolis; species Anolis apletophallus. The sequence goes on from JARBWK010000003.1 coordinate 144,966,893, forward strand.
TGACAATAATGTATGGGCATGTCCTTGAAGAGTGTTCAGAAGTTATAATTAATGCAAAATGTCATGACCAGATTGTTATTAGGTGCGCATTTTACAAACCATGCAGCACTGCTTTTTGTGTCAACTACACTGGGTTCCAATCTGTGTATGGACTCAGTTCAAGATGCCATGGTAACTGTCCTATCAAGTAACAGTGTTTGCCTTGCCTGGCTTGAGCTTCAATATATTTATTCACATACAGCAACGTGAAGAGTAGAGACCTCTCATTGGCAATGAAGATACTCACAATTAAAGCAATGGTATTCCCCGTAGTAACCTATGGATGCGAGAGCTGGACCATAAGCAAGGCTGACCAAAGGAAGATAGATGCTTTTGAACTATGGTGCTGGAGGAAAATTCTGAGAGTGCCTTGGACCGCAAGATCAAATCAGTCCATACTCCAGGAAATAAAGCCCAACTGCTCACTGGAGGGAAGAATATTGGAGGCAAAGATGAAGTACTTGGCTATATAATGAGAAGACAGGAAAGCTTGGAGAAGGCAATGATGCTGGGGGAAATGGTAGGAAAAAGGAAGAGGGGCCAACCAAGGGCAAGATGGATGGATGTTATCCTTGAAGTGACTGGCTTGACTTTGAAGGAACTGGGGGTGGCCACAGCTGACAGGGAGCTCTGGCATGGCGTGGTCCATGAGGTCACAAAGAGTTGAATGAATAAACAACAAATGGAGCCTTGCAACAATTCAAGACTTCTGGGCCCTCATTGAGATTGGTTGCAAAATTCTGAAGAAGCAGAGTATCATCAGTATATCAGCAACTCCTAATTGCAGATGACACACCCTAGAGCAGGGGTGGGCAATTATTTTTTCCAAGGGGCCACATGAGAGCCAAAAAATATTATGGAGGGCCGCACCTAAAGGCAGAACTACATGCTAATCTACATTATTTATTTATTTATTTATTTACTTACTATATATTACACATCATTAATATTAACATATTAATATATCAAGAAATATTCCTATATTATTAGTATTAATATCATAATTATTATATTATAGTATATATATAGACATTATAATATATTGAAATTCTAATATAATATTACATTATATTATTTATTATATTATTATAAAATTATTATACAATAATAATAAAAACCACTAAAATAAAATAATGCTTCCTTGTAGTCCCCTTCTCTGGAGAGTTTTATGCAGAGGCTTGATGGCCATCAGTCGGGGGTGCTTTGATTGTGTATCCCTGGGGGTTCAGCTGGATGGCCCTGGGGTCCCTTCCCTCTTGATGACTTCCTGTTCCCACCTTTCTAAAAACCTCCTGACAGAGAGCCTTTGAGATTCGTGACGGAAAAGGAAGTGATCAAACCCATTGGAAGGATGGGAAACTCAGGACCAAACTTGGCACGAATCGTCAATATGCCCAAATGTGAACACTGGAGAAATTTGGGGAAAATAGACATTTGGGAGTTGGAGTTACTGGGATGTATAGTTCACTTATTAAGGATGCTCCCTGGCTTCCTGTCCCTCCCCTTCTCCCCCCTCCCTCCCTCTCCATCGGTCACTCTGCTTGCCTGCCTGCCTCGCCCTCTCGCCCTGCCCGCTCGCCTTCCCCCGCCCGCCTGCCTGCCGGGGCCCTTAGGAGGGCCGGATAGAATCGGCGAAAGGGGCACATCCCCACCCCTGCCCTAGAGGATTTATGTTGGTAGTATCAAATCCTATAAAATGTCACAGACTAGCACCTATGAGTTTGAATAGCAATCTCTCAGCACCACCTTCCTGGAATATTTAGCCAGAAGGAATGGAACTACTGAAAAACAATGTTCCCAAATCCCACATTAGCTAAATAGCTTTAAAGGAGAACATAACTGATGGGTATCATATCTCACTGAGTGCTCTGATAGAACCAAAGGGATAGAACCAACTCCCTTTGCTCAGATAACAGAGTAGGTTATCTACTTGATAGAAAACATTGTCTGCATGTTGAAGATAAAACAGGGATCATCAAGTATTAAGGAGTCCAGTGAATGTCTCTTCAGCAGAGGTTTTTAGAAGAGGAACAAAATCATCTTTATAGCTTACACCATCTAATTAGCTAGTCCTTCCCAGCCAATCTAATTAGCCAGGATGAATATGTGCCTAACAAATAAATGACTAGCTACATTTCTCCAAGCAACTTGTCCATGTTGAGTATATTGAAACTCATGCATCTATACCACATAAGTGTATGCATCCTATATTTCCATGGGACTTATCTTCCCTGTGGAGCTCAGATCTATTAAGACTTATTTTCTCTTTAAAATGTTATTCCAAAAAGTATTTGAAGAGAATGCTCCCTAAAGAAGTGGAATGGCACTGTCTCTTCATGCCTTGTTCCAGTGGGGAAAAGAATAGAGACTTACTTTTTAAAGTTTAACCGTTTCACCCTGATCAGACCATACTCTACAACACAGCTAATTTTCTTTACATGACATTTATGGCATATGAAATATCAACATGGTCCGCCCCCCCCCCCTTTTTTTCTCGTGCTTCCCACCTTTTCTATTTATTGCCAAGTTATTTAATGATGGAACTCATCTGTATGTTTAGGTTGAAATGATAGGACACCTCACAATATTCCTCTTTTTATAGGGACACTTAATGGAAACATTCTCTCAAATAAATTGTATTATATTCCTTCCACAATAATATGAAAGCCTAAGAGAACAGACACAATGTGTTAGATGTGTGGCATTTGGATATGTGTAGGTAATCTGTGGCTTGTTAGATCCTGACATAGCTCTAATGCAGAAGACGGCTTATCTTGTTAAGCAATTATGCTGGGTTAATTGATTTGATTTGTTGAAGTTTAAACTCTGCATGAGATGTGAAATGAACAGCAGAACTGAATTCCAGTCTAACCTATGTGCTTCATCAACCGTTCCAAATAATTGTCAGCAGTCTACTGAAGGTCTTCCCAGTAAGGTATACACCAGTCTACTCTTGGACCAGATTCCTTATTTCAGACAGCCCAAAGAAATGCACTGTGATGGTGGAATGTTATTGCAAAGCTTCTGTATTTGCAATTTAATATTTTACTAGAATAAAATAATAAAATACTCCATTTATTGTAAACATAACCTCCTTTATCATGGCAATCAATGGAGTGACAGAGATCATAGATTGTCCTCACATATAGCAATCCCCTGAAATAAAATGGAGATTTAAATAAGCAAGATCTGGGTTTGTTTTTCTTCAAACATAACATTTTACTATAATTTTTCCTGTGGACCAGATCTGTTTATATACTGCAGTATTTCTTTTCTTATCTCATTTGGATATATTCCATGAAATCTTTTCCTAGCCCCATTTATTTAGGCAGTATTATGTGCTTTCCTCATTGTTTTGAAGCTGTTAATTTGCACCCATTCTGTAGCTTTATAGCATATTTCATTTTCGTAATCTCTGCTTATGTCATTTACACTTCAGTTCCTGAATACTTTAAAATGTGGCATTGTGTATTTCCAACTGCTCAATCGGCATTAAAATGTTATGAACATGCAAATCCTATTGCTGTCTCAACCAACTCTAATCCTTGCTAAAATATCATTGCCAGAGAATTTACATGGTGACACTTTAAACTGTATGTTGCTACCCTATTTTCGTCTCTGCTTCCATATTAGATGCTCAAGAATGCATGATAACACCATCCTAGCTCCATCTATAGGATTGCATTATTTATGGACAATTGCATGAGGTTCAGGGCCAGTTTTCCACCTCACCAGCAAGCCCAGATATTTCTGTTTCCTCAGTAGTTCTCTCTAAAAATACGGATAGAAAGTGGCATTGTGTCACATCCTGATACTGTATTGAAAGGGACTACAGTGGGAAACTGGTGTATTAAGTTCTAGGTATAATATCAGGTAGTTTTTTTATAGGATTCTGCCTTGTTTGGGGGCATCGTTGACTCTAAAATTGTGCTGATTTTAAAATAAAAAGTTGATGGAGGGGGTTGGGAAAATGAAGAGAGGCCTCAAGCACCATAACATGGTACCTAGGTGTCAGGAGCCGATGCCCACGGCCATCAACAAGGCCGATGGGATCCGGATCCTGACCAGCACCGTAGCCATAACAAACCCCAGCTGGCTGTCTGGGAGCAGGGAGATAGGGCCATTCCCAAGGGAGCCGCACAGCCCCGTGAGACCGAGGATATGGGCTGGTTCTCAGGGTAGGGGTATAAGAGGGCTGGGGAGGGTTGGGACGGTACTTTTTGGCTTCAACTGTTGTGTACCTGAATAAAGAATTTGGATTGACCAGAAAGCCTCCGCGTGGTTCATCTTCGGCGTTCAGCCGGCCTGACAGAAGCCAAAAAGTCATCGAGCTTTCCCGGGTGACTGGAGAAGCTCAACATGCAGGGGCTAGCGGCTGGCGGGGCACTCGCTGGCGCGGAGGCTCCATCGCCATTATGGAACCTCACGCCGGAAGAATTCAGGATGACGGAGGCCTGGAGTAAGCGGGAGAGTGCCTTCCAGGCAGGTGAAGCTGCTGCCGCCTCCCCAGGAGAGGGGAGTCCGAGAGCAGTCTCCCCAATGCAGGTGGCCGTGTTGGAGGGTCGAATGGGGACCCTGGAGACCACACTGCAGTCCCTTTCCCAGGCGTGGGATAAAAGGGACCAAGCGTTGTTAAGAGGACAACGATCCCAGTCGACATGGAGTGCTCCGGGCGCAGGTGACTTCACCTACTACACATGGATGGAGGATGGGAAGCAGACCTTGACTGCACAAGCCGCAGGACGCCCCACCCTATCCACCATAATGGAAGATGAGGCAGGTCGAGATGCCCGGGCGACCAGGCCAAAGAGGGCCTTCGGGACGGGTTTTGGGATGGAGACCCTTCATGAGGAAGGGAGCTTCGGCAGCGGAAGAACCCAGGACCTGGGGCGCTCCCCTACCCCGAGCCCCACAGCAATGGTGGCAGGATCTGGACAAGGTGCCAGCCACCTGGATTGGGAAGCACCGGGAGGTCTGGGTGAGATGTGGCAGGGCCCTCCCGCCCCTGCAGCCCCGGGACCGGGGTGGCCCTTTCCCAGGCGGGAAGAGTTTTGGGCGGAGTTCGGAGGGGAGGCCTATAGAGTGGCGTTCTTTACCACCATTGCCCGCAACCATATGGAGGACTACGGGCACACCTACCTCAGTGAAAGGGGCCGTATCCGGGCTATTGGGGCCACCTTCCGAGGCCGGGCAGCTGATTGGTTCGTGCAGTGCCACGATCGTCGCAATCCTTGCTTGCAGAATGTGGCAGCATTCCTATGAGCAGTGGAGGAACGTTTTCGGGATCCACTGGCACGAATCAAGGCCAAGGAGGCGCTCCGGGCGATCCGCCAAGGGACCCGCTCGGTGACCGAGTACACCGAGGAGTTCATGGCATTGTCCAGCAGGGTGGCAGAATGGTCGCAGGCCACCCTGCTAGAGCTCTACAAGGACGGCCTGCTCCGCGACATCCTGGAGTGGAGTCTGCACCGTGACGATCCGGGGACGCTGGATGGCTGGAACCAGTTGGCGGGAAGGGTGGAGGCGACCATTGCCCAGGTGCAGCGGAGGAAGGCACCATCGGCGATTCCGGCTAAGGCGCGGACCGAGCCCAGACGGGCCGCGGGGTCTTCGGAGGAGAGATCGAGATCGGCCAAGCCATCCCCAAGGACCGGACGGGGGCCTGCTTTGTGTGCGGAAAGATGGGCCACCGGGCGGAGAGTTGCGGACAACGCAAAGGGCCTGAGGGGCGACGCCCCGTTGTGGCGACAGGTCGAAGAGTGGAGAGCATGGCAGCGGCTTCTGAGGGGGTGAGTCCCGGACCCCACAAGAACATTTACTGCCCGATCGAACTCTGGAGGAAGGGGGGCTTCACCAAACATCGGGCATTTGTGGGCAGTGGGTGCACCGAGAACATTGTTTCCCCCGAATTGGCAAAGCACTTAGAGTGAAAAAGTGCAAACCTTGCCAGCACCTATAGAATTTGCCCAGCTTGATGGGTCATATGCGGGGGGAGGGCTGTTCCCTTTGGGCACAGAGGGGTTACGGCCCGGGTGAGGCCATGGGAGGGTGTGGTTGACTTCGTCATCGCATCCACAGACCAGGAAATTGTACTGGGGACCTCCTGGTTGGCGCAGGCCAACCCCCAAATAGATTGGCAGAAGGGGACTGTTACCTGCAAAGCCCCTGAGGAGGGGAAAGGTCCCAAGCAAAACCCTGTCAGCCCAGGGGGCCTTGTGGCCATCCCGGAGGTCCCTGTAGAATACCAGGATTACTCCGATGCTTTCAGCCCTGAAGGGGCCGGCCACATGCCGCCCCGGAGAAATGTGGAAGGTATTCATTTACCTGAACCTGAACTATCTTTCCTGAATTCCCATTAACATATCTACTATTGACTTTCCCAATCAGAGAAGGAGGTACTGGAGAGCAGATTGATGGGCTTGGAAAAGGGACTCATAGAGGCGTCTGACTCCCGATAGTTGCCCTGATTCTACCCTTGGAAGAAGGATGGAGCCCCGCGGCTCTCTATAGATCACCGCCAGCCTCACGCGGTTAGCTAAACACTGAATTATAAAAATTTATATTTGTATATTGGCCAGTGGGATTGTCTGTTTTTCTTCACTGTAAAGCTTTTGGCTTTATTACCTCCATATGGCTGATAAGCCCAGCGGACTGTTTGAAGCACCATGTCCCCTGGGGCTCTTCCAATGGACCGTCATGATGGTTCGAGCCCCAGGGATTTTCATGCAACTAAGGTGAAGTGTTGCATCTCTTCAAGACCTGAGGTTAGTGTCCCGGTCCAAACCAACACCTGAGGGAGGTCCTCAACGGTTGCGGCAGGCCATCAAACTCCCCAAGTGCAAGTTTTAGGGAACAGATCGACTTCCTGGGTTACAGGATCTCAGGGAGGGGATAGCTATGGATCCTAAGGTTCCAGGGGTGGGAGGCTCCACAAACCCTTCAGTTCCTGTCTCTTTCCAACTTCGCATTCAAGATGTGCTGAGGGAACGGCCAGGGGGGCTTCCCCTCCCCGAGGACACCAGCCAGCCAGCTCTAAGTTGGTTCGTCCCTGCTTCACCTTGCCAGGACCCTGCTTCATCTACGACAAAGCTGTGCCTAGCCTTCGCGCCAGGTCACTATTGGAACCGGACAGAAAAGCCTGAAAGACCTTTCCAGCTAACGCTGAAACCGGAGGGATCTTCGCAAGATGTTGCTCTGCCCTGTGTCCAAGAAAGCCTTCCTGGTCTTTCTGCGTGTGGTCAGGAATCCAAGGAAGACGGCCTAGCTACCTGTTGGCTCGCTATCCAACGCCTGCCTGGATACTTTCCACTGCAAGGTAGCTGCTTGCTGCTAAAGCTAAGTCTTAAAGGGAACCCTGCGTCAAGTCGAGTCAAGACATCAGCGGTAAGCCTTTTGAGCTTGTTAAGTGTTGCTGTGGAATCACTTGCTAATGACTGGACATTGTCAGTTAAAAGGCTAAAGCTAATAGCCTCACTGCCTTCGGGCAATCAAGGCCTTACATCTGTAATCCTGCCTTTGTTTGCAACAAAAGACTACAGCGAATTGCTAGCCACTTCATCGCAGCCACAGTAATTTAACAGGACTTTTAGGGACCTTCTTTACACCCAGTTTGAGTTTCAAGATTTCCTTCGCATGGGATTCTATCTGTGAAGGAGCGGTATTACTTCCACATTGACTTTGCCTGCAGTACCTAAAGCCGCCAACCTTCTTGCGCCGGTTGGGGGCTCAGAGACTATCTATCGCATCCCACATTTGTTCCTGAATTTCCTCCGCTTGAGATCCTGCTGTTGCGGATCCTCAAGCCTTGCTCCAGTATTCATCTGCTGATCTTTCCTGCATTCTTCTACGGAGCTCAGCCTTCTTTCACCGGCTGGATCTCCACAGAGATCATCTATCTGAACCCAGCCTTGCATTGGCCAAACGCTTCCCTGAATCCTCCCTTTGGCATCCGGCTTGATTCCCGTCAGCGGCTCTATTGCAACGGGTCGCTGCAACCTTGCTGTTCCTGTTTTGCTACGGGACTATTTACTCCTTGCTGATCCCTGTTAAGCTGCTATCCAAATGCCCTATAAACCTGTAGATCTTGCCTGCTACTTTAAAGGCACTATATATGCCTTCAAGCCTTCTATTATTTCCTGCACAATAAAACCCGGTTGTACCCTTGCTCTTGTGTGGTCTCCAGAGAGGTCAAGTGCCAGGGCCCACAGTAGGGGGCGACATTCACCCAGGCGCCACTCCTAATCCACTCTGACCAAGAGAAGCCATTCACGGTCCAATGCGATGCTACGGATTGGGCGTATGGTGGGGCCCTCCTCCAGGAGGACGCACAGGGCAACCTCAGGCCCTGCGCATACTTTTCCTGCAAGTTCAGGGGGTGGAAAGAAAATGGCCCGTATGGGAGAAGGATGTGTTTGCTGTTACGTTCGCATTGCAAACATGACGTCACTTTTTGGAAGGGGCGAAGCACCCCTTCATGGTGCTAAGGGACCACCGGAACCTAATGTACCTTAGGTCCCCCCAGAAACATTCGCCCAAACTGGTTCGGTGGGCCCAGTATTTCTCCCGATTCAACTTTATCATACGCCATGTGAAGGGGAAAGATAACGTAATAGCAGATGTCTTGTCCCGATACCCCTCTCCAGGCCCCATGCCCATGCGAGGGCAAGAGAGCGTCTTTTCCAAAAAGCAGGGGGGGTTGGTAGCCCAGACCCGTTCCTGGGCGCGCATGGAAGCGTAGGACAGGAAGAGCCTCGAGAAAAAACCCATAGGGGTGTGGGAGGCTGCACTGCTCAAAGGGTATGAGGAGGACGAGTGGCTCACCAATAACCAGAAGAACTGTCAACTCCAGAATGGGTTCTGGTTTGCCCAGACTAAGCTATACATTCCGTTAGCGCTCCGAGTAAGGGTCTTAGAGAGGAGCCACGACCATAAAAGCGCAGGGCACTGGGGCCTCTTACAAAGACCTTCCTCTCTTAGGCAGAATTACTGGTGGCCAGGGATGATCGGGAACCTGGGGGGACACCAAGTGGTTTGCCGACCGTAACGCGACAACCAGATATATCAAAGGCTCCAGATATATCCATCGTATATGGGCAGGAAGTCCCCCCCCCCCCCGCCCAGGCTTCCAAAATGGGACGGAGTTATGTAACTGGTATTTGACACCTAGGGTCTGTGTAATCCTTGAGTTATGTAACTGGTATTTAGTGTAATTCGTAAGTTTCATATGGAGTATACAATGTCATCTGAGCTCTGTGAGTGCAGCATTTTTTCAAAAGAATCAGTGTTCAAGGATTGGGATATTAACTGAGATACCAAGATACTTGTTTATAAAACTATTATCCTTTCAATTCTAATGTACGCTTGCAAAACATGGATCATCTACAAACATCACTCTCAACTTCTGGAAAGATTCCATCAGCCGCTCTGAGTCCCCCCTCGGGGGTTGAGAAGAGCGGGGTAAAATGCAATAAATAAATAAATAAATAAATCAGTGTTGCTTCTGAAAAATCCTGCAAATCTCTTGGGAAGAAAGGCGGACAAACATCCGCTTTCTGGAAGAAGTAAAGACCAGCAACTGAAGCGATGATCCTCTGCTATCACTGGACTGACCATGTTTTCCGAATGCCCTATCACCGTCTCCCAAACTTTGCTCTCAGCTCATAAATAGAAAACAGAATATTAGTGGACAGCAAACAGATTTAAAGATGGCCTTAAAGCGAACCTTTTAAAATGACCAAAGAGGATAAAATTAGGATGGCAGAAAATCAGAAAAAAATGGAGAAAAATGTTCAAAAAGTGGAATCGAGAATCTCAAAAACAGAAGAAGCTCAAGAACGCCTTGAGTATAAGGACTTGGAATTTCAATTACGATTTCGAAATTTGCAGGAGAAAAGTAACCAGGATATACGAGATGTAATAACCAAATTAACAGCATCATTGCTAAATAAGGAAGAGTGAGAGATGGCGGAGGAGATAGACAGGGTGTATAGGATTTCAACGAATTTCTCAAGACAAAACAAGATGGCTAGAGATACCATTGTGCACTTCGTGAAAAGAAGAACTAGAGACGAAATTTTGAGAAAGAACAGCAAAGCACCAATGTATTACAAACAGAATAAAGTTGTTATCATGAAAGAATTCCCTCAAACAATGTTAATTAAGAGAAGGAAATACTTCTTCCTGACGGACGAATTAAAGAAATTACAGATTAGATTTAGATGGGAGAAACCTGAAGGGATAATGGTAACATACAAAGAGCAAAGGAGATGGTTAACCTCAGAAGAAAAAGCGAAGCATTTTTATGCGGAACTGAAAAAGGATCACAAGTTGACGCCTACTGAGAGAGGGGGGAAACAAAAAAAGAGAAGGTTTGACATAATGGATTTTTAAAAGTCCACAATGGCAAGTGGTGATGCAGCAGCACCAGTAGCGGATGACGAGGAAGGCGAACTGGAAGAAGAACTAGAAGAAGAAGAAAATGAGGGATGATCTAAGACAAATTAAATGCCTATCAAATAATGCAAATGGAATCAACTCGCCATCTAAGAGGAAAAAAATGTTTAGACAAATTAAAAAAGGGAAATTTTTGATATTGTTGCAATCCAGGAAACCCATATCGCTCAAAAACATGAGGCGCATCTAATCCAAGAAAAGTTAGGGGAAGAATTTGTTTCTGCAGCCCAGAATAAAAAATGGAGTGGTTATTTACGCAAAAGATTATCTCATACCAGAGCTGGCCTTCAAAGACACGGAGGGAAGAATGATCGGAATTTGGATTAAACAGGGCCAAGAGAGAATCCTAATATGTAATATTTACGCTCCAAATGGACCAAAAACAAAATTCGCAGCATCACTAGAGACAAAAATACAAGAATTAGACTATGACAGCTTGATTATAATGGGAGATTTCAATGGGGTAATGCACATGAGAAAAGACAAAACTAAGAAGCAGAAAGCTAAAAAGCGCGAAGAAATTAGTTCATTACCGAATAAATTTCTAAGCCTCAAAAAAGATTTGGATTTGGATGACGCATGGAGAATACACAACGAAACAGTTAATGATTATACATTTTATTCCAACAGACATAAAAGCTGGTCTAGGATTGACATGATTTGGACATCGAAATCAATAACATCACGAATAGATGAAATCAAAATTAAACCAAGGGACATATCAGATCATGGAGCAATAGAAATGACTCTGAATTAAAAAAATCCCAACTAGAAGATGGAGACTGGATGACAGTTTGCTAAAATCGGAAGAAGACATAGTAGATATAAAAGAAGCATTGAAGCAATACTTTGAGATAAACAATAAACCGGATATGAAGGTAGAAACACTCTGGGACGCTGGAAAGGCAGTGTTGAGAGGTATTTTTATTCAAAAAAAAGCGAAAAAGAATAAAATAAGAAATCAAGAAATTCGAAAACTAAGGACATAGAAACAGAAGAAAAAATCTGAAGAGACTACCCTTGAATAGAGAAATTAAAAAGAAATTAGAAAATTTGAGTAAACAAAAAAACTCATTAGAATTGGAGGAGGTATCTAAACAGTTGAAGTTCATAAAGAGAATTTCAGAATGCAAATAAACCTGGTAGATGGCTAGCCTGGAAATTAAAGAAGAAAAAACAAGCTAATCAACTAATAAAAATTATAACGAAAGAGAAAGAGCTCACTAAGGATAAAGAAATATTGGAAGAATTCCATAAATTTTATGGAAATCTCTACAAGAAAGAAGAATGTAATATGGAGGACATAATGAACTATTTGGGGAAACAACATTTGGAAAAAAAATTCAGAAGACGACAGAGAGGCATTAAACAAGGAAATAACGGATGAAGAAATAAAAAGAGCAATCAAAAAATTAAATGCCAACAAAGCTCCGGGTCCAGATGTATTCACAGCGGCATTTTATAAAACAATGAGAGAAGAATTGATGCCATATCTCAAAAAACTTCTGAATAAGATATTAAAAGAAAGTAGCATACCGGACACCTGGAAAGAGGCCAATATTATATTTATTTACAAAGAAGGATCAGATGGTACGGATGTTAGGAACTATAGACCCATTTCATTGTTGAATCTAGACTACAAAATATTCACAGACATCCTTAGTGAGAGGATGAAAATCTTTTTGAACAAATGGATAGGAGACGAACAAACAGGCTTTCTACCAGGGAGACATCTGAAAGATAATGTGAGAACTATATTGGATATAATAGAATTTTATGAACAACACCACCAAACAGAGGTGGCACTGATGGCCCTGGATGCAGAGAAGGCCTTCGACAATTTGAACTGGAACTTTTTTAAAGGATTATTCAAATAAATTGATATTGGGTATCAGTTTACAAATGCTATAGAAGCAATCTACAGCATGCAAAATGCAACTTTATGGATCAATGGCCAATCTTCGGAAAAGATAAAAATAGAAAAAGGTACACGACAAGGATGCCCCCTATCACCTCTTATATACATCATGGCCTTAGAGATACTATTAAAGAACATACGAGAAGATGACGCACTTCCAGCGACTAGGGTGGGAAAGCAAAATTATAAATTCAGAGCATTTGCTGATGATTTGATATGCATAGTCAAAGAACCAAGAACAAACATTAAAAAATGGATTGATAAGATAGAAGAATACGGTCACCTAGCGGGCTTAAAACTAAATAAGGCAAAGACAGCAATACTAACAAAGAATATAACAAAGAAAAATCAAACTGAACTAGAAGAACTTACAGAAATGCGGATAACATCAAGATTCAAGTACTTGGGAATACAAATAACAGCGAAGAATTCCCAATTAATAAAGAATAATTATGAGGAAAAATGGAAAGAGATGTCGAAGAATCTAGAAAAATGGAACCAATTGAATTTATCACTTATGGGGAGGATTGCAACAATCAAAATGAATATACTACCCAAATTTCTCTTCCTATTCCAGAACCTCCCGATTCTTAGGACTAACAAACTATTTAAAGACTGGAACAAAGCAATACTAAAATTTGTCTGGAAAGGGAAAAAACTGAGAATCAAATATGATCATTTAATAGGAATGAAAAGTAAAGGAGGATTTGGTTTACCTGATCTCAGACTGTATTATGAAGCATCAAGTATAACCTGGATTAAAGATTGGATATTGTTAAAGAGGGAAAATGTTTTGGCTTTGGAAGGATTCGATCTAAGGGTAGGATGGCATGCATACCTATGGTATGACCAGGGAAAAAAAGAAAAGAATTTTAATAACCATTTTATAAGAGCTTCTCTACTCAAGACATGGCAGAAATAAAAAGGGTGACTTTATAGGAAGACGCCGTTGTGGTTATCCCCATTGGAAGTGGGACAGAGAAGATTACTGGGATGGTCTGAATGGCCGACTTATAAAGTTTTATTGAAAAAAGATAAAGATGAATTCTGCCTTAAAACAAAGGAGGAAATAACCAGTAAATTCAAATCATTCTCCTGGCTACAATACTTGCAGATAAATGAGTATTTGAAAAAGGACAAGGATAAAGGTTTTGCGGAAAAGGATGATTTTTATGAAAAAATAGTAAAAAGGGGAAAAAAGAATATTACAAACATTTATAATATACTACTAGAATGGGCAACAGAAAAAGAGACTGTAAAAGAATGTATGATAACTTGGGCAAAAAATATCGGAAGATCAATTAAAATGAATGAGTGGGAAGAAATTTGGCAGAAAAAGAACAAATATACATATGCCACGGATCTAAAAGAAAATTGGTATAAAATGTTCTACAGATGGTACATGACACCTCATAAATTGGGACTAATGTATAAAACAGAAAATAGTAACTGCTGGAAATGCGAAAAGGAGGTGGGAACATTTTACCATATGTGGTGGACATGTCCTGGAGCGAATCTATTCTGGAGGAAAATACATGAATTATGTGAAAAAATATTGAAAATAAAATTTAGTAGGAAGCCAGAATACTTTCTGTTAGGCTTAACAGACGAAGAGATGAATTTAGATTTGAACCAAGACATTTTACTTACATACTTGACTACGGCCGCCAGAATGGTTTATGCAAAAAAATGGAAACAAAAAGACCTACTCACAATGGATGAATGGCTAAGAAAAGTCGATGACATAAAAGATATGGACAAATTAACTTTTGCCTTGAAAACATCTTATGGAAGACCCATCAAGAGAACTTATATGAGAAATTCAAAGAAAATTATGAGGAGGAAGAATGGATGCAAGACAAAGGATATTCCCAAAGTGGACGATGAAAATAAACGGGAATGATTTAAAAGGGGTAGCCGAAGGATAGAAACTAAAGAAACAAAAACAAGGACTAATATGCACTAAAAGAAAATTTGGAAGTCAGAAACTCCCTCCCCCCCCCCCCCAGATGTTCCTAAGTCTTACCCTACCCATTCCAACTTCCCTTTTCCATACCAGAATCATTCCTATTTCTTTCCTAACCCAACACTATTAGATAGAATGTTTTGTTTTTAATGTATATATGGAAAAAACCTTGGAAATAAAAATTACACAAAAAAATTACACAAGAACTGGGAAGCCTTGGCCCTCGAATGTTCTAATTGGAGGTCAGTATTTACTAACAGTGCTGTGGATTTTGAAGAGGTAGGAATAGAGGACAAAGGACGAAATGTGCTGGGAGGAAGGTGATGTAACTAAGGCATGTACCACCGTAGCCAGATCTGGGTTCTCAAGAAACGGGTACAGTTGGCACACAAGTTTTAATTGTGCAAAGGCCCTCCTGTCCACCACAGATACCTGGGCCTCCAGGTTCAATGCCGAATCCAGGAGGACCCCCAAACTGCGAACTTGTGTCTTCAAGAGGAGTGTAACCCCATCCAGCACAGGCTTGATACCTATTCCCTGGTCTGCCTTCTGACTGTTCAAAAGCACCTCTGAATTGTCTGGATTAAGTTTCAATTTCTTTGCCCTCATTCAGTAAATTACTGATGACAGGCATTGGTTTATGGTCAGAACAGTGTCCTTGGCATTAAGTGGAAAAGAGTAGTAGAGCTGGGTAGAAGACAATCATATTCATTGCCAATAGATAAGTTTCATATGGAGTAACATATTAAGGCCTCAATTCTATGATGGTGAACACCTTTTTCAAAAATGGGTGCTTTCAATACAGCAAGTAAAGAAATACAGACAGATCAAATAGAGATGCCTTTTCACATAAACAATGCTTTTATTCACCGTTTCACTTCTGTACACAGTGATGTTCTCAGTAGTCTCAGATAACCCTTTATTTATTGCAGGTATGAATCCTATTGGTACTCTTAAGTAAAGTTGACACATTGTATCAACAGGATTCACAGATGTGTTGACTAATTATTCTGCCCTCCATTCATTGCATCTACTCTAGTTGGGACTACAAGTAGGAATCAGGCTGAAATCACCTTGCTAATCTACTATGTACAGCTGATGAAACAGTCTTGTGCCTATGGAAGTTTATGGCTGATAAAGCTACTAGCTTTCTTTATGTGTGGTTGTATATGGCCTTTTAAAGAGATAATGTACGCCTACTGCTTCTCATTGTTGCACGTAAGCATATCTAATTAGTTTTTTGTTTACTCATCTTATGCTAGTGATCATGAATAGCAGAGAGAAACTGGACTGGGTAAATTTATGAAGGTTATTTTATGATCTAATCTCTCACGTTAATGTTCTTTCTTTTCTTGTCAAGTAAACCTTTGATGAAGCGTTTCTTTTATGGTTCCTCAGTTTTATTCCCTGTTCAAGTCAGAAGGCATATTTAGATGTATATTTTAATAACTGTTGAATTTATTAATGTTCTGTTCTTATTCATTTTTGTATGATTGTAATGTTTGTTTATATCCATAATAAAAGTGCAAATATGTATATGTGTGGCTGGGGTGCCCACTCTCACATATGGGCTCCCACTTCCACAAACAGCTATGATCCCCATCCATGAGGAGCCACCAAAGGTCCTCACTTCAATGCCAATGCAGGTTACAGCAAGTGCCGTGAACATGTACAACTCCTGCCAGTGTCCTCTATAAACACAGGACTGCCCACCACCCAAGTGTAGGCTTTCATACGGGGACAATTTCATCCTAGATTTGATGTGTTTACTCCACCACAAACATCTCAGATTTTTTGATTCTCTCTACTGGTGTGGCATTTGCATGGTCCCACCCACTGCCTCTTCCATAACCCTTTCCTACTCTTTTATATGGCGCACAGCAAACAGAGCAGAATTTATCAGCAACTGAACATACTGGAGGGGTTTGGGGGAACTGACCTTTATTTCTCGAAGTTGTAGCGCACTTACATCCAGATACACCGTGACTACAGGTCTGGACCAAGCTTGGCACACAGAACCCCCATGACTAACGCAACCTATTGGAGGTATTTGAGGGGACCAACCCACCATACTGGGAGCAGTAGTTTATTCTGCAGCCAGAGAGTACACTGAACCTCACCAATGATGCATCCAGACCAGTGGTTCTCAACCTGTGATTTTCCATGTGTTTTGGCCTACAACTCCCAGAAATCCCAGTCAGTTTACCAGCTGTTAGGATTTCCAAGAGTTGAAGGCCAAAACATCTGGGGACCCACAACTTGAGAACCAGTGCTCTAGAGCAAACTTGCCCAACATGACAAACTTGAACTACTGATTGAGTTCCTCAGAGTTAAACTGGTCTGATGTGAGTTGTAGTTCACCCACAACCCTATGCATTTTGGACAATTAAAAAAATCAACTTCTTCAAATAACGCCGGGTTCCCAAGCTGGTAAATAATAAAAAGGGGTTGGGTGGAATGGAAGATTCTACTCTAGAGGGACTGAGCTACATAATAAGGTGCTTAACTCTAGTCCCAAGCAGAGAATCATTGGTTACTGTCAAATGTCACATGCACTGTTGCTACAAAAATGAGACTTCTTTCTACTAAAGCCCAGTGTGTACCAAATAACATTGATTTGGACAGCTGGGAAACCCCTTAGGATATTTGTGACCCTGAAAATGCCCTCCGGGAGAAGATGAGATCCCAATGGGACACAGATGTAGTTGTCCTCTGTATAATGCAGGAAAAAGTACATAATTCTTGATGGTAAGGAGGGATTCCCTTGACAATTAAACTACCTTGTGATGCCATCTAATAAAAAGAAAGGCTTTTTTGTAGATGTAATCCAAAATTTAGAAACAATTTCCAAACAAGGTGGTTTACATATGCATCAAATTTGGAAATGGGCCAATCCTGGATGCTGTGTGCCAGGAATGTCTAGGATATATGAGTAGTGAGAATATAAACAGTTGCTAATTGAATAATTAGGGAGCTATTTTGGTTTTCAACTTAAGTCTGTCAAATGTAGAAAACATGTGTATACATCTTGCCAAATTTTGGGAATATGCAACAAACATTATTTCACAGATATATATAAAGAGAATTTCAAACTGAATGCAAGCATGTTTCAGTTCCTTTCTTTATGTATTTTCTGCAGAGTATGTGTGGATGTATATACTGGGACATATTGAATTTTCATCCACAAACTTGTGCATTCCGGGACTGTGGGGAGCATTGTATCTATGGATTACAGGAACTTTGATTACTACCTTGATCCTTGATGACTTTCCCTTTAACACCGGTCTGTATATTGTTCCTTTTGAATCTTTCCCTTGTGTACCCCTCTATATTGATGAAGGCATGAACTGTATTTTGGGTCTACTACTGTGTTGAATTTCAATATATGCCAATATTTGATATGATATGTGTAATTATGAGCCGATGCATCAGCCTTTGAGAGTTTAAGAATATATTCCAATTAATAATTTTGACTATTTAATGCATTACATGTCCCTTTTGTGGTCTAGTGTATGTATACAAAAACATACATACTGTGTGTTACATCTCCATTTCTTACAGCTAATATTATTTATAAAAATATTACATCATCAAAGACATTTGGGCAGCTGGGAAAAACAGATCCACTCAATAAAGTTAAGATACTTATAAAAGCCAAAAGAGAACCTTCTACCTACCCAGAGGAAACCTTTTTCCATTATTTTCATTACAGGAGACTGGAATGCTAAGGTGGGAAGTCAAATGACAACAGGGATTACAGGCAAGCATGGTCTGGGACAACAAAATGAAGTGGGACATAGGCTGATAGAATTTTGCCAGGGAATCTCATTGTGTATAATGAACACTGGAAAAATCAACTTATATCCCCATACCAAAAAGGGCATTGCTAAAGAATGCTCAAACCTTCGTACAGTGGCTCTTATGTCTCATGCTAGTAAGGTAATGTTCAAGATCCTGCAAGGAAGACTCCAGCAATAAATGGAGAGAGAGTTGCCAGTTGTAGAAGCTGGGTTTGGAAAAGGCAGAGACCAAATTGCTAACATCCGCTGGATAATGGAGAAAAGCAGGGAGCTTCAGAAAAGACATCTATTTGTGCTTTATTAACTATTCTAAAGCCTTTGACTGTGTGGATCATAATAAATTGTGGCAAGTTCTTGGTGGTATGGGTATACCAAATCACCTTGTCTCTCTGCTGAGGAATCTGTATAATGACCAAGTAGCAACAGTAAAACTCACCATGGAACAACAGACTGGTTCAAGATTGGGAAAGGCAAATGACAGGGTTGTATACTCTCACCCAACCTATTCAACTTGTATGCAGAATACATCATACAATGTGTGGGGCTTGATGAATGCAAGGCTGGGGTTAAAATTGCTGGAAGAAACATTAACAACCTTAGATATGCAGATGATACCACTTTGATGGCCAAAAGCAAGGAGGAGCTGAGGAGCCTTCTAATCAAGGTGAAAGAAGAAAGTGCAAAAGCTGGGTTGAAGTTAAACATTTAAAAATCCCAAGATTATGGCAACCGGACTGATTGATAACTGGCAAATAGAGGGAGAAAATGTTGAGGCCATGACAGACTTTGTATTTTTAGATGCAAAGATTACTGTAGACACAGAGTGCAGCCAGGAAATCAGAAGACATTTACTTCTTGGAAAGAGAGCAATGACCAATCTCGATAAAATAGTGAATAGTAGAGACATCACACTGGCAATGAAGATCCACATAGTAAAAGCAATGGTATTCCCCGTAGTCACCTATGGATGTGAGAGCTGGACCATAGGGAAGGCTAAGCGAAGGAAGATAGATGCTTTTGAATTGTGGTGTTGGAGGAAAGTTCTGAGAGGGCCCGGGACCATGAGAAGTTCCAACCAGTCCATAGTTCAGGAATATAAAGCCCCACTGCTCATTGGAGGGAAGGATAGTAGAGGCAAAGATGAAGTACTTTGGCCACATCATGAGAAAAAAGGAAAGTGTAGAGAATCCAATTATGCTATGGAAAATGGAAGGAAAATGGAAGAGGGGCCGACCAAGGGCAAGATTGATGGATGGTATCCTTGAAGTGACTGACTTGACCTTGAAGGAGCTGGGGGTGGTGACAGCCGACAGGGAGCTCTGCCGTGGGCTGGTTCATGAGGTCATGAAGAGTTGGAGGTGACTGAACAAATGAACAACAACAATGGGATTTAAAGTCACAGTCAATGGAAAGTAGAATTTCAGCGATCAACTAGAAAAAAATCATATGAGTTTAAAAAACAGTGTTGGAAATTGGGAAAATGGATTTAGCCTAATGCAGGAAACAGAAGACATTAATGATTAGATAGTCAGTAACAAATTGAGTAGTGGGAGTTTCCTCAGTAGTTGAAATGCATAGTGTGCTGTCATTATTATTGTTTTTGATGTTGTTATTTCCTGCTTCTATCTTCTGATTTAGATGCAAAGTGACTCACAAAATTTAAAAACATTTAAAAACATTTGAAGATTTGTGTCCTGTCCTATTTTTATTTTTGGTGTATTAAACCCTTTATACTTTCCATTTATGGAATTGTTCTATATGAAGGAGTGAGTTACCCTCCATTCTTCAGGCCATTCGGTCCACACCCCAGGAAGCAAAGCCAGGCTTCAAAAACATCATTTTCCCATTTCTCAACTCATGTCAAAATTGCTCTCCTGCAGTTCACAACTCGGCATGGAGTCTTGAAGCTTGCAGACACTCTGCTTGTTCTGTGTTTTGCCCCTCTGCAGGCTGACTCTTTCTCTTTTTATATGCCTACCCTGGCCCTGTAGTCTTCCTTTGTTTGAAGGTGATTACCTCATTTGTTCTGCCTCAGTTAACCAGAATACCTCTCTATTGACAGTCACCTGTGCTCATCCTGTGGCTTCTGCTATCCTTTCTCCCACTCTTCCTTACAGAGCAATCCCATGGCTTTGCTTGTGCAGCAACCTACTAGCAGTGGTATAATGTCAGAAGAGCTTAGTTTAGATTCAGTGAGTTCTCAGCAGAAATAGCTAAGAAAACCAGTGCATGCCATATGAAAAGGCTTCTTGCCATTCCCCTGCTCATAAAACTGCAAGTCAACAACTCCCCAAGCAGACAAAGTTAATCAGATGCTGCAGAGTTCATCCAAATGGTGTTGCTGAGGGGAAAGAGACAGTTTTTGGTAGAGTTTAAAAAATAAATTTTCTTCACAGAATTTTTGAGCTAAAAGAGATTGCAAAGAGAGCAGATGTATTGCCTTCCATGGCAAAAGCCCCTTTTTGGACAGTGCTTTGTTGGAAACAGTCATTGCCTTCTTTGATTTTTAACTGATGCTGTGTTGGCATTCCCAATCTAACTTTGATTGACCATTATGTGTGTGCCCCTTCAAGCTGGATGTCAACTTATGGTGACAGGCAAATTGAAGGGACAAAAACATGATCAGCCTAAATTACCTATGAATTTCTTTGGCCTATCTTAGGCAAAGAATGTTTAGAGGTCATTCTTTATATCATCTAGTATCATTGGTAGTTTTGTTACATAAACAACTGATTGTGCCTTTAGCTTCCAAACTCAGATGAGATCTGGTGCCTTTAGAGCAGATTTCAAATCTAAAAAACACTGTAGCTCGCAGAGCTGGAATGTAAGGTTATGACATTAATTCTAGGTGAGACCTAGAGGAGAGATGGCCTCCATGCTTTTCTTGAATGATTATAAATTCATAATTAGAGGGAACAAGATTATTCTTAAATATATTTAAACATTGGTTTCTATAAAACAAAGTCCCCGTCCCCCCCATTGTTTTCTGCACAAAAGTGGATCTAGGTCCGATTTTTCCTTATGCAATTTCTTTGGGAGTTTTGAATAACAATACAATTTCTGTCAAAACATAATGATCTGTGAGTAAAGTTTGTGTGCACACATGGACACATGTATATACATCCTCAGAAGACCCTGCCAAGAGTGCCTCGAGGAGCAGATTTTGAATATTTTAAAAGGACAGTAAATTTTTAACTATTACATTTGTTTTAATTGCATTTATACTATTAGAGATGGAGAGAGGGGTTTGTGGAGTGTTACCTATTTCCTAAAATAATTTGATGGGCATTGAGTAAGGTTCCTAGTTTTCAGGGTATGGATCCTCTTTTCTGGTCATCTGAGGAAAGGTAAAAAATCTCAGGGTAAGAGCACTGTCCTGAAAATCTCTCTCCATTTCAGTGCATTTGTCTTGTGTAAATACTCTTTTTTTCCTCTTTGACTGGCATACTCTATCAAGTCGTGGTTGATGGTTAAGATTTCGTGCTTAATGCCTACCATATGATCCCCCTTGTAACATCACCACAGTCCACCTGTGACCTCATAAAGGGTCATATGATGGTCTCAGGTTATGGTATGAAAAATCTCAAGAGCCTGGGATATTCCTCACCAAGCAACATTAGACTTACTATACTCCTTTCACATGGGAAGTTCATTTGTGTTCTGGGTAAGGCAGAAAAATGTATTTGGTTAGCACAAACCAGTATAAAAATGTCTTTGGTTAGCACTTTTAACCAATATAAAATAAGAAAAAAATAAGAAAAATAAAACGACAGCTCTTCGTTCACTGCCTGCAAGTATTCTGGAAATTTCATTTGAACTTTTTACTTTTCTGCTCTGAACCATATGACATCCTGCTTTGTATTAGAGGGCAGTGTAAATACTGAAGGTAAAATTTTCAAATGAGCACTTTTAAAACCCCAGTGATGCCAGTCATAGCACTAAATGTGAACTTAATTTAATGGGATGTAAAAAGGCTCAGCTTTAATTAGATTCTACTTAGGATTTCCTAGTTATTCATTAGCAGTCTGAATATCCAGTGGCATGGAAGCAAGTATGAATGGCAAGAGTGCAGTTTTGCAGTGTAAATACAAATAAGATGGCTTCAGCCCTGAGCAGAATATACTTGGGATTGTTTATACTTTTTCAGTGTGTCAGTATAGCTGGGTTCTAATTTCCTTCCTCAGTTTGGTGCTGTAAGCCTTGGTAATGCTGCCTCTATCCTTCACAAATCAGAAGGTTTATCACGTAATTTTTCTGCACTTGAATGAGCACTTCAGCCTTAATGAAAGAAAAACTTTGGCTTGCTTCTTCTTGTGAATTGCTTTAGTGCTGCTGCACACTGTTTGGAAGATTTAACATGCAACAAAAGGGAGGCAATACAGTTCCATGGTAGAAACCATTTCATGCAAACTGTCTCCAGTTCAGCAGTGAATACACTGCTGAACCAATAGTCTTATTCTCTCAAGGCAGCTTCCATTGAGATATGCTCAATGGAAGCTGATAGCTTCTGTGGCCCCATCTATACTACCATTTCTGTCGGTCATGGGAGTTACGTGTGCCAAGTTTGGTTCAATTCCATCGTTGATTGTAGGTTAACTATAAATCCCAATAATCACAACTCCCAAATGACAACATCAATACCTCCCCAGTACCACCAGTATTCAAATTTGGACATATCAGGTATTTGTGCTAAATTTGGTCGAGTGAATAAAAATACACCCTGCATATCAGATATTTACATTACAATTGATAACAGTGGCAAAATTACAGTTATGAAGTAGAAATGAAAATAATTTTATTGTTGAGGGTCACCACAACATGAGGAACTGTATTAAGTGACCGCAACATTAAGAAGATTGAGAACCACTGCCATAGTCCAAAACAACTGCCAGTGTCAAGCAAGTGGAAAACGAATAGGCCCATATCCAGAAAAGATGTCAAATCTATTATCAATAATGAACAATACTAATCTACTGAACACATTTGACTTCTTTTCAGAGGGGAAATAGTTGGCTTGGGTAAATGTCAGAGTTGTTTAGGTAAAAATAACAGCAGCTGTAGCGGCAAATTTAAGCCGATTGATGGCAGATTTGAATGGATTACCTATTTTGACTTTTCCTCGATTTGATTTTTTTCACTTTGATGTGTTAAAGGGTTAATTCCCATGTGTGGAGCTTTTTCTATCTTCTGCAACCCTCTGAATCCATTAATACCTTTGTGCTAAATTTTCAAATGAATCCCATCACTTACAGAAATGTACTCATTCTTTCAGTGAAATAGCATACACAGTTTTTGTGCTGGAATCGCTAATGATCCAATCTGTAGAAGATATTTCAAATTAGGTTTTTAATAGATAAGTATGAGGTCCAGGCTTATTATGTGATTATGTGACTGTGTAGAAATGTTATTTTGAGAAAATTACTTAGTGTTATTGGTAGTCTGATGGAGTATGCTCTTCATCATTTGTATTTCTAAGCCTAGCCAACTTTAGACATTACTGACTACAGACAGCACAGACACTATGAATAATTTTCCACACACCTACTTCTATGCTGATTTGAAATATGATATTTACATGTGGCTGGTTGCACCAAAATCTGGAAAGGAATCCAGTCACACTTGATTCAGCACTTTACAGTCCCAAAGACGGAAGTGTAAGAAAGTTGCTTGTATTCAATTTGAAAGTAATCAGATTTAAAACTGTTTCATGTTTGAGGTGGGATCATGGTTATAATTTGCTTTTGCAAAATGTACATAAGGTAAATGATGTCATTTGTAGTGCAAGCAGCCATTATTTATAGAAAAGGGGATAATACACTGGTATTAGTCTATTGATTCTAATACTAATTCTATCATATTGTAATATTGAATCACAATTTTAATGCAAACTTTTCATATTAACAGATAATATATGTAGTTTTGTCTGAACATAAACCCAATTCACAATATACATTGAAGTAAGTGTAGATTTACTGCAGGAATGTTACATTTTGTGGGACATGAAGCAGTCCTGTCAGATATTTGAGAACATGGAAAGTTTTCCCTCTGGATAATGGTAAGTGTTGTGAGGGAAATGGCTATTAAGAATGGGAGATATATTAGAAAATGGTTAAAAACATATTTCTTGAATATCAAGAATTCTGGGACTCATAAGAATCTTTGCAGCTCAGGACTTATTCCACACTAAATTTACCCATGGTTCTTTCGCACAGAAAACAGGATTTTTCTGTGTGGAAAATACTATTATTCTGCAGAGAAATACTAGTTTATGTGCTGAAAGAAGTGCTTTGTGCAAAACAATCATGCGTGAACTCTTCAGTTTGAAACTGTACAGTATTTTCAAAACTCACAGCAAGAAAAAATGGCTAAATTCTGGCTTCCTTCTGTAGGAAGATAAGTGACGATTCTGTTCATGATGGCTGTTCATCCAGAACACAACACATCATGAGGGGGAAAATTATACTCTCCTCCTCTCACATTGTGGTCCAGATTGGTTGCTATTTAAACCCTATACACTAAACATAGTAATTTGGTTCACAGATTTAACACCCTGCCTAGTTCAGTTCTAAATAACAGCTCTGCAGAGCTCCTTTTTGAATGTGATGACAGCTTATGAGAAAATTGTGATTCAAAAGTACAATAATTAGGTAGGGTGAGATGTACTTTATTTAGGCCTGTGAGGAGATTCTGAGAACCAAAACCCAAACAATCCCAACTGAGAAGGTATCTACTGCCCTAGAGAATCTCAATGGACGAGAAGATCAATGTGGATCTCTGAAAAGTTGGTCAGATCTCACATGTTTGCTTCTGAGAGGTCCTGCCCAGACTCTTCTGGGCCCGGATCAGTGGAGTCTGTTGAAAGTATTATGTTGCAAAATTATATTGGTACCTTTAAGTATTTCACTGATGTTAATTTGATTGTAATAAGGTAAGTTGAGTAGATTCCAAGAGAAAGGTGAGTCTAATTCTTATGTTCTTAAATACTCTATTTGTATTCTTCCCCTGTGTGGATGTTTTATGTTTTGCTTACTGTAAGTTAACTTTATACCATGGTGACCCATTGCCTGGGCTGAGCTGACATTTTATACTTCTAAATGGGGTTTGTGCTTTGTACCGGAAAACTCAGTGGAGTCTGCAGAACAGGACAAGCTGTGACATTCCTCTTATGAGGATGAGAGGAAATTTCCAGAAACACAATAGAGAAACGGTATTAACCAAGAATGGGTACTCCACTCACCTACTTTAGTTGTGATGCCAAGTTTTCTTTTATCTCTCCTTTCCATTTGAGACCACAGTCCATCCCTTGAGAAAAGGTGGGGAGGCTAAGAAAGCTTCCAAGCTATGTTCCTCTGCTGTGTTGCTGGATTCAGGCCAAGATGTTGATTTTGATGTTTACCAGTTATGACTTTTGGATTTACACAAAACATGGAAGCAAAACACAATTCTAGAAAGCAAATGTTGGAAGAATTTGTTTCATCAAAGGGTATTCACAAGGCAAATCCACTCCTGAAACCTCTTGAGGGTCATATTCAGTTTGTATGTGTTCGCCTACCTAATAGCAAACACATGCCAAGTCGGTGATCAGATGACAAATACGAGCTGAAGAGAACTCCAGAAAATATATAGTGGAAGCATCTACCAACATGATATGAATTGATCTCTGATTTGAAAATATTCACAGCATGGATCAGTTGGAAGCTGGGTTCTGATAAACTTATTATAGCTTTCTGACACCATTTGAAGGACTCCAGCATGAAGAGATTATACGTGGCTCTGTGGAGTACTATTTCTCATTACTTGTCATCAGCCTCAAACTCCTATTATTCATTCCTCAGTTATGACAAATTGTCACTCATTAAGAAGATGGAAAGCTTTGATGGGGTCTCGGAAAGCTTTGATGGGGTCAAAGCTTTCCGAGACAAACCAGGAAAGGGATCTTGGGGTTTTGGTGGACAGCTCAATGAAGATGTCAACCCAGTGCGCAGCAGCAGTGAAAAAAGCAAATTCTATGCTAGGCATGATCAGAAAGGGAATCGAAAATAGGTCAGCAAATGTTGTATTACCTCTCTACAAATCTATGGTAAGGCCACATTTGGAGTACTGTGTACAATTCTGGTCTCCGCACCTTAAGAAGGATATAACGGAACTGGAAAAGGTACAGAAAAGGGCAACAAGAATGATCCAAGGGATGGAGCGGCTCCCTTATGAAATCAGGTTGCAACGCCTTGGTCTTTTCAGCCTTGAAAGACGGCGTCTAAGAGGTGACTTGATCGAAGTGTATAAAATCATGCATGGGATAGAAAAGGTGAATAAAGAAAAATTATTTTCTTTGTCACAAAACACTAGGACTAGAGGGCACTCCCTGAAGCTCCAAGGTAGGAAAATTAGGACTAATAAAGGGAAATATTTCTTCACCCAGAGGGTCATTGGGTTATGGAATTTACTTCCAGAAGAGGTTGTGACAGCTGTCAGCCTGAACAACTTCAAGGCAGGATTAGACAGATTCATAGATACCAAGTGTATCGGTAGTTACTGAAAAGGACATTCAAGTGCCACCTCGGAGTTGGTTGAGGTAGCAGGATTTCCCTGGGTACTGGT
This sequence comes from Anolis apletophallus, assembly GCA_030556195.1. NCBI lineage: Eukaryota > Metazoa > Chordata > Lepidosauria > Squamata > Anolidae > Anolis > Anolis apletophallus. Next base: position 144,993,666 of record JARBWK010000003.1, read on the forward strand.
TGTGGGGGGTTGGGAGCAGGTCAGGGTTTTGCCCTCCCTTCTGCTCAAGATCCCTGTGTACAACTGGTGGGCCACTGTGTGATACAGAATGCTGGACTAGATGGGCTGAGGTCCGATTCAGCATGGCTCTTCTTATGTTCTTATGTCTTATGTTCTTATCCAACAGTGTAATAAGACCAAAGAATTCTTGCACTGATTTTGACTGTGCAATATATAAAACTCCTATAAATATTGCATGTCTATTTATCAGTGACAATACTACACTTTCAAATATTTAAGAACACACTTTGGCAAAATTGCAAAATCAGAAATATAGAGATGTTCAAATACACAGTTGATTCAATATTCAAGCCTTTCCTTACATGCACATGAATTTTAATGAAAAATAAAGGAAAGTATGCAGGTTTTTAAAAAGCATGGGTAGTGAACAAATAAAATATATTCACAGTGAAGCTGTCATGCTAGTGACAGAAAATGCTAATTAAAACCAGATCCTGATGCATCCCTGCTGTAACTGACTCCAGAGGTAGTGGTATTAATTGACGTTTCCTGGTCATGGACCAGCATCAAGCTGTGTACTTTTGCAGTTCTTCCAGCTTCCGCATCATAAAGTTGTCAATGCTGCAGAACAATGGTCATAGATCCGTTTGTTCTTGTCATTTTCCCCCATTGAGGGAAGCCATACTTGCAAGTGAAGTTTATTAAAACAAAACACACATCTTCATTTATTTTATTATGAATCCCTGCATTCAGTCCCAAGGAAACCTGGACTCACTGTTACTCCATCATGCCACCATCATCAAAATTGCAAAACTTACCAAAGTTTAATATGTGAAAAAGACTCATCCCCAGAACCAGCTTTTTAGTAGAGCAGTAGTTCTCAAACTGTGGTCCTCCAAATGATGGAGACTTCATCTCCCAAAATTTGTGATCATTGGCCATGATGGACAGGATTTATGGGAGATGAAGTTCAAAACATTTGGATGATTAGACCACAATTTGAGAACCACTACTCTCCTAACAAACTAGTTCTACAAATGAGTCCTGAAAAAGTTCTGCACGTATTAAACTCTGATTAGTTATTCCAATCCAGGTTTCCTTGGGACAGTGTGTAGGATTGCATAATAAAATCAATGAAATGACGTTCAAAACACCTGGATAATTAGAAATTGAGAGGTATTATAGTAGAGAAAGTATCACAGGAAGCCTGTGAAATGAGTCCAAACTATTAGAAGTAGGAAGAAGTACACAATCTACTTGCCCAGCATGAGACAGTACATGGGACATAAATGCAATAGTATATTCACACTATGTACCCCAGCTACTGGTTATGATAGGCATTGTGGCTTTGACAAAGGCTTTTAGAGATGGACATTAGACCTGAATTCAAGATTGGTCACAACAGCACTGTATCTAAATGGAGCCCATACCAAAGGAAACCCATGCAACTGTCCATCTGCAAATACATCCTAACATTTGGCTCAAGCCTAGCCACTCAACAATATCTTACCTCTATGGAAAAATTTAAAACCCCCTATTAGTTCCAACTCTGCTGTCTGGGATATGAACCCAGACCAACCCCCCCAAACAATGTTCTCCCAGATAAAAAGTTCTAGGACACTGCCCCACTGGTCAGAGGAAGAGATCAGCCAAATTTGAAATCCTCTTGCTCTCATTTAGAAATGAAAGCAGACTTCCGCAGCCAGGTTTAATATGAAACTCCCATGTTCTTGCAAAAATGGATTAATAAAATGCATTCCAAATGGGTGTGTCATATTCATAAAATCAGATTGACTTATCACTATATCACATTGCGAGGTCACCATACTGACAAAATTTCTATTCACAAACAAAACCAAAACCAGTCTCAGCCACTGTAGGCATCTTGGCAATTGCAACACTTGCCAAGGTGATATTTTTACCTAAGCCAAATAACTGTTTCTTATTTTAAAACAATAAGTTTCAGTTATGGTTACTAGATTCCAAATCAATTTGTTGATGTCAGAGTGAAACATAAGTCAATACTTTGGTGTTGCTCAAAAACGAGAATGACCCCACTTGAATGCTATTTGTGGCATGAAATTCACTGCCCTTCTACTTATCTTATATTTCCAGTAATATTCATTGTGTAGCAGGAGACACTGTAAGAGTCTGGTTTTGAATCATGTAATATTATTTGCTCACTCTTTAGTAAGGATGAAACCAGTTTGACATAACTATAAAATTAACACTAAGTTATAGCTAACTTACAAAGAAAGTTGAATTATAATCACTATGAAGTTATATTTTATTATAAGAAAATAAATCACAAGTGATTCCTTTTAATGTACAAATTCTTTAAGATTTCCCAAATCTCTTAAATTGGAATTGACACAACTTTTCCCTCATATGTTGATGAATGGCCAATATGGAAAGTACAGCATGGCAGATAAAAAAATGGGTGGGAGAATCTATCAGTCTTCTCCATTTTCTTGTATTTCTAAAAATCCCATGTCTGAGAAGTTGTGAAATATATGTGAATGTATCACAATTTCCACCCTTAAAATCGATTCTAGATTGTTCACGGAGAAAGTCTTTTTAACTTTGAATATGTTTGGATGGATTTTAACTGCGAATTTTTTTCAGTGCTGTCGTGTTTATTCTGTTTTAATGTTTGTATATCTGTTTATTTTAAAATGTATACTAATGCTTTTATGTCAAGCGGTTTTGAGTTCCTTTTGGGGAGATAAAACAGGGTATAAATATACCAACAACAACAACAACGTCTGGATCTTCCTATTGCCTACTCATCATCTTTAACTACTGGATGCTGGCAAATTCACTTGATACCTAGTGTGATCTGGGATCTCCTTTTGACTGCTCATCCTGCTGTCTAGTATATAAAATATATAAAACTATGTCTCAACATCAAGGAGTTCCCCTGTAAAGAGCAAAAGTAAATGAGGGCAGGAGATATGCTCTTTTTCCACCTGAAGTATCCTGGACACAATGTAGAGTACCAACATCCTCTCCTCTTTTTATAGCTTCTAATCTTCAAACAGTCTATTTGATCTAAGCCTTGAAACTGAAGGGGTTTTTTTTACTCACGTCTCTGTCATGACTTGTTGATCCACTGCTTCCCCAAAATAGCTGTAATGGGCTGCCCTTTCCCATCACTACATTTGTGGACAATGAAGCATGGAAGGTCATTTTAGTTATGTTCCAGGAAGATATTGGGAGATTGTTTCAGGTTGTGGGTGTGCAGCATGCCACTTAGTGCTTCCTTTATTGAAAAAATATATACACATGAGGCTTCTTAGAAGTAAATCTTAGTGAGATAATGCTGTAGGATGCATGCTGGAAAAAATAATCATATTTTTCATGTGCATTACTGTGTGTATATATGGCTTATGTAAATGGCAAAACATGCTCTAGCAAAGGAGCAAAATTTGATAGCAAGCTGCTTTCTGAAAACCACTGCAAAAAGTTTTGAGAGGAATTCAGGAGATTGAACATGATGCAGGACAGAGTCAACTCATGTCAAAACAACATAATGGAATATGGGATATTCACTCAGCCCTAGTAAAACCAAAGTTGACACTGATATTTATTTTATACATGAAGAGATTTCAGATTAGAAATCATTAAAATTGGGTTTAACTGCACACACTGACGTTATGAGCTTTTTAGTCCTTGAAAGCAGCTGGGAAGTCAGGCTCAGCAGCCTTGTTAAATCTGAAGTCAAATAATCACTGCTTGTGGAAAAGGAATGTGGGCTTTGTGACCATTGTCAAGTGCTGCCAATAAGATTATAGAAGCAGCTTTTGTAAATGCAGACAGGAGTTATAGAGTTTCCCCTCACATGACCACCCCAAATACCTTTAAATACTTTTAAAGCCTGTTTCAGATGTCTCAGACAGTCTCTAGAACATATTTATACTGCAAGAAAGGATTTCAGGGAGAAGATTAAAAAATCTCAATGCTACCCCTGGCATCATGTTGGATTCATGCCTATAAGAGCATTCCCTGGTTTAAATGGAAAGCTATACAGTGGTACATAGAAAGGTGTTTATTTTTGAGACAGAAAGTGGTCTCAGCCTGAGGCTGAATTCAGGCACTGATTCATCTATGAATAACTGCAACCTCCAGTGATACACTTCAAGGTACAAAATAGACATCAGATAAGAAATGACCAAATATAAGCATTTGCATCACCAAACATAATTTCAGATTGTACCCATTGAGGATATCAAGTATATAGATCCTACTGTGTTCTTTGAATTAGTGCTGACTCAGAAACCACGCTTGCTAAATACTGTGAGCATGATTCCCATGACCAGATTAATTCTGGACTCAAAATTAGCCAGCCAGTCTTTGAACTGCCTGAATTATGCTGAAAAAATGGTCACTGCACCCACCTATGGCAACATCTATTACCTATTGGAGCTGCATCCAGGATCTACATTTTTTCTTTTTCATTTTTTGAGTGAGAGTGTGCCATCACTCCCGGGCTATCAATGTCTTGTGAAAGGGCAAGGACGTGGTCTATCTAACCTGGGGGGTTGCTTTTTTGCCTCCCTTTAAAAGCTCAGAGCTCCAAGAACCAAACTGAAGACTTTGATTAACTCAAACACTTTATTGTCCATTACATGAGTTAACTTCACTCAGGCACTCTGCTTAGTTTTCCAAAATAAGGTTGAAAAGTTCTTATTTTAAAGTCCCCTTACTGTATTGGTTCAAGAAGCTGTAGCTGAAAAGCTCTCAGAGTCCTTTCTCTCTCAATGGCTTTGAGGTAGGGACACTCGCAGCCCCAGTCAGATGGCATAACTTGAAGTCACGAAGTCTTCCTCTAAAGGCCAAATGACTGGTTTGGAGGCGCTTGTAACCCTCCAGAGTTACTCAGCCTTCTGATATGCTGAGCCTTCCAAGGATATCAGACTACTATTGAAAGATGGCCTGACCAAGGGCCTGGTCTGGCAAGCCTTCTAAACATGTCCTTTCAGGTGAGGTCCTGGTTGTCTCTGGAATGAAAAATGGCTTGTTCCCCAAATCCCTGGAAAAGGGGGCGGTTGGCACCCACCACCGTCACAGAGGGTCAGAACTTTTCAACAGAGACACATCACACAATTTATTGCAAATTGCTGCATGCCAAATACCTGAGTGGGTCAGTTAGCATTCAGACAATCAGAATGAGAAAATACTGAGTGACATCTAAAGCCAATTATTTGGTTAGCACTCCACAAGCCTAGCCACAGGGGACCTTCCTAAGCCAAAAGCATGAGATTTCACTTTTTGAAAAATGAGAATACAGAAAATTTAAAGAAATTGTATTTTGATAGGACATGATTTGATAATGGTGTGAGCTGAAGACTGATTCCTTTCACCAAAGTAAAATACTGTGGTTTAGCCTCCCTGTCACATGTCATTTTATATGCTATTTGATGCGCCAGCAGGTATGACTCAATATTGACAGATGTAATGGTCAATTTAAAAGACCTACAGAAATCCACTTTCATTTTGTGCATTAAAAAAGGAAGACTGCTGCTTACGCAGTATAAGCACAGGGCTCCTACATCATTTATCTTAACAGCCAGGCATGGCACCCCAAAATATGCTCCTTTTTTAGATTGTCTGAAACAATATAACAATATAACAAGTAAATTCCAATTCAAGTAATCTAATAAGCTAACAAAAATGACTCTTTAAAATACATTAAGTGTACGCAATAGAATTATCCTTTTAAATATCTAGATCATTTTAAATATACAAAATAAAAGTTAGTTCTGAAATTTTTTATTCAAAATACAAATTAGTTTACATGTCAGAGAAAATCAGTTTACATGTCAGAGAACATATTATTCATGCATCAGAAAGGTATATGTAAATGAAAGTGAACATATTCTTTACTTCCCTGATAAATTCCACTTAATTTTTTTCTATTTGTAAATTACTCTGATGAAGGTTTTGAAAGGAATAAATAATCTAGATCAGGCCTGGGCAAACTTCGGCCCTCCCGGTGTTTTGGACTTCAACTCCCACAATTCCTAACAGCCTATTGGCTGTTAGGAATTGTGGGAGTTGAAGTCCAAAACACCTGGAGGGCCGAAGTTTGCCCAGGCCTGATCTAGAGTGTCTAGTTTTGGGCAATAGAATCTGTTAATGTTTACTGGGTTTTAACCTCTTCCTTTGAGAACCATTCCATTTTCTTTCATTTCAAGTATTTATGTGCTTTTACACTGATCACTAGTCTATTTCTGTATTAAATTTAAAGTACAATAAACTCTCAATTAACCAGCATCCATGGAGATTGCTAGATGTCGGATTGCTTATTATTTATTATTATTTGAAACAGATCAAGATTAGTACACAACAAATAAGATCACTTTTCTCGCTGTTGTATTGGATGATACAACTGACACTTCCCAAGTGTCCTGGACTGTGTGATGTATCGGCAAATAATGCATGCAGATCCTAGTAGGGTGGCCTTTTGCAGCTGACAGATGGTAATTTTGTCAGCACCAATTGTGTTTAAGTGCAGGCCAAGGTCTTTAGGCAGTTGCACCCAGTGTGGCAATCACCACTGGGGCCACCTTTACTTGCTTGTGCCAGAGTCTTTGCAGTTCATTCTTTAAATCCTCATATCGTGCCAGCTTTTCCCATTGTTTCTCTTCAATCCTGCTGTCACCTGGGATTGCAACATCAATTATCCATTCTTTGTTTTTTAGCATGGTCGTGAGGTCAGGAGTATTGTGATCTAAAACTCTGTCTGTCTGAATTCGGAAGTCCCAGAGTAGTTTGACATGTTCATTTTCTGTAACTTTTTCTGGCTTGTGATCCAACCAGTTCTTTGTCACAGGCAGGTGGTGTTTATGGCACACGTTTTAATGAATCATCTGAGCAACAGTCTTATGCCTCTGCTTGTCGTCCGTCTGCGCAATCTTCTTGCAGCAGCTGAGGATGTGATCTATCGTTTTGTCTGCTTCCTTGCAGGGTATACACTTGGGATCTGTTGTCAACTTTTCAAATCTGGCTTTGATGGCATTAGTTCTAATGGCTTGTTCTTTGGCTGCAAGAATCAGGCCCTCGGTCTCCTTTTTCAAAGTTCCATTTGTGAGCCACATCCATGTTTTTTCTTTGTCAATTTTGCTCTCAATTTTTCCCAGGAACCTTCAACGGAGAGCCTTCTTTTGCCAGTTTTCTCTTCTGCTCTGCATTGTATTTTTATGCTATTCACCCTTTGTCTATTATTATTATTATTATTATTATTATTTGAAACACAACAAGATTAGTACACAGCAAACAAAATCATTATGCTGGTTGTTGTATTGGATCACACGTCGGACACTTCCCACGAATCTAGGACTCTGTGATGTCTCGGCAAATAATGTATGCAGATCCCAGTAGGGTGGCCTTTTGCAGCTGACAGATTGTAATTTTGTTAGCGCAGATTGTGTCTAAGTGCAGGCCAAGGTCTTTAGCCATTGCACTGGGACCACCTTGACTGACTTGTGCCAGAGTCTTTGCAGTTTAATCTTTAAATCCTCGTATTGTGTCAGCTTTTCCAGTTGTTTCTCTTCAATTCTGCTGTCGCCTGGGATTGCAACATCAATTATCCATGCTTGGATTTTTAACATGATTGTGAGGTCAGGAGTATTGTGCTCCAAAACTCTGTCAGTCTGAATTCGGAAGTCCCAGAGTATCTTGAAATGTTCATTTTCTGTAACTTTTTCAGGCTTGTGATCCCCCCATTCTTTGTCACAAGCAGATGGTATTTGTGGCACAAATTCCAATGGATCATATGAGCAATGGTGTTATGCCTCTGCGTGTAGTCTGTCTGTGTGATTTTCTCGCAGCAGCTGAGGATGTGATCTATTCTTTCAAGTGCTTCCTTGCAGAGTCTACACTTGGGATCTGTCGTCGACTTCTCCTCCTCCTTCTCCTCCTCCTCATACCATGCTTTATCTGTCCTGAAAGGGACTCAACATAGCTTAACATAAAAGCATTAGCACGCAATTTAAAATATACAAATATGCAAATAGAATTAACAGTATTTTTAAAATCCACAGTTAAAACCATTAAAACATATTCAAAGCATATTCAAAGTTAAAAGTTTTAGCCTGCCTCCAGAAGGACAGCAGAGAGGGCAATTCTGGCTTCCCTGGGCAGGGAGTTCCAGAGTTGAGGGGCAGCCACAGAGAAGGGCTGCTTGGAAGTAATTAAAAATAGGCCGAACTAATGCTATACTTCATACTATCCTATACCCTAAACTCTGTATTGACTTTATATTAATATTCATATCCAGTAATTAAAAACAAATTAAAACAAATAATGACAAACTTAATTAATGTAATATAGTTTTAATATTTTATAAAAGCAGGCTTGTGAATTTAGTGTTCTTTTGATTTTGGGGGCTGGTTGATGAGAGTTCTGAATACTTGATTCCAGTTAACTGTGAGTCTACTGTATTAGTTATCATCTATAAAACTGAAACATATCCAAAACAAAAACTATTTGGGACCAGACTATTCTTGACCTCTCATTATGCTTGAAGACATAGGGAGAATCTATACTGCAGACTTAATGCAGCTTGACACTAGGGGCCAATGCTATGGAATCCTGGGATAGATAGATAGATAGATAGATAGATAGATAGATAGATAGAATCACGTTTTGGCAGAGAAGCTAAAGGCCTTGTAAAACTACATGATCCCTCAGCACTGAACCATAGCAGCCAAGTGAGGACATAACTTTCTCAGATTTTTGAAGTGTCTGTCAAGGGAATTGAGGCTGGTTTCCTTCACTGTCATTCCACTGATAAGCAAATAACTTTTATTCAGACAGACCTTTGACAGCAACGCTGGACTGCTATCAAACCCTTTCACTGCTTGAGTATTTCTCTATATGTGCTTTCCACAGTATTTTAAGTCTGTTTGCAATGTTTTAATTTGTATTTGTTTTGAAATGAGTTTATCTCAGCCAACTGTGTTTAGTGTCATTTTTTTAAAGAGCAAACAAATAAATAATAAAATGCAATTTTGCGCCTTACTTAGCTCTCAGATCTTCCTACATACTTATAGTCCTCTGATACAAAAGAAAATCTACTAATAGTATTAATTAGCTAATTGTAAAAGAAAGGGGAGCTGGATTTAGTTCCTTATGCTTCCCCTCCTAAACAGCTAATTAATGTGCCAAACCCCTAACTGATGTGATCACTCCTTGACTAAAATGGCTATCTAATCACAGTCCTGTCTGCTGCACACATATACAGACAACTTGAAGCTCTTGTGTTTAATTGTTTTGAGGGGATCAAAATGTAAAACTCAGAAGGCATAATCATCGTCATCCCTGACAGCACCACATTATTTTTCTATTTATTCAGGCAACAACAGTATTTCTTGGAGCTAGCCACACCATTTCTCAAATGGGTTTGGTAACAGTTCCCTTTATGTCCTCTAAGGCTTGCATGAGGAACGAAGAGGCCCAAATTTCTGAAAAAAATCATCCTCAGCACGCACCAGAGCTTCTTCGTCAATGTAGACTGCTGCTCTCCTGGAAGCCACAAAATACTGCACTTTCCTCAAGTTCCATCCCAACACATATTTCAACCAGCCGCAGACGGCAGCTGTAGACCTGCCCACACCTGCATTGCAATGAACATAGACAGTGTGTCCATTCTCCAGCAGCCCATGCAGAAGACAAACAGCCTGGGGCAACATCTGTACTCTACCTAGGATTAAAAAGAGGACAACTGTCACATGCAAACCCTCTTCAATAAAGAGAAGTTAGAAATAGCTTTAAAATTCATACTTTTAAACCATAGCCCTACAAAGGGGAGCAGTCACTGTGTAAATAGACACATAGATAGATATGTGTGCATTTTAAAAAGAAAAAAATACACAGCCCCTTTACCTTTATGACATGTGGTTAAATATCTGTACAAAATTCATACTAATCCCAATCCTCCCAGTTAGTCTGTCTAATGGTACTACATTCCAACATATCTGAAGGATGTAGGCTAGCAATGAATGTTTTTACTGTGATACACGAGAGATCTATAGAGATAAGCTTTTTATTTCAATCCCTACTACTACAAAAGAATCTACTCATAACTAGAACATAGAGCATGTTTACCTTTCCTTACATCACTGGACCTTAACTGTGCTGAAACAAAGCCTTTTAGACAAAAGCCAGACATTTGAAACCATATTAAAATTATGACCTATACAATAATTTTATAAAGTTGTTTCTGTTTACTTCATTTTTGTGCCACAGTAATAAGATTGTGCATCTTCATAGCATTAACTATTTTGTGTACGGCACAACATTGTGACTGTTCAACATAGGTATTACAAAACTGAACTGACACCCTTTTTTTGGGAAAGGGTCTTTTTTTTAAAATGAAAATTTGTTTTTGAGTAAGGCTTCCACTCTTCATCTGGGCAGGGAAGCCCTTTGGAAGTGGGCTGTTTACATTTCAAAAAGAAGGATACAAATGTTTTAATAAACATTACATCTATCTATTCCATAACTCCAATATGAAATAATGCAACCATGAAAACCAATAGTAAACCAGTGTTGCCTTTGTGTATGTTTTGCCCTTGAACATTAAAAAACAAATGAGCAATTTAATTAATCATACAATATTCATACAATATGAGGAATTTGTTGATGAAATGGTAGAGCTATGTGTATTAGGAAAATCATCCTCAAGGTATGTATTACTGGAAGCACCAGGTCATCGACAAGTTATAATGAGTGAGAGTGCTCAGACATGCCAGGATAGAAAGGACCTCTGGTCAAGGCATGTCATATGTAGAGGCGGGGAATAGAGATAAGGGTTTCTGTATATTAGCCTGCAACATGTGGTCAAACTTTCTCTTTCATCATTGATCTCCTGCTATGAATACCTGAGTGAGTAACTTGTAAATAAAGTGTTTGAACTGCCTGGCTGGGCAGAAACTGTAGCACAAGTGTTCTTAAATCAAAGGGTAGTATAGAAGGAAAGAGCAGGAAGAGTCAGGAAGTGTGTATGCCACAGATTCAGAGAATCTGCATGGCGAAAGAAGGCAAATCCATTCCCACAGGTTTTTTGGGACTCCTCCTTCTTAACAGAATTCACAAAGAGCAATCAGCTACTCTATTGTACAAAAGTAAAAGAATCATGGAAACTTGTGGTATTTTTCTGTGTAACACATCCATTGCGGCATGAACCTTTGTACCAGAGTACAAATGTAAGATGCATTAAAGTCACAGAGAGACCTTAATCAGTTCTGATTCTTTTGACAGGTTTTTTTTGGGCACATCCAGCTCCTGAGGCAAAGGGAAAGAAGAGACAGGAGGTAGTATATTACCTCTGAGATCAAGCCTGTTGTCCTGCTAGTACAATTATTTAAATACGCGGTAATATCCCATATCCTGAAATAAATCACTATATCTTTTGAGTACTACTGATAGAAAATTAAAACCCACTGGGTATATTTGGCTTCTAACTTCTGCAGTCATCATCATATTGTTCATCTCTATAACAAAGGTAGAGAATGCTGAACATTAAGTGTATTCAGACATTACGAAAGTGCTCGGTACATAGTTTCTATAACAAAGGTTAAAACCTAGACATTCACAGAAGGCACCTATATTTCTGAAAGGATTTTTAATTCGTATCCCTTATATTCTATTAGAGGAAGAATACAGATGTTACCTTCAGTACTCATGTCTGGTGTTGGCATCCAAACATATGCAAGGCCTTCTTCTTTATATAGCTTCATGAGAACTTCTGGGCTCATTGGTTCTGGATAGCGGTTGCATCCCCAGGAATTCTGAACAACATCCCACTCAGTCTGGAAGTTCATGATAGCTGTAATACCCAACTCGTGTTTTAGCTTCACAGTTACATGTTCCACTTGACGAGGGCAACTGCCTAGCCACAGATTTGGCAAAATTCTATCACAGGGAGAAAAGAAATCATATAGTGCATATTAAAATACTATAAAGACTTTCCATAAATCAGTAAGATGCTATAAAATCAGTAGTTCTTAACCTGTGGGTCACCAGGTGTTTTGGTCTACAACTCCCAGAAATCCTAGCCAGTTTACCAGCTGTTTTGAAGGCCAAAACATCTGAGGACACACAGGTCGAGAACCACTGATATAAATGCATTATAAACATAGGTTCATGTCTACAATAGGAGCACGTGATGTCCTTTCAAGGTGCTTGTTCTGCTGTACAGAGTGTTGTCATCCACAGTCCTTGTTTCAATTTCCTAAATTAATAATATTATTTTTAATCTTATCTTTGCAACCAAAGGGTCTCAACAACAGAATTACCCAGTTTTATGAAACAAAAATGTAAGCAGGATGTATACAAAGTACACAGAGAGTTATTGAAAGATCAACAATGAACCAAAAAGAGAAGAAGGAAAAATAACTGTAACAAGGTTCTCCTTGATAATCATGATAATTAAACCTTACCATTATGAGTTTCCAAAAAGCAAGAAAAAATCTAAAGCATTCAAGGAACTTCCTCTGGAGGAGCTACATGGTTTTTGCATGAAAATCTATTGTCTAGGTTCTCCTAGATGTTTGAAGACACAGTATCTCCATAAAACATTCTTATCCTTCTAATTGGACAGAATCAATATTCAATATTCAAAGAGCAAGACTGCAGTCTTTATCCTTTAATGCACAGATTTGAAATGCCTGGCAGTTGTTCCAGTCCTCTGCTGAGAAAAACTGTTCTTTCTTCTGCAACACTGGCAACAGTGATTTTGAATTATAGCTTCTCAACTTTGTCCCTATTCAGGGTCCTGATGGCACCTCAATACAAGGTCAGCTCTGGAACATTGTACCTTCCTGTCACTTGGGCCATTAATTTCATTCAGTGGCAAAATTTTTGGTCTATCAGGATTACCCAGGGACGAATAAATGAAGTCCCAACAGAAACTCAATTTGGTTACTGAGCTCTTTACAATAAGAATGCTTTTTTCACTTTGATGGAGACTTTACCTGAACATTACAGAGTACTTTGGCTGTAATATGCTTCATTGTGTTCATTGGCCCCCTCAGCCTGGCTGTTTGTTGCTCCTGTTGCAACATTGAGAAAACTCTATATAGTAGACACAAAGATTTCCTCTTGCCTTTACCCTGGTATCTTAATTGTTGTAAGAAAATATATGGAACACAACTAGAAGAAATTGACACTTTACATTTCTAGACATCCTTCTATGGGGTAATCTTAGGGAAGTATTTTAAAAGATACCAAAACATCTGACAGAGTCACTGTTATACTTGGCAATCTATGTAACAGGTGACTTCCTACAGCCAATGGTTCCTATTATACATGCAACACAAGTAGGCCATTACACTTCAGAACTTGGCATGAGAACACTATTGAGATCGAGCAATAGAGGAAAAGGTGCTAAGAATTTATTCACCCGGGAAATCCCAGGATCATTAGTGGGCATATCTATTATCTGAGATGTCTAAATCATCGGCAACAGAGTTACTCTGCATGTTGTAAGGCAGGTTGCAAAGTGCCATTACCTTTCATTTGTACTCCATTAACACTCACAGTATTCTAGAAAAGATTTATTCACAAATGAAGACAATTTTCCCTGACGGCTTAAAAAACCATTTTTAACATTTTAGAAAACTCCCATAGAGGGTCTTTCTGCATTTACAGCAATGAAATCTGTTACTTGAATAAATGGTGTGAACACTAAAATATGGCATATTTGCCAAACAATGATACTGACATGGGGATTGCTTTTATAAGTTATAACAGTAAATTCCACTATACATCAAAACCAGTCTAAGAAAGATTTGTTTGATTTGATTTATTATAAGTTCTCCATGAAAATTTCTTGACAACATTAAGAGTTTTGCTTCCCTGTAGTGGTAACAGATTTACTAATCAATGCAAAAGGCTCACTATATGATATATTTTAACTGCAATTCTACAGAAAATGAACATTCATGGCATATATAATTCTTATGCTTTTTTGGTAGCTAGATTGATTTTTTAAAAAATGTCATTCTGCTATCTGTGTCCAGACTCGAAAGATCAGTCGTTTGGCTAGATTGGCAATCTGACCATCTAGATCAGGGGTGCTCATTAGGTAAATCGCGATCTACTGGTAGATTGCATAGGGCGTCATGGTAGATCGCAGGCAGGGCGGAAGGAAGGCTGTCCCACCCCGCAGGCTCCCAATGCCGCCCAAGTGCTGCCGGCCCTGGGTTATCTGAGGTCCTTTCCACACAGTTGAATAAAATCCCATGTTATCTGCTTTGAATCAAATTATATGGCAGTGTGGACTCAGAAAACCCAGTTCAAAGCAGATATTCTGTTATATGTTTCTCATTTTTGTAGTGGGTAGGTAGATCACTTTGACTTGGTTGTTTTATAAGGGTAGCTCGCATGCTGAAAAAGTGTGAGCACGCCTGATCTAGATTGTAGACAATCAGGAATGCATATGGAATGTATAATTGGCTTTATACAGCAAGTCTGACTAGCTTCCTACAGCTTGGAGTCTGAATGTTTTCCTAGTGTGGGATATAGAACAAGATAGCATGAAGGGTAATTTGTGCTGGTTTCTTTTTTTTCACTCTTGCTTTGTCTTATATGCCTAATGTTTACAAGCACAGATTCGAGAATTTTATTCTCAAATAAGTATCTGGAATTGTCTTTTCAGTTTTCCTCTCTTGTCTTCCAAACAGCTCCTATCTGAGTATGTTTGGATATAATTATATGCACTATTCGTGTAATTTCCTCTAATCTACAGTGCGTGCTTTTCTTCTATGAAAATATTTTAGTAACAACTGTTGTTATTGTTTGTCTTCAAGCCATTTCTGACTTACAGAGCCCCTAAGGTTAACTTCTCATGTAGCTTTATTGGAAAAATTTGTTCTGAGAGGATTTTCCTCTTTCTGGGGCTGAGGCAGTATAATTTGTGCAAGGTCACCTAATGAGTTTTCGTGGCTAAGCAGAATTTCCAAACCTCAAAAGTCCAACACTCAAACCATTACAATAAGTTTGTTTTCTTATCTAAAAACAAATGTTCTACTTGTTTTTAATGTATTTAAAACTATTTTAATGTTTATTTAAGTGTACATTGTGTTTTAAGGCATCAAATCATTGCCTGTATGCAAAGCCGCTGTGAGTCTCCTCCAGGGTGAGAAAGGCGAGGCAAAATTTCATTAAAAATAAATATCTACCTGATACATTCTACAAGATGAAAAAATAGCGCAACTTGTACCCTGTATTTATTTCCATTGTTGTAGTACTTGGGGATTCATCCTATTCAGCATCCTATTCATGAGCACAAAATAATTGCTGGAATGAATTACTCTTTGAAATTCTCAAATCCTATTCATATTTCAAATCTTCTTCTTATTTCACTTCTTATAAGACATGGGAAGGCGTAGGGAAGCACCAGTAATTCATTTCATTTCTCCACTTTTATATAATAGAGAAGAAAGTTCCATGGTGGGGTTAAATATCAACAGTACTAGAAAGTTGTGAAAACAAAGAATATATAGCTAGGCAAAACAAACGGATGGCACTGAATGCTATCATCATCATCATCTTTCTTACCTGACTCTCTTTGTGGCTCAAAGTGGGTTACAGCATAGTTAAAACACATAAACTTTGTAAAAATTCTATAAATACACATATCAAATGTATTTCTATAAAATATACATATTAAAACGTATCTCTATAAAATACAATTAAAATGCACACTGTTTAGGCCTGATATCCAAAGACATTTTGACTAACACCTTCTTGAAGAATACCTATAAATGAAGCAGATGCCTGACATAAAAGTCAATCGGGTCTCTAGACACAACTGTAATAGTAACTATCATCATTAGCATATGAGGTTTTCCATTGACTAGACATTCACAGGGAATGTCTGAGAGCAATATTCCAAGAGCATATCCAGCATCAATTCATATTTTCTTAACCAAATAAATCAATTGGAGAACAATATCAGCTAAACTGGGAACGAGGAAAACAGCTCTTTCTTTCAAGCATTATGGGGCATATGGAAAATTCTGGAAGCTTATAACAATTTGAAAAGGAAAACCATATAAAAAAAGTAAACATGGTATTCTCAGAAGTCACTCTTACAATAAACATCTTGCCAGTCACAACACTTTTTATTATTGTAATGATGCCAAAGCACAGCATTTTTGAATGACTCTTTCCCCAACTATGTACATTTTTATTTACATTTGACAATTCACTTTGGATACAGATTAAGCTACACATAAATTTTATTTCATCAATACACATGTGAATCTTTTTCTGACCCGAGGAAATGCCATGAGTCAGGAGCTGAAAACGTTCACTGCTGTTCTTACACTATTGTGCACTGTTCACTTTCAATCGGAAGCATTGAAAATCATCAGCTTCATAAAACTCCTTCTACCCCCTGAGCAAACCATCCCTGTGTAAATAGACATTAAGTGAGGCATTTAAGTTGTTCATCCATAATTTTATTTATTATTTAAATAAATAAAATAATGAAGTACTGTATGGCCATCACCTACTGTTAAAGATAAAGACTTGCCAAAATTAAGCTACTTTGCACTAGAAATTGGCAATGAAGACACCCAGCAGCAATTAAAGCTGTTTACTGCAGATTTTGTTTTTTATGAGAGTTGATGCATTATTTTCTAAAAACACAGTAATGAATTTTTGCTTTGAGTTTTACATAAATTGTACTAAGTTTCCACAATTTAACACTTCATTCTAGTTGGCCAGTCTAGTGCACTTATTCAATCTAACTTCAACATGCTCCACTCCTTGTATGGTATGTTTTTCCTGTGTGTTGCATACACAAATGGTGAACTTGCCCACTTTGGTTATATCTAACACTAGCTGTACCCGGCACGTGTTGCTGTGCCCTATTTAGGAGATGCGAGAAAGTCTGAGTATGTAAGGGTTGGAAATGATGTTAGTTATGGTGTTGAAGTGAATTGGGTGTTTTATGTTTGTGCCTCAGCTCTTTGCCTGCAGTCCTTCGATTTTGACTTGTACCATGGCCAGGACGGATCAGCTTGGGGAGGGCTTGTCCTGTCAGGGGATCTCTATCTTCACAGGTGCGTCCAGTGTCTGTTGGGGGACTGTTAAAAATCCTTTCCGTATCCTTTTTAGCCACCTTTCTCAAGATCTTCATGTCTAGCTTACTTTCTGCTCCTCTCTTTTTCAAGATGTCCTGCTCTGTGTCTTGTTATGGGTTGGAATGTTCATATTGGCTGGCCAGTACAGCAGTTATGCAAATCCGCCCTTATTGGCAGCCAATCATGTTTTCAGAATGTAGAGGCTGGGAGAGTCTTTGGCTGCCCTGGAGGATGCTGGGAAATGTAGTTTTATTTTTACTCGTTGTTTTGGGGGCCTTTTAGGTTTGGGGGGGGGAGTTTCTTTGCTACAAACGTACCTTGCTTGAGGCCTATTTCTGTTGGCAAGTTTTGTGTTTCTGCGTTGTAAGGTTTCTCTGTTTGAGGTAGTCTTCACATGACGGCTCTTCCTTTATATATATAACGATTAGGCTTATCTGGAGATATTAATTTCAATTGGTTTAGGCTGTGCTTACAGTGCATAGGATTCAGTTGTGCACTATTAAAAGAGCAAGAGTACACATCTAATTAGTACATGCTGGACATATACCAAGAAGCTATGACTGTTTCTGGAATTTGGATAGAAGTCTACGCACCTGGCCATTTTTAGGCCTAGAAGAGTCCTGTTTTCTGACAGCAAATGATTTTGACATTGACTTTCAGATCACTTCTATTGTAAAAAAAACAAACAAACAACCATTCTTTTCTTGAGCCTAAAACAACCCCAAATATTGCAAAATTGAACCAATTCTTCTCAGAGGCCACTTGGGAGCAAATCTTGGGGGGGGGGGATAAGATACTTCCCAATGTCCCAATGTGTCACTTTAAAAAAAGTATCACCTTAGAAAACCAGATTGTGGAGTGGGGCTGAATTCATGAAGAATGGGGGCAGCCTATTTATGGACAGTGAAATGACCACTCCAGTTGCTGAGGAGCAGAGATTGGGACATTGTTAGTACAGCTATCTGTGCAACTATGTACTTGTCCTGCTGAAGAACATAGAGGGCTCTATCATGTTTCCAGTGTCACAAAAAGATTCAGTGGCCAGTCTGCTTAGCTTATCTATGCATATAGCAGACAGGCATCATCTTCTTCATCGCCTAAAGATGCAAAATACCTTGGGCTGGCCGTACTCAAGATACTAACTATTTACATAAACATATACATAGGCAACTTTCAAGTGCTATTTTTGGTTCATAAGAAACATTTCCTGTCTTAGGGGAATCTAGAATTTAAAATTTCTTTTTTATTCATTACAAGCCATCCCCTGCCACACGTTGCTGTGGCCCAGTCTGTGCATATGTGTTTTGTGTGCGTGTGTGTGTATTTGTGTATATGTGTGTTTGCATATGTATGTCTGTGTGGTTTTGTGCATGTGTTGTAATAATTTTGGGGGGCTTTTTAAGTCTCTTCTGCTTTGTTTTTCAGTGCTTTTATGAGTGATAATCACTGGTTGACCTGATAGGTGTACTATTTTCAAATTTGGTATCAATTCGTCCAGTGGTTTTTGAGTTATGTTGATCCCACAAACCATTTTTATTTGTATAGATTACAGTTGATTGTTTAAAGTCAAATCAAATATGGGGCTTTCTTTCTTAGGTAGAATAGCTACAGTCAAAATGATGACACTCCCGAAAATAAATTTTCTATTTGCATCGCTTACCCATAGATAAGAAGGACTCCCAGTTTAATATCTGGATGAGAGACATTTCAAAGTTTATATGGGGAGGGAAGAAACCCAGAGTGAAAATGAAAATACTGCAAGAATCGAAGGAAAGAAGTGGATTGGGAGTCCCGAACCTTAAGCTATACTACGGGGCAACCTGTTTAGCTTGGCTGGGGGAGTGGTGCAAATTAGAAAATGTTAACTGTTAAATTTAGAAGGATATGACTTGAGGTTTGGGTTTCACGGGTTATAACAAGCTAAAGGCTGATACCAATTTTAAAAAGTAAGAGGTGTCTTACTCAAAATCTGGCTAAAATATTACAAAAAATTGTACAAAAAAATACCATTATGGTTGTCACCTAAAGAAGCGTATAGGATAAGACAACTAGACGACACCAAATGGTTAACCTACTGGAATGGACAAAAATCTGCCCTGAAACCCAGACAACAACTAGCAGAGGAGAAGATGGAAATAAACTGGTTTCCTTATTATCAGATTAGTCAAAAATTTAAGGAGGATGAAAAATTGGATTTAATGACAAATGCAACGAGATGGAAAGAATATTATTAGGTAAAGACAAAAAACAAGTTGGAAAGTTATATAAATTTCTGATTCAAATGGAATCAGACGATGATAAACCTAAAATGGGCAAGGAACATAGGCTATAAAATAAAGCCAGAAATATGGGAAAATATCTGGAAAAAGAACATAAATACATCAGTCTGTTATAGATTTAGAGAAAACTGGATCAAACTGCTGTACAGATGGTACCTTGCCCCAGATAGAATTGCAAAAATATACAAAAATACTAAAACAAATTGCTGGAATTGCGGAGAAAAACATGGAACCTTCTTTCATCTTTGGTGGCTATGTAAAAAAGCCAGAAAGTTCTAGAACATGATAAGCAGAAAACTAGAGAAAATATTTAAGAAACCATTGGTGAGGAAACCAGACTTGTTTCTACTGGGTATAGTGGACCTCAATCTCAATTTTAGTGAAAATGAAAAAAAGATCTTTTTGATGCTAACAACAGCTGCTAAACTAACATATCCTAAATACTGGAAAGCAGAAGGACACCCAACAAAAGATGAATGGGTATTAAAAATCATAGATACCATCCAAATGGAATGGCTAACAGATGCTTTGAGAGAAAAGAATGGAGAAATAGCTCCTGGTGGAAAACAAGATTGGACCAGTGTCCAAGATTACTGTAAAAAGGTATGTGATATTGAGTTAAAGTTAAACTGGAATTAGAAATTAATTAAATGGGGGTGACAATTAAGAGTAGATAAATAGAAATTAGAAAACTAGTTTCAGGGAAAGTATATATATATAAACACATATACACACATATATATACACACGTATATAAATGGGTGATAATCATGGGACATGTTTGATTAAATAGTTCTTTTTTGATTACAGGTAATTTAGCGAAATACAGGAAGATGAGATAAGAACAAAGGAAATAGGCTCAGAAAGGTTCTATCCAGATGGTATTATAAGACTCACCAATCTAAATATTCCGTGCACTTCTGTAATCCTAATCCTGCTTTCCTTTTACTTTTTTATCCTAATATATCTTGTCAGCTACTGACAATTTCCCTCTAAGCCATGGTCATCGTTAAAAAGACGGCTATGACATTTCTCTCTTTTTCTTTTAACTGTGCATATCTTTTTAAACTTGTATGTTGTGAAACTGAATAAAGTTTTTTTTTTAAAAAAAATCAAATATGGGGCTTTTTAACGAGTAGACATAGACTATAGTACATTTTATATGTTTATTTCTCTATGCTTTTTAACTGTGGTGTTTGAGGAAAACTCTGAATGCCTAGGACCGCAAGAAGATCAAACCAGTCCACACTCCAGGAAATAATGCCCCACTGGAGGGAGGGTTAGTACAGGCAAAGATGTACTTTGGCCACATAATGAGAAGACATGAAAGTTTTGAGACAATAATGATGCTGGGAAAAATGGAAGGAAATAGGAAGAGGGGATAACCAAAGGCAAGATGGATGGATATTACTGGCTTGACCTTGAAAGAGCTAGGGGTGGCAACCGCTGGCATGGGCTGGTCCATGAGGTCACAAAGAGTTGGAAGAGACTGAACAAATAAACAACAATTCCCCTACCTTTCATTATTTGTGGCACCCTGATGAAAAGTAATTAAGCAGTGGCAAATTTTCTTCTTTGATATAATTTGGTCTACTAAATTAAATTGAGGCATGCCATTGTTTTCAATCCAATATTGTTTAGCCTCTAAAGAGTAAATAAAATTCATATTTCAAACAGGCTAGCAAACTGGTAGAGCTCAATTTTATCATTGTTCACAGAGGATCTGAACAATGTTTTAAAACTGTTATAGGAGCTGCACATCTAGCCCCCTGAGTATCACAATAAAATCTCCTATTGCATATCACAAAAGTGGAAGAATGGGAAATTTTTCAAATGAGTCTTTTTAAGTATGCCTTCTACAAGTGCAGCCACAACTCAACTGTTTGGAGTTAGGTTTTCTATGGATCAAAAAGTCTTTTGGGAAAGTACAGCAATAATTCTGTAAGGTTTATTTACTTTCAGAAATAAGACATGTTCCAAAATGTGAGCTATAGGCAATCTATAGGGAATATCCAGGTTTTATTTCTGATAAATTGCGAACAGGCTTCTCAGTTCACATATGAAAACTTCAGATAAGACCTACACTCACTCTCTCTCTCTCTCTCTATCTATCTACACACACACACACACACACACACACACACACACACACACACACACAATATGGAGCCAAAGAAGATAATGTTGTTGTGTTACATCTCTAGGAAGTTGTGAGTCCCTGAGGATTTAAACATTTTTCTTATGTTTTATGGCATGACTGTGTATGAAAACAGGCTTTATTAATTTCATTAGCTTGCATGCAACTGCAGTATTGCCTGAAACAGAAGACAGAATGAACACTGCAAGAGATGATGGGTTCACAAAGTGCTCTACCAAACTCAATGCCTTGGGAAGAAGGGTCTCTCAGAATGGCCGTCTCCCCCTCCCTTGCAGGAGAGAGCTCACAACCTCCTCCGCAGCAAGAAGACCCATTGGAAGGCCCTCTCCTTCCCAGGGCGAGCCACCAAAAAGCAGGCAAAGCCGCCCAAAAGGCAGCTCAAAAGACCAAACACAAGGAGAAGGAAAGGCAACAAAAAAGAGACACCTCACTGCCCAACCGGCCTTGAGATCTCCTGTGGCTGAACCGCCAGCAGTCTTCCTTGAACTGCCTGAAATGGAGCAGGACACAGCGTCTTTCTGGAGCTCCAAGAGCCTCCCAATTGCTCCCCCATTGATGTGCTCACGTCCCAGGTGGACCCGAGCCTTGCCTTATCCCTCCTCTTCTCCAACCAGCTCAGCTGGCTCCAGTGCCTGAGCTCTCCTCCCCGATACTGGCTGCCCGTGCTGCTTCCCCAGCCACACGGCGCCGCTCCAAAAGAGCTTCGCGGCGCTGCTCTCCTTCTTCCTCCTCCTCCTCCTCCCGGTCCCGCAGCCCTCCTCCTAAACGTCGGCACAGTCGCTCCGCACCGTGCTTGGCCCCAGGAATACCCTTTTCCTCCCTTCCCTTACCCGCCTTTCCCTTATTATCCTCCCTATCACTACCAGGAAGGCTTTGAGAGCCACGTGGAACCACCCCCCCCCCCTCGCCCTCAGGCCCGCCCTCCGCCTACAGCCACTGTTGCTTCTCCTCCTCCCGAACCGCCAGCTACTCCCCACCAGGTGGCAGTGCCTCCCTCCCTTTCTACTCCCATTCAGGCAGAAACTCAAGAGGCTGATGTTTCTGCTACTGAACCTTCCTCTGATCCCACCGCCTCTGCCTCAGTGCAGCAAGAGGCTGATCCTGATCCCCTCCAAGCAGAGGAATACAAGGCATTTGCAGCATTGCTCATACGCCTGTCTAGAGCCATCAATTTGGCAACCCTCCCCCACCCAATGCTGTTCAAGATCCATGCTTTACCACCTCAGAACAGCGACCTCCTATGGCTGCTGTATTACCAACTTTGCCCTATCTATTACACATATTAAAAACCACAGGGGTGGCACCAGGCCTGGTTCCAGCAACCTCAAAAGGGCTGAAAATCTTTACAAGCTTGACCTTAAAGAAGCCACATGGCTTGCTAAACTTCCTAATGCCAACTCTTTGGTGACGGATGCTCAGCCGAGACCAATACAGAGAAACCAAATCTCCCTTCCGATAAGGAAGGAAAAAGCTTGACAACATGTCAAGAAAGTTTTATTCCTCAGCCTGCCTATTCGCTAGAATGGCCCATTATGGGGTATATATGAGTTGCTATCATACATACATCTGGAATAAGGTAACTCCCTACCTCGAGTTGCTACCACCGGCTGAACAGGCCATGGCTACCGCCTTTGCCCAAGAGGCTGCCCTTCTCTCTAAGCTCCAAAAGGACTTAGCTAAAAATACCGCTGATAACGCGGGGAAATTGATTGCGGGATCTGTGGCCTTGAGAAGACATGCTTGGCTTAGGGGCATCTACACTATCCCAAGACCAACGCAACCTGATTGAAGACCTCCCCTTGGATGAGACAGGTGTGTTTAACACAGAGACTAATTCACAACTTGAACAGTCACACAAAAATAAACAAATTGTTAGTGGCTATGGTCAACGCCCTTACCAACAACGCCATAGGTGGAGACCTTATAGTAGATACCCTTACTCCCGAGGAGGTTACTACTACCAAAACTATAGAGACAAACAGCGTCCCCAGACGCCCCCTCTAGCGTTAGGAGGCCCTCTGCCCTTTCGAGGACAGTCACGCGGCTCCAGGCCTCCTTACAATAACAGACGGCGGTTTTAACCCGTCACTTTCTCCCCCCCTCCCTCCCCTCCACTCACACCTCCTGTTGTTCCACACTCTCAACACTTACAGCATACTGACACCATCCCACACCTCACCTTCCTTGATAGACTCCTACCCTTTGCGTCAGCTTGGTGTTCCATCACTACTGACAGGTGGGTCCTCAACATAGTTCACTATGGCTACTCTATTGAATTTGACTCATGCCCCCACTTGGGCACATACTACTCACTACACCTTCACCTGCCCTATGGGAAGAAATTGACTCCTTGTTGCACAAGGAGCCGTCTCCCTGTCTCTTTAGATGATACTGCCAACTGCCTTTTTTCTCTCGCTACTTTTTGGTAGACAAACGAGACGGTGGCCAGCGGCCCATCCTTGACCTCAGGGGAGTCAACAGATTCATCAAGCCCCCGCAGGTTCCGTATGGTTACCCTAGCGGTTATCCTCCCTTTTATCAAACGGGGAGACTGGATGGCCACCATTGATTTGAGAGATGCCTACTTCCACATTTCTATTGCCCAAGACCACCGTAGATACCTCTGCTTTGCCCTAGAAGGACAAGTTTTCAAATTCAACTCCCTACCTTTTGGCCTTTGCACAGCTCCCCGCGTGTTCACGAAGTGTCTCGCGGTTGTGGCGGCTCATTTGCGGAAACGCGGAATCTCCGTATTTCCATACATTGATGACTGGCTTTTGATCTCTCCCACTAGAAATCAGCTCCTCTCTGACATATCATATACCTTATCTCTTTTACAGGACCTTGGACTCATTGTCAACCTCGACAAATCTCAACTGATTCCTACACAACACATTCATTTCATAGGTGCCATGATAGACTCCAACGCCCAGAAGGCATTCCTCCCAGAGGACCGGTTCCTCAATCTCAAGCGGGCCATCACTGGCCTCCTCTCCCAGAGACATGCTTCTGCATGGACCATTCAGTCCATCCTGGGCCACATGGCTTCCACCACAAGTGTCACACCTTTTGCCAGGCTCCGACTCCGCCCGCTTCAGGCTTGGTTCCTTGCTGCCTTCAATCCCCTTGCAGACAGTCAGTCTGTCATCCTCCACCCTCCCTCCCCTGTCCTTCGGTCACTCATATGGTGGACAAGGGAATCCAATGTGTGCTCGGGCATGCCCTTTCTTCCCCCACCCGTCCCTGTCAGTGACCACGGATGCCTCCGAGGAGGCTGGGGAGCCCACACGCTACACCTCCAGATCAGCGGCCGCTGGTCCCCGGAGGAGATGCAACTCCACATAAATTCACTCGAGATGCTGGCAGTAGAGAAAGCCCTTCGGGCGTTCTCGAACCTAGTTCACAACCGCACCGCCCAGATAATCACAGACAACACCTCTGTCCAGTTTTATCTCAACAAACAGGGTGGGACTCACTCGCACAACCTCCTGGCCCTCTCAATTCGCATCTGGGACTGGTGCATACAGAAAAACATCTTCCTGGTGGCAGTTCACCTTCCAGGCAAGGACAATACCTTAGCAGACTCCCTCAGTCGGACATCCTTGACCACTCACGAGTGGCATCTTCATCCCAGAGAGTTCAGGTTCCTAACCCGCCCGATGGGGCCACCACAGGTGGACCTGTTTGCATCCCCGACAATGCTCACTGCCCTCTTCTGCGCAAGGCTAGACCCTCGCGCATCCCCAGGTTGCCTGGGAGATGCCTTCCTTTTCAAGTGGTCCCTAGGCTTCCTTTACGTATTTCCACCCCTCCCACTCTCTCCAGAGTGGTAGCAAAGATTGTCTCAGACAAGACCGATTGCATCCTCATAGCGCCATGGTGGCCCAGGCAACCATGGTTTGCCCCCTCCTCCATGCAGCCAGGGGCAACTTTCTGCGCCTGCGGTCCAGCCCGGACCTGCTGACGCTACAAGACGGCCTACTTCAACACCCAGACCTCCCAACCCTCCGCCTGACGGCTTGGAGGATAACCCCCTAGACCACGTCTCTGATGTGGCACGCCTCATCTTGTTGGGGGCCCAGAAGGCTTCGACTATAAAGTCCTATACCTACAAATGGAAAAAGTTCGCTTCTTTTTCCTAATCCCTGGTCCACCCTCCTCTTTTAGCCCCTATTCCGGTGGTAAGAGACTTTTTGGTTCATCTTTCATCCCTTAATTTTTCTCTCTCCTCGATAAAGTGCTATCTAGCTGCCCTATCATGGTATAGGAGAAGAGGTGGACTCCCGTCCCTCTTTCAGGATCCTATTATCCACATGTTCCTAAAGGGTTATAAGATGATACACCCCCAGTTTCCCCACCACCTCCAGCCTGGAGCCTTGAACTTGTTCTCTCCCAGTTGTCTAAACCCCGTTCGAGCCCATGGCTCACGCTGATATCTCCCATCTCTCCTGGAAAACAGCGTTCTTGGTTGCTATTACCTCAGCCAGGAGAGCTAGCGAGATAACAGCCCTTAGGGCTGATCCCCGTTTATAAGGTTCCACGAAGACAAGGTTGTTCTTCGGACCGATGTTACTTTTTTACCTAAAGTTGTATCCCATTTTCATATGTCCCAGGACATCACTCTCCCTGCCCTATTCCCTAAACCATCCTCTCAGTTAGAGGTGTCTCTACACTCCCTGGATGTCAAAAGGGCACTTTCCTTCTATATTGACAGGACTGCCAGTTATAGGAAGTCGCCCAGACTTTTCCTTAAATATAGAAAGGATGCCCTTGGCACTCCGGTCTCCTCACAGCGTCTGGCGTCATGGATAGTTTCCACAATCGGTTGGCCTATCAATTGGCAGGTAGAGATCCTCCCCGACATTACAGGCACATTCCACGAGGTCAGTTTCTACCTCTCAGGCCTTTCTGCGGGGAGTTCCAGTTCATGACATCTGCAAAGCGGCAACATGGTCAACTCCTTCCACCTTTGCATCCCATTACAAGCTGGACATCATCGCCAAGAGGGATGCAGCCTTTGGCAGAGCCGTTCTCTTTTCGTGTGTGTGGCATGACCCACCTCCAGGTAAATAGCTTGTTACTCACCCATGTGTGTGGATTTCACAGACCACATGAAGAAGAAGTATGGGTTGCTTACCTGTAACCATATTTCTTGAATGTCAGGTCTGTGAAATCCACAGGAACCCGCCCATCCTCCCCACGGTCATGCCTCTTTTTCGTTTCTGTGTTTCGCTGAAACGGACTGAGGAGCAAGCCCCGCCTGGGCGCTGGGGCTGATGGGAAGGTGGGCGGTGCTTGTATTTAGATCTTTCTAGTAGAGTATCCGAGAATCTGCGCATGCGCGGGGGAAAACCCATGTGTGTGGATTTCACAGACCTGACATTCGAAGAAATATGGTTACAGGTAAGCAACCCATACTTCTTGATATTACTTTGAGCTGTTACTGGTGATCATTTACTAGTCTGAGGTATTTTGCTAATAATCAGTGCACTAAATATGTCTAACTTCTCTGAACGATTTGAATAGTGATGCTATTCACTTTGAAATCAATGGTAAACTTTCTAATAACTTCAAAAAATGATGGGATAAACCTATTGACATATATGAAAATAAACACAAAATTTCCTGTTGTAAAGGAGAGACTATATTTAGTTTTCAAATAAGAGAAAGGAACATGGCCTTCAGAATTTAATGACAAAGGTAGAAATCCCAACAGGCAGCATGGCTCTGTTCTTAATTAATTATTTAACCACAGGGCATTATTTTAGCTTTCTACTCAAATGACACAGCTCACTGAATTCTAGTCAAAAGTCACCACTTTTCTCTCTATAGTTCATGCTACAATCTAGCAATAAAAAGCACTCCAGAATGACACTTAACACACAAGTTATTTTTCTATAAACTGTTTAATTTCTTTCTTTTTTTAACTTGATCTCAGTATAGCAGGAAATAGAGAAAGTGGGGTTTTTTTAGTGAGAGGGTATTCTGGTTGGGTAATTCAACATTGATTGTAATGTCATTGCTGACAATCGGTTTTAAGAGCCTCTAAGGACAGTCTATGACAAAAATGTAAGTTAAAAATTAAAATGCAATAAATGCCATATTCATGAGATTCTAATGCACACCCATTTTAGTGAAATGGCCCTGCTAAAATAGGGTACACATTAGAATCGTGTAAGATGCCTCCCTTCCTGCTTGCCAAAGTTGTCACAGCTGATGGGGAGGCCCCGGCAAGCCAGGGCGAAAGAGGCTGCCAAAACTGCCATTGCTGTCACCTCCTCTTCCTCCTCTTTGGGGCCTGTGGCAAGCAAGGGAACCGGCTTTGACAAGGCAGCAATCCAGGCAAGGAGGAAGGTGCAAAGGCAGCCACTCACGGCAGGTCCCAGGAGCTGAGGAGACTGCTCCTCTGGTAGGTAAACAAGAGCTAAAGGCTATGTACAGTAGCAGGAGTAACAGACAAAAGCACAAGGATAATAAACAAATATAAATATATAATTCAATATCAGTACATACGTGCACCTGGGAGGTGGACCCAATAGGCAAGGCAAATCCTGAGCACTCAGGAACAGGGGTATTCCCCGGGACCAACAAACTAGGCAATATATTTCACAACATGTGAGTCCCAAAGTTCAAAGCCCATGGGCAATAAAGTTCCTGTAGTGCTGCACAGTCCGTGCTCCTAGGTGGACATCAATTGTAAATCCATAGATGGGAAAATAGGAGAGATAGTTCAAAGGATCGGGTGAATGGAGGGCATTCAAGGGAAAAATTCCAGGACGCGGGAGACAATCAATGGGCGTCTCCTAGTAAAGATGTAGATGTAGAATATATATAAATATATATATTTATATTTGTTTATTAGCCTTGTGCTTTTGTCTGTTACTCCTGAGACTGCTCCTCTGCCACATTTGCCTCTTCCTCTGAGGCTCCAAGGGCCACTTGCTGCTTTGCTGGCTCACCGCAGGCCCCAAGGAGGCTGCTGCTTTTCCTCCTCCTCTGCAGCCACCGTCATCTCTTCATCCTTGGTTCCCAGGGCTTGCAGCAAGCAACCAGAAAAGGCACCTGCAGTGGAAGCGGGGTCTTTGGTGCAACCAGGGCATGCGGCATGAGCAGAACCTTCAGCAAGAGTGGGGCAACAGAGAGTGTGATGAGCAGCCAGAACACAGCAAGCAGATGGCAAAGGCGTAAAAGGAGAGGAGTAGGTGGTGGTGGCAAAGGCAGAGAAGACAGCCTCCTTCACCCTGGCTTGCCTGGGCCTCAGCAGAGCAAACTTTGGCTCTGCCACCACAGAGCTCCTTGTCTCTCTCTCTCTCTCTCTCCCTCTCTCCCTCTCTCTCTTTTTCTTCCACCTTCCTTCTCTCTGTCCTTTCTTAATTACACATTCTCTCTCTCTCTCTCTCTCTCTCTCTCTCTCTCTCTCTCTCTCTGTCTATTCTTTCGAAGCTGCTTTCTTGACTTCCTTCTTGCACATTCTTTCTATTCTCTTTCCCTCTGTCTATTCTTTCAAGGCTAATTTCTCCCCTTCCTTCTTGCACATTATTTTCATTCTTTTTCCGCTATGCATTACATTGACCAGCAAATCCTTTTTTTGGTTTCAGGTTCTTGAAAATTGAGGTGTGTATTAAATTTGATGGTGCCCTAGATTTGAGTAAATACAGTATGTTTCACCACTGAAATATTCATGTAAATTATATAGAGGCATTTTAAGCTTGAGATTATTACTCTGTTGAAAGGACAAAGCAATACTCGAAAGAAAACCTGACTTCAAGTTAGTATTCCCAATTCATCTTATTCAAATGTTATACTTTAAGCATTGCAATACCACATTTAGAGATATAATTTTGGGTTATTTTGAAGCGGTGGGAAATGACTTTTTCTTGAATATATAAAATCTAGTTTGCTCATAAAATTATCATGTTCTAATTAAAAATATAGACGCAACAATTGAATTTACTTTAAAATGCTTTTGAATTTTAATGAAAGTACAACTATAATTTATGATTTATCACCTTATTAGAACTGGAAATAGAAGAAACTGTCAAAATTATACTAGAGCAAAGAAAATTGCTATGTATTTTGAATTTAATCACTTCCAATGTGATTAAGACAGTACACATTCGTTTCAGAGTTTAGAGCAAAGACAGTACACATTCGTTTCAGAAAAAGAGCTGAGAAAAAAGGGAATCTCCCAATCCTGAATGAATATCAGTTTTGCTAACTGAAATTTGGTTTAATCCCTATCATTTCTGGACTATAATTACTAGCAGTATTTCCTTCTTCTGGCCATTCTGGCCAAATTGTTTTCCTAAGTGTTTGTAAATTTAACGGTCTAGCTCCTTCTTCAAGCAGACAGGAATGTGCATAGAGTGGTAACAGGCACATGGAGTGACACTGAAGGGGCTTAGGGAGAGCAAAAGGAGAGCATTACCACTCCTCATAAGAATTCTGATTCCAAAAGAAATTTCATTTCAGAACTCAACTTTTATCACTGCAATTTAGATACATAGTTTAGGCAAACAAAGAAAATGGGCAGGCAAAATTAACAAGGGACTACAAGCACAGCAAATATGAGTTCTATGTGTTGTCGTCTCTGTCTCTGTAATGCTAGAAATTTAGATATTAATTAAAAATATCAATGGGGGAAATCACATTTGGAGGGACAATGTGCTCATTCAGCCACTTCTCTCCATTACTACAGCCCTGCACTACATTGAATCCCAATTTGAATTTTCATGCTATTCAAAACGGATACCTCCCACAGTTCCCCAGATCCTAGCTACTTCCTTCTGAAATTTACCATTACGCTTGAAATCTGGGGTGAAAAAAATATACCAGAGAGCCTGATTTAACAGCATTCTTTTGTTTCCAAACAATTAAACATAAATGTGGTGTTCCATTTACAAAACAATCAGATTGTGCTATGTAATTTATTTGGGAGTCAATTGCAACCTGACTAAATTTCTCAAAGAGAGAAGAACACTTAAAAACGTATCTTGGCACTGGGTGCTCTCATAAACTCCACTCAATTTGTTACACATTGGCAAACTTTAGCCACATAAGGATCAGGCGAAAATAAGCTGCACCTGCAGTATGATAGCAATCTGTTTCTGTTCACAAGAACCAAACTTAGCTTATCTCCAAGTGTCAGATTGTTGGCATTGCACCTACCTCCCAGTCTTATACTTCCTGCTGCCCAGTTTTTTGACCCTGCCATGGGTTTCTGTCTCTGCTGCCAGATTCTGCTTTAACTCATCTCTGCCAGACAATGAATTCCTTATCTCATCTCTTCTGTCTTCCATGTTTATTTTCTCATTGTTCAACACCTGGCATTGGCTATTATTGCTGTGTTGAGACGTGAGATCAGCCACCTATCTGAAAATGTTGCAGATTACTATTGAAAATCTTGTTAGATAGACAATAACTATTTTAGTTCTGGAGGGCAGAAAGGACAGTCTCCAAACACTTTAAATAAAGAGTGAAGCACTTGGTGCTGAACATAAGCATTTAACGTCATTCTAAAGTTATATAAGAAGAGACTGACAGTCCCACAGGCTGATTCTAATCATTCATCTTTCCAATTGCATCTGAAAAACAGATCATTTATCAAAATGAATTAAGCATGCAAACTGCATTAAGCATATATTTGTAAGGATCTAACGTTATAATTTCAAGCAAAGTTATTAAAGTACAAATAATTTTCAAACTGGGGTTCTTTCTTAAAAAGCAACCTTAGGATCGTATGGCAGATCCCCATTTAAGTACCCAGCTTTCTGTTATGTTCTCTGTAATGCCTAGCAACTATATGTTGTTCTCT
Source organism: Anolis apletophallus (assembly GCA_030556195.1). Classification (NCBI taxonomy): domain Eukaryota; kingdom Metazoa; phylum Chordata; class Lepidosauria; order Squamata; family Anolidae; genus Anolis; species Anolis apletophallus. The sequence continues at coordinate 145,025,016 of JARBWK010000003.1, forward strand.
TTGTTTGTTACCTGGAGTAGTGAATAGCTTGATGTCCAGCAATATTAAAATAAAAATCAGTTGTATGTTTCATCTCATCAGTGTGCCCAGAAACTTCAATCCAGTGCCCTACTGGGAGGCAGTAAACTCCATCAACCAAGTTGCTTGGGTTATAAACACTACATCGATCATGGTGGGGCCCATTACCTGAAAGTCAAACATACACACTACATATCAACATAGTTCAAGGGCATAAACAAGAAGATGTTTGAATTTATTATATTTCCATGCAGTAACACATTTCCAGAAAGCCACATGGTCAGTTAGAAAAGGGGGACAATCATCCAAGGGCAATAATATTTTAAAGCATACTTGAATACTTAAAGAACTGAATTATTTCATGTATGAATTAAAAGAACTCGATAATTTAATATATGCGCATAATGGCACCAACCAATACAGAGCTGAGTATATCTAACTTTCCCTGGTTTTGGCTGAATACACACACACACACATTTTTGAGAAGGTACAAAACAGAATTTTTCTTCATTTTTATTAGAGTATATTTCTTTGCAAGGTAAGAACTACGTCAACTCTATTAACTATGTAAGATGTTGCTATATCTGCATATCTTAAATTCATTGCTTAATATACCAGGTTTTCTAATGGTTTTTTTTTACAATTTTTACTAAAACCCCACAGCTTTATATATGCAACACCTATTGAGCAGACAAGCACAAATTAGGTTCTATGTGAACTGACCTAAACATCAGCAATCACTTCATGCTACTTTAACACCAGTGATTTATACAATGCAGTATAGATATCATTTATGTGGTGGATTATTTCCCTATGTAAACATAAACAGTTGCATCTGCTGCAGGGAAAATGGAAGGTGCCACGGTTTGGCTCAGCTGACTTCTGAAATCTGTGGCCTGAATCTGTAAACCTAAACTCCCAATTTAGAAAGCTAAATGAAACTTTTTACAGCTCTCAAACAGGCAATTGATGAAAGAGCTAGTTGATTCTAGTGGAAAGTTACACAAAGTGTGATATAATGGGTTAGAAGGCTAGTTCTATAAAAAAAACACGAGGTGGGTGAAGGAAACTGGAAAAATATCAAAGATGGATCAAAGTGCTACATTACTCTACTTGGGAATAAATCCTACTAATCCAAGTACTTACTCCTGAGTGGATTTTGGAGGAAATTACTTTTTTTTTTCTATACTGAGATTCAAGAGAAACCTTCCATCTCTTAGGGCTCTTCCACACAGCCCTATATCCCAGAATATCAAGACAGAAAATCCCACATGATCTGTTTTGAACTGGAATATATGGCAGTGTGGACTCAGATAACCCAGTTCAAAGCAGATATTGTGGGATTTTCTGCCTTGATATTCTGGGATATAGGGCTGTGTGGAAGGGCCCTATGTATCTAAGGAGGATATCTTGCTTCATGTGGTTAAACTCAATTAATGCACAGAGCACACTCCTTATGTCCATGGCCTCTTTTTATAGAATTCTTTCCCCAGAACCTGCCATAGCTGAGGCAATTGCCACAGACATCAGATACTGGGTATCTTCCCACATCACACCATATATACTTCATATCTACTTTGCTGCTGCTGCAGTTTGACTCTCAATGATAGGGAGGGGTGCTTCTAAGTTTTTAAATCTGTCACACACCAAAGCTGTGGATGCTGTGGATTTTAATTTGGGCAATAGACACTTGCTTTGACAATGGAGGTGAAGGTGCATAAGGTGAGCCTTCTCCCTCTATTCTTTCCCTTCAGAGAAGCTTGAAACATTTCTCTTTCTCCTTTTAATATTGTCATTTTAATGTAGCCAAATTTATAGTGTGTTTTTATCTCTTTTATAATAATACAATATTATATTATAATTATAAACTATGTCCAGTTTGCTGGCTAAAATGTTCTGAAGCAGAAGTTCTTATACTGTAGCCCAGAAGGTAGGCAAAGCAGGAATGCTGGGTGTAAAAGCTCTAAACCTCCTGGGTTGTTTCTGCAACCAAGCAGAGCAGGCTCTTGTGGGCTTCTGCATTTCTGTATTGCTCTGCTGTGGCAAATACTGTCACATACATTTTTCTCTTTCTCTAAGACCCCTTCTACACAACAGTATAACATCCAGATTATCTGCTTTGAACTGGATGATCTGGCAGTGTAGACTCAAATAATACAGTTCAAATCAGATAATTATCTGCCTTGATATTCTTGATTATATGCTACTACTTGTTTAGTGTAAAAGGGCCCTAAGTCTGTCGGTGATCAAGACAGCCCCTGTCCTAAAATCAGCATTGTCATACAGGTTGTCAAAATATCACTGGATAATATTTTACCTGTTGTGTGTCTTCAAATTGTTTTCAACTTATGGAGATAATTGTTCAGAAGGGGTTGTGTTTGCTTTCCTCTGAGGCTGGAAGAGTGTGCCTTACGCAAGGTCACCTAGTAAGATTCCATGGCCAAGTGGGGATTCAACCTATTTGATCTATTCTTAGATAAATAATGGGTTTATCAGTGCAAAGGATTAAACTGACCAAGAATTCCTATTTATTAACTATCACTTATGTGTACAGTGGGAAGTCCTGTGACTTGTTTAGTTTTGATATTCAGCAATCTGAATGCACACAAATATCTGAAATATGCAGTTCCGGAAATCTTGGCTCTCTTGAGTTTCTACATTTCCTTCTTTCCTGTAGCCAAAGTTTAAAACACAACAATATTAATCAGTCTTTCTACTCATCCCTCCTGCATTTTCTGAATAATAAATGAAACACAAACAAAAATCACCTGGAAATGGAGCTGTTTGCAAAACATAGCCCAATTGAAAATGCATTGTAAAACATTGCCCAATTGAAAAATACATTTTCCATTCATCTTGATAGTTTTTATTTTTCTATTTGAACAAATGTAAATTTAAGAGCTTTTTGTTTTGTTTTGTTTTTAAAAGCATTATCATGGCATGAAACAAAGCACAACTTTGTATCACATAATTTATAACTCAAAGATCTGGATCCTAAATGAATTTAATATAGGGACTGAGAGCCCTAATAAAACCATAAATTGTGATTAGAAGAAAGAACCATTAGTCACACAACTACACCCTCCCCCACTCTCTCTCCCTTCTCTTCCTGAGAGCTTGGAAACAGCATTTCCCCTCTGATATTTTGTGTTGCTCCAAATCTGAGGTCCATCTACATTGCCATATAGAGCAGTTTCATAATAGAGTTTAACTGTATTATAGGGCCATGTAGACTAGTATAATGCAGTTCAATGCAGTTAAGCAGGAGGGATGAGAGGATCAAGTGCATACATTTTCTTGATTCTCTCTATCAGTACAATATTGTTGGGGATTACTGCTATTTCAACTCACCTAAATCCCAAATACAGAGTCATGATGGAGGACCTAGAGCAGTGTTTCTCAAACTCTGCTTCTCCAGATGTTCCTAACAGCTGGTACAATGGCTGGGATTTTGGGAACTGAAGTCCAAAACACCTGGAGGAGTACAGTTTGAGAAACACTGACCTAGAGAGGTGCCCTCTCCAGTAAAACATTATTTTTATTCTTGGTTTTTTCCCACTTTCACAGTTGTCCTAACCCCAACAAATGTGGAGTTCTTACTGAATTATATTTGTCTTGTCTGCACATCTCTGCTAAATATATCTCTGTTTCCAAATCCATTGTATATATACTTGAGTATAAGACAACCCAAATATAAGCCAAGACACCTAATTTGACCACAAAAAACTGGGGAAACTTATTAACTCAAGTATAAGCCAAAAGTGGAAAATGCAGCAGCTACTGGTAAATTTCAAAATAAAAATAGGTAACAAGAAAATTACATTAATTGACGCATCAGTAGGTGAAATGTTTTTGAATTTTTACATAAAACTGTAATTTAAGATAAGTATATCCAACTATGATGAAATTATTGTTCTAACTTTCTTCAATGTAAGTGTGCTTATGTATCCTTCCAATAATCATCATAGTTTATTTTAACTATACATTTTGGGATAAATACTGTGTGTATATGAAAAAGGAAACGTAGGAAAGACTGCCGCCAAGACAGGAGGAGAGGAAGGCGTGAGCTGCAGTGAGAGAGGAGAGGAAGGAGAGCTGGGTTGCTGTGCAGAGAGTTGAGGGTCCTGGCAAGAAGGCGTGGAGCTGAAAGAAGCCCTTCTTTCAGCCCCATGCCTTCCCACCAGGACCCTGACCCAAGTATAAGCTGAGGGGGGCTTTTTCAGCCTTAAAAAGGCCTGAAAAACTAGGTTTACACTAGAGTATATGCAGTACTTTTAATATGACCATCTGGTAACCGCCTGAGTATTCAACACAGACAACATTTTATTTGTAAAGATCTAAGAGGAAAGCAACTGAATCAACCACTACCAGAAAAATAATGGTTCTTCTTGAAAAGGTAAGTTTTATTTCAGTTAGGATTCTGAGTTTCTGTTGGATTCTGAACATGAGTCCTTTAAAAAAAACCAAAAATACAAAATCCACTGTTGTTCAAAGATTCTTTCATGCAACTTTTTGCACACAACCACATTCAAGAACAAAGCAATCAGCAAAGTCTGCCTTACAAATCAATCTTTGAGAATAGTTATTTCTTTCAAAGCCTCTAGGACTGCCCAGATGGCTCCTGGCATGATGTATAAGAAAGATGATCAAGCTGGCATATAAAAAAGCCACTGGCTTTATTGCAAAGCAGATTAAAACAAAGCTCTCTGAGCAGTGCACAGTTCATAAGGGAGAGAGGAACAAACAAGAATACAAAAAGTGGATAAGATATGATCAAAAGAGATAAATAATCCAGTGTAGCTAAATATCAATGGTGGGAGGAAAAACATAAGCTCCAACACCAAACATAGAGAAAGTGTTTTTTAAAAATCAAAAGAGTCAAACTGAAGAACATAGCACAGCTTTGTGGAAAGCTGTGCATGCAAATCTGTACTGTGAGCTGGCTAAGAATTCAAGATTAAATCCAACCGTTCACAGGCTCTTCAAACTCCTTGTATCCAATTTTCTTTCTTGAAAAACATATTAAGTCCATACCTAACAATTGCAAAGAAAAAAAAGACAAAGGTGGCAATCATTCTGAAATAAATATTGAGGCAACCAATGAAGCAGAAACAGGTTGGGGATGGGGACTATGAATGTATCATATACGATCAAAGGGACTTTCTCAATACACAAGCAGTTTTCTAAAAGATGATATCTACAAGAGTTCTGAAATCATGTGAGCAAACTGACATTGTGGTGACCATTTCCGAAACTGGAAAACTGAACCTGGTACTGACGGTTTCATACCAATTTACATTTGCTGAACTAAAACTGTATCTGACATGCCAACTGCACCCTCATCATGACTTCCAGCTTTGGCAGAATCAATCATGCGTATGTGTGTGAAGGAATTTAATTCAGACCTCTTTCTTGTCATCTAATTAAGTAGTGATCTGAAAACTGATATCATTAACCCCCTCAATGAGGGCAAGCATGTGTGAACTTCTGGAACACAACCATTATTCCAAAACAAATACCATGCTTGTAAATAAGTATCTGGGGCCATCTCATCCTATAAGTGGAAGAGTAAATGAGGAGAATGGCTTAGCTAATCAGTCATGACATGCCTATAAAAGAAGAGAAGCAAACTAAAGTGCTTTGAAATGGAAAATATGTTTTCTGCATTTGGATCCTGTTCAGGTTGCACACACATAGGATTGAAACTGGCTTGACTCTGAAGGAGCTGAGGGTGGTGACGGCCGACAGGGAGCTCTGGTGTGGGCTGGTCCATGAGGTCATGAAGAGTCGGAAGCGACTAAACGAATAAACAACAACAAAGGATTGAAACTGGGGACATAGATATGAGTGGTCCAAAAGCTCTATTCCCATGTTCCTGACCACCCAGATATAAATATAATGTTTACATATTGAGCACTAAGGTCCAGAGGGGGCTCTTTACCTGCGTTTGGATGAATGCCCTATAGAGCACCTTTGAATGGAAATACTGGTTGGATTGTAACCATGTTAAGTTGAACATAATTACATAGTCCTCTGCAGAACTCTGTGCTCACTCTGTAAACGTCTAACCTACTTACTGGTGTCAATATGGGAAACGATTTGTGTGCATACTTCTGTCTCCATGCCCAGTTTTTGACCTACACCTAAACAGGGCAATGGAGGTCACTCTGCAGTGTCATTCAAGTAAGTATGGACTAACTTTGAAATTTAGTCGCCTCTTTTGAGCAGTTGCTGTATTTTGATGAAGCCCAACAATATTGCCTACATTAAAGGCAGAGCTTCAGAATGCTATAATAAAGCCTATATGTGCAGGTATTTTTTCTATGACTATATATCTGGAAGTTAAGCTCTCAGAATATTAGATAGATTTGGCAATTATTTTCTACACAAAAAAATTGTGGGGAAATTACAGATTTGAATACAAACTGTTCAGGAAGCCCCAGTGCCAAATTCCAAACCTTACTGGTAACTGGCAAAATCCTACAGAACCCAGTTTAGAGCTATAGCAGGCCTGTCCAACAGGCGGCCCGGGGGCCGCACACGGCCCCCCAGCCCCTTGGACATGGCCCCCCTACCCTCCTGGAAGAAATACTTTTTAAAAAAAAAAAAAATTGGGAAAAAATATTTTTTCGGAAAAAATCGGGGGGGGGCCGCTCGCGCGGGCGTGGCTGGGTGACGTCAGACGCCGGCGCCGAGGAGGAAGAGGTGGAGGCAGAGGCCCCGGCTGCTTCCTCCTCGGTCCATATTGTGACTCCTCATGATCATGGAGCTGCCTGCCTTCCTGCTTCTTGCTGACTGGGGAAGTTCTCCTTCAGCAGGGCCGCTGCTTCTCTCAACCTGGAGTCCTCCTGTTCAACGTGGGCGACTCGTGGCCTCCTCCTCTCAGGAGAAGGAGTAGGCCTTTCCTGCCTGTGAGGGCGACCATTTATCCCCTCAGAGAGAGAGGCACACACACACACTCCCTGAGGGACGCTTCCAGGCGTTGTGAACTCTCCTCCTCGTCCACTCAGGCATTTTCGGCCTCTCTCTCTCTCTCCCGTGGCTGTTAATGGACTCCGCCAGTTTGGAGGCCTCTCCCCCCCTCAGGACCTGCCTCCCTTCTTTCCCAACCTGAGTTTTCTCTCCCCATACCTGCCTCCCCAGCAAATAACAGACCTAACCCACACACAACGCATCAGGAATGCCTACAGGTTTATTATTATAAATAGGTGACACAGTATGCATCTCGAGTGAGGGGGGGTGTTTTGTGTGTGTGGAGCAGGATGTGGGCCTGACCATGCAGCGCCCCTTCCTCCCTCACAGCCAGCCAGTCACCCTGTGTGCGCTTATTGGTGTGCGTGTGTGTGTGTGGGTCTCCAAGCGGGGAGGGGTTTTGCATGCGATATGATAATACTAATAGTAAGGGGAGGTGGGAGGGTGGTCTTTGCGCCTCTGCAAGACTTCGCTTTCGCTTCTTGGGAGTCCTTGAGAGGCGCTTCTACTTGCCTCCTCCTCTTCTGCTTGCAACGGCTGGGCTCAGAGAGGGGGGGGAAGGAGCAAAGCTTTCCCCTGCTTCTCTCTCTCTCTGCTTCTTGACACCCCCTTTCCCCCCATTCATTTTCCCCTCTGCTCAAACTTTGGGTGAGAAAGAAGGGAGGGAGACGGAAATAAGGAGGGAGGAGAGGAGGGAGGAGGAGGAAAGAGGTGAGAGAGAGAGAATGAGAGAGAGAGAGAGAGGGGGGCTAGGCCAGCCAGTGCCAGGCAGGCTGCTGCCTTTGCAACCTCTCTCTCTGTATGTGTGTATGTTTGTGTTTCTCACCCACTGGGGGCCTAGTCTTTGAGGGTCTTGGGTGGGAGAACAAACCCTCTTTGGGGAAAGTGGACCCACCCAACGGGGGTCTTGACACAGCGCCCAGAAGCCAAACTTCACTAGGAAAGAAGAGTCTGTGTGTCAGATGGGAAAGAAAGGGGGGGGAGGATGGAATTAAATATATTTAATATTACATTAAAATAAGGGGGAGGGGAGGATGGAATTAAATATATTTAATATTACATTAAAATAAGGGGAGAGGGGAGGATGGAATTAAATATATTTAATATTACATTAAAATAAGGGGGAGGGGAGGATGGAAATAAATATATTTAATATTACATTAAAATAAGGGGGAGGGGAGGATGGAATTAAATATATTTAATATTACATTAAAATAAGGGGAGGGGAGGATGGAATTAAATATATTTAATATTACATTAAAATAAGGGGAGGGGAGGATGGAATTAAATATATTTAATATTACATTAAAATAAGGGGGAGGGGAGGATGGAATTAAATATATTTAATATTACATTAAAATAAGGGGGAGGGGAGGATGGAATTAAATATATTTAATATTACATTAAAATAAGGGGGGAGGAAGGAAATAAATATATTTAATATTACATTATTAAATATATTTAATATTACATTAAAATAAGGGGAGGGGAGGATGGAATTAAATATATTTAATGGTGTATTTTGGCCCCTTTATATGTTCCATGCATCCATCCATCCCCCTTTGTTAATATAAATATATTTAATGGTGTATTTTGGCCCCTTTATATGTTCTTTTATAATAATTCTGGTCCATTGTTTTATTTATTTATTTTAAAATTAATAATGCAACTAGTAATTTGGGGGCGGAGCTGGGGGTGGGGAGGGGGCGGAGATGGAAAGGGGAGGGGGCGGAGCTGGGGAGGGGGCGGAGCTTGCCCCCCCAGGTGATCAGTGACCGCAATTCCGGCCACAGGTCCGGTAGAAGTTGGACAGCCCTGAGCTATAGTATAAAAGAGCCATTGCACTTGATGAAAGGATGTTGCAAGTGTTTCATACTGCTTATGATTGTTTGCTAATGCAGGTGGGATGCACTATAATGTGCTAATTACCCATATTATTCTATCTAGAATTCAATCTTTTGGTTTTTATGTACTGTATCAATATGTAAATAACTTTGATATTATATAATTTATAAAATGCCCATGCTCATGATCTCTAAGCCAAACTGATAATATCTTCTTAATTATGAAAAGTTTATTTCAAGTCTTAAGAGTTAGACAAACAGACAGATAGAACCCTATTTGTTGCAAATAACCAAGGTGCCATAAGAAACAGAAGTGCAGAACAAACTTCATTCCCCATTACAGCTCTGAGTACCAATGACTTCAATAATAGCTGTTGCTTTAAATTTCAATTCTTTGGTAGTGATTTCTAAAATAGTTCTTCTGTCACAGAAATTCAGATTCCTATTATCTGTGGAAATGAGCAAAGATAACTTCCTGGAATTTGTCACCAAAATAAACAGTGAAATTCCAGTTCACCAGAGAGGAACTGAATTCTGAAAAGCTTTTGGCAGTGCAGTTAATTCCCCACCTCCCATTTAATTTAAATAAGATATATATTTTAGTGCTTGTGATGGATTATCATAGCCTATCCTTATTTCTGTCCATTATGGCCGCACACAGGGGACTGGGGGAAAGAGAGGTATTGAAAATCAGTTTGGCAGTTAGTGTAAATTCTGGAGAACTAGATGAAGGCTATGTTTCCAAGGAACTAGGAGAAAACTAAATTTTGGAGAGTGAGAAATAGAGTGTATTTCAGAAGGAACTGAAAACCCACTTTTAAGAAATATTTTTCTACGAAAGCCCTTTGAAACTGATGGGGGCACTATAATTCAACAGGTGACTTGAAGACACAAACAAAAAGGAAGCAGGGAATGATGAAGTGTGGCAGAGTTCAGAAAATTGGTAGGCAGGATACAATTCTATCATACTGAACTGAGTACAGTAAGACAAAGTAAACAGTTATGTTCAAAGAGAAGCCCTGAAAATATTTTCTGTTTAATGCTTAAATAAACACTGCTTGAACTCATTTTGTACTGTGACACACACACTTGTGTCCCTTTTGAGAATCATTCTATTTTCCTTAAGATAGTCATAAATATGATCTGAAGAAGAGAAAGAGTATCTGAAACTGCATAGTAAGAAAAGGGAAATCCACATTATCTATGATTAAAATGGGACTAGAATCAAAAAATACTGGATTGTTTTCATTGTTTTGAAAAGATGTTTTTGGTACTGAAAAAAATACAACTTTCCTGATTTTCCATGTAAAACAAATTGTGAAAACCAATCTAAGGCTGCAATCCTATAACCATTTACCTAGATAGGAGTCCCAGTTAGTTTAGTGGAATTTATTTCTGAACAGACGTATATTGCTGCCTTGGATCCCATACAGGAGAAAGGCAGGATATGAATTCAATAAATCAATCAGATTGAATTATAAACACATACCACACTCTTTGACATTTTATGTATTTTAAAATGAAACTGAAAAGGGTGTCATTTCTAGACATCACAATGAATTATGGAAGATCAAATAATGTTCCTTTATACAGTCAAAATAATTGTTGGAATCCTAATAATGTATTATTCATACATAGTGTGCTCTATGGAGGTGGTTTCACATTATTGTCCAATATGGACTGTTTTTATTTAACTAAAAGTTGCAGAAATTGAGTTATGCATGCTGTGCCATTACAAATGGATGAACATTCTGTACAGATGAATATGCACCTTTGGTTGTACATCTGATTGTGTGTTTGGTTCGGCTGTGCAATGTTGCTATTCAGCAGAAGGCCTCCTTCACACAATAAATTTGTAACTCTGCATGAGAAGAATTATGCTACACACCACATATGATCTCAGCAATGCATGTATTTAGACCAAGATACAGGTTAGTATAACTATTAAAATATCAAAACAAATGGCAAAAGAAATTATGAATATCTTCAAGTTCTGTGATAACATTTTTTATTTTAATGGTTGAAAACAGGGGGTTCTCAAATTTTTTCAGCTGCAGAGATTTGTTATATATTCTATTATATATTTTATATAATGTGTGTGTATATGTATATGCATATGTGTATATGTATGTGTGTGTGTGTCTATATCTATCTATCTCAGGCATGGGCAAACTTTTCGACACAGGGACCGCGTTTGACAGACGGGCCAGGCCAGTGACAGATGAATGCAGAGTGTTTGTGTGAACCAACTGAAAAAAAATATGAACAAATTCCCATGCACTGTACATATCTCATTTGTAGTGCAAGAGGAATGAAAAGACAATACAATATTTAACATGAAAAACAATTTTAACCAACATTAATTTAACAGTGTTTTAGTGGAAGACCTGAGAAGCCATCCAGTCCTATCCCCTTCTATCTTGGAGGAAAAGCACAATCAAAGCACCCCAATAGATGGCCACCCAGCCTTTGTAATAGTAGTTGTAATAGTAGTACTAGTAGTGGTGGTGGTGGTAATAGGAGAAACCTCTAGGGCCATCCAGGTCAATTCTCTTCTGCCATGCAGAAAAAGCACAGTTAAAGCACCCCCTGAGCAGTGGGAGGGAAATAGGGTTTTGGAAGCAAAGAAGGCAGGGGGAGGGTCTGGGTGGTGAGAAAAAGAATCTGGGAGGAGGGTGAGAAAGGGCCTGTGCCCCAAGAGGACAATGCTGCTGTTGTTTTGGCACTTCCAAACTTTAATTTACCTGTATTTCTCAGCAGCAGCAGCAGGAGGAGGAGGAGGAGGAGGAGGAGGGAAAAAGCAGCACGGCACTGCATAGCCCCTGATTATAATTCATGGAGGCCCAAGGGCTCCACGGAGCACGGTTTGAGAAGCCTTAGTTCAGAAGATTGAAGCAGAATTGCCATGAACTGGAAGATAAACAACTTTCAAAACCCAGAAGTCTGTCCATTAATACTTAGCTCTTGCATCTATCCAAATAAGCTCTTTAAAAAGCTATAATGTACTAGTTCTTAATCTCATTACCTGCATACCTTGAAGCTGAAACACACTGACCAGGCATGTAGCCAGGGGGGGCTAAGGGTGCTTCAGCCCCCCCCCCCTGAAATTCTCAAGGTGGTCCGTGAAAAGGCCTTACTGGTACATTATTTAAACTGTTATGTTTATTTATATCATGATCTGATCACCATACTCATTATATCCCACATTAATGGGGTTATTGGGATAACAATACAAAAGGTTTTCTAGGGTAGACCCTCTTCCACCCAGTCTCAGCCCCCCGAACCAAACTCAAAATCCTGGCTACGGCCCTGACGCTGACACTCCTTGTAGTCTTTTACCTTTGTTTTTAGCCAACATGTATTTTAAGCAGCTTTTACTGTTTGCAAATTTTATCCACTGGATGTTCTTAATGTCATTATCTGTATAACTTGTATACTACAGTGTAATAAGGGTCTCTGGACCAAAATAAAATGTATCTATCTATCTATCTATCTATCTATCTACTAGTGACAGCAAGGAGAGTGGCATTTACAGTCGACCCTCCACATTTGTGAGCTGAACATTTGATTTGATCATTCTGGCAAAAGATGACCATAGAGTCTCTCTGGAGGGCCTATAAATTCCTAGAGTTAAAAGGGTATTTTTATTTGCAGTTTTTCCACTTTCAAAGGAACCCTGTTACCCCTGTGAAAGTGGAAAAACTGCAAATTACTTCAGTGAATATGGAGGGACAACTATAGTTCCTTGTACTCCCCTCTTAGGCTTGTAACAATGAAATATATTTCCCAGTATATTCCCAAGAAGTGTTACAATTTCAGTAAATTGCGACTCAGTGTGCTGATTTTCTACATGGAAGGCACTAGTGAAGAGAATCCTCTCACAGCAACCATATGATTTGTATATTGCTGTGGAAGATATTACAAGCATTCAAAACAACATAGTTCAAAGGCCAGTAGCATTCTGCAACATCACTGCCCCTGCCATGTCAGAAAAATGGTTCAGAAGGAAAAATTTTCAGAATATTATTTAATTTTGAGAGAGAGAAAAATACAACTTCCAAGGTTATCATAACATATTGGTTACATCCCATTTTCCTTTTGTGCAAAAAAGTCCATTAGAGTACATAACCCTTTCTGCCTTCTGTGAACTTGTATTACAACGAAATGGAAAATGATTGAATATTCATAGAAATACATTTTATTTCATTATATCATTTCTGTCACTATTATAACTTGGCTTCCATCAATACTACACGATGTCTCCTTTTTTAAAACCTTGGAGCCTGTTATGGTAACATCCCTGTTATCTAAGTGACTGAAATTCAATCTTAAATGGCTTGAAACAGTCTCTGCTTCATTCCAAGCAAGACTGAATTGTTATTGATTGTTTCAATATAGAACTCTGTTGGGTTGAACTTCTCTCATCTAAATATAGATGGCTTAGACCTTTTGGCAGGGGGTCTACATGGTTTCTAGTTGCCATTTTCTTTCATAAATTTACAAAGCTGTAGCCTCTCAAATTGCTAAAAATGTAAAATACACTCCACAGAATGCTATCGTAAGTTAAAGTTACAGTAATAATATGCTACTTCTTGCAGCCCTGACAAATCTTTTCATCAGTAATATTTCACCAAACTTTGCCTAGTTAGTGCTCTTTAACATAACTGCTAAACAGTTGCATATAAAGGTACTTGTTATCCCAAATGTACTTGGTATGGGTTACAAGATCATTCCAAAATAAATCTTTCTCTTTTAACAGCTCTTGCACAGCATTACACATAATGTCTAAGTACACAAAGGTAAAATAGAGTCTTGCTTATCCAACATAAACAAACCAGCCCAACATTGGATAAGCGAAAATGTTGGATAATAAGGGGGGATTAAGGGAAAGCCTATTAAACGTCAAATTACATTATGATTTTATACATGATGTTTTACAACAAATCAACAGAAAGTTCTGTAGTAATTACTATATTTACGAATTTAGGACCAAAAGATTGCAATGTATTGAAACAGCTATGGATCCGGGCGGGAGGTAGATTGTGTTGGATAAGCAAGACTCTGCTGTAAGCTTTATTCACACAAACTAATACCAACACAACAACAGCAATAACAACACTTTATTTATATTCCACCCTATCACTCAGGGTGGATCACAGTACACATACACGGCAAACATTCAGTGCCATTTTGGGCAGACGGGACAGAGACATACAGAACAGAAAAGAGGTATGTTGTATCCCAACAATGACTAGTCCCAACAAGAATAGTTCAATACAGTGGGAACTTTGTAAACCAACACTGATATAAGTTCCGATGATTCAATATGCCCACTTTAATTAGGTCTAACAATTTGACTTGAGTCAAAAGAGTCCATAATTTCTGCAAACCAGTAAAAGAAAGAAACATTCAAATGTCCAGCTATCAGATACTTACAGGCAACAGAATGCATGTGAATGTTAGAAAGAAAAAAAGGGGAAATCTTTATTTGCTGTTATTTACAATTTGGAATTTGATCAAATGTACACATACAAATAAAGTCTTGTTAATTTAACCAATTTCCACCTCCAATTCCTTTTAACCGAACAAGTACCAAATACATCAATAAAAATAAGGTCGTCTTCCTCTGTCTTGAAGTCTGGTTGAATGGCTGCTGCCAGGTAGCAATTGATAACTGAGGCTTGGCTTTACAGCTGGCCATACATCCCTTTTCTTTCTTCCTCAGTGAGCACTTATGCCACAGGGTTGTGTGAAAACAGCCTCAGTGAAGGATACTAAAAGATTTGTATTGCTCAGTGTTGTTTTTCCCAGAGACGTTAGCTTACAAGCCTGTAAGCAAGGCAGAATGGCCATGTTCTTTTGTTTTTCTCAGAAAATATTTGTTGCCAGAGTAAACCTTACAGAGGTCTCTTTTGTCTATCATGGTTAATGCTTTCACAAATTAATGATAATTGTGTGAAGCACCATATCCTTTCGTATATCCTGATTCTACCACTAATCAATTTCACAATACAGTATTGTGTCCAATGGTAGCTTTCCATGTGTGTATGCACCTTCATGTTGCTTCTGCACTTACAACAATATCATAGAGGTTTCTTCGGTAAGAAATACTCAGAAGTGATTTTATTGGTACCGCCTCCTTTTTTTCACTTCTAAGAATGTGACCATATTTAGGATATTTAGGCTCTGCGCACCCCCTCCCTCCCAATCTTCAGGAGCCAATTTATCAGACATAGGAAGTTATAAGAGAGAGAATCTGGGAAATAATAGTCCTGTCTTGTGCTAGTGAGAGTGCTTTCTCCTTGTGCAAAGCCATTAATGGCTTCTAGCCAGAGTGTATGAAGTATTTCTTTCTATCCAAGTAGTTCATAGTTTTATCATCATCTGGCTTGCTTCCCCTTGGGGCCATTGAAATATTACATGATTGATGCACATTTTGTCATTAATCCCTCCTATCTCACTGAAAAGAGATGAAGATGAAAAATCTCTGTCTATACAGCCTCTATATAGAAAATGTGCTTCTACAATTATTTTGCTTTTGTTTGTTCCAGTTTTATAATCTTTCTGAAATATGATTATATGAAAATTGCTGTTCCTGCTACTGAGTGTTCACCACTTGTCTCCCAATGAGAAAGCAGCAAGAAAAAGAGGAGAAACAATATTTTTATTCAACTTGTCTTCTTCACTAGACATACTAAAGGGCACTATCAATAGGGAGGAGGAGGAATGGACCATTTGATGGTCCACCGAGAGCTTCTCCAAAATCTGAGTCAGTGCTACCGGTAACAATTTTTTAATCACCCTCATGAAATCACCATCAGTGATGGAAAAGGAATGGATGTCCCTAGCTCTATAGGCTACTTGAGGAAAGGCTTTCCATTCAATAATATTTCTAATCTAGATCTTACATTGACCATTGGTACTTCCAGATAAGGCTTTTATTCTGCAATTGGTCAACTTCCAATCTGTTTGAACGTGGTGTGAGAGAGTTAATTCCAGCCACTTGCCCTCTTTTTGACAGAGATCCAGCCACTTGCAGGTCTCATGAACACCCAGGCCAAAACAATCAATCACAGCCTTCAGCCAGATTAGCCTTAACAGCCTTTTATTACTTTATTCTATAAAGTAATTTACACTATTTACATAGTTGCGACTCAAGAGAGAAATTAATCATTGCTCTAGCAAGACAAGAATGGTGATCGACACAGTTTTTTATCAGCAAAGTTACGTCCAGCCAAATACCAAAGTGATGATGATGTCCGGCCACATCAGAGGAAGCTGGTAAACTTTTCAACATATCTCTCTAGGATTGGAAACTCATTCTATGCATTTAACTCCTGCTTTACTGGGAAGCTTGATACACATGCTGGCTAGCTTTAAACTGACAATTGAAATTTCACAACACACATACACATATATATTCAACACAATAATCAGGTGGAATGTTTGCGCTGATCAACTGGTAGCCTTATCTGTTGGCAAAAACTATAACCAACATGAAAGGACGACTTTGTAAAAAAATTGTTTGTGAAAAGAAAAATGTAAATTGCTGAAATGCTCAAATACTATGTTATGTAGATTCAGTTAACACAGAAATTCTGCAACAAAACAAGTTTCTGGAGGTCTAAAGTACTATGTCTTGATGAGTGTTAGGACACTTGCTATTTGATTTATAATCTTATAACTGGATTTTCCTTGTTAATTTCTGTGATTACTATTATTGCTAAATATTCACTTACACATTAAATCTTCCATGTTTGTTGCACTGGATAGAATAATCACTATTTCAGAGGTAAGCAATTGCTGCATGGAGGGGAGGGGGGTGCATGTAAAAACCCATACTACCAATATATTCAGGGTTTTTATTTTTAAAATGAAAAATACTTCCACACTCTTCAATACAGAAGTATTTTTCTTCCATGATTCCATGTTTCTGACCCAGTCCCTTCTAACTGTTTTAGGCCAAAATAAATCTTTATTTAATCATGAAGATAAACTGAAGTTGACTTCTTGGATGACTTCAAAAATGGTCTTGGGGGTCACCTGTAATCCACAAGCTCCATTTTCCTAACTGCTCCACAATATGAAGCCCATTAACCTGGATTCCTGCCATACAGTAAAGCATCAGAAGCATCCATAAGCAAAGATACATCTGCAGGATATAACTGTATCCCACTGATAGAGAGGCAGGGGATATGTAGAACAGAACTCAGGGATGGAAGGCAAAATGTTCCGCTGCCTATGAAGTTAATCATTCCTACAAACTGTCATTTTTCTCTGATGAAGACATCTCCCTTTAACTGGCTTTACCTGAAAAATCCCCAAAATGATTCAACTGCTTTTGCAGCCTGGGATTATGGGCATTGAATAGGAAGGGATTGAATTTAGGCTGTACCTCTAAATTACTTTGCAGAATAATGCACTGCATGCACTAATTTGATTTTACAACATTAACATATTATATACAATAAAGGAAAATTAAATGTTGTTTCATAAAAAACCTATTATTCAATGTCAGATCAAATTTGTCTCTGGTCACCCGTATCAACAAAAAATCTTTATACCTGAAAGCATAAAGATTTTGTTACTTAAAATAAATTATTAGGCAATCAATATTTAGTTACATATAACAATCCTATTTTTTCATTATTTCCTAGGCAAGATTGAACTGAGCAACAGTTTAATTTATATTTCACCATAAAGCACATAAACAATATAGATTCCACTAAAAGTTGTTTATGATCTCTTGGCGCAGCATTGCCAGATAAAGGATTTATTCTCAGGTAAAACAGTGACATCTAATGGACATTGTAAGTAAGTGTTGGATGCACATACTCCTGATTTTATCATAGGAGGAAAGGAAAAGCAAAGGGAAAAGCAAAAAAGATGAAAAAGAGGTGTTTGTAAATCTATGCCTTCAAGTCACTTGCAGACTTATGGTAACTCTATTATTTTCATAGAGTTTTCTTAGGCAACTAATACTCAGAGGTGATTTTTGCCAGTTCCTTCCTCTGAAATATAGGACCTGGTATTCATTGGTGGCCTCCATTCCAATAATCAGACTTGACCCTGCTTAGCTTCCAAGAAAGACTGAAATTGCAATAGCTTTTACCAGAAATATATGACATTGGATTGGAAGGGGCGATACAGGACTGTGCCATGGGTGGAGTTGGGGAGAGGAAGGGGGCGCGTCCTACGGTTTCCAGGCGGCACCTGCACGGGGTTTCCAACTGGCAGGCGCACGCTCGCGCGCTTGCGAGTTGGAATCCCGCCACTGCCTCCTTACAGGATTTCAGTGCCCCCCCCCCCCAAATTCTCTTGAGCTTCCCACCGCCCCCTTGGATCGCCTCACCGCCCACTAGGGGAGGTACCGCCCACTTTGGGAACCACAGATCTATACTATGCAATCAATATTATTTGAGACCACTTTAATGGCTATGGCTCAGTGCTATGGAATCATGGGAGTTATTGTTTTACAAGGACTTTAGCCTTCTCTGCCCAAGAGTGCTGGGGGTCTAACCAAACTACAAATCTCAGAATTCCACAGCACTGAGCCATGGTTGTAAAAGTGGTGACAATCTGTATAATTCTACAATGTTCTACAGTGTAGATGCCTCTTAGGCCACTTTAATCACATCTCTGTTATCTAAGAATTGTTTCATTCTAGCATTTCTTTCTGAGTCTGTGTATAAAGTAGTGGTTCTCAAACTGTGCTCTGAGGAACCCGTTGGGCTCCTCAAAGCAGTCAGAAGCTCCCACTGCCACCATGCACACAGCCTGGTGAGCCCCATTGCCACCGTGCTATCTACAGAATCCAAGTGCGGCCTAAAAGCCCCTAAAAAGGCAGAATGTGCCAGATGGCCCCTGGGATTGCTCTTATTGCTGTTATTATTACTACTACAAATGCTACATGACCATCTTTTGGAAGTGCTTTGATTGTGCTTTTCCTGCATGGCAGAATGGGGTTGGACTGGATGGCCCCTGGAGTTGCCCTTGTTGTTGTTGTTGTTACAAACGCTGGGTGGCCATCTGTTCGGGGTGCTTTGACTGTGCTTTTCCTTCATGGCAGAAAGGGGTTGAACTGGATGGCCCCTGGGATCTTCTGCTGAAATACTGTTCAGTTTATTTTGGTTAAAATTATTCTTCATTTTAAATATTGTTCTTTCATTCATTTTTACACTACAAACAAGATATGTGCAGTGTGCATAGTAATTTGTTCATGTTTTTCCCCCCAATTAGTTCACCCAAACATTCTCCATCCACCTGCCTCTGGTCTGGCCCATCTGTCAAATTTTAAAATGCAATGTGGACCCTGTATCCAAAAGTTTATTAGGGCTCCATGAGAAACTTTTTCTTCAAATAGGGCTCCATGGCTTTAAAAGTTTGAGAACCACTGGTATAAAGGATGGATTTTCAAAAAAGCTGGGGAACATATTGCATCCTTCATCAGCCTGGCTGGAAGCAATTGCTATAGCATAGCTCTCTCTCTCTCTACCCAAACAAATCATACTGAGCCCATGAAGTCTGAATTGCATATTTATCTTTTTCTACTATACTCCATTCCATTTCTGTATCAGATCGAACTGCAGACTATTATTTTAAGCATCAGGACACTGGCCGTATATATATAAATACAGTAAATAAATAAAATCAAAATATGTAGTCTCTTTCTTACTTTGTCAGTTTTATTTTTCTTTATTTTTCCCATTCCACTTAATTCTGTTGACTACTATTTAGCCTTCTCCATGCATGATATATGTTTTAACATTCAAAAAATGTTTAAAATTCCAATCGATTCAACAGTACTCACTCTTTAATGTCTGTCTAAAATGGATAGGAGATAGTCCAATAATAAATAGCTTCATCAGAGCTCCTCCACATTTCAACTGACATTACTCTGGCCTCTGAGGCAGAGAAGAGCAGCCTGCATCTGCTGGAATTTCTCTGTTCTCCTACTGCCATTTTCTACTTGTTGATTGTCATGTATCTTATTCAATTGTAAAACTGAGGGCAGAGAACTATCAAATTAACCATTCGTAAGTTGTTCTGGGAGTTTTTTGTCACCGAAGAATGGATATAAACTCTCTAAATAAACAAAGTTTAATATAGAACATTTTTTATTTTTGTCATAATTCAAATATAAACTCTAAGGACCTCACTGGGTCATTGGGGATTCCCAGTACAAACTGCAGCCTTTTTACCATACTCACCACAAATTACTAAATTTGTGAAATACTGGAGGAGTGACAACAGTGTTTCTCAACCTGGGGGTCGGGACTCCTAAGGGGGTCGTGATGGGGTTTCTGATGGTCTTAGGAACCCCTTTGGCAAAGAAAGCTGAAGCTCTCTCAGCCTGTCCTTCTCTTCCTTTTTGGAAACAGATGGCGAATCCTCCCACCAAAAGCCCTCCTCCAATGTGATTGGCTGGCCTCTCAGCCAAGGGGAGGACTGTTTCTGAGACTCCAAGTGGGGAGGAGAGAGCAGGTGTGGTACACATGTTGGGAGGAGGAAAAGCGTGTAAGGAACTGTATTAAGGGGTTGCGGCATTAGGAAGGTTGAGAAACACTAAATTAGAACAAGAAAGTAGTTGCCCTAACTCAAGCAAACTTAAGTGTAAGACTTACTCGGGACCCATCTACACTGATCATTTAATGTAGTTCAAAGCTAGCTTCAAACTGCAAAAGCCAGATAACAAACTCCCCTAAAAGAAAAGAAGCCCTTAATGTGAGAAAGGGTGGGCAATGTGTGACCTTCCATAGATTAATGGGCTGTAACTTCCATTGTCGCCATGGTAAAGAATGATAGGAACTACAATCAAACCACTGAAGGCCACATGCTATTGATGCTAATACAGACTTTGCAGGGTGCCCTTATTAACCAAAATGGTGTAAACTGTGTGGTAGTGATGGGGGATATTGGGAAGAAATGTATACGTGGCTGAATGTCAGAGATTGTTTTTCTTTTCAGCAAGTGAGAAGTATTTAGAGCAAGCTGTGAATGAGAATTAATCTTAAAACAGACAGTGGGACAATGCAGTGGTCATGTCCGAGGTTGGATCCACACTGTCATATAATCCAGTTTCAGAATGCACGTTAACTGCTTTGAAGTGGATTATAGGAGTCTACGCTACCATATAATCAAGTTCAATGCAGTTAATGTGTATTCAGAAACTGGATTATATGGCAGTGTAAATAGGGCCTGAGCAGTTTCCCAGAGAAAGCCCACTTTGCTGATGAGATTTTGACAGCATGATGAGAAATACAGTGTTCCCTCGCTACTTCGCGGTTCGCTTATTGCGGACTCGCTGTTTCGCAGATTTCGAAAAATATTAATTTAAAATATATATCATGGGCGAGGGGTTGCTGTTTTGTGGGGTTTTGCTACCGCCACTCTCCAAGGTGCATTCCCTCCTCAGTCCTCCCTCCCTCCAGCCTTGAAGAGCCTTTCTTTCCTTTCTTTCACTTTATTTTAAGTTTATAAAGACTTAAAATAGTATGTAACTAACTACTAAAATAATATATAAATATTAAAATAAATAGAGCAAACCTACATTGCGGTTTTTCACTTATTGCAGGAGGTCCTAGAACCTAACCCCATCAATAAGTGAGAGAACACTGTAGTGGCAATACAGGCATATTTCTGTTAATGTAATAGTTACATTCCTGGCCATTCTTTCATTACCAAAAACAACAATAAATGGGACCAAAGTGAGAAATAACATAAGAAATAAGAAATGGGTTCCCACTCCACAGAGCATTCATAAACTTTGTATTCAAACATGCATTTCTGAACTGGAACTACAGATAAGTAACACTTGTGTAAGTAAACAAAAATACTTTGAACTTTCCACTTGAAGATTTCCTCCAAATTTTATTCAGGGATCATTTGCTTTTCATGATTTCCAGTTTAGTAGCTATATTTAGAGATCAGTGTTTCTTTAACATGTTGGGAGTAGATGATGGGGCAGACTAACTTGCTTTTCCCTTTTCTTTGTTTTGCTGTCCACACCGGCTCAGTCCCAAAGCTGCTGCTGTTTACTTGTTTCAGACAACCATGTAAATCTACAATATTATGCAATCACGTTGCTTCCTAGATCAAGCTGTACTGCATTGTTTACTACTACTACAAATACCCTATGCAGAGGTGTTAAACTTGTGGAGTGCAGATATTTTGGCATCCAACTCCACAAAGCCTTAGCCCAGTGGTTCTCAACCTGTGGGTCCCCAGGTGTTTTGGCCTACTACTCCCAGAAATCCCAGCCAGTTTACCAACTGTTAGGATTTCTGGGAGTTGTAGGTCAAAGCATCTAAGGATCCACAGGTTGAGAACCACTGCCAGCTGCCCTGTGGCAAGGAATTCTGGAAGTGAAGTCTAAAACACCCGAAGGTCACAAGTTTGACACCACTTCCCTCTGACAACATGATATCAAAGGCCAGTGTTTCTCCAGTCCATCATCTTCCAAATGGAAGAGAAAAAACCTTGAGGGCAAGGGGGGAAATAGGGAGAGTAGGGGTATAAAAAGACTTTGCAAAAAGGAGCTTCATTGTCAGAGGTTTGATTAACTGAGACATGCCTGATTGCAATGGACTGGAGAGATACATATTTAGAATCCTTCACTCTCATAAATAATCCAATGAAAGTTACTATATACAGAGATAAGTTTTACTTGCTAGAAGCTGACAAAACAGGAACTGTGCTCAGGGCCCAAAAGAGAAAGGTTTCCTATTTTCTATGCTGGACATAGGCTTAAGGGAGCAGACCCCACTTGTCTAATTTGTTCAGCTATTGCACCTATTCAATTTCTAAACAATTTCGGAGGAAAAACATATTTTCTAAACCTTCAGGTTGGAGGAGCTGATAAGAAAAGTGGATCCACCACAAGGACATCCAAATATTGAAGCAGGTCAAGACAAAACAAGCTGTCAAAGAAAATAAAACCACCGGGGTTTGGAAGGTCACCAAGCAGAGCAGGAGAAATTCCCAAGGGAGTTTCATAAATAGATCAGTTCAGCTGTCCAAAACATATATAGTATCTTAAAAGACCAGAAGGAAACACAAGTAGTGGCCTGGAGGAAGAGTTCAGAGGAAAGAAAAAGAAACACTGCATTTTTATTAGTGACTTAATAAAATCACACTACAAAGTATATATTAAATAAAAGGTAAAGGTTTCCCCTGACATTAAGTCTAGTTGTGTCTGACTCTGAGGGGTGGTGCTGATCTTCATTTCTAAGCTGAAGAGCTGGCGTTGTCCGTGGCCACCTCCAAGGTCATGTAGCCGGCATGACTCCATGGAGCACTGTTACCTTTCCACCAAAGCAGTACCTATTGATCTACTCACATTTGCAAGTTTTTGAATTGCTAGGTTGGCAG
Organism: Anolis apletophallus; assembly: GCA_030556195.1. Classification (NCBI taxonomy): domain Eukaryota; kingdom Metazoa; phylum Chordata; class Lepidosauria; order Squamata; family Anolidae; genus Anolis; species Anolis apletophallus. The sequence continues at coordinate 145,048,220 of JARBWK010000003.1, forward strand.
AAGCTGGGGCTAACAGCGGGAGCTCACCTCGCTTCCTGGATACGAACCATCAACATTTTGGTCAGCAAGTTCAGTATTTCAACCCGCTGTGCCACGAGGGGGCGTGATATATATACAGTATACATATTATGTTATACATATAATAAATACATGTAATAGCAGTATGAGTTCCTGAGGTGCTACTGCCAGTTAACTCTGACTCCCTTCCAGTTGCCAGTTTTTATTTATTTTTATTTATTTATTTATTTATTTCAGGATTTTACCCCGCTCTTCTCAACCCTCGAGGGGGGACTCAGAGCGGCTTACAGCAGGCACAATTCGATGCCACATCAACAGCGTAAAACCCCAAACCCCACAACCCATTAAAACATTAAGGCATTAAAATACAATCAACACATCTACAATCATTCCAATTAAAACAGTATTCAACCCTAGAAACATTGACCCTCTTCCTCCCTCCCATTAAAATTCCGTCTCACATGCTGCACAGTTTACTCATAACAGTTTAAGTGTCCCTTATCTGAAACCCATGGGGCCAGAAATGTTTTGGATTTTGGAATTTGGAATACATATTTATGGCTGTTCCTGAACCAAGTGTGTATAGCAGGTATGGGCAAACTTGGGCCATCCCTTCAAGTGTTTTGGACTTCAACTCCCACCATTCCTAACAGCCTCAGGCCCTGTCCGTTTCTTCAACTATCACCAAAATGAAGGAGCCTGAATGGTGGGAGTTGAAGTCCAAAACACCTGAAGGGAGAGCCCAAGTTGGCCCAGGCCTGTTCTATGGTGTTGATGCACCACAATATCGTTCATTTGGGTTAAGAGAGAGAGTTTCATTTTTGCATAGCTCAGTGTATGCAAACTTTGTTTCATGCACAAAGTTATTTGAAAAAATAGAATAAAATTATTGTCCGGCTATGTGCATAACGTATACAGGAAATATACATAAAACTCAATGGTTAGATTTGTGGGCCATTTCTAAGATATGTGTCAGCTTCTTGTGGGTTGGGGGCAGGAGCAGGGAGGGCGATGGAGAGAGATGGGGAGTGGGGCAGGGAGAGAAGGGGTCTACATTGTTAAATGCGACAGTGTATCATGCTTATGTCTACGTTTAAGGTTTTCTACTTTTAATGGTTTTAATTTACAGTTGTGTTATTGATTTAGAGTAGTCCAAGGTTCAGCTATCCAACACATGATACAACAACCAATGAAAAATGAACTGGACACAGCTCCCACTCTGGAAGAGACCATTGAGGCCATACAGCAGTTGAAAAATGGCAAGGCAGCCGGGATCGATGGAATCCCACCTGAAGCTTGGAAACAGGGAGGTCATGTACTGCATGCTAAATTCCACGAGCTCCTTGTGAGTTGCTGGGAAAAAGGTGAACTGCCATCAGATCTCCGAGATGCAGTTATCATCACCCTGTATAAGAAAAAGGGAACAAAATCCGATTGCTCAAACTATCGAGGTATAACACTGCTCTCCATTGCTGGAAAAATCCTTGCAAGGATACTCCTGAACAGATTAGTTCCGGCTATTGCAGAAGAACTTCTCCCTGAAAGCCAATGCGGCTTCAGAGCAAATAGGAGCACCACAGATATGGTTTTTGCCCTTAGACAACTGCAAGAGAAATGTAGAGAGCAGAACAAAGGACTCTATGTAACATTTGTCGACCTCACCAAAGCCTTCGACACTGTGAGCAGGAAAGGTCTGTGGCAGATCCTGGAACGTCTAGGATGTCCCCCCAAGTTCCTCAAAATGATTGTCCTGTTACATGAGGGCCAGCACGGTCAAGTCAGATATGGCGATGCTCTCTCGGAGCCCTTTCTCATAACTAATGGAGTGAAACAAGGTTGTGTTCTTGCACCAACCCTATTTACAATCTTCTTCAGCATGATGCTCCAAAGGGCTATGGCAGACCTACAAGAAGAAGACGGCATATATATACGCTATCGTACTGATGGTAGCTTGTTCAACTTAAGCCGTCTGAGGGCTCGCACTAAGACTCTAAACTATCTAGTCCGTGAGCTACTTTTTGCTGACGATGCTGCCCTTGTCGCCCATTCAGAAGCAGCCCTGCAGCGCCTCACATCCTGCTTTGCAACAGCTGCAGAGCTGTTTGGGCTGAAGTCAGCCTGAAGAAAACAGAAGTCCTCTACCAGCCCGCACCACAGGAAGAACACCACCATCCTCACGTCAGCATAGGCACATCTGTGCTTAAGTCCGTTCAGCAATTCACCTACCTGGGAAGCATCATCTCTTCAGACGCCAAGATTGACAAAGAGATAGATCACAGATTATCAAAGGCATATAGTGCATTCGGAAGGCTTCACAAAAGAGTCTGGAGCAACAAGCACCTGAGACAAAGCACCAAAATCAGTGTGTACAGAGCTATCATACTGTCCATTCTCCTCTATGGGTCTGAAACATGGGTCACCTATCGCCAACACCTACGACTCCTCGAGCGCTTTCATCGGCGCTGTCTTCGCACAATCCTAAATATACACTGGACCGACTATGTGACGAATGTTGCTGTCCTTGAGCAAGCAGGGATCACCAGCATTGAGGCCATGCTATTGAGAACACAGCTGCGCTGGGCAGGGCACGTCTCTAGGATGGAGGACCACCGCCTCCCAAAGATACTACTCTACGGTGAACTCGCCACGGGTCAGCGCAAGAGAGGCGCCCCAAAAAGAGATATAAGGACTCCCTGAAACAACATCTCAGGCTTGGCCAGATTGATCACCAACAATGGTCCACCCTGGCCTCACATCGGGAGGCATGGAGACGCACTATCCACAATGCTGCGGCCTCTTTTGAGAAGACACGCCGAATGGGTCTCGAAGAGAAACGACAACGCAGAAAGAACCGCAACTTGGAAAAAACATCACCCAAGGAGACTTTCTGCTGCGCTTTCTGCAACCGAACTTGCCTATCTCAGATTGGCCTTTTTAGTCATCAACGCGCTTGTAAAAAGCGTGGGATGAGTCCTTCCTGAATCTTCGTTCGCGAAGTAATGCCGAGAGAGAGTATCATGCTTATGTCTACGTTTAAGGTTTTCTACTTTTAATGGTTTTAATTTACAGTTGTGTTATTGATTTAGATACCTGATATTTTTATATATATGTGAGGCCTCCTCTCCGTTGGCGCCCCCTTGTTGTGGGGGAGAGGCTTGCGTACCCTAATGAAGTTGTGAGCTATGCTGGCGGTGGCATAATAGCCACCGGTAGGGCCTCCCATGCCAGACAGGTCACAACCGAAGGGTCTGACAAAGAGCGTCAAAGGGCAGGATGGGCTCTCTAGCCCTTTGGCAACCATCCTAGGAGAAGGAAAACTCTGATTTCAAACCCGGGCAGATGGTGCTCGTTTAACTCTGTAAGGTCAACCATCTAGAGAAGGAAACTCGAACCAAACCTACGACCTGAGGACCTCACTGCCACCATCCCAGCTTGCTAGGCCCCGGCAGACAAACCTTTGGTTTAAAGGGTGAGGCCAGTTCTGTGCACGCTGCGCTCCACCAGAAAGGTCCATTGCACAGGCTTGGACACATCCAACCTCCGAAGCATCGGCGTGCTTGTGGAGAGCGTGGGAGGAGTCCTTCCTGGATCTTCGTTCGTGAGGAAAAGTCAAGACGTTAGGCATTGAATTTGCCATTTATTATGTTGTAAACCGCTTTGAGCCCTCCCAGAGGTGAGTTAACATCTGCAATATACTTAATTCTGTTGCTGGCCATAGAATTGCTGCAAAGGGAAAAGGAAAGGGCCCTAGACTGTTAGGAATGGTGAGAACTGAAGTCCAAAACACCTGGAGCAGGCCTGATCAAACTTGGGCCTTTCAGGTGTTTTGGACTTCAACTCCCACAATTCCTCACAGCCTCAGGCCCCTTCCTTTGGAAGGGGCCTGAGGCTGTGAGGAATTGTGGGAGTTGAAGTCCAAAACACCTGAAAGGCCCAAGTTTGCCCAGGCCTGGGTTGATGGACTGGATGCCTCAAGGATTCTACTTCCTTTGGAAGGGGCCTGAGGCTGTGAGGAATTGTGGGAGTTGAAGTCCAAAACACCTGAAAGGCCCAAGTTTGCCCAGGCCTGGGTTGGATGGACTGGATGCCTCAAGGATTCTACTTCCTTTGGAAGGGGCCTGAGGCTGTGAGGAATTGTGGGAGTTGAAGTCCAAAACACCTGAAGGCCCAAGTTTGCCCAGGCCTGGGTTGGATGGACTGGATGCCTCAAGGATTCTACTTCCAAAGGAAGGGGCCTGAGGCTGTGAGGAATTGTGGGAGTTGAAGTCCAAAACACCTGAAAGGCCCAAGTTTGCCCAGGCCTGGGTTGGATGGACTGGCTGCCTCAAGGATTCTACTTCCTTTGGAAGGGGCCTGAGGCTGTGAGGAATTGTGGGAGTTGAAGTCCAAAACACCTGAAAGGCCCAAGTTTGCCCAGGCCTGGCCTGGAGGGAGGGCCCAAGTTGGGCCAGGCCTGGTTTAGGAGGTCTGCCTCAGCAATGCTCAACTTTTGATAATCTAGCCATCTTAGCCACGCCCCCTGCTCTGGCGCATGCGCAGAAGGCGCCCGCGAGAACGCAGGCAGGCAGGCAGGCAGGCGGTGCGCGAGGGCCGTCCGTTACCTTCCCAGATGGTGTCTCCCGTCTCGCGCCGCCTGAGGAACTTGTACCAGAAGGTGGTTCCGGCCTCCTCCTCCTCCTCGGGCAGCGCCACCTCGGCCAGCCACAGGACGGGTTCCTGGGCCGGCAGGGGCGCCAGCGGCCGGGCGGGCTTCATGGCCAGGGCTTGCTTGGGCTCCCACTGGCCCAGCTCCGGGCGGGAACCCGAGACGCAGAGCGCCGTGCCGCCGTCGGCCAGCCGGGCGGGCACGATGACCCCGAAACGGAATAGCATGGCCGCTATTAGAAACCAGGGAGTTGGGGAGGGAGAGCACGGCTGAGCTTCCCCTCACGGCCGCTAGGGGCGGAAGGCAGAGGAGCAGTTGCCAGCCATGCCCTCATAGGGACTGGCGAAGGTATCCCCTCGAAGGGGAGGTCACGTGATTTGCGCCTGCGAAGGGAGGAGCCTGCAATTTATTTTTTTGCAACTCCAACTCCCAGGATCCTTTGCCATTGTTTCAATCAGCCGAGGCTTCTGGGAGTGGAAGTCCAAAACATTGGAACAGGTGTCCTCAAACTTTATAAACAGAGGGCCGGGTCACAGTCCCTCAAACCGTTGGAGGGACGGGTTATAATCTGAAAAAAAATCATGAATGAATTCTTATGCACACTGTACATCTTATTTGTATGCAAAAAACACTTCAAAATAACACAATTAAAAAGAACAATTTTAAGAAATATAAACTTAGTATTTCAATAGGAACTGTGGGCCTGCTTTTGGCTGACATAGGATTGTTGTGTGCTTTCAAGTAGTTTCAGACCCTGAGCGAGGGCCATATCTGGCCCTCAGGACCATAATTTGAGGACTCCTACACGAGAGTGTGGGAAGCACCAAGTCAGCAATTACCAAGTTTTGGGACTTCATAGAAGCCTTGAAACAATTTATGGAACCGAATAAGGAAATACCCAAAGGAACCCCATTTGGGAACCGCTACTCTTTGGGCCCTTCCACACAGCACTATATCCCAGAACATCAAGGCTGGAAAATCTCACATTATCCAAGTTCGGACTCAGATAACCCAGTCCAAAGCAGATATTGTGGGATTTTCTGCCTTGATGTTCTGGGTTATAGGGCTGTGTGGAAGGGCCCTCAGGGCTATATAAGGTGTCTATGGGCCTTTCCACACAGCCCTATATCCCAGAGCAGGGGTGCTCAGAACGGTGATCACGAGCACCTAGTCGATCTTCAGCCCTCTTCCAGGTGACCTTCAGGCCTCACCTCCCATGCGCGCGCTCCCGTCGCCACACTTCTTTTGCCTCCTCCACCCGTGGGGCACTGCAGGAAGGAGGAAGTGGCAGCGGAGGCTGCACAGCTGCCCCTGGAGGAGAGAAGCAGGGCACTCCCTCCAAAGGCCCTGCCCCGCGCTTCCTCCTTCCCGCAATGCCTTGCGGGCGGAAAAAGCGCCGCCTGGGCGGAAGGCGTGCTCTTGCTCCTGCCTTCCGCCCGGATCGGCACAGCGGCGCTCTGGCAGGAATGGAGAAACTTGCAGGGGAAGCAAGGCCTGGCGCAGCTCCCTTTCCGATCCGGGCAGCGGGGGAAGGGAGCTGTGCCAGGCCTCGTCTCCCCTGCAGGCCTCTCCCTTGCTGCCAGAGTGCCGCCTGGATTGGCACGGCTCTGGCAGCAATTGAGAGGCCTACGGGGGTGGGGGGAAGCCTGGCGCGGCTCTCTTCCCCCGCCGCCCGGATCGGAGAGGGAGCTGCGCCAGGCCATGCCCCCCCTCCCGTAGGCCTCTCCATCACCACCAGAGCCGCGCCGACCCAGGCGGGGCTCTGGCAGCGATAGAGAGGCCTGCAGGGGAGGGGAGGCCTGGCGCGGCTCCCTTCCCCGCTGCCCGGATCGGAAAGGGAGCCGCGCCAGGCCTCCCCCCTCCCTATCGTGCCAGAGGCCCGGATCAGCATTGCTGGCGGCGATGGAGAGGCCTATGGGGGCGAGGCCTGGCGCAGCTCCCTTCCGATCCGGGCGGCAGTGGAAGAGAGCCGCGCCAGTCCTCCCCCCGTAGGCCTCTCAACTGCTGCCAGAGCCGTGCCAATCCTGGCGGCTCTGGAGAGGCCTACAGGAGGGGGGCGAAGCCTGGTGCAGCTCCCTTTACGATCCGGGTGGCGGTAGAAGAGCCGTGCCAGCCCCCCCCCCCCCGGGTAGGCCTCTCCATTGCTGCCGGAGCCACGCCGATCCGGGCTGGGCTCCGGCAGCGATGGAGAGGCCTGCAGGGGAGGCAAGGCGCTCTTCCCACCTCTCTTTCGCCCAGATCTGCCATGGAGCCGGGGGAGAGAGGGGCAGGCGGAGAGGAAGGCTGCCCCCGTGGAGGAAAGTGTGTGCGCGCGCGCATGCTCACGCAAGGTGCACTGCGTGGAAGCTGGGTGCGCGCGTGAAGTGCACGCGCACATAAGGTAGGTGATCTTTTTGCCTTTGTTAATTGAAAGTAGCTCGCATGCTGGAAAAGTGTGAGCACCCCTGTCCCAGAGTATCTGCTTTGAACTGGGCTGTGTGGAAGGGCCCATAGACTGTCAAAAAGATCCAGGACAAAACTATACAGATTCAATGTGTTGTCGAAGGTTTCATGGCCAGGATCAGTACGTTGCTGTGAGTTTTCCAGGCTATATGGCCACATTCCAGAAACATTCTCCCCCTGATGTTTCGCCTACTTCTATGGCAGGCACTCTCGGAGGTTGTGAGGCCTGTTGGAAACTAGGCAAGTGGGGTTTATATATCTGTGGAATGTCCAGGGTGGGAGAAAAATCTCTTGTCTGCTTGAGGCAAGTGTAAATGTTGCAAATGGCCACCTTGATTAGCATTTAATCGCCTTGCGGCTACATAGGGACTACAAATCAAGGAACATAAAGACACTGCAGACCAATTCAACCTGAGTAGGCAGCCATAGCAAAGCACCTGATGAACCAACCTGGACACAGCATATTCTTTGAGAACATAGAAATGCTGGACCACTCTTGACTACCATCATGACAGATTATGCAGATAACCTATTCAACAGAATTTCAACAGAAAGGGGAAAACATGAAAATGAACAAAATCTGGCTATCAAATAAAAAAAACTCTAAAATCAGGACAGTAAATAAAGATCAACATTCAAAAAGCAGGGGAATTCCAGACAAGAATCATAAGGGCCAGCTAACACCTCCCAACAAAGGATTCCCCCAAGCAACAAGCAGCCAGGCTTTGAAGGTTCAAGGCCATTAAATGCTAATTAAGGTGGCCATTTGCAACATTCACACTTGCCTCAAGCAGACAAAATCACTATATGCTCTACAGTGCTTGCCTTTATTGAAGAGTAGTAAGAAATCCATTGCTGCAAGAAACGCATACATAGCTTACTCGTCAGATCGGATCATAATTTTTAGCCTTGCTGCAGAACACTGTGGGAAAAGGCAAAGAGCACATATTGACCCGAGAACACTTGATCCCCAGAGTGATGCAGAATAGTGATAGTATCAAGTTGTGGGGATACTATTGCTGATCATTACTGAAATGGTCAAGATTGAAAACTAGATGGATGGAGCCAAAATTTGTTTTTCTTCCCTTTCAAGGCGGAATAAATGCATTTTGCAGCTATTCTGAATATCTTTTGTGCATCAAGTGATACTTTATCCCTTTGAAATTATTCTTTCATTTTGGCTGAACTTTTCAATCTGTTAAGATCATTTTAAAACTTTAGGCTGCATCCTCTGGAGTTTTAGCTACCCCTCCTAATTTGGTGTCATCTGCAAATAATTATGTTGTTTATCCTGTCAATTACATTGTTATCAAGATGTTGAACCACAATTGTTTTAAAAGAGAATGCTATGATATCCTGTCATTCCCTCTCTCCAGGATAAAGAGGAACCATTAGTGAGTATTCTTTTGCGTTCAGTTGGGAAACCAGTGGAAAAAACCCACAATACTATTGTCTTTAACAAGCTTATCTTCAAGAAAATGAGGGGTTTTTTTTTCCAAAACTCTGACTGAAATCAAAGTATGTTACTACAGTATGGTTCTGAGCTACAAAAATAGTTATCAAAAAGAGGTGTGCAAAACAGATAACAGGCTTCTTCTTTTGTAGTGAATTTTCTCCTTTGTCTATTTATCCTTCCCTTCACTTACTGGTAATGTCTTTCCCAAAATCCTGAGAAAGATCTTTTTCGGTCATCTGAGATTTCATTAGATATAAAATGCTTTCTAAACTGTTGATAGTAATTTCCAGAAACACTGCCACAACTGAAGATATGTATAAGAATTAACTTTTACATATTCAAACAGAATGGATATGTACAGTGAGCCCTCCAGATTTGCTGGGGTTAGGGGCAGAATAGCACAGTTTAAGTGAAAAATGGTAAATAAAACAAATCCTATTGTTCTTTACCTGATGAAACACTGCTCTAGGAATCTTAGCTCTCCAGCATGACTTTGCTAGAAAATGACTATATAATTGCACTGGAGGACCTAGTGATTTCTTGAGAGATTATTTTAATTAAATTCACAAAAAAACAAATTTATAAAAGTTAAACCCACAAATGTGGAGGGTCGACTGTAATAGACACCAGCAGATGATTTCATAATAATACTAAAAGGCAGACAAAAAAGGTTCAAATTACCAACAAAAATACCTCCAAAATATAAGTCTTCAAATATGAAAAATGTTCATGTGAAGTATACCAAAGAAAGAGAAAATCTTGCTATAGGTTCTAAAAATCATGGTGACATTCATTTACTACTGTAAACATTATATTTCTGCTTACTAAGCAGAATCAAGAAAAACCCAGATTACTTAGTCCAGGGCAGGAATAATTACCCTTCAGATCATGTTAAACTGCAACACCATAGTAGTACCAGTGGTGAGGAACATTGGGAGTTGCAGTCCCATAACATCAGGGAACAATGATTCTCCCAAGTCTGATTTTGCTTACTGACAAGAAAAAACATATACTAAATAAAAATGGCAAATGTGTTTTATTATGATTAACTGATGTTGCAAAATAGCATTCACTGAAAACATTGGAACAAGGTAGTGTATTGGTTAGAGAAAGGAATTGCTGTGAATATGAAGAAAGGCAATGCAAGTGGAAAAATTACCAGAAGAGACCCAAAGGCAAGGTATAGTATACTACAGGAAAAAAGTCAAGTATTGAAAAATACTGTGTTTTTTTAAATAAAAAACCTAACAAACAAACCCTGCATAGCAGTATAAAATACTGGTATTGTAGATTTATGTTGTTTTCCTGTACATAAGAATATACTGAACAAAAAATTTACAGCATTGTTTTAATAGCTCTGGATTAACTTTTAAAAAACACAGTATCTAGATTTAAAAGTAAAAGTGCATGTAGTGTTGAGAATGAAGTGTTCAAAATGCTTAATATGGTAGAAAATCAAACCAATTGCTCACCCCTGGTGCAACTGGTTTTCTTTTGAAGCTAGAGAGCCATCTAGTGTAGAACTTCTTCAGCTGCAAAGTCTTTTCTAAGCAGTCAAGCTATATTCCTGCTGACTTCAGTTCAGCCACAAAATATGAATGTTTATAAGGTTTACACGGGAAAGGTATTTAGTGGCAAAACATTAGTATAATAACTTGGTAAATTTGGAATGAATCTTCTTCATTTTTCAAATTACAGCTCTTTCTCTTTTTTGAGAGAAATGCAAATGCCCACACACTGCTGAAAGAAGCACACACTACCTTTGGGGATTACAATTTTTCTGAGTGTAGAGATACCTGGGATCAAAGAAGGTTCAACATATTATCATAGCTAGTATAAAATGAGGTCTTTGTTCCCTCTTTTCCAAACCACTATGCCTAAATTCAGCATTACGTGGAAAGATAGCACAGCTGAACCTACTCTTCCCACTGCAGACTGCTGCATAACCCAAAGTGGGAATCTGAAGGGTTCTCCAGCCTCCAGTCAGTTTTGGACAAACATGGGGTGACACTAGCAAGGCAGAATCACTTATTTCGAATTCCACTTGAACCTTCTTCTATGCCTCCAGCAACCTGTCACTGGCATAAAATCAGAAGTATTTATCAACAAAATTTGGCAGGACTGAAGGAAAATTTGCCTCTTCAAAGAGAAAGGCCGCTGATGAACAAGTAAGTGATCCCAAGATCCATCATTACAAAAATCAGCTACACAGAGCTAAAACCCACATTCCTTAATGGTCTCATTAGTATATGGCACTAGAGAATGAGGCTGAGGTTGGTTGGTTTGTTTAAGAAATGGGACAGCCTGAGTAATGGAAAACATAATTATTTCCCAGGCTGGATTCTTACATGCGGAGCATACAAACTTCTGTGTCAAGTATACCTGGGTTCATTACAAACATTACAAATGCAGCCATTGTGATATTCCTTTTTTCAACGCTCTTCTTTAAAAAGTGGAAACATACTATCTGTGGCACCAAGTTCGATGATCCAATAGTATCAAGAATGAAAGCCTTGTTGCTTTCTAGTATAGTTAAAGGCATCCTTGTAGTTACAGTAAACATTCAACATAATGTCCTCACTATGGAAGACTATGGAAAATAATGGAGTTATGAAATGAATGTCTATGGGTTTAAGATATGCTTAATGCAATGAATGGGTTTCTCATCTTATAAAGATGGCACACTGGCACTTCTATCCTAAATACCTTGAAGTATGTTCTGTTCAAATTTGCAAAGTGTGCTTAGAATCAGAGTCCTATACAATTGAGCCCAAGCAGTACATAGGTAAACATTTTAAGAGTAAAAGTGTATTCCATTAACATCATAAAACCCAAGCCCTTCATTATATGTAGTGACCTAAAATATGAATTCTGTGGAGTTAATTTACGGTAAATAAAGATTTTGTTAAAATCCTCCTTTTATCATCTAAATCAACTGAAGGAGGAACATCTCAGCCCAAAATGCTAAACCAGGTGTGCACTAATAACTTCTATTTGACGGCTAGTATCAGCAGACTGTATTGACCATGAAGGGAAGGTTTCACTGGGGAAAAGAAATTTGCTGCCTGACACCAATCTTATCTATGAAAAAGTTTTGTCACTGACTTGAAAGATTTGTAGACTGCTATATATCACCACTAAAGAAAACATATACTCTCCTCAACAAGAAATGTCATTAAATACAATTCAGTCAGCATAAATGGCAGTCTTTACAAAATAAAGCAATAGTTCAAGATCGTTGCTGGTAAATGCTGACTAACCTTCAGGGTTTACTGTTATATTCTAATTTGTAAAGAGATCAAACATATACACTATTTTTTCTGGTTCTTTTCTATACCATTCAGGGTCATCTCTTAATACACATACCTGTGGCAATCAGAAGTCAAACTGTTAAAATTGACACTAATAGATGAGAGATCTCTCCAATGAAACGTTTAGATAGTAGAAGTTATATAAAACTATCTTGTCCAGGAAGTTCCTTTTTTCAGACATTAAGGCAACTTTCATTATTTCTAACCAGGCAATGTTATAAAAAAATAAATGCCACTTCAAAACATTATGTACATAATGACATGAAATCATATTTAGTAAATTAATAAAGTGTCACAAAATATTACAGAGGTTATATCAGGTGCTTGAGTGTGTATGTGTGCAACTGGAAGCAAATTATTTGTGTCTAAAGTACAGGTTTCAAGACGGAACGCAATGATCGTCCTTCCTTTGTAAGCTCTCGCGTGACACACATACATGGCAGTGGCACAGCTTCCTCACGTCTCTCTACAGCATTATAACTGCATTTCTTCAAATGGTCAGCCATGCTTACAAGGTCAGCAAACTTCCATTCGTTTACAGTACAAAAGGCTGTGCTGAATCGCCACACCTAGAAAATTAAAGATGATGTTTAATACAGGTAACCAAAGTGTTTAGCTAAAGTAAGCAAAACTTACAAAATTAAAGCCCAAGCAATCTTTTTTTTCTCTCTTAAGCCAGAAGATATTTTGTCTTTCAGAATTCATCTAATATTTATTGTGACCATATTTACATTTTACTTTTAAGGAGACTGTTCATCTGAAATGTGTAACTTAAGCTAGCCTTGAAACTCCTTTCTTGGATCATCTAAACAGATTGTGATAAATGTCCCTATACATTGTTTCTTGGACTGGGATGAAGGGAAGAAACTAGTCACCTGGCATACAATGGCGTATACTTTACTGCCTCAGCTACAACATGTCAATCTGGAACCTGCATTCCAAGACTCTACTGCCTAAGTTTACTTGCTTGCCCCTCCCACAATTTTACTTCTGTTGTTTCTGTCTTAATTTGTACCAGTCACTAGTTGATAGAGCTGAGAATGGATTTAACATTCCTGAATGGCTGTTAGTTTCCAAGGTTTTTACCTTCTCTAGCAAACATTTTCAACCATCCGTGTTTGATTTTGTACCTTTGTTTTTAACATCTTAAACATAACTAGCTTGTCTAATACTGGGCACTGGCAGGGAACACAGCTTAGGGTCAGGTGTGCCAGTCCTTTGAGAATACGTTATTGGGCCTTGGAAATTTCTTGTTCAAAAGCCACTAATTTTATTATTAAGATGTCCATGTTCACAAAGGTACTGAACTTTATCATTTTAAGAATAAAGTACATACACTGTATAAACTTTACAGTATACTGTATAGCATTTTTCATGTACAAGTCTAAGGGAAGACAACTATGAGGCTTCAAGCTACTAGGTGATGGGGAAGGAACCTGCAAATGTTTAACTCTTATTCCCAGAGCAGTCAATGGCAATGCAATTTAAAATATCCCGATAGGCCAAAACAACTCCCATCCTTGCCCTAGATAAAAAATGTGAAAATTCCAAATAGCTAAAAAAGAACGTTTGTGTGAAATACAAGTATACAAACCTTTTCCTTTACTTTCCATGAAAAACTTCCATTTGGATACATCCTCTTTTCCCACAGCAATACAACCATTCCCCGTGCTTGTAGTAAACTTCCGCATACGTCCCTCATTAAGCGTGATACTCGTGAAAGTTGACACAAACTAAAGCCATCCAGAAAACCTGCAATGTGCTGCAGAACCTCAAAAGGAAGATTACTCAGATGATCACTGCGTAGTCCTAAGCAGCATCTTTTATCAGGCTCTGTCAGCATAGTAGATATACAAGGCTGAACTCCAAATGATCGAAGATGTCGATCATGAATAACTTTAGCCCCTTGTCTTGAAGGACAAAATCTGCGCTGCGAATATGTACATCCATAGTAAGCCAGAGGACACCTCTGTTCCATCCAGCCATTGAGACCAGCATGAATATCACCATGTACATTCTTAAAATGTGAAGAAAACTCATTCCTTCTAAATAGCTGTCCACAAACAAATGTAAACATAGAACGCTTTGTTTGGTATCTAGCCACACATTCTAGTACCAGGTCTAGCCCAAGAGTCTGGAAAGGGCTTGGATTTGAGAGCTGTGGATTCGCATGATCACATGCAGAGGCTGAAGCGATTTCCCCCACCATTGTATTTGTGGCTAGAATTGCAGATGGCAGAGAAAACGTCTGAGTCCCGAAATCAACATGGTATCCATCAATAACACGACTATCCGATATTCCTCTCCCACCAGGAGAGTCCCCAAGGCAAAACAGTAATGCTGCTGTGATTAAATCTATTCCCTGAACACCCATAGGATCTTCTGTTATTTCCAAATCTGATGTGTCTACTGCTTTGTCTTCCTTTGGTACTAAAAAATAATGATTTGAAAGGAAATTATAGGAACGATGTGGAATTAATGAAAACACATCAATGTTTCTAAGCCTCTCTTGTTCTATTTGCCTTTGTAATAGTTCTCCACTACAGTCACGTGGCAAGTATATATGATTAATGGTGCCATTAGATAAAGTATGTAGAGGTATTTCTTCCCTAACTTGGGTTGCTACAGGAGTAGCGTTGCAAGAACTCAATGCTTCATCACAAGGAGATGCATTACATATACCATTTGTGACACTTGATTGGTCAGATTTACACACATCTAGTTCTTCACTTTGTGGTAATGTATTTCTGTCTGTACTGTCTACATGAAATCCATTACATAAGGAGGTATTATCAAAGTTCATATTCAATGTGTGTTGTTGCATGATATCATAACAAATGTCACTTGATCCATTTTTTTCCACGTGGGCGTTCTGAGTCAAAGCATCCAGCTGCATGCCACCAACTGCTCCCATTTTGCCATCATCCAGACAATCATGCTCTACTTCGCTATGCATATCTGCACTACAATTTGGTTCTACCGTTGGAAAGCTTTCACTTGCTTTGCATGGTGAAAGACTAAGTTTTGAACCCAACATGTTAATGTCTCTAGTAGCAGTGTTAAGGATATCGAGAGCTGTAGCTAAACTCTTAGTTGTTTCCACAGTAGCCTGGTAAAGTGCACCATAGGACTCTTCATCTACAGGTATCAAGTCATTAGAAAGTGTAGCATCTGAATCACTCGTAACAGAAGTCAGCTCTCTGGACTTTGATACTTCGTTGGGTATTTTTGATGTCATTGTTGCTACTCTGAGAGATTCTAGGAGCATTCGCTGGTCTTGAAGTGCAAGAGCCATATCTAACTGTTCAACTTCATCCACATCTTTACTGAGATTTTCATAAGACTTTCGATCAGCATAACTAACAGGCCATCTATTCCACTCCATAGTGCAGCATACAACACTGGCAGGGCAAGTTTCTAGATGCTCAGCCATTTTGTTTCGTGCTATAATAAATGGACAGCCAAAGCCACTGTTTAGACAAGGCACTCTTTCAAGTGGACAAAGAAGGCGATGCTCTTCAGCTTTGCATGAATGAAATACTGCTCCACAAACCATAGAGCAACCAATTAAGTCACAGGAAACACCAGCCTCTGGCCTTATCATACAACGCCGACTAACACAGTTGACGCAATGTAAATGTTGATGTTCTTCCATGGTGTCAGGTTCAACTCTAGGAAGAGGGTGAAAAAGGCAAGTGAGACAAGATGTGGGCATTTTTTGTTTGTTATCAGCAAAACAAACTATTTCCTCTATTTGATGTATATCTTCCTCCTAATATCTTTGATATATATCTTTCTCCTGATGAGAATACAATAAGGCACAACTCAGAATTAGTTAAATATAAAAGTACAACAGGCTGCACCATTGAACACAATAAATCAATGGAAATTATTAAATACAACTGAATTAATAACAATTCTAAAGCATATAAATATAAACTCATCTATTTAAAGTCCCTATCTCAGCATCCAGCCACCAAAGCATGCATAAATCAAACAAGTACTTTTCCTGCCATGGAAGGACACACTTTTTTTATTATTATTAAATACACACACACAGGACTTGTCTATCTCCCCTTCTTGTATATATGAAAATTTTAACTATGAATATAATTGTTATAATTAGTTTTACACACACACACATCTATATAAATAAAAATAATGAGAAGAAAAAAATAATAAAGACAGGATTAAAGAGAGAAGTAGAGGCTATTCAACTGATCAAATAAGTAGCAGAAAATAATATTGGAGAAATTTTTTTTGCTCTTGATGTGGGCAGAAAGAGTACATTTGGTGGGCAGGAACATGTGATGAAGCAAGGAAAGGTCAGGTTTCTTATCCTAACTATTCAGTTCTAGAGCATTCTGGAGGTGGTTTCTGCATCCATCAGTGAGACACACGGACCACAAAGAAAAACACAAAATCAACACAGATTCCAAAGGCCTTTCACTGTATAGAAAGAGTTAGCCCTACAAATATGTTGTACAATATCCATAATCTTTGACCCTTACTAATACTGGTTGTCTTTACGTATCCCCTCTAATATCTTGGGACTGAGTGTTACCAACGTCTTCATCATATTAGAATTTCACGGGGTTTTTTAAAGTTACATTGGAATAAAACTGTTTAATCTCACATTAAGGAAATTGATTCTCAGTATCAGATTAAGAAAATGCTTTTTTAAGTCTTAATACTTACTTTCCTTCAGGCAAAATCAATGCTGAACCAGTACAATTTTCATCTTCTGCTGGCAGTGCAAACATGGTGAAAGAAATATTGCTGTCTTCCAGAATCCTGCAGTACTTGTTATTAAGACAAATTGTAATTACTGGATTAATTCAAATAAACCTGCAAAAAGTTTTAAAATTGTTTACCCCTATTCAACAACTTATTAAACTACTATGTATTTCGACATTATAATTACAGTACTTGAAATATGATTTCCAAGCTAGGGAAACAATACTTATCTCCTCTTGCACCTTGCCTATAAGGCTAAAAGAGCATAGCACTCTACCAAATTAAACACATTTCTAAAAACTGTACTTTTCAAACAACCCAAATACGTACTTGAATGTATTCTCCCAAGTTTCTCAGAGTTCCTGAAACACAAAGGAAGACTGGCATCAATAAAGAAAATATTACTTCCCAGATACTCCCATATGGCAGAACAATAGTCTAATCCCGCATTTGTCAAGTTAGTTTATCACATAAGGGCAAAATGGGACAAATAAACCATAATCTTTTTGTGATCACAAAACAGACAAGTAAACTAAAGAAGAATTATATAGCCATTTAAATTATATTTAAAAGCTTCTGGCCACAATATGGGCACTAAAAGTATCAACCAAATTTCATGGAGAAATAACCATTTTAAAGATAACACTCAAACGTTAGCCATTTCTGGGTGTATTTCACCTGCTGATTCAAAACATGGCACCAACTTTTCCCTATCAGATCTAGTTCTTGAGATACAGAACATATGCCATATACCAATCACTATCTGCCCACAGAATGCACAACAACCATATAAACGACAGCTGCTGCAATCAGTGCCCCAAAGAACCCCAGGAACAGGCCTAAAAACCAAGACATCAATTTTTTTTCATTTGGATTATATAATCTATAAATGAGAAGAAACATCATTCCTCTGGATTGTTTAGAATCAACATTCATCAATGCTTTCTTGGAACAAGCAGTACGCTGTTTGCTTCTGGCAGCAGAATTCAAGACATCCATAGTTTTGGAACCCTAATTCCAAGGAAGCGGTTCCTCTGCTAAATCGGTGCCTGGCAGCTGTAATGGACTGGATGAGAACAAACTGTATTCAGAATCCAGACAAGACAGAGGTGCTCATGATCAGTTGAATGACACGATTTGAGAATAAGGGTTGAGCATGTATTAAATCAGGTCACACTTCCCATGAAAACTCAGGTTCGAAGCTTGGGTGTACTTTTGGATTTGGCTGTGAACTTGGAGGCCCAGATATCAGCAGGACCAGGAATGGTTTTGTACTCGTAGTTAGAGCTAGTGCTCCAGCTGTTTCTGTTCTGGAGAAGTCGGATCTGCCCACAGTAGTACATACCTTGGTTACATCCTGTTTGGATTACTGTAATGCACTCTATGTGGACTGCCTTCAAAAAGTACTTAGAATCATCAGTTGGTCCAAAGAGTAGCAGCCAGGTTAATAACTGGGGATAGCTACAGAACTCTTCTGTTGCTATCCGTTTCTGAACATACTTTGAAGGAG
Organism: Anolis apletophallus; assembly: GCA_030556195.1. NCBI lineage: Eukaryota > Metazoa > Chordata > Lepidosauria > Squamata > Anolidae > Anolis > Anolis apletophallus. The sequence continues at coordinate 145,066,339 of JARBWK010000003.1, forward strand.
CTGGTTTTGACCTATACATTACTATAAGGCTTAGGTCCAGGTTATTTGAAGGACTGTATCTCTCTGCATAAACTTGTAAGAACTTCATGATCATCTGGAGAGGGCCTTCTCTCTCTCCCATCATCCACTTAAGCTCAAATAGTAGGAACAAGGGAAAGGAACTTTTATAGTTAGTTACAGTTAGTTTTGTATTTTAAAGCATTTGCTATGTTTAAATTGTTTTTTATCATGTTTGTTGTTGCTACTTTGTGCCCCTATATCAGCAGAAACCTGGGATAAAAATAATATAATTAAATAAAATAATTTCATGTAGATACTTTAAAACATGGGTAATAGTGAAAACTATGGTTTCATGCTCTGAGTAAAATGAGAGTGATTGCTATGCTGGAAATGAGAGTACCTGAAAAGAAGATTCACATGTTGGGACCCAGGCTGTTTGTGTTGAGCTACAATCTGCTTCTTCAGAACAGATACAGCAGCATTAAGGCTTTCTACCAGATTTGGCACCCTTTAAGGGTGCCATTTTTGAGAGCTCAGCTGGGCACCTTGGTCCCCCAATTTTCTTGCCTTCATCTATGGAGACTCTGGCTCCTGAAGTTTTTGGAGCCAGCAGTCTGCTGCAAAGAAGGTGAACAAATGAAGAAAAGGGGCCCCTACTACCAAGCTCAGGGATACTGGTCCTATGGAAATACAAAAGGTACCACAATGCTAAAATCTTTCATTTATATAAGCCATTTCAAATGTTCCAAGTAGCAATTTATCTCAGGCCAATATAACTCTCCCATTATAGATGAGACACCGTTTCAAATATTCCACATACCAGTTTCTTTCAGGCCATTATGACTCTCACAATATACATGAGAAATGAAGGAAGCATTTTGAAGGTTACATTATTGAGTCAGTGACCACAAACATCTCAATACAGCCGCAATTACAATACAAATTGCTTCTGAATTTACCCAAACATGAACTGGGCATTTTCAGTTACATCTTCCTTTTCTTTATTGGATCGTCCTGGTAAGTGAAAAATTGACTCACCAAATCAACACCTTTCAACAGACAGCAGAGCGAAAGGATTCTTTGTGAACTCTCCATCCCTGTTATTTGCAGATGAGGATATCCCACAGACAGTGCACTGGTAAAATATAGATTTAAATATAAAAACTGATCAAAACTCAGTGAGTACAAGTATTAAATATTAGAAGCTTCTTGATATCATAAGCCCTTTCCCATTTATGACTTCACTAATTTGTGTAAATGTCATCTTCAGTCAGTATTATAATTTCATCAAAATAATTAAACAATTTCATCCCACATGTTACCCCATCAATTCAGTCTCTCGTTGTATGAATTTACCTGCATATTATTGCTGGTATTGCGAATATGTTTATTTTTTCCCTATAATTAAATCTATACAGCAGACTCCCTGTACAAACATGTCCAGGCCCTGAGATCCTCAGAAAAGGTACTTTTCACAGTCCCATCACCATCACAGGAATGACTGTTAGGACACTAGAGACAGGCTTTGCAGTGGCTGCCCAATGACTCCCTGTCTGAAGAAGCCATAATAGCCTCCTTGCTGCTGTTCTTCCAGTAGAAGACTAAACCATTTTTAAAGCAGTTTAAAGGAGGAGGAGGAGAATGTTTTTAAAATCAGGCAAGGTGATACTGTTTTATGTGTTTCAACTGGTTTTTAAATGGTTTTATTGGTTTAACTATGTATTTTTAAGAAGTCCCATATTTAATTCTATTTTAGTGTTTATATATTCTAGGTTTTAATTTGTATATTGTATTGTTTAAGTATTAATTAGCTACCTTTAGTCTCTTTTAAAAAGAGAAAAGGTGGGATAAAAATATACCAACATTTCACACAAATTCTTGTTTATTCAGACTGTCAAGTCACTGGGTTTTATAACATTTGCATTTGGTTATAATATTAGGAAAAGACACTTACACAGAAGTTCCATTTTATTGCAAAAAGAGGGGGGTTTAGCACTCCCTAATATTAAAAAATATTATGAAGCTAGCAGACTGAGATTGGTTATAGAAGGAATGATAAAAAAGAGGGTGTAGATTGGCTAAGAAAGGATTAGGAAAAAGTGGAGGAAGAAATCTGGAATATATTTTTAAAGAGTTTACGAGAAAAGAAACTAGGGAAATTAGAAACCCAATGCTGAGCAATATATTAGAAGTATTGAACAAATAACCCCGATTGTAATGGAAAATAAATTTCCAATTTTTTAAAAAAGGTAATGGATAAAACATTAAGGGGAAAAAACTTAGACAAAATAGGGTATTGGATAAAGGTTGGAATGAAAAAATAAATGATTATGGAAGAATTTAGAGAAATCAAATTGGCATGGTTCCATTGTATACAATTAGAGCAATGGTTTAAAAACTGGGTAAAAAATAATAAAAACGGAAGTAAGCTTAACCGATTTGAACAAATAATATAAAATGGAAGGGCTGTAGAGGAGCATGAAAATTTGAAAGGAATAACTAGTAAAGTATATAAGATAATCATTGAAATAAAGGAATGCAAAACAAAAAACAACATCCTCAAGGATGTCTGGGAAGAAGATTTAGGGATAAAAATAAATGAAACAGTGGCAACAATTATGGAAACAAAGACATCTAAAGAATTTATCAATACGGGTTAAAGAAAATTGCTATAAGTTAATATGGAAATGGTACCTTACACCAGTAAAAATAGCAAATATAAATAAAAACTACTCAAAAATTGCTGGAGAGGATGTCAAGAATCAGAAACATATATACATGTGTCTCTCTGGCATTACTTCGCGAATGAAGATTCTTAGGAAGGACTCATCCCACAATTTTTACAAGCACGTTGATGACTAAGGTTGAATGTGTCCTTCAAGCCTGTGCAATGGATTTTTCTGGTGGAGTGCAGCGTGCACAGAATTGGCCTCACCCTTTAAACCAAAGGTTCATCTGCCGGAGCCTAGCACGCTTGGACGGTGGCAGCGAGGTCCTCAGATCGTAGGTTTTATTTGAGTTTCCTTCTCTAGATGGTTGACCTTACAGGGTTAGATGAGCACCATCTGCCCGGGTTTGAAATCAGTTTTCCTTCTCTTACGATGGTTGCCAAAAGGCTAGAGAGCCCATCCTGCCTGTTGACGCTCTTTGTCAGACCCTTCGGTTGTGACCTGTCTGGCATGGGAGGCCCTACCAGTGGCTATTATGCCACCACCAGCATAGCTCACAACTTCATTAGGGTACGCAAGCCTCTCCCCCACGACAAGGGGGCGCCAATGGAGAGGATACATATGTGGTAGCAATGTAAATATGTAAATAACTTTGGGGGAAAGTATTTAGAGAAATAGAGGATATAATGAAAGAAGTCCTACTATAGATTTATTATCATTATATAGTAATAAACAATTGGAAAAAAGGATAAAGATGTGATAACAAACTTATTAACAATAGCAAGACTGCTTATAGCAAGGAATTTGAAAAGAGAAATAAATATACAAATAGAGGAGTGGTACAAGGAAGTATGGAAATTGGCAATAAATGATAAGCTGACATGTATATTTAAAGTTAAAAGAGGTATATGGAAACAAAGCGATTTTGATGAAGTATGGAGAAAATTTATTGAAAAGGGATTTAAAAAGGAAGAGGAAAGTCACCTCCACAAGAAGAATTGAAATTTTGGACAGATGATATGTAAACGTGGCTTGGGATGGGGGAGGGGAACAGAGTGGTGAGAGATAGATACTATGTACTGTATAAGCAGAAAATAACAGTAGATGCCAAAAGTTAAAGTATGATAGGTTGTATTGAATAATATAAATCTGCTGTAAAATAAGCAATGTATAACATAATAAAAATATTTTTAAAATATAATATTAGAAAAAGACATATACAGAAATTCCATTTATGTAAATAAAATGATTTTAAGTAAAAGTGTTCAGTAAGTAGGATCAAAGTACATTAAGTTGACAGAATACTATGTTGCCGACAACAGAATGCCTTGTTTTGTTGGTATTTCTCAATCCAATGCTGTATCATTCTTTTCATGGATGTAATATTTTAATTCCTAGTAATCCAAGCACTAAATCGGTTTGCATAGTCAGAAGTAGCAATCTTGTGGTTCAACTACAATGCATGTGACTGCCGATTACTATAAATCCTGTAAATTCTATTCAAAAGTGTTTTGAGCATTTCTATAAATGATGATTTGTGGAATTTTCTTTTCCTAAATTGGGAGTTTTAGTTTGTCAATAGCCAAATATTTCTGTCAAAATGAATCATATGCATCATTTTCATCTTTTGTCTCAAACTTCCCTCGGTTTTTTTTAACTCAAGCAATTTACAGGAGGTGGGATATGTGTCCTTTGTAGACAGCAGTATCTCAAATCCAAACAAAAATATTTAAGTTACACATGATGTGATTCTAATGTGCTGCCATCTCATGATTAGAAATACAAGCAAGTGCTACTCCATGTTCTCAGAATTACTCTGGGGCACGAAGTGTCCTGTCCCCGTCCCCATTATGGTGATGTAAAAAACCCATACACCATACAAGTAAACTGAAAATGCGTAAGTATTATGCAAATCAATCAAAGGACAACTGGTAACTACATGACTAAAGAAATTCAAGAATAGCAAGAATCTGTCATCCAAACTAGTACATTTAATTTATTATATCCTGAGCTTGGGGTAGGCATGATTGTAGAATTTTCCCAGTTAATATTATCTATTACTGAAGAATCTGAAGTAAATATGTACATAGTGCATATTTTTTCTATTTCTATATAGACAAGCTTACATTAAAAAACATTTTCTTCTGACATTTATATTTGTTGTCATCTTCTACATACAAAAATAACTTTTTGATTTCCAAACATACGTGATTTCAAAGGGCTTCCCTCTTTCTTTGCTGGCAGCCAGCAGTGATTTCTTAAAACTTGCACTTCTGAGGTGAATGTTTTCTTTTTTCAGACATCGTATCTTACTTTTCTAAAACAACAATTAAAGTATATTCAAAAGTTTAAAGTGCTACCTATCTATCTACACATGCAAACACATATATTTGCTTTAAACTGCATCTTGTGCAATGACCATGAAAATATGGGATTGGAGCTACGTTCCAGCTTTATTACTACTAGTTATTATTATCCCTGCTTCTAGATATATTTACTGGAACTAAAGCTAAATAATTGTAATGAAACTTTATTTCCAGTCAGTATGCTAAGAGAACAGCTTCTCTTAACTAACAAACAAATAAGCAGCTGCTCATTTGCGATTAGGCAATGTCAGCAAGTAAGTTCAGCTCATAGAAGATATTGAAGTATGCATGCTTGCCTGTTACCAACCAAGAAAACTAAAAATACACACAGTTCTGGTGAGATGTTCACTGTTCTCAGAAGGTACACACCACCTGATGTTATTGTACACACTAATCTGCTGACTAGAGTTGTCAAATTGTTTGGAAGGTTTGCTGCCACAACTAAAATTCCAACTGCAGCAAACAACCCTATGACCAATGTTTGTATGAACAACTAAGATCATAATAATGACTTGAAATAGAAAGCTCCCAGGATTCCAAGTGTAATCCAAATCCTTCTCAGTCTCTTGTGTATCCAGTTACTATAGCTACAGCTTTAAACTTTGAACAGTGGAATTATAACTTCAGTTTAGAAGATATTTAACCATTTTATATAATAAGTTGCTTAAAGTCAGTACCAGTTTTTCTACTATTTAGCTGAACTCAGACAGTACATTAAACCAAGGTTTGGAGTAATGATTGCTAAATTCCCATACTGTGGTTTCAACTTCCCAACTTAAAAAACTGAATGGCTATTTTGAACCACCGTATTTGCTTTTTCATCAGCTCCCATGTTTTGAAACAAAATGCTTTTGTACATTTGGGCAGAGCAGTAAGATATAGTCAGTTCAAACTGTATGTATTCAGCCAAACCGTGGCTTAAATAAGCAAAGATATTCACAAACTTTGTCCACCAGTCTCCTCATATTTGCCTAGAACAAATGAACCATGTTGGGGGAAAGGCTAAGATATAAATAAAATAAAACAAGCTAGCAAGCAGAATTTAATTGCCTTCCCACTGGCATCCAAGTCAATTATGATGACTGCTAATTTTCAAGGATTAGAAGTCAACTTTAAATCATTACTTCAAGCCTGGTTTGTCAATATGTGCATCTCTCTATTTTTTTGAAGTTAGGGTGGAGAACAAAAAAAATCCTTCTAGTTTGATGGTTGCTTGAGATAATGTTGCTATGTATCTATTTCACAATATAACTCTTTACTACACCAAAATGTAACTAATTAAGTAAGCACATCACAGAAATGAACAAAATTAAGTTACTGCTCTTTACATGAAGATCTCCACATCTGCAGAATCCATGTGTGTATGTTAATTAACCCACTGTTAACACAACAGCCTCAGGCTTTGCGCGCAGGGGGGGGGGGAGGGAGAGAGCAAGAAGAACTGCTGCTATTTTGCTGTCATGAAGAAAGAAGGAAGCCTGCTTTTTCCCAGGCAATGAGAAGAGCAAGTGCCCCGTTGAAGCAGAGGAAGTTAATCTACTCCTCTTTCTACAGGACGATAGGTGAAAGGGGGGCCATATACAACACTATTTTCGCTTTACGCATGCATATAGTGTTCACTATTATCTGCAGTTTGATGTACCGCAGTCACTTTATCACTAGGCCATTTCCACATGTTTTTTTCTTTCTGAAACATGTGAAAATTGCCTTTTTTTTTTTTTTTTTACAAAAAACCAAGAATTTTGTGACCATCAGGCCTTAGTTAGATGCTCCTCTGGACAATATACTTTATTAACAGACGTTAATGATGTAAATGTGTTTTAGTAATTATTTCTAAGAGATAATTTGGTAACAGAGACAGAAATACCATGCCAAGATAGGAATAGGATTCTTATTGTGTGTCTTCAAGTTGTTCTGATTTATGGAAGAAATGGGTAGGCATAAAAAGACTTTGTCATAAGCTTTGTTGATTGATGGATGCAAGAAATAATTTTTTAATAAGAACTGTCATCTTTATATTGTAGCTCTTTTTCAAAACTATTTTAGATATTTTCAGAATTGCTGTCTTTTAAGTTTAGTTGTAAAACATAACATGCCAACTCTCATGACTGATAATAAAGATTGAAATGTATTTGTGTACGTATAGTTAAAGTTCTAACATACAATTATACAATCCTTAAACTCTCAAATGTATGCTATAAAGCCATACACAGATCACATATTACTGAAACTTTCTATATATAGGATAATAATTCTTGTTTTGTTTCTCCATTTCAACTTCTAGGGAGATTAATTACATTGAATTTCTCCCTAGAGGACAAACTTTCATATCAAGTGTTTGGTCTCCAGGTTGTGTTTCAGAAATACGGACAGACTTCTTAGATGTTTTCTTTGCCATGACAAATTTATGTCATCCTCCAAAGTAATCTGATTTTTTAATATATTAATGTAACAATGAACAAAATCCTTCTTAAGAGTATCCCTGTAATAAATTTGCAAAATATTCATTATCACCTTCTATACTTTCCTAAACACTGTAACTCATTTGATACTGCAGATTATTACAAACATTTCTATTAGAAACAATAAAAGTTGGAAGGGGTTCTGAAGCACTACCTGATGAGCATGTAGCACGGGATCAAAAGCAGACTTGTCAGATTCCACATTTAAAGCACTTCTGGACACAGTTCAGTGTTTTTTTCCCTTGCAACAGATTCTGTAAGAGGAAAATTATACACATTTTAAAAAATATTCTCTTTAAGGTACCCAAAACTATCTCAGGATTTGGAGACCACTCAACAATTGTATATATGAAGTCTAGTACAGAAGAAGACCCCCCACCTTTGTACTATATCCTGAAATAATCTGATAGTAGTAGAAAGAATAAGAAAACTTGCTTTTTACAACTAATAGAATTCTGGGTAGCATGTTTTCATTTAATTTCAGGTACTTCTGTGCCATTACAGTGCAGTGATTTGAGCTCAGCCACAAAAATTTACAAGGCGACCTTGGGCAAGTTACACAGTCTCAGTCTCAGAAAAACCAAGGACAAACCCCTTCTGAACAAATCTTGCCAACACTGTGACAGCTTTGTCTCAAGGTTGTCATAAGTTGGAAATAACTTGAAGGCATTTTCTCTTTAGAGAGTTTCGCCTTCCCTCCCCCTAATTAGTTTAATTTAATAAGTTTAATTGTACTGGTGAAGTTAGCCTACAATCATGTGCCACAACTATAAACATCTCCAAACAAGAACTGTCTGAAACACTGGTTTCATCATAAGTCATGAGGCAAAACAAGGAGACATGGAGTACAAATATCTAGCAAGGCCCAGGAATACTACCAAATTCCATTGCATTTACTATATTGTGGAAAAGAAGGCTTCCTTCTGACTTTGCATGCCCCTATATACATAGTTGTATTTACAAATGGTACAAACTGTCTATGTTCTAGTACAATTCAGTAACTGTAACAATAATTAACAATTGTATGGTAAGTATTGTTGCATAACTTGGCCAAAAGTGCCTTTACTCATGAAATGCCACTTCTAAATTGCCCTTTCATTTCTGAAAATAGAAATCAAAGTTTCATTTTTACACAGCAGTATGTCTGTATACATGTATTTTTATCACTTTCATCACCATCAGTTTTAAGAAATAAGGAATTGATCTTGAAACAATGGGTACAATGAGAGACCTACCACGTATCACATGACATTTTGCAAAATGTAAGAAATTCAATACTTTCATTATTATGAAAGTATTGAATTTCTTCCTCTGAAGGTGCAGAGAGCATGCAATCTTACTTTTAAAAAAATTCCACTCCCAGAAAAGCGACACAGAATTTGGTACATCTACTAGAGAAAATAAACAAATCTTTATATGAAAGTAACAATATATTACCCATGGCTAGCACAATGGGTTAAACCACCGGCTACAGAAGATCTTGCCAACTAGAAGACTGGTAGTTCAAGCCTGGTCAGGGTGAGCTTCCATCATCAGCCCTAGCTTCTGCCTACCTAGCAGTTCAAAAGCAGCAATGTGAGTAAATAAAAAGGTACCGCTTTGGCAGAGAGGTAAAAGGCGCCCCTGAAGACATGCTGGCAATTCAGTCAGGAGGGTGTCCACAGACACAGGCTCCTCGGCGAGGAAAAATGAAACAACAGCACCTTCCCATGGCCGAGTCAAACACAGCCTCCAGTTGCCGGAGATGGAAAAAAGAGGGAAAGCCTTGCCTCTGTTTATGTATTGTCTGACTTTGCTGTCAATTGTATAACAGCATTGAATGTTTGTCATATATGTACCCTGCAATCTGATCTGAGTCCCCTCAGGGAGTTAGAGCAGACTATAAATAAAAGTATATCATATATATATTATTAAGTCTGTGAAGTATTTCCCAAATGGTCATAATAAAAGCTTTGCTATCTATTGAACCATTCAATGTGTGGAACCATCCAACTATTAAATACTTCATTTTAAGCAGTGTGTGTGTGTATATATGTATGTATGTATCTATCTATATACTATAGTGATGTTCAGAAATCTATAATAAAGATCTTTGCCATATAAGAAACAAGAAATGCAAGATGGAGGCACCAGAGATCATACTGCAAACATATGTTGTGTAACTGATTTTAAATCATATTGTTTATGGGTGAATTTTAATATAAATGTTCTTGTATTGTTGATGTTTTAATTTTAATGTTTTATCTCTAAATGTTATTTTATGTTTTAATATGGTTAGGTTTTTAATTTATAGTTATATGTTGTTGTCTAGCTATTACGTATGTTTTGGATTTCACGTGAATGTATGGCATTGAATTTTGCCTTTATTATGTTGGAAACCACTTTGAGTTCCCTCAGGAGGAGAAAAGCAGTATATAAATAAATAAAATGGAACACACCAAATAATGTGAAAAGAAAATCAGCCTGTGCTTTATAGACTATAGCAAAGCCTCGACTGTACAGATCAGGGATCCTCAAACTACAGCTCGTGGACCAAACCCAGCCCCTGGGGGGCATTTATTTATTTATTATTTGCACTTATCAGTTGCCACTCCCGGTGTGGCTCGGGGCGACTTACAAAAGTGACATCTCAAATAACAACACAATAAAACACGATAAAACAGATATTAACTAGATAAAATACAAATCAACATGAGCTGTACACATAAAATAGGAGACACGTATCTGAGGTTTTAACCAGCCCAAAGGATGTGCTGGGCCTCTGCGCCCCTCCCAAGGGCAGGAAGAAAGGATTCAAAAAAGGCCCTAAGAGCCTAGGCCTTCTCCCGGTGTAGGGAGGGCACGCCCAAGGGACAGTGGAGCCTTGCACCTGCCCTCTTCCTCTGCACGCTTGTCAACATGGGAGCGCGCCTCTCTCCTGGCACTGAATTTCTGAGAGTTGTTTTGGCCTGCCACTCACAGAAATCCCAGTCAGTTTACCAGTACACTGCAAGGCCAAGCACGTGGGGGAAGAGGCCGGCACCAGGGGCTCTGATGCGAAGGTGCGCTTCTCCTGGAGGCAAGGAGGCCTCCCCAAGAAGCTGTGCCTGCAGGAAGTGGGAGACAGCCCAGTGGTGTTTAAGGTAGAGCTGAAGTGATTTAAGGTAGTACAAATCCCATCATCTGTTGTACATCCTTCCCCAAACCTCTCTAGTTTTTTGTTTTTGCTCATGAGAGTTGTGTATGCCAAGTTTGGTTCATTTCAATTGTTTGTTGGAGCTCAGAATGCTCTTTGATGGCTGCTGAACTATAATCCACACAACTGCAATTCCAAATGTTTCCCCAAACTCCACCAGTGTTCAAATTTGGGTATATTGAGTAATTGTGCCAAGTTTAGTCCAGATCCATAGTCGTTTGGGTTCACAGTGCTCTCTGGATGTAGGTGAACTACATTTCCCGTAAATCACTGTCAGTTTTTCCTAACCCCCTCCAGTATTTTATGTTGATCATGGGGGTTCTGTGTGCCAAGTTTGGTCCAGGTCTGTAATTTGTAGGGGGTCACTGTGGTCTGTGGAAGCAGGGCTGAATCGATTGTAGGTACTGGCAATTCCATTATCAGTTATCCATACTCCCTCAAACATATTGTTTTTTGTGATTAATCACTATGCTTTAATTATATTCAGTTCGTCTCAATGAAAATACATCTTGCATATTCAATATTTACATTAAGATTCATAACAGTAGCAGTTATGAATTAGCAACAAAATATGGTTGGGGGTCTTCACAACATGAGGAACTTTATTTAGGGGTCACATTAGAAAGGTTGAGAACCATTGACTTAGAATCACTCTAAGTCTGAAATAACACACAACAACAACAACCCGAATTAACTTGACTATCTGATCAGCCAAAAGCAGGCCCAACATTCCTATTGAGTTTATCTTGGTTAAAATTGTTCATCATTTTAAATACTGTTTTGTTCTTTCATGTTTTTCAGAACAAATAATATATCTGCAGTGTGCATAGGAATTTGTCCATGTTTTTCTCAAAACATAGTCCAGCCCCACAACAGTCTGAGGGACAGTGAACCGGCCCTCTGCTTTAAAAGTATAGATCATGGGAAACTGGTATAGATCATGGGAAACTATGGGTCACTCTGAAAGAAATAGGTGTGCTACATTTTATTGTCTCGACACATAACCTAACCTGTACTCAGGACAAGAAGCTACAGTTAGGGCAGAGAAAATATAAATTGAATTGTTTCCTATTGGATGGGGATCAAGGCAAGGCTGCTTACTATCACCCTTTCTGTTTAACTTGTATACTGAAGATATACATAAAGGAGTAGACTCAGAGGATGGAGGGATAAACATGGGGGGGGGGGGGAATCACAAATGTAAGACACCATATTAATAGCAAAAAATACCAAAGGTTTAGAACAATTGCTGAACAAAATCAAGCAAGACAGTATAAAAATAATAATTAGAGATGATTTGATTACTTAAAAGCAGACAATCGACACTCATGAAATAATTTAAAATGTTCTAGAACTTTGTTCAATTATGAATCGGTATGAACAAGGACTTAAAAGGGCAACTATAAAGAAACTACACAAGATCCTGAAGTGTAGAGATAAATCACTGAATATTAAAGTTAGGACTGACCATGTCTCATATTTTCTATGTATTATGAGAGGTGGATAATGAAGAAAGCTGAACAGAAAAAAAATCAACACATTTGAAATTTGGGATTAGAGAAAAGTTCTAAGGATTCCTTGGAGTGCTAAAATGATGAATAAGGTAGGTTTTAATGTTAAATGTAAATTACGTTGCTTGTAATATTGTGAATCGCTTTGGAATGTCGTTTACAAGAGGAAAGAAGGGTTAATGTAATAAATAAATGCGTAAATGGATTCCTAAGGCTGTCATACTTTGACCATATCATAAGAATCACTTAGGAAAACGCTTTTCAGGACCTGAGTAGAGCAATTAATGATAGGGTGACTTGCAGATATCTCAGCAATAAAACTACTATAAGTCAAAGTTGATTTCACAGCACTTAATAAAAATATACCAAAACAAAATACGACATGCAAACTTTTTTGACTATTATAGATATTTGAGACACTACACAATGTAGTTTTGTGTCATGTCACAAGCCTTGTAGTTGCCTTCACCCATGAATCTAATAAGGGGAACAAGATATGTCAAATGGCACACAGAAAACTTAAATCTCCTGAAAGATGCTGAACCTGTTCACCTCAGGGATTTTCCACTTAGTGGGCTAAATGCTATCTGAAGGAAAAGCAACTGAGTAATCTGTGAATGACATGTCTTGAGTTTTATATGGATGTGGCTGCAATCCAGATATCGAGTACACTGGACCACGTTACTTATGAGTGCCTCTATTTTATGGAAACTAAAGCATTTTAAGTCAAATCACGTTAGATCATTACTTCTTGAACTAACATTTTTATATATCACTAGTAGGGATTAAAAATAAGACTTATATTTTACCTAAAACCTCCTTTGAAGTTAAAATAGAGTATCTATAAACAAAATCAATCCATTGACCCCACTCTTCATTTTGAGGTCTGATATCAACAGTCTACCGCAATCAATACTATATCCATTTTACATCTAGCAATTATCTTAAATACAACTGTGCAGGAAAAAACTACGAAAATGTCTTGGGAGTGTATAAACTTAAAGAAAGGTGAAATCAGGATGCTTACGCAATTGTTTCTCTGAATATGAACACTGAATATTTGGAATACAATGCCATACAAATTCTATCCTCAAAAATACTAATATCTAAACACTACAAATGAATAAAATGGCTTTAAGTATCCACTGCAATTTGCTGTTTCCATGGGCTTCCTAAAGAGGTGTTTCTTGTTTCTGTCTATTGTCACAGCCTTAATTACAGGTATCCAATAGAAGATGTTTACTTTCCTTAAACTCTTCCTTCTCCTCTATTTCAAGACTGCCTTCTATTTTCTGTCTTTGTTCATATTACTTTATTATCAGTATTTATACAAATATATACATAAAATACTTATTCTCTTTAGCTCCTCCTAAGTATGTTCTATGTACTTGTACCAGCCACCCCAAAATTAAGCTTCACAGTAAGTCTAACCTCACATTGTCCCCCAACTTGTCCCAACTGGAGAAAGGTAGCCCTCCCTCCATACTTTCTTATTTGACCTAAACAGCATCAGCAGCAACATGGGGACGCCTGAAGAATGTGACAAAGCTGCCATTTGGGCTACTTGATGGGAAGCAGAGCAGTGGCAGCCATTTTTAATAAGGACTTGTCGTATAAGCTTTGTGCTCCCTGCAATTTTGGGCACTTGAGATGCAATGCAGCCCAGAGAATTCCAAGTCACTATTAAAAATGTCTGCCAACACTGTTGAAAAATAGTGCAAAATAGTATGGTTCAAAATGGATTCATTAATGTTCTTTCTTTCTTCCATGTTTAGAGAATTACAGCTCTTGCTGGGAAAGTACTATGCTTTGAGTTGTTATATAAACAATGTGTTAAGCATGGGAAGCAAGGTTATAGATGGTCAAAATAATGTGTAACTTTAGGTGTGTTCTTCTACATGCTAACTCAATATAAGCCAATTTATATTGAAGAAGAAGGGTGGAGTTATGGCTTGTTGTTGGAAAACTATAAAGTCCCTCCATCTTGTATCTTCTCATTAAGCTTCTGATTCTTCTTTTCTTTTGTTACTGCTGTGTGTGTGTTATTTTTGCTTTAATGCTTAATAAAGTTTGATGTCTGCATTTTGGCATGTTTAAATATACTGAGCTGTCTCCTTTCCTGATCTGTTCAAATAAATCCTCATTCCACATTGCTCTGAATATTCTTCAGAAACTTGTTTAAGTTTCAAATATAATATTTCATATTTCTAGACAGTTGCCCCAACATCAAGCACCCAAAATGGCTTGTCATTGTCATCTGTTCCCAGAACTGACCCATGAAGAAATCAACCTAGGATTTTTAAATTGGGGGGGGGGGGCAATTTTTGTACCAAAAATGGACCTATGCTGTATGTATATACAGTGTTATTGCTAGGGATAGGTTCCAGGACCTCCCGCAATAAGTGAAATACCGCAATGTAGGGATGCTCTATTTATTTATACATTATTTTAGTAGTTATACACTATTTTAAGTATTTATAAACTTGAAATAAAGTGAAGGAAAGGAATTAAAGGCCATTCAAGGCTAGAGGGAGGGAGGACTGAGAAGGGAAAGTGCATTGGAGAGGGGCAAAACCCCGCAAAACAGCAAAAATACCATGAAATAAATTTTAAATTAATATTTTTTGAAATCTACAAAATAACAAGTCCGCAATAAGCGAACCGCGAAGTAGGGAGGGAACACTGTACAGGCAGTCTCCAGTTTACAAACAGCCAACTTACAAATGACTCATAGTTAAGAATGGGGATGAGACAACAGCAAGTAAGAGAAATTTACCCCCTTGGGTGGGAAATTCACTCCTGAAAGCTATAATAGGGGAAAAGGTGTCTCAACTGAAGCTTTCTCACCAAGCCTTGCTTCCACAACAAGAAAATACAACGCATGGATTAACATGCATGGCATGGAGAACTCTGGCACAAAATATATTGTTTCTATGGTTTATTACTCAAATTATTTTAAAATCAATAGGAATAGCTCTCATGAAATGTTGATGGGGATTGAATTGACCTGAGAATAGCTTATATCTACCAGGCATGTTTATATTGTTAACAAAATAAAGGCAAGCAATGCATCCCACATACAGTTTTCAATGCTATAGAATTCCTGAGAATACTGGAAGAGCATGAAGATCACATTATGTATTCATAAATGAGAAATCTTTATCCATTAACTGAAAGCTTCCATCCATTGACTAAGATAGGATTAAAAGTGTAAAGCTTTGTTACTAAAATTCTAAGGATTAAAATCCAGCAATGAGTAATACAAATAGGATTAAAGATGGAAATCGTTAAATAAAAAATACTAAAATGATTTTGTACACAGAAAGTATGTTGCTATGCTCCAATATTTTTGATATGTGAACTATTTTCTAAGACTTATTTTCAAGGAGCCACTGACAACCATGACTCAGCTAAAACAAGCTTTGTTATACAGGCCATACTATTGAAAAAGACATTAAGATTTGATAATGAATTGTCCTGGGTTTTTTTTTCAATGACCAAGTTTCAGTAACTTGTTCTACCTTTAATCCTGTTTATATTACTTCCGTGCCAGAATTTTAGCAACAAATATCTACACTATTTTTTTCCAGAAATAATGTGAACACCAAAGAGTGTTCACATTAACTTATCTAAACGAAGTCCAGTTATCAATTATGGTTGGCCTTTCTGAAAACATCTTCACTATTTTCTTACTTTCCTTATCTTCTCGATCAGATTTCACATATTGCACACTGAACAAGTACTTATCCCTTTCTAATAAACAAGGAACAGAATCTTTTTCATAACCTATGTTCATGCAAGGTGAGTGGATTTCAACAAGTTATTTTAAAAGCCAAGCTGTTGCTTTCAATAGAACTCCCTTCTTCCTTAGAAAGTGATGACTTAAACAACAAACCTTCACCCTTTCGCCCTCATGATAAATGTGGGAGAAGAGATGCCTCCTTTTAAGGCACAGAGATTCATTCATAGAACAGCCCTTCTCACTTACAGCTGATCATCTGGGGCAAAAATCCAGCATCAGGGAAACGTTTGTTTTTTCTACATACCCACATCAGGAAATCAGAAAACACCAAACAATGAGTCCATCGCACTCTTCAGCCTAGAAAAACACTCAATACCTGCCTTAAGGTGGGATGGGGAAGAGACACAAGGATCTACAAGTTTCATAAAGGCTCTTCGTGAGACTGCTGGAAACTGAGGAGCAGGTGGCTATGTCTATGCACTTCAACAACACTTTTTTGCCTTCAAGTCATTTCAGGCCTACAGTGTTTTCAAAGAAAAGGGGGGTTTAATCTTTGTTTTCCTCTGAGGCTGAGAAACTGTGACTCACCTAAAGTCACCTGTTAGGTTTCATAGCCAAGCAGGGGTCCAAAACCTGGACTCCTGAGTCCTAGAGGTTTTGAATTAATGCAATTTGATGCCACTTTAACAGCCATGACTCATTGCTATGAAATCAAGGGTTTTGAAGGGTTTTTTCCTAATTAAGCCTTCCCTTTCAAACAGTACCTTGCTTTGCCAAACTACGACACCCGTGGCATTGAACCATGGAAGTCAAAGCGGTGCCAAACTGCATCAATTCTACAGTGTAGATCAGGCACGGACAAACTTTGGCTTAAGCGGCTGAGGGGGAAAAGGAAGGGGCCTGAGGATATTAGGAATGGTGTGAGTTGAAGTCCAAAACACCTGGAGGGACCAAGTTTGCCCATGCCAGGTGTAGATGCATCCCTTATTGCAGGGGTGCTCATTAGGTAGATCGCGATCTACTGGTAGATCGCGTAGGGCGTCCTGGTAGATCGCGTAGGGCGTCCTGATAGATCGCAGGCAGGGCAGGAGGAAGGCTCAGTCCTGCCCCGCAGGCTCCTGATGCTGCCCAGATGCAGAAGGTTGGACTGGATGGCCCTTGGAGGTCTCCTCCTATTCTAGGAACCCATTGTTGTTGTTATTATTATTATCAGAGGCTGAATGGCCATCTGTGAGGAATGCTTTGATTTATGTTTTTTTCCTTATGGCAGAAGGAGGTTGGACTGGATGGCCCTTGCAGGTCTCATTCTACTCTAGGAACCTATTGTTGTTGTTACTATTAGTAGTAGTAGTAGCAGTAGTAACAGAGGCTGAATGAATATTATTATCATTATTATTATGAATAAATTCAGGGGCTTATTATACTCACATTTAGTTGAATTCAGTCTTAAAATGTATTATATGGCTCTCACTGAAATAAATTTCCAAATATTTTGCTTTTATGGCTCCCTGAGTAGTGGGTAGGTAGATCATTTTGACTTGGTTGTTTTATAAGTAGCTCGCATGCTGAAAAAGTGTGAGTACCCCTGCATTAGTGTTTTATATTGAGTATAGTTGCCGGCATCTAATTGTGCCTTGTAAGCCTTATTGTGAGGGGTTGATTTGGGGGTTTTGCTCAGATAAAGTTTGTGTGCTATTGCCTCTCTCTGAGGCTGAGTGTGGCTCATTTTAAGTGAGTTTCCAAGTTGTTGTTTGCCTCCGTGTCGTTTCTGACCCATGGCGACGGTATCCCCGGATGGCCTTGCGTGATTTGTTGGTGGGAGGGTAGCCCTGGCTTTCCTGAGGCTGAGAGAGCGTGACTCGCCGAAGGGGGTCCCCAGAGTCACAGCCCAATGCTAGGGTTGCCATATGTCCCTTATTCTAAGGGACGTCCCTTATTTTGGCCCTAAAATTTGTGTCCCATTTTTCAGGCCCTGTCCCTTATTATTGACTAACAGGACAGGACTGGGTGGGGTTGACCAGAGGAAGGTGCACGCTGCGATTTCCATGGCAATGCCTGCCCGGGGATTCCAACTCGCAGGGCAGGCTGACAGACACGCGCTTGTGAGTGTGTGCCTGCCTTTGTCCTTGTTGGAAGGAAGAGTCAAGACAGGACTTTTTCAAAGTACAGTAGACTCAATTAACCATTACCCAAGGGGAATGTTAGATCATGTTGGATAAAGATAGTTTCTGGTTGCTTGAGAGTTACTCTTAAAATAGGCCAAGCTGTGTATCCCAATACTATATAATTCTGTGTATCCCATAGTATACTATACCATTAACTATTGACATAATAATAATAAAGATGTACTTTCTTATACAATTTATTTTATTTTAATGTTTAGACAGTGCACTTTTAAACTCAGCAAAGTCAAGGACTAAATACAGATGGAGAAAATAAGGTAGTTCTAATGTTTTTTTTCTGCATGACAAAACATGCAGAAACATACCATGTACTGTTAAGAGGATGTAAGTCAGTTTCTTTTGTGCGTTTCACTCATTATCTTATTTTTTAAATAAAACTATGCCTAACGGTTGAGTTTCAAGTTTTTAATGAACAGTGTCCCTTATTTTTGTGAAAAATCCCGTAAATGTCCCTTATTTCTTATATCAAAAAGTGGCAACCCTACCCAATGCTGGCACCACTGGACTACACACTGCCCCTTGGCAGGAATAAATAGATCAGTGTTTCCCAACCAGTGTGCCGTGAGCGATCATCAGGTGTGCCGTGGGACATTGGAACCTCCAGGAAAGGGGGAGAGTCTACTGTGTTCCAGTATAAAACCCTAAGAAACCTACCTCGATAAAGGCAGAAAATTACAAAAAAAAACCCTCCCCACCCGTTGTCTACTTGGTCTCTCCCTCTCCATGTAGAGACCTCCTCTTGCCTCCTGGGAGTTCTGTGTGGGAAGTTTGGCCCAGTTCTATCATTGGTGGGGTTCAGAATGCTCTTTGATTGTAGGCGAACTATAAATCCCAGCAACTACAACTCCCAAATGTCAAGGTCTATTTCCCCTGAACTCCATCTGCGTTCATATTTGGGCATATTGAGTATTCAATATTGAGGTGGTGGTCCAACATTGTTTGAGGCTCTCTGATCCCCACAACCCCAACTCTCATAGCCTGGCTTGGTTATGGGCAGGGGGCAAGGATTAAGTGAAGAAGGAGGCTGCTGGTTTTTCGGGAGGCTGAGACCCTCCAGAAAGAGGGTCTCCCAAATGTCAAGGTTTGTATTCCCCAAACTCCATCTGTGTTCCCATTTGGGCATATTGAGTATTCATGCCAAGTTTGAATCCTGATCCAACATTAAATAAGTCCAGTGCTCTCTGGATATAGGTGAACTACAACTCCAAAACTCAAGGTCAAGGCCCACCAAACTCTTATAGCATTTTCGCTTGGTTATGGGAGTTCTGTGTGGGAAGTTTATGTCATTCCTGCCAGGATATCTATGTTGAGTTCATCGAAACAGGTCCAGGTTTCTCACTGAGCGTATAAATACATTTAAAAGCAAATGAACTGTATGTATTACTGTGTTGGGAGTGTCATTTTGGTTGGTGGTGTGCCCCAGGATTTTGCAAATGTAAAAAAGTGTGCCCTGGCTCAAAAAAAAGGTTGGGAAACACTGAAATAGATCAATAAGGGCGACTGCATCAACTGGGGCTGGCTGCCTTTGTTCCCATTCTGCACGGCAGGGGGGAGAAGGGGGGACCTCAAGGGGCACGTACCTCTCTCTCTCTCTCTGCCCGCACCAGAAGTCACACAGCCGGATGAAACCTCTCTCCCTCTCGGTCTCTCTCTGCCCAGGTCCCAAGTTGCGCCACCTCACAAAGAGGCGCGCCAGCTGCCTGTCAGTCAGTCAGAGTCAGTCAGTTATGGCCGCCCTGCTCCTTCTGGGCCGGTCTCAGGCCTCAGCTGGGGCTCCTGAAGGGCCGGGCCGCCTCGCCCCTCGAGCGGAGGAACAGCACCCGCCAGGCGCCGCCATTTGTTGACTTCCGAGCCCACTGAGGGGACGACGAGGAGAGGAAGGAGGACGCCTCCGCTCTCGCGCCGCGGCCCTCCCACTCCGCCCTCGCCTCGCCGCCGGACTCCTTCTTCTTCTTCTGCTCCAAGTGCCTCCCTCTCTCTCTCTCTCTCTCTCTCTCTCTCTCTCTCTCTCTCTCTCTCTGGACGCGACAGGAAAGAGGGCTGAGGGCCCCAGAAGGCAGCCCCGCCCAGCAGCTCCAAGATTCGATCCGGTTCCGGTGAGGGAGGGGAAGAGCAGGAGGAGAAGTGGGCGGGGGAGCTGTGGCCCGGCAACGGCACTCGCTCTGCTTCGCTTGACGGCTCGCCGTCGCGCTGCCGGCAGGGCGCGCGCGCGGGGTGAGGGGGGTGGGGGTGTCGCAAAGAAGAGAGGAAGCGGGACAGCTTCGTCTTCTATTCCGCAGTGTTTCCCAACCTTTTTTGAGCACACTTTTTACATTTGCGAAATCCTGGGGCACATCACCAACCAAAATGACACTCTAACACAGTAATACATATAGTTAATATGTTTTTAAATGTATTTATATACTCAGTGTGTGAAACCTGGGCCTGTTTCAATGAACTCAACATAGATATCCCTGTGGCAGGAATGGCAAAAAGACACAAACTCCCCACACAGAACTCCCATAACCAAGAGAAAATGCTATAAGAGTTTGGTGGGCATTGACCTTGGGTTTTGGAGTTGTAGTTCACCTATATCCAGAGAGCCCTGTGGACTCAATGTTGGATCAGGACCAAACTTGGCATGAATACTCAATATGCCCAAATGTGAACACAGATGGAGTTTGGGGAAAATAGACCTTGACATTTGGGAGTTAACAGTTTCTGGAGGGTGGGGCCTCGAAAGACCAGCAGCCTCCTTCACTTAGGTTGCCCCCTCCCTCCCCGCCAGGCTTGAATTGGGGTTGTGGGGAGCAGGAGCCTCACCACCACCTCGGGGGTCAGCGGGGCAGCCCGGGTGAGC
Organism: Anolis apletophallus; assembly: GCA_030556195.1. Taxonomy (NCBI): domain Eukaryota; kingdom Metazoa; phylum Chordata; class Lepidosauria; order Squamata; family Anolidae; genus Anolis; species Anolis apletophallus. The sequence goes on from JARBWK010000003.1 coordinate 145,087,286, forward strand.
ATCTCGGGGCTGGCGAAGGAGGCAGGAAGGAAGGAAGGTGGCGGCGGCGGCGGGCAGGAAGCCGGAGGGAGGCCGAGAGCGGGGCCAGTGCTGGACTGAACCATCCGGCATTAGGCCCCAGGGGGGGGGGGGAGGCAAGAGGAGGTCTCTACTTGGGGAAAGGGAGGCGGGCCTTCCCAATGCATGGAGAGGTAGAGACCAAGTAGACAACGGGTGGGGAGGGGGGGGGTTGTAATTCTGTGCCTTTATCAAGGTAGGTTTCTTAGGGTTTTTAAACTTCAACACACTAGGCTCTCCCCCTCCCCTCCTAGAGGTTCCAATTTCCCACGGCACACCTGATGATCGCTCACGGCACACTAGTGTGCCCCGGTACACTGGTTGGGAAACACTGTTCTATAGGTCTGGGTAAACTTGGGCCTTTCAGGTGTTTTGGACTTCAACTCCCACAATTCCTCCAAAGGAAGGGGCCTGAGGCTGTGAGGAATTGTGGGAGTTGAAGTCCAAAACACCTGAAAGGCCCAAGTTTGCCCAGGCCTGGTCTTCTGTGCCGCCGCCAGGAGCAGGGAAGGACCCGGATGTGCCAGCAAAGGAATGCAGTTTGGCACTCCTTTCGCTGCTGCCCTGGGTTCCTGGGAACTGCAGGAAGCAGAATGGATGAGGCTACAGTTCTGATTGGCAGTGTTTCTCAACCTGTGGGCCCCCCAAATGTTTTGGCCTTCAAGCCTTCAACTCCCAGGAATCCTAACAGCTGGTAAACTGGCTGGGATTTCTGAGAGTAGTAGGCCAAAACACCTAAAAACCCACAGATTGAGAATTACTAGATTAAGGACTATAAGGAATGTGGCGGAGCTGGCTATGTGTCAGCTGCATAAGATCTCTCTGACCAGTAGGTCATGAGTTCGAGGCCTGACCGGGTCAAGGTGGGTGCTCGACCTTTAAGTGTAGCCTGCTGTTGACCTTTGCAGCCAGAAAGACAGTTGCATCTGTCAAGTAGGACAGTGTTTCCCAACCAGTGTGCCGGGGCACACTAGTGTGCCGTGAACGATCAACAGGTGTGCCGTGGAAAATTGGAACCTCCAGGAGGGGAGGGGGGAGAGTCTAGTGTGTTGAAGTATAAAAACCCTAAGAAATCTACCTCGATAAAGGCACAAAATTACAAACACCCCCCTCCCCACCCGTTGTCTACTTGGTCCCTCCCTCTCCATGCATTGGGAAGGCCCGCCTCACTTTTTCCAAGTAGAGACCTCCTCTTGCCTCCTGGGGGTTCTGTGTGGGACGTTCGGCCCAATTTTATCATTGGTGAGGTTCAGAATGCTCTTTGATTGTAGGGGAACTATAAATCCCAGCAACTACAACTCCCAAATGTCAAGGTCTATTTCCCCTGAACTCCATCTGCGTTCATATTTGGGCATATTGAGTATTCATGCCAAGTTTGGTCCTGATCCAGCATTGTTTGAGCCCACAGTGCTCTCTGGATATAGGTGAACTACAACTCCAAAACTCAAGGTCAATGCCCACCAAACTCTTATAGCGTTTTCTCTTGGTTATGGGAGTTCTGTGTGGGAAGTTTGTGTCTTTCTGCCATTCCTGCCAGGATATCTATGTTGTGTTCATCGAAACAGGCCCAGGTTTCACACTGAGTGTATAAATACATTTAAAAACATATTCACTATATGTGTTACTGTGTTAGAGTGTCATTTTGTGTCATTTTGGTTGGTGGTGTGCCCCAGGATTTTGTAAATGTAAAAAGTGTGCCGCGGCTTAAAAAAGGTTGGGAAACACTGAAGTAGGAGATAAAGGTACCACATTATGTGGGAGGCAAATTTTGATTGATTTTTTAGGCCATTAAAGAACTCCAGGAACGCTGAGGAATACGGAAGGAACAATCAGGGACGCTGGGAACGCTGAGAGATGAGGAATGTGTCAACTCCCCCTGGCGGCCAGAGTTTGCCTCTGTTCGTCTATATGTTGTATGTGGAAACGGCAGGGATTGTACCTGTAATCTGCTCTGAGTCTCCTTCGGGGTGTAATAGTAATAACAAGGAAGGCTGAGCGAAGGAAGATAGATGTTTTTGAACTGTAGTGCTGGAGGAAAATTCTGAGAGTGCCTTGGACCCCAAAAAGATCAAACCAGTCCATACTCCAGGAAATAAGGCCCAACTGCCCACTGGACAGAAGGGTATTAGAGGCCAAGATGAAGTACTTTGGCCACGTAATTATTTTATTTTTCCTGTCAGGAGTGACTTGAGAAACTGCAAGTTGTTTTTGGTGTGAGAGAATTGGCTGTCTGCAAGGACATTGCTCCTATGGGAGGCTTCTCTCATGTCCCCACATGGGGAGCTAGAGCTGACAGAGGGAGCTCAACCCACTCTACCTGGATTCAGACAGCTGACCTGTCCATCAGCAGTCCTGCCAGCACAAGGGTTTAACCCAGGCCTGGGCAAACTTCGGCCCTCCAGGTGTTTTGGACTTCAACTCTCATACATCCTAACAGCCGGTAGGCATTTAGGAATTGTGGGAGTTGAAGTCCAAAACACCTGGAGGGCCGAAGTTTGCCCAGGCCTGGGTTAACCCATTGCACCGTTGGGACCACATCATGAGAAGACAGGAAAGCCAGAAGAAGATGATGATGCTGGGGAAAATGGAAGGAAAAAGGAAGAGGGGTCAACCAAGGGCAAGATGGATGGATGGATGTTATCATCACAGTGATTGGCTTGACCTTGAAGGAGCTGGGGGTGGCAACAGCCAAGAGGGAGCTCTGGCATGGGCTGGTCCAGAAGGTCACGAAGAGTCTGAAGCAGCTAAACAAATAAACAACAAAGCAGTTCTGATTGCATCAGGAGGACCATGTGGCCCATAGCATGCGAAAAATAGCCCTGGGACAATTTAGTCGCCTATACGCCTGGCATTTCCACTGCCCGCCTGCTTTCTCCCTTCTCCAGCTTTGAGAAAGCAAGCCTCCCTCACAATGTCTCTGTGGCACCGCTTTGGGCAGGCTCTCTTTATGGCTTTTAACATCCTATGTTTCACACATAAACCTTCACCCTCTTCTTTTTTGCTTTCCCTCATATTCTTTCCCCCCTCGTTTTTCTTTCCTTCCTTCTTCCCTCCTTTCTTCTTTCTCTTTCCTCCCCTCCCTTCAAACCTTTTTCCATTCATAGAGTTGGAAGAAACCTCATGGGCCATCCAGTCCAACCTCATTCTGCCCAGAAGCAAGAAAATCACATTCAAAGCACTCTTGATAGAAGGTCATCCAACCTCTGCTTAAAAGCCTCCAAAGAAGGAGTCTCCACCACAACCCGGGGCAGAGAGTTCCACTGCTGAACAGCTCTCACAGTCAGGAAGTTCTTCCTAATGTTCAGGTGGAATCTCCTTCCAGTAGTTTGAAGCCATTGTTCCTCATCCTAGTCTCCAGGGCAGCAGAAAACATGCCTGCTCCCTCCTCCCTATGACTTCCCTTCACATATTTATATATGGCCCTCATCATGTCTCTTCTCAGCCTTCTCTTCTGCAGGCTAAACACGCCCAGCTCTTTTAAGCCACTCCTCATCGGGCTTGTTCTCAAGACCCTTAATCATTTTAGTTGCCCTCTTTTGGACACATTTCAGCTTGTCAATATCTCTCTTCAATTGTGGTGCCCAGAATTGGACACAATATTCCAGGTGTGGTCTGACCAAGGCAGAATAGAGGGGTAGCATGACTTCCCTGGATCTAGACACTATAATATTTATTCAGCCCAAAATTTCATTGCCTTTTTTGCTGCTGCATCACATTGTTGGCTCAAGTTTAAGTTCTTGTTCAGGAGGACTCCAAGATCTTTTTCACACATACTACTATTGAGCCATGTGTCATCCATTCTGTATCTTTGCATTTCATTCCTTGCCTTTCTTTTCGTCCCTCCTCTTCCTTCCTTCCTTCTTTCCTTCCTTCCTTCCTTCCTTCCTTCCTTTTTGCCCTCCCTTTTGCTATCTTTCCCTTGTTTTTCTCTTTCTTTGTTCATCTCATTCCCTTGTACAATGCCACCTAACAACAGCCAATCCACTTCACTCCTTTTATTTCCCAATCACATTCACTTAACTACATCCAATACTGCAAGTCACTCTGCTACTGAAATACGCATGTCCAGTGCAGAATACATCCCACCATGTTAAAACAGTGAATGTGGCTCTCAACGAGACATGCCGCATTATTATCACAAGATTTCTATGCACCTGGAGAAATTATACTGTTTTAGATGATATTGCACCACCTGATATCTGCCAGGAAGTAACAACCAGTAAAGAAACGACCAAGGCATTGACATCCCTGGACAATCCTCTGTTTGGACATCAGCCAGCATGCCAACGTCTGGAATCAAGAAATAGTTTTCTGAGATCTACAGAGATACTTGCAGGAACACCTCAACAAATGAGAGTCCAAAAGTGGCAGGCTAAAACTTGGAACCTCAATCAGTAGCTGATAACGGATGAGTAACTCCCTCCTAGGCACACAGAAGACTGGGCAACTTGGAAGGCACTGAACAGACTGCACTCTGGCACCATGAAATGTAGAGCCAATCTTAGGAAATAAGTGGAGTCCATGGCATGCCAGGTGGGGAAGAGCAAACCACAGACTACCTATTACAATGCAGTCTGTGCCCCACCACATGCACAATGGAGAACCTTCTTACAGCGATACCAGAGGCACTCGAAATGGCCAGCTTCTGGTCAAAGGAAATTTAGTATAATGTCAAGTTTTTAAAACGCACTCTACGTGGGGCTGCCTTTGAAGACAGTTCGGAAATTATAACTAGTCCAACGGGCGGCAGCCAGATTACTAACGAGCTACATACAGGGAGCATACCACCCCCCTGTTGTGTCAGCTCCACTGGCTGCCTGTCCACTTCCGAGTTCAATTCAAAGTGCTGGTTTTGACCTTTAAAGCTCTATACGGTTCTGGCCCAGCTTACTTGTCCAAACGCATCTGCCGCTACGTCCCACCTCGTAATTTAAGATCTTCCGGGGAGGCCCTGCTCTAGCTCCCGCCAACTTTTCAAATGCGGTTGGTGGGGACGAGGGAGAGGGCCTTCTCGGTGGTGGCTCCCCCTCTGTGGAACGCGCTTCCCAGCGACATACGATCAGTTCCATCCCTCCTGGCATTCAGGAAAAAAGTAAAATCCTGGCTATGGGACCAGGCGTTTGCACATTAGCACAAGGCAGCATTTTAGATTGGATTTTAATGGAAAGTTGATGAATAGGGCTCAATGCTTTTTATGGACGGAACACTGTTTTTAACTTAAATGAATGCGTATGATGTTTAATGTAATTGTATTTTAATGAATTTTAATGTTGAATGTTTCTGGGGTTTTATATTGTGTTTTACTGTGTGGGCATCGAATTGTGCCTTTTTGTAAGCCGCTCTGAGTCCCCCCTCGGGGATCGAGAAAAGCGGGGTAAAATGCTGGAAATAAACTTTGTTTATGGTTTTTATGCATTATAACTGTATTCTCAATTCACTTCCGATATGATAAATAAATCACACCCAATATGCATCTTCCTTTTCTTTCCCTCTGCTCTGGGTGTTGGAGTTTTTTTTAGTTCAAACCCACAATTACTTAAAGTTGAATATATCAAGTTTTGTCCAGATCCATCAAGCCATATAATACAAACATGTTGACTTTTATAGAGATAGATAAGATTGTTGTATTTTTATTTTTTGCTAGTGGTACTCACACATGGGATTTTCCACCTCATGTACCATAATTACACTACAGCTTTAGGTAATGTATACCTTGATCAGAGCCAATGATCAGAGCCAATGAAGGCACATTTTGCTGCTTTATCTCAAGCAGCAAAATGTCTTCAGCTTGCCTTGGACAGGCCTGTTTGTGAGCGCAATATATCAATACTGAAACATATGCTAGATTTTTTTGGCATGTTTTTACACGTTTTAAAAAAATATGACTACTTTGTTGTTGATTTCCTTGGAAGTAAATCATATTAGAAAATAAACCTTTATTATGAAAAGAAAGCTGAATCACTGAAGTGTGAGAACAAGAGTGTTCTTAAAGAATACTTACAGTATTGCAACAAATTTCTTACCTAGGTCAAACATTTTTGTGGGGAACAAATACAATCATTACTGGCAAAAATACTTTCTCAAACATAGACATATAAGCAAAATACAAGAAAGTGTAATCTTTACGAGTTCTATGTCAATTTCTAGATATTAAAAACACTATTAAAATAATACTAAACCTACTCAGTAACATATAGAATCACTTGCATTTGTTATTTAAAGTTTCATCACACTTCATAAGTTTACTTTATAAATTGTTATAAATATTCTTACTAATCCATGAGATGAATATAGAGGAAAAAAATGAACACATGTAAGTGAATCCTAGTAAAGTACAATGCAATTCAATTGCTGGAATGTGGGTGAAATGTTCTATGACACTATTGCGAAGCTATTATGCTATTTCAGAATGGTGAAAACGAGACATTGTCAGCTGTGCTTGCATTGCAGGGTATGTCCTCCTTGACTGAAGCAAAAGGTTTCCCAAAACTCCTGTTATCACTAGAAGAGCCAGTAAAAGCCCACCAAAAATCAACATTTCTAGTGGGGGAAGTCGTCCTTTATCTGAAAGAAAGTATAGCAGTTTTCAGCATGAATTAGATTGAAATGCTGCCTTAACAAAACAGAAAAATGAATTTCACTTGTACCAGATGGCAGAGAAGGCAAATAGAGTGGTTTTAGATACTGGAAGCAAATATATGGAGCTTCATTATACTTAGATTCTCCATCCATCCATTTCAGTCCGAGCTGTCATTAGATCCCCCCAACCCGCCCCACCAAATCCACTTAATTCATTTGAGATGTCCCTGAATATTGAATCTGCAGAGAGGTGCATGTACAGAAAGGATGGGAAATCAATAGCCCTTCCAAAGCTGGATTCCAGCCCTATCAACTCTATTTAACATGGTCAATGGTCAGATAAAGTAGAGTTTCGACTTCAGCAGAGTGCTATCAGTTCTCCATCTTTGCTATAACTCGATGGTGAACATCTTTTCATTTGCATAAACCTAGAGTTTTTTCAGTCCATCAAGAAAATGATATTTTATTGTAATAGTTATCAGTGGGCACTGTATCCAATTCTGGACACCATACTTAAGGATGTGGACAAATTGGAACAAGTTCAGAGATGAACAGCAGTGGTGATCAAGACTATAGAAAACATATCCCTTTCGGGGGGGGGGGGGATGAAGGAATTAGGAATGCTGATTCAGGAGAAATGAAGTATTTATCTATATTTCACATGCATACAACTCCCATTTATAAATAAAAAGATGGCACCAGTTCTGAAATGAAAATGCCATTCAGATCGAGAGGGAGGCAGCACTTCGAGACTTCGTTGCCCAAAAAAAGGAAGTTTGAACAATGTGGATTGGGGCCTATATAACAGTGCAAGATCCAGCATAAATATATTTAGAAATTAGTATAATGAACCATTTTAGTCCTTGTAATGTTGTCTCTTGCTGACATTGAGAAGGTATTTTTAAAAGTTGTTAGACATGGAAGGGAAAGTTGCCAATAAACATCCATTCAGGTTTTGAGGATAATCCAGTCCATAGTCAAACCCCACCCCTACCTCTAATTCACTTCTACCATAATGGAAGCGGGGAACTCAAAGTGTTGAATGAAAACTTGAGTCCTGACTAAGGCCCTTTCTACACTGCCATATACAATCCAGATTATCTGCTTTGAACTGGATTATATGGCAGTGTAGACTCATATAATCCATGAAAGCAGATAATCCACACTATCTGATTTGATAATCTGAATTGTATGCCAGTGTAAAAGGGGTCTTTGAAGTGCTGATGGCATACAAGGTTTATTTCACAAAATGTTCAGAACCCATTGGAGTGTAAAGGGGAACTATGGATGAGATACCTATGGAATTGGGTAACTAGAATCCTGAACAAAAACAAAATTTTGTTGTAAGGTCACATTGATTAACAGATGGACTGATAGACAATTGATAGTTATATAGATAGTTCAAAGACTAAACAAAGAAAACTTTTTTTCTAGGAATTAGTTGAGTGGTTAATTTTAAAACATATACTAATTACTTACTTATTGCAGTCTCTTCGTTACCTATCAGCCTTCGTTTGATAGGCCCATATGACACCATGTGATTAGAAAAAGGTATGACTTCTCTTTTCTTTCTGGTTAGATTTTTATCATCTGTGCAGTTCTAGGGGAAATGTGATTACCCACATTATATGTACACTATAGCAACTCGCAGTGTAATACAAATATTTGAAGTGGAATCCTATATAGGTAACTAAAAGACTAGTTATTTCATCTCACCAGTTAAAAGGAAATGTTATACTTCAGCAGTTTCCAATTACACTACGTACGTACATGCATTATTGTCCCAATATAAACTTTCTCTACACATTATGCAGGACTCTAGAACAAATGTTGAATGCACTGTTTTGCTGCAATTTGTGCATTGACCACGAAATGCATTAAGAGAGGAAAAACAGGTGGTTTAATTACAGGGCAGGGTGGGAGGTGAAAGAGGGATATTGAGAGCAGGAGACAGAGTGAGTTATAAAGAGTTGGAAGAGACTGCAGGGAAGACTACACAGCAACATGGAAATTAGTAAGAACATTACAGTACTTTATTACATGCTACACAGCAAATTGAGATGTATATCTTTTTTTTTTGCAACTCCACTCTGAGTAAGCGAGCAGTAATTTCAGGGTGACCTAATGAAAACATTTGCTATTATACACTTATGAGCCATGACTCACAATTGTGGAATCATTGCGTTTCTATAAAATTTCTCTTGCTAGACTTTTGCATCAAAATGAATGGGGCTTGCTGACATAAGACGAGAAGTACTTGGAAGCTTATTGCTATTGTTTATCACATTATCACACTGAACAGTTTTTATTAGCTGCTTGCAGCTAGGATCTGATTTTATAGAAACCTCTTCCCAAAGTGTTTCAGTGGCTTCCGATTTCAGTCATTTCTTGTTTCATATTTCCACATAATGATATATTTTAAAGAAAAGCAATTCTCTCTATGGATCTTTGTCTCTAACTACAGTTATGCTAGGGGGAAAAACATCTATGGTAGTTCCTTAAAAAAAATCTCTGGAGAAAGTAAAGTTTATGTTGCCCTATTACCTACCAATGGTCCATGATTCAAGTGCAAAAAGCCTTTAAAGGAACAGGATATTGTGCTGCAACAATTCAAAAGCCTTACCTCAATTGCCAACATAATTTTCTAGTAGATTGCCAGTAACGGTCATCCATTTAAACTGCCACTAACATTAAGTACCATTTCAGATGTCTTCCTGTGCTGTTATGTGTTTGAAAGGGTAAGATGATTCAGAAATTGGAAAAAGATTGCAGAAATTGGAAAACCCAGTTTGTTGTAATAGGATTATCAATTTTGTTGTATTTCAAGATGAGACCCTACTTATTTTTAGTAATGTTGTGAGCCACCTGGGAACCCATTATTGGGATGAAGGCAGGATATGAATAAATAAAATAGTCAATAATGGTAGGAACCATCCATGTCTCCCCAGATTCTGAATAATCAATGAAGGGAAAAGGGTCCCAACTCTGATGAAATGACTAGGAAATGTGTTAGCTTTAGTCATAGGTCACTTACCCATGGATATCATTTGATGAGTCAGCCATTTAAAGTGACTCCAATTAAAATCACTGGCTGTGATCCTGCATTATCAGATGTAATTAAAATGACAGAGGCCCGTCATCATAGTGATTACTGCCGATGGCTTTCTCTCAAAACCTACCTCAGATACTGCAGATTAGAGCACTCAAAATGATGACTGTAGTGTTCTCCTGATTCTGGGGCACATTGAGACAAGCAACTGCAGCAGAACCTCCAAGGGCCTCTCCATTCTCTTGTCTCAATGTACTTCACATCCAGCATTGTGCTGTAACTATAATTTTCCAATACTCAGCACCTCAAAAATCCCCTGGTTGGCTTGAGTAGTATGGCTTTGGAGTCATTAACAACTGTAAACATAAAATCCAAAACGTACAGGATCCTAAGTCTGACTTACATTTTTTAAAAAATATATTGAACAAGATTCCCACCATCTTTTTTAAGGGCCCTTCCCACACATCAATATAACTCAGAATACGAGGGCGGGTCAATAAGTCAGTGACTTTTTGAATTTCCCACCTCTTAATTGAAAGGGCAACATTGCTCCTGTCAAGAGGCATCTGTCAGTTGACTCCTGTCAAAATTTTAACAAGCTGTGTCATTTAGTTTGTGTTTGACAGCCATTGATAGCAGACTACCACGTGATTTGAGGAGAAAATGGAAAAAAGTGAATTTTGTGTGCTCGTTAAGCATTATTTTTTGCGGAAAAAACCATCACTTAAACCAAGGCTAAGCTTGATAAATACTATGGGGACTCTGGACCATCCATTTCAATGGTAAAAAAGTGGTTTACTGAATTTCTTTGTGGCCGTACAAGCACGGAAGATGCCGAACGTTCTGGACGCCCAGTTGAGGTCTCTACACCCGAAACAATGGAAAAAATTCATGATATGGTGTTGGCCGATTGGAGATTGAAAGTGCAAGAGATTGTGGAAGCCATAGACCTCTCACATGGCTCAGTAGTTTCAATTTTAAATGATCACTTGGGTATGAGAAAGCTTTCAGCAAGATGGGTGGCACATTTGCTCACAATGCAGAACAATGCAAGGGTGCACATGTGCAGTTTCCATGACACCAATCCATGAATTTGGATACGAATTGCTCCTTCATCCGCCCTATTCTTCGGATTTAGCCCTGAGTGACTATTTCTTGTTTCCAAACCTGAAGAAATGGCTCGGCGGAAAGAAATTTGACTCCAACAATGAAATCATCTCACAAACAAATACCTATTTTGATGACCTCGACAAATCTTATTTTTTTGAAGGGATAAAAAATTTGGAGAAACATTGGACAAAGTGTATAAAGCTCAAAGGAGATTACGTTGAAAAATAAAATGATTTTTTATCCAAAAACCTATGCTTTGTCCAAAAAGTCACAGGTTTATTGACCTGCCCTCGTATCAAGGCAGAAAATCTCACAGTATTTGTTTTGAACTGGGATATCTGAGTGCACACTGCCATATATTCCAGTAGATAATCTGGATTTTTTTTTCAGCTGTGTGGAAGGGACCTAAGATATTGGGAAGTGAAACAAGAGAGTTGGAATATTATTCTAAAAACCTGGGCTGGGTTCACGACTCGGCCACTGAGTGACACCCTCAGCACTAGAAAACTCTGCGATAAATTCACATTAGGTTTGCCATAAACCACAAACAACTTAAATGCACAAAACAACCAAAAAAAGGGGAGGGTGTTTATATAAAGCTTTTTAAATATAGGAGGCAGAGTCTGCTCTGGCTTTCTATTGCACCACCTCCCATACTAATGAAAATTTAATTAAATATATGCCTGTATGCATGTAAAATTAAAATGCAATGTACAAATGCATCACATTATATATTATCATATATTGTGTATACTATAGGTGGAACACTGTCTTTAGATGGGAAACATGGCAATACACACACAAAATACTGTTTTCATACAATTTTCACATTTCTTTATAAGATCAGAAATAATCTCATTCTCATGCATCTGCTGTTTTTGCCAGTTCCAGATCATGCCATGTAAGAGCTTTATTATTCCATGTAAATTACATTATTTTTAGTAGTCTTCTAATTAACAAAAGTTTGATTTAAAATTGGAATCAGCACTCTGTTGAATGCCACACTCATTTCAGTAAAGGACTGCATTAGCTTCTACCATCTATTTGTTTTTCTTTCCCCCTTATCATTTATCCCATACATCTATAGGTTGTAGGTATATCATATGGACTTTTAAGATTATGAAACATCTTGACCTAGGAAGGGCTAGGGAGGGTATATGCAAAGAGACCCATGGTGCTAAGGCTGCCAGCAAATGCACAGTTATTAAATAAGTTTAACATATTTTAAAAGAAAAGCTAAAATCCCACAGCTACCTCACCTTTTGAAGTAGGTTATATCTTTTAAGTCATCTTTGTCTCTAAAGTTATTCCTTCAAAAATCCTACGTGGCTTTAGCAATTTTTTGCCTCTTTCTCTCATTATGCCATTTCTAGTCACAATTCTTCTTTTGTTTCCCCTTCTGTCTCAGCTTCTCCCCCCCCCTTCTTTGTCTTTTCTCTTCTTTATTCTATCTAGCACATATCATTAGAGGAGAAAGTTGTGGACAATGCTTTTGGTCCAAGCATACTGTAATTCAAGATGAATAACTAAAGTTGTATCATTGAGGACATTTTATAAAATTATTTTTTTGCAGTTTTTTAAAAAAAGTATATTATTCAAAGCACTAAAGAACAACACTGAACTAATTAACTATGAAATGATTATTACTACTCAAAAGTGGTGCTGTCAGTATTGAAATAATACATTTTTACATCATAATTGCTTATTTTAATATGATGAACCAATTAGTCCTTGACACATAGTATCAACCATATAGTGCTAGACAAGAAAAAAATCAAGTATGTAATACTTAAACAAACAGGAGAAATTGGTTTCTTCTTTGCCACTGATTTTTTGCTAGGGAAAATTGGTTGGGTGGGGGAGACCAAATATAACTAAGTTACATACATTACTAACATGTTGCTCTATATTCATCAACTTACCGGTTTGCAAGTATCAGATGTACTATGACAAATCTGAACTGTGCAGTGTAAGAAAACATGGTTGTATGAGATGCCAACAAATTTGAACATCTGGATCCTAAACATTGCTTCTTCTCCTTCTCCATTTCTTATTACTGACAGTGTTTCATCTTTAACAGTTTGTGGACAACTGCACACAATGAAAACACAATTACTTCTGCAAATGGAGGAACATTGTGAAATTATCTCTTATAAAAATCTTCATTAACCAAATAAGATTCATTTAAGTTGGATTAAGTGAGGGAAGTACAGTGCTTGCTAACTTCTTCGCCATATTTATCCATTTTAGACTACATCTTTTATGACAGGGAAGGATATTATGGCTCTAACCGTACCTTACCTATTGTCAAAAGGAAACCTTACCTTACATTTTGTTGGAATGTAAGTGTCATTGGATGTAGCCAACATAGAGTGATGAAAAATATGAGAAGTGCAGCCCAACAACACCAGGAGAGCTATATCAGCTGTCCTATCCTTACGGAGTACCTTGACACATAACGATACACAGACTTTCTTATGTAATTGAAATGGTAAACCTGACTCAAAGTGTAGCATTTCAGATTGTAAGTGGAAACTCACATGATTGCATATTCACTTTAAAATCAGGTGTTTGTGGGACAGTCTAAAACTGGTTTGCAATCTCATCAGATGTCTTGTAAGATACAAAACTGTTGGTTCATTCATGGATAACAAAACAATTGGTTGATCAGAGTATGAGGACTCCTCCAAACAAATCAAAGTTTCTAGAAATGCCCGGCTAATCTGTTTCTAGAGCATATGCTTCTTACAGGTAATTCCCACTTCCACATCTAGGCATGCTCTAAACATACTGGGTTTTCATACATTCCCCCCTCTTCCCACTTGCTTTACTACAGAATAACCAGGGTTCCCATTATCTCCTTTCATGAACTCAATATTTCTGCCTCAGGTTTCTCTCAAAGTATCCATATTGTCATTCAGACACATCTATTTCAAAACTAAGTTTCTATATAGTGAGCAAAGCCTCCGGCAACGCTTTCACCCCAGTTGGGGGCAGGGCCTCCCCCAGTATTCGCACAATGTTGTGTGATGGGCAGTGTGGGGAAGATGGGGTGAAAGCATGTTAGGATGCTAAATTCCCCCAACTGAATAGGTCACAAGTCCTATGCCACCCTATCATTCTCACTTTAAAAATCATATTATGAATGTAACACAGTGCAGAAAAATGGTTCAATCTGAATACAGAATTGCAACTAAGGAAAGCAAGGTCAGACTCAAACCTCTGTGGCAACATGATATCAAAGGGATTGATCAGAAATGCAGAAGGAATTAAAACAATGGATATTGATGCAAGACATTATTATTGTATACATTGTACGGATGCTTTAAAAAATCCCAATAAACAGAAACCCCAAGGTTTGTTTGTTATCGTCATCATATCTCTTTGTGTATTCCAGTAAGCTTTCAATAATTAACCAAAGGAGGGAATTCGAAACTGCCAATCACACAACTGTTTGTTTTAACAATATCAAATTCATATTTGGAATCTCATGGGAGGAAAAGCAGCTCACAGTTGTACATTGTTCCTCGATAAGCACATTATTAACTTGAGTGAAATGTAAATGTACCTTACATTTGGCATGTGACAGTTCCTCCCCTCAGTAGTCTCATAATATTGGGTGGCAGGGCCGTAGCCAGGATTTTGATCGGGGGGGCTGAGTTGGGGGGGGCTGAGACTGGGTGGAAGAGGGTCTACCCTAGCAAACCTTTTGTATTGTTATCCCAATAACCCCATTAATGTAGGATATAATGAGCATGGTGATCAGATCATGATATGAATAAACATAACAGTTTAAATAATGTACCAGTAAGGCCTTTTCGCGGACCACCCTGAGAATTTCGGGGGGGGGGCTGAAGCCCCCTTAGCACACCCCCCCCCCGGCTACATGCCTGTTGGGTGGGGAGGGGAAGCAGGAAGGGCGAATGATCCTTTATATACTAATTTAAAGGCCACTATACATATGAGCTCAATGAATACATTTTCAGTTCATGAAGATGGGACACCAACCTTTCTGTAATGAAATTATATTGAATAAAATGGACAGGATCCTTTGTTGGGGTAGACCAGCAGTTTTCAAGCCTAATGATAAAGTTACCTGGAACCTAGCAAACAGAGGAACAGTGTACATAAACTGGAATTTGTAAACATTGCTATTAATGTATAACATTTATATCAAATATATATGGCTGATGAAGATTGCTATCCATCACAGTAAATGTAATTTTCACACAGTAGTTTAGAAAATCTCATACTTTTGGTTGGCATATTTTTGCATTATTTGAATCCCAAGACACTCTTAGAATAACTAAAATTACAGAAACAAAAAATGAAGCAGGTGAGAATACTTAGGAAGGAATTAGAGGCAGGCACACAGAAATCTTAATATATCTGGCTTCCTAAATTAGTTTCGTTATGCTATATCTTATACTTTTTACAATTATACCTTGAGATAAGAGTTTAATTCATCCTGTGACTGACTTAGTAACTCAGATTGCTCTTATTTCAAAGCAATTTCCCCATTGAAATTATATGAATCTGTTCCAGCCTACAGAACCCCCCACTCCCATTTTTTGTTATGTGTTTTAAAATAAGAAATTTTACTTTATAAATAACAAATAATGTATAAATGCACATTCACATGGAATAATAAAAAAGAGATCAACTTTAAAGTGGTAGCGGCAGAAAGCTGTGGCAAGGAAGAACATTTGAGGCAACAAAATGTGTGTTGGCAAATGTAACAGCAAAGCAAAACCTGCACATTCACATGGAATAATAAAAAAGAAAGATAACCTTTATAATGGTAGAACACAAAGTATTTATTTATTTATTTGTCACGTTTCTATACCGCCCCTCTCAGCCCAAAGGCGACTCGGGACGGTTTACACAGGCAGTCTCTGCCCTCAATACAACACAGCAACAAGTCAACCCCCCCAGAAAAAAACCCATATAATAACAATTTAACAATTAAAGTAGTGTCAAGGAAGCACAAAGCGAAGAGGCAGAAGCATCATTTTCCTCATACTGTACTCATTCCAGCCTCCCTTCCTCTCTTGCTCTCCCCCTTCTCTCTCCCCCTTCTCTCTCTCCCCCTTCTCTCTCCCCCTTCTCTCTCCCCCTCTCTCTCTCTCTCTCTCTCTCTCTCTCTCTCTCTCTCTCTCTTCATGAAGCCAAACATACCAGGAATAAAAACCACACAAAATCAACTAACCCAAATTTCCTCAAAGTGGACAACAGCAAAGCGGACAGCAATCTCCCAAAGTGGACAAGAGCATGAGGTACAGAGGCTGCTCCCTTGAAGCTCTAAAACCTGTACTCTTGTGCTAGCGTTCCCTCTGGTACTTAACTCAAAATGCTGCTCTTATGTAAAAGTGAAACCCAGACTGAATGACAGCTCTTAACTCAAAATGCTCCTAAGTTGGGATCCTCTTAAGTTGATTATACTAGTACATTATACTAATTGCAGACAGTGTTACAACTATGTATATCATGCCTGTAACATGAATGAGTATTACAGGCTAGAACATTACAGAACAGAGTGAGTTTCACTACTGTCTAAAGCAGTGACACTACATTTCCCTTTATTCTTGGATAATTTCTAGCAGAATCAGGACATCACTCCTGATTCTGCTAGAAATTATCCAAGAATAAAGGGAAATGTACTTCAGACTATGAAAAAGGCAACTGGAATGTAAATAAGGAAGCCAGCACTTCTAACCCCACTTTGTGTGAGTAAGAGATGACTCATTATGACCTTGTTAGACATCCAGTAGTGTTTACTTAAGGTAGCCAATGCCATCCTTGCTGGTGCACACATTGATGACAGGGAGTGAAAAGGCTGCAAGTATGCAGAGGGCGGGATCATAAGATAAAAACCTATGTTTTGATTGGATAGAGATAAATCAGATGGAGTGAACACTTCTATTTGATTGATCCACTGGGTGAGGCTAAGGAAGGAATAAAAGAAGTTACTATATAGCTATATAGTGAGAAAATATGAGTGTAGCCACTCTCAAAATGTTTTCTATTAATTTTTTTCTTTTTCTTCATATCATGTATTTTTCCTGATAGGACAAAATTGTCTTGTCTTTGCTACCAATGATGTATTTTGATTCCCATCTTGGTAATACTATACAGATACCATTTTAACTCTGACAAATATGTTGTCCTCTAGGCTCAGGAAAGGGATAGTAGTCCACATGTCTTCAAAATGCTGGTCTTTGTACAGCATCATGGATACAGAGAAGTTTCCATCTTCAGTGTTTAATATAATGGACCTAATGAACAAGGACACAGAGATGCACAGATTATATAAACAAAACTGCAGAAATAATACAATTGCTATTGTGATTTTATGTTGGAATGGGCTATGCACATCCTATAAGCTTTATCCATCCCAAGGTGGTCATTTTTGCAGGTCTTCCAAGGATTCCTGCACCTCTCAATCCCATTAGTTTACTTGGTGAAATGTTTACATCAATGTGATTTAGGTGCTTCTCAGATCTCTTAACTTATATAACTCTTTCAATAGAAAGAAAAATAAGAATGGGCTTACCTGATATCAACACTGATTTTGTTTTCACCATTAGACTGTTGTACCATGTAATTAATAGGATAACGACAAGCAAATGTAATGTTGACAAAAGTTCTTGTAATTGTGTCAGAAAAATTGTTCTGGATAGTGTTGAGGAAAATCATATAAGCCCCATCTGACTCCTGAAAAGCATTCAAAAGCAACAACATAGTCTCATGTTTTCTAGGAAATAAAGGAAATAAATTAGTTAGTGAAGATCAATTTTTTTTAAAAAAGTTCACCCCATGGAATTAGTTTATGAGCGTTCTACCCAGCTTTTAAAAAATGATTTTTTTACTTCTCTAAACTTTAGTGCAAAGTCAATTTGCATAATTACAAAAGTTAATTTGTTTTTGTATAAAATATGCTTACATCAAACATTAATTTGGCCCAGAAATTATGTTTTTTCTCTATAAAACCCACTGAAATTAAAAGGGGAGGCAGAAACAGTGGTGTTTTCTTTCTCATGGGAGAACATAGGAATCTTGAAATAGATGAAAATAATTTCAATAGTTTCCCAGTCAGTTATCAAAGATGGGAATATTTAAGAATGAGAATATTGTTTACATTCCTAACAGTAACAAAGTGACATGCGTAACTTCAGATTGTGTCAAAATTCAGTTTGAGGCTGATTGGTCTAGTTTCTTAACTGATAAGAGCAAAAGTGGGTAACTGTGCTCCTTCAGATATTTTGGTCTACATTTTGCCCTAGGAAGCATAGTCAGTGGTGAGGCAGTATGGGAACAGCAATCCAAAAACATATGGAGAGACATGGTTGTGATAAGCTCTGTGTTAGAACAAGCTCTGTACATGTGAGTCCTGTACTACTTCAAATGGCATCTGCTAAATAAACAGTACATAGGATAACAAATGCAACATATTAAGGAAAAAAATCAAAATTACAACATTATCGTGTATATTACCATTCGTGTTCCACAGTCTGTGAAGTTGGTCTTTATGCTGAATACATAGAGGTTTCCTATTTCGGTGCCTTGGCATTCTGGGTCATTAAGGTGCAAATCGGAAATCTGCAAAAAGACAAACCCGCACCTTTTTCAAATTGTTTATTTTTCAATGAAAGAATCAACAACATAATATTTATAACTGAACATATCAAGCCATTATATGTGTTATTTCACATGAAAGCAGACTTCGAGAGTTGCCTTTAAAAAGCATTAAGCTACAATTAAAGATCCAAGATCTCCAAACATAATGAACAGAGTTTGGTTTTGGTTTAAAACAAAACAAAAAAATGGACTCTACTCTTCTAGATTTCAAAATAATTAAAATAATTTCCTTCTAAATGCTATAAACTGCTTTCATCCAGTGCAAAAGACACTTTCCTTTTTAAATGACAGTTTGCAGAACTGTAGGATCAGCATTACCAAGTGTTCCAACCAGTGGTCTAAGTCTGATTGTGAGTCTCAACTAGAATACCCCCCAATTGAATCAGTGGCAAGAGCATGTATATGTGTTGATGTTTCACATTTCCAATGACACAAAGGATGTGTTCTAGTAAAAAAAGATGTACAGGGGAAAGTAATTGATGAAAATTAACTAACCATTTCCATGTTCTGCTTGAAAGTATGGCATTGTTGTATGCTATGAATGTCTTATTTCCCTAAGAGGGGCTTTTTGTACCTTCAACAAATAAGACAGTAATTCAACCACACTTTGAATCTTTCAATCAAGAGATTTAAAGCCAGCCTGGAAAACCAAACTGGTATACAGTCAGCCCTTTGTATCCATGGTTTCTGCATCCACAAATCCAGCCACCCATAGCTTGAGATAGATAGATCTTCAAAGCATATATTGATTTTGTCATTTTATTTAAGGAACTGTATTTTACTATACCATTGTACATAACACGACATGTGCACCCACACCTTTTGGCAACCATGCAATGGAGAGTGCGCATCTGGACACCCCCCCCCCCCCAGATACCATGGGGGTATTCATAAAGAGTTGGAGCTGGAGATTGCAACTATTGCTATTAAAATTCATAGAGAACTGAGGAAGTAAACAGAAAGTGTGAGAAAAAGCTGTCATGTAGTTTGCAGCCACCTCTCATGTGTGTCAGAAATCATTATCCATTTGACCCAGATCTTCTCTTATCCTCACCCTTGTTCTAATTTATGGATTTGAAACAAGAGGCTTAAAAGCATCCAATATTCAAAATCAAAAAAATGGGATCTTTAATAAAATGCTGCCATATGGAATACCCCTGTGCAAGGTTTCAGCCATGTCTGCTTCCATTTAGTTCCTTTGAAGTCAGCTAACATTCAGCACCTACTATGAATGGAACCCTTGGTGGTGCAATGGGTTAAACCCTTGTGCTGGCAGGATTGAAGATCAAGTGATTTGAATCAAGGAAGAGCGTGGATGAGCTCCCTCTGTCAGCTCCAGCTCCCCATGCGGGGACATGAGAGAAGACTCCCACAAGGATGGACCTACCACGCAGGCGCAGGAGAAGACATAGACATAGTCGCAGGAAGTCTCTACTAACATTGTGAGAGTTGACTGGTGATGCTCTTCCGGCTCCGCGTGGCCTAACTCCCTCTGGAGCTGGATCTAGAACTGTGCAGCCCGCCCATCTGCCCCAACGGAGAGGAAATGCGGGGGTCAGCGCTATTGCTGCCAGCGGGGCTTCGTTGGGGGCCATCCCATCCGGTTCTGGCCGATGGGGGAATTCAGGGTCAGCCAAGAGACGAAGGAGGTTTTGGCCTAGGACTTTCTGGAACGTTGGCTACAGGAGCTGGATGAGATCTCAGAATAGTCCCCAGCTCCAGAGCATGATACCTGGGATGGAAATAGGATGTGCCTTTCAGCCTTTAAAACCAGCAGGGTGGAGCAGGTCCTCTCCCCTTAAGGGTAGTATACGGCTACCACCAAGGGACCTAAGTTACACTCCGGCCCCACTGCCGGAGTGTAAGCTGCCTTTCTGAGAACTATAGGCCATCGGATTTCTCCCAGTAGATCTCTATGTGGCAGATTAAGTTCTCAAACTGTTCAATTGTTAATTTGTCTGCTGTATTAGTATTGTATGTTCTCTGTTTATGTGTTATGCTTGTAAACTGCTCCGAGCCTCCGGGGAGTGGCGGTATATAAATTGAAATAATAAATAAATAACTAAAGGATGGTAAAACATCAAAACATCAGGCCGTCTCCTGGGCAATGTCCTCGCAGACAGCGAATTCTCTCACACCAGAAGCGACTTGAAGTTTCTCAAGTCACTCCTGACACACACACACCCTACTATGAATGCTAAGCGTACATTGAGATAGCTCTGGGTTCTGCCCTCTTAAAGACTTTTTCCTGCACATTGTTTTACAAATTTCCATAAACACTCATAGGCATCTATCTCATTTATTGGAGTTTACTTATTTAAAGTTATGAAAGTAGGAACTTACTAGTATTGGAGGATTCTTGGACAGGAAGAATGTACTTGGGATATCTACTTCAATCAGGTCCTTGGTACAGATGATGGTCTCATTGATTTCTATAGGCATATTAAAATTGCTATTCGTTAAAGAAAAGGGAGTTTAATGGTCAATGCATGACACATTTTATAAGGAGAAAAACATTTTTTAAAATAAATTCATTACTGTTATATCACATGAAACAAGTTGATTTCTGTGAGCCGGTCTGAGTCCCTCTGTGGAGGTGAGAAAATCGGGGCACAAAAGTTTTAAAATAAATAAATAAATAAATAAATTTCATCTATAGAACTGCTGAAAATTATGCATCCTGTTGTTATTACCAAAGTCATATCTGCTAAAAATCAAAATTCATAAGTAGGTAAAAATTAATTCCCACTGATAGCTACATCAGATGGAAGTACGTTTAACTAGATACTTTCCCCAACAATTGCCAACAATGGAATCATATTTTCCAGTTGTAACCCTCATCAATCATGTTCAAATGTCATGATAAATTATATATGCACTAGAAAAGAGACGACTCATTTCCAATTTTTTATGAATCCTCAAATAATGACAGGAAAAAACTTCTGTCATTATTTGGCATCTACTGCATTCATCACTACAGCTGAAGTGCTAAACTAGTATAATGGCTGTTGTGTATGGTATCTAGAATTAGACAAGACTGCACTTGAGACATACAAGAGAGAGCTGAAGATTCTTTCAGCAGTTACAATGCCTGAGGTCCCAGCTGTTGCTGCTTATCCAAGAGTATCTGTTTGGCAGATGTAAACAGTATCAACTTTCTTTCATTGGAGAAGAAGGGGATAAAACCATAGGCTCTGTGGTCTAAGGCATAAAATCATGTTCCTAGTATATATACTCCAACTGTCCCAACTTGACAAGGATTGTCATGATTAATCCTCTGCTGTTGAACTTTTTTCATTTTCTAAAAAATATGCTGTTTTCTCCTCTTCTACCGCTTTTCTCCTTTGTTCTCAAGCTTACTTTAGTGGCTGCAAACTGAGTTACTTAAGTAGTTTGCACTCAAGTCAGAGAGAGCAGGGAGATGGGAGGAAAGAGATCAGTGGAGTTTTTCCTTTCCCAATATACTTCAGCAAAAGCAAAGTGCTGTAGCCTTTCCTACTTATGTGTCTTAGTAGTTTATCTAGAAGTTACATGTAACTTTACAATGCCAAGAAATATAGACAGTGTTTAGGGACTTGTCTACATGGAATCAAAAACCCAGACTCATAACAAATGGGAGTTCTGGCTGTCTTTATGACACATGACTTCTGATGAATATTCTGGGTTTTTGGCTATATTCCAAATTACTACTTAATCACACTAGAGAATGAATCACTTTAAATACAGTTTCTGCCTCCTGCAGAATTGTGGGGTTTGTAATTTAGTGAGGCTGTTAAAGGGTCTTCCCTAATCTACAAACCCCAGAATTCTGCAGGAGGCAGCAACTGTATTTAAGGTGGATTCATTATCTACTGTGATTAGGTTCTTAGTTTGGCTTTAAGCAAAGTTGGAAATTACTTCAGAGTTTACTTGAAACTCCAGAGTATTCCGGAGCTTTGGCAGTTTAGACAGCTGGATCAGGTTCAATTCAAATTGATCCATATCCAGATGGACTCTGCTACCATCACCATTTCCTGTGTTGATGTTGCTGGTTGTGCAAGTGTCCCATTTTGACAACAGCGTATGATAGAGACCTGTAGCTGCTAGTAGTGGTGGTAATATTTATTTATTTTATTTATTTTTACTTTATTTATATTCTGCTCTTCTCACCTCGAAGGGGACTCAGAGCGGATTACAGGTACACATACTATCAGAAAATTCCTGCTGTTTTTCACATACACAACACATAGATGAACAGAGGCAAACTTTGGCCACACAGAGGAGGTGACAGCTCAGCAAGGCAGATAGAGTCCCACGCCGCATGGACAACCACCCTGGCTTAAGCATTTATGGCAAGTGCTAAATTTGGAGTTGCTCCAGCCTCCAAGGGAAGATTTACACCAGGCTAACTTACCTGATATACGGTGCAACTTAGGTCAAGAAAGAAAGAATGCATGATAATTAAAAACCCAAAGAACATATGCCAGAAGAAGCTGAAGCACCGGTACCAACAACATATCATTTTTAGAATAAAATTTTATTGAAATTCTTTATACGGTGAAGGTGAAAAAAAGAAGAAATCTCAGAAATGAATAAAGAGAAAGAAGAGAATGAGCAAAATGTGGCCCAGAGGTAAACAGAAAGTAAAGAGAAGAGTGAACGAAAAAGAAAGAAAGAAAAAAGGGTTAAAAGGTTTTTTAAAAATGAACTTAAAAATCTGTGTAGATCTTTCCAATCTTCTTCTTTGTGGTTACAATTAGTTCTATCTGTTTTTGTTTGTACATTCGCTCCTCCTCTGTCTTATCATTCAGGAGCTTTATATCTTCTAGTGTCAACAACATATCTTGATTTGGTAATTGGTACAGTTTACATTAATATAATTTACATAGAAATACCATTGACACAACTACAATTCATCATAGTAGGAAATATGCTTATCAGATGACATTTTGTATCTCTTTTTGACTCTACTGTCTAGGTACTAAGAATTGGTGGATTTTATTGCTCTCATTCTTTATTATGTTGTTTTCTTTAAACTGAATAATTCTTGAAATAGATAGCTAATGGTTCTGAATAGAAAATTATCCCCTAAAGAAGCTTTTAAAGGACTCTCCTCAATTAAAACAGAATATATGGCTACCCTTAGGATGACAGATTATGCAGATTTCTGATTTCTGGCTTTATCAGACTGAGCTAGACTAGCATCACTGCAGACCAATATGTATTAAGACAATAATAATAATTGCTACATAATTAGCTCAGTTGTCAAATACTGGAGTTGCTAGAGAGCTTAAAACAGATGTCTACTGGGCTACTTTACCAGGAAATCCTAATTCCATATTCCATACTGACAGCATCATTTTTAAAATAGGTGTAGGGCTTTTCATCAAGCAGTTATCAAAAGAACTACTATTTGGAAGCAATGGAAAAATATAGAGCATTGATTAGCTGTGGCCCTTCAAAATTGTGCATGCACCAGACAGACATCTTTTCACTGAGTGATTATTGTTCTTAACTCAAGCATCACAGAATCTGGTTCCATTGAAGGTCCTCATATATTAATTGCATTTTGAAATGCCATTGCGGTTATTGGCTTGAAAGAAGCATAAATTAAATTCAGGGCAGAATCATTAGCCTTTGGGTGATTTAAAAGGAAGATGAGTTAGCTCGCTCCTTTTGGTGGTTGATCAATGCATATCAAAATCTAATTTCAGTGCAGCACATTTTCAGAGAAGAATGGCTAAGTAGGATGCCACATCTATATCGTGTATGAATATGAAGTACAGGCAGTCCCCAAATTGCAAATATCTGACTTACAAATGACTCATAGTTAAGAATGGGGGTGAGACAACAGGAAGTGAGGGAAATGTACCCATAGGGAGGGAAATCCATTCCTGAAACAGTTATAATTGAAAATAGGTGTCTCCACTGAAGCTTTTTCACCAATCCTTGTTTCCACAACAAGCCAAATTTTTCAAAATTCAATTTTCACAGAAACAGAAAGTGAGGTGAAATCCTCTGAATAGGGGCACAAACACCAAGGGGTGTGAATCCTTCCCAATGCTATTCAATGCACACATATATGTATGTATTGTGTGTGTGTATGCATGTGTGTGGGGCTGGATTTACACTTTAAAGTGTACCTGTTCTGACTTATAAACAAATTCAACTTAAGAACAAACCTACAGAACCAATCATATTCGTAACTTTGGGACTGCCTATAGTAAGGTCTCAATAAAAAAAGAAAGATCGGAAGTAACAAAAATGTGTCAACTTGAGTTCCTTTTCATTTGTCTATGGAAGTGTTAATGCTATATGACCACTATCCTCTAATTCCAGGGTGGGGAAATATTTGGCATTCCAAATATGGTTGAACCAATTATCTTACCCTACCGGACATGCTGGCAAAGGATGATGGACCTTAGAGTGAATTTACATGTTGTCCACTTCTATTCTAATGTATTTGAATACTCTTTGGTAACTAGCAAAGGGCATGCTGCCATGGTGGCAATTCCAGTTGTTACTCTCAGGTTTCATTCTTTCTTGTCACTTTATTTCTATTGCATACTTTCATATGATATACTCTGAGTTCTACTGTGTATACGTACTATAACCCATTGATTTACACATATTTGACCATCACCGTTTACTGAAAACCCTCTTAGATGCTCAAACCCTCTGATATTGATTCCTTTCTACATTGTTACTCAAAAATGGATTTGGGATTCTCTGCTAAAGTACCTCTTTCCAAACAGATGTTGTAATTTTCTCAGCACAATATCAACATGCACACAATGTAAGTATAACACAAGTTCCCTTAAACATTTAGCTTTTCCTGTATCCAAACTACATTCATGGACCCTAACTCATACCAAAATCAAAAATTGTGAGCATCCAATACCTATAGACACAACCCTTACTCTGACCATTCTTATTACACAGTAAACTAGCATGTGTTAATTATAAGAAAATCACAATATCTAGTTCAAAATAATACTTTTATATTAACTACTATAGGATAAGGAAGACTTTCAGAAAAGGTATTTTGATATCTATTATTATTTATTCTAAAGTCTTTAAAGGAAAATAGAGATCTGATTATATCTTTACAAACAACATAGCATTGTATTATAAAGAAATCAGACATATTCAGATCAGTAGCATCTAACATTTGTGTTGCTCTAGAAGCAGGCAATCAGTGTTAGGATTCTGACTCTAAGAGACACCAGTTTGTAAAACTTATTTTTCAGTAGAATATCTTGCATAGTATTAAAAAATATTAAGGAATCAGTAAATTGACTTTATTTATTTATTCATGACATTTATATGCCACCCTTCTCACCCTGAAGGGAACTCAGAGCGGTGTACAAGTTATATGTACATACAGTATATTATATTATCAGCATAGCACAATATTAGTATATTGTGCTATACCACTATACTGTAATATTATTGGTAATATTACACGTAATATATAATATTCAATTATTATATTGTATTTTTATTAGTGGTAGTATTATATTGTATTAATTATCATATTATTATTATCAATATTATATGTATATGCAATATATTATATTATTAGCACAGCACAATATTAGTATTATATAGTATTAGGACAATGCAACTGCCTCACTCATTACCCATTTCTGCCATTCATCCCCATGATCCATCTGTGTAGTTTCTGAGAAGTCAGCCATTCCAGGTTTTAACTACTTTGTTAATTTTCCATTCTACATGCTTTACCCATCCACTCATGATTTTTTAAAATTGCAGCATTTTAATTCCTTTTCTCTGTTCAGCTGTTAAAATGTGGGTCCATATTTTAGTTTTAAAGCTCCAGTCTGGAGGGGCTCCCAACTGATGGCTCCCCTTCTTCACACACACACACACACACACACACACACACACACACACACCCCAAAGAATATTGAAACTCTTCTGAAAGACCCATTTTTGCAACATCTTTATGCCTCTGAAATTATGTTCTGAACAGCATAATTTTCATAGCATCTTTATAACAGAGCAAACATTTGGAACTGGTTGAGAAATAAGAAGATGATTTAATACCAGATAAGAATATGGACAAATTATTTACCCACAGCAGCAAGAATAGTCTATGCAAAAAAAATGGAAATGTAAAGAAACACCAACAAAAGAAGACTGGGAGAATAAAGTATGGGAAATAATGGACATGGAGAGGCTTACCTTCTATCTGAAAGATTCAGAGGGAAAAGCGTTAACAATGACAGATTGGACATTATTTAAGGACTATATGAAGACTCAACAGACCCGACAGAATCCCTAAGATTCAAAAGAAATTGTAATAATAATAAGAAAATAAAGAAGAAGAAATGTAAAGAAAGAAGTGACTAAAGAGCCAAAGACTAAATAGAAACTGAATCAGTAAATATAATTAACCAGCAAAGAAAGAAGATGGAAGTCAATGAAACTCCCCTTTCTATCTTTTCTCACTACCCTATCCCTTCATTTACCTCCCAAGTTCCTTTACCAATCCCTAACCCGAGTCACCTATTTCTTTGCCCTCCCCCTCTATCACTACCTTCCGCCCCAATTACCCATGCCTTTCCTTCCCTAAATCTTTTACTCTTTCTTTTTCATATATATGTATTAAAAACTCTAATAAAAATTATTATTAAAATAGGAACTGGATGAGAAATATTACAGAAAACTGAGTGATTCTTTCACTAGATTCTCAAAGACAAACTCACCCTCTCCAGCATTGGAGGTTCTGGAAAACACCCAGAGAGAAGCAGTTAGGATGATAGCTAAGGCCTGTTTGTGAACTGCCATCACACTGAAGTGCCAGCCAGGAAACTCCCCGGTGACTTGTTGATGCTCCCTGCCCTTTCCACTTTATGCCTTAGCTGTGATTTTGGGTGAATGATTCTGCACAGGATTTTCCTTTTAGAACTTGTTCACACCAATGAATGTCTACTATGTCTGAAGGCACAAAGGTGTCCTGGGCGCAACAATAGGATTCCTCAGAGAGATCCAGTGGACACCATGATTACTCATGCCATACTCACTACCTATTTGAGAATTGGATTCTCCACAAGAAGAAAAGCCTTTCCTCCACCCACATTTTTTTGTCTTTTGCCATAGCAGCAACATCCACCTCACTCCATCCTGTTGGATTCTCTGTCAGTGTTTTATATCTTTCTATTCTGCTCTGTAGAGGGACAGGACATGATTTACAGCTCTTTTTTGTCCCCTAGGAATGAAGAATGGAGAACAAATAAAAGAGAAAGAACATTGCAAAGGATACAAAATGCCTGCAATCAGAATACAAACAGAATACATACAACTGCAATTGTTATTATTTTTTCCTATAAGAAAAACAATATATAGTATATTTAAATGTTCAAAAAGAAGCACATATTTTGTGAAGTGGGAACTCCTCTCGCTCAACCATTCTTGATTTCAAAAAGAAGCCAGTATGAAACAATGTGTACTTCTTAGTCAAGCCCTCTGTTATTTCCAGGCAATGATTTTACCCATCTGGAAAGGACTTCATTGAAGAAGCACAATGAACAAATCTGTATATCGCACATGGGGAAGTGCTTTCAAGACATAATAGCTTCATTACAATACAGGATTTGTTGTCCAAACAGTCAATCTGCTTTTTTAAATTGTTGCAATTCAGAACAGAGGGATTGTACCAGATATGGATGTACATGTATGTGCTAATTTGATGGATTTTGGCAGGCAGGCAGGTTTCCATTCAAAACAAGGCTATAATATTTGATAACTGTAAATTGTTATGTCAGTTCAGTCTAAATCTTTTCAGTCTAAAACTTCGGAAAATGTTTGCAGCCACACAATTGCAATGAGTTGAATTGGTAGCCCGCTGTTCAAAGAAAGGGGGAGCAACTAATTCTACTAAATTCAGTCAGACTACTCAAATATTCCATGACTAATTTCTATTTGCACATTTTACATCATATCAATACTGGGATATTGAAAGCATCAGTAAAAAGGCAGGTTTAAAACATCCATATCATTCTCAAGTATCTGCACTAATAACAGCCAATGATATTTTATATTGCTTTATTACGTTCACTCCTAAAGCTGGAAAATAGGCTGAAGACATATTATCCTGAAATCTTTGAGGCTTGATCACATAGTTAAATTTCTACAACTTGGAAGTAATCATTTACAAGTAAGGCACTTCCTTGCCACAAGTTGCATCTTAAAAAGGAACGAGGTTATAATTCTGAACTAATTTGATGATTAAGAAGGACATATTTGGAGGGCAGTGCGGTGATACAATGAGTAATATTTTCTGTTTCTTAATGGGATTATAGCCATTCAGAGATTCAGAAACAGTAATAAATTTATTTCCATAGCTTTGTACTGAGTTACACAATGAATTTGTTTTAACATGCAGGTTTCCAGGCTGGGAGGTATTCAAAACAGCTTTCCTGAGGGACAAATCAACTCCAACCCTGGCTCAATGTTTCCATGTACTAATCATGTGGATGTGGGAACAGCTAGCATTGGCTTGCAGAAAGTTTAACCCCCCCCCCCTCATAAAATTAAAAGGATTTGGGAGTGGATGATGCAAATTGCCTCTGCCTGACACCCCAGAAAACTTGTGAGACAAGATAAGCAAGATAGGATTGCATGAACAACTAATCCAACCTGAAATAAGCTAGATGTCTATCTTCCTATTACTGCTAATGCACTATTAGGTTCTATACTCTCAAAAACATTAATAATAGTATCATGGCAGGTCTCCATAGGAATGTGTTACTTCATATGATGAAAACTGGTGCAAACAGTGCAGATGAACAGAGCAGGCATCATCATTGTCATCACCAGCAGATGTAATTCAAAGCAACACAATTCAAAGTGCTGGCTGTAGCCTTTAAATCTCTAAATGGTTCAAATCCAACTTACCTATCCAAATGCATCTCCCTTTGTGAGCCAGTTAGAGCATTAAGATCGGCTAAGGAGGTCCTGCCCTTGGTTCTGCCACCCTCACAGGCGTGACTGATGGGGCCGAGAGACAGGGCCTTCTCAGTGGTGGCCCCTTGGCTGCGGATCCCCTCCCCAGCGGGATTCGATCGGCCCCCTCCCTCCTGGCGTTTAGGAAACAACTTAAAATGTGGCTTTTCAAGCAAGCATTCGGGGAGTGAGATCAAGTAGTCAAGATAACTTCAGGATTGGTACAATGTCTAATGTTCTATGTTTGTCTGTGTCTAATGTTTTAGGTTTTATAGTTTACTAATTTTAATCTATTGTTCTATGCTATTTTAGTTATGTTATGTATTTACATTTTGTGAGACATTAAATTTTAACATCTACTTTGCTGTGAATCACTTTGAGTCCCCTCAGGTGTAAGAAATGCTGTATATAAAATAAATAAATAAATAAATAAATAAATAAATAAATAAATAAAAAAAATAGCAATCTTTTTCTCCAAAGCATTCAAGGTGGTGTGTATTACTTTTTAGGACACCATGAAAAATGTGGCACAAATATTTTGCAGCTAACACACAGTCGCCTATTTTTTGGAATAAACATTGAAGTTCCATATTTCTTTTAGGTCAAGTTTTGTAAGATTTCTCCAGTTTCTTTTATTTCAGAGGGAATATGAGCTGTTTTTTCAAAGTCCAAAACTCTAACATTGGCTCTATCAAGTTAAAAAATTAATCTTGTTATTGAATACCTTCAAGGGTTAAATACTTTCCTTCTTTTTATAACAATGACACAATGCTATAGAACAGCAGTTCTCAAAGTGTGCTCAGCAGAGCCCTTGTTAAGTTTATGTGGGTTAAAATTGTTCTTCATTTTGAATATTGTATTGTTCCTTCCTTCCAATAAAATATGTGCAGTGTGCATAGAAATTTGTTCATGCTTTTTTCAATTAGTTCACACAAACACTCTCCATCCATCTGCCACTGGTGTGGCCCATCTGCCAAATTTTAAAACACAATGCATCAAAAAAAGTTCGCACATGCCTTATATCTATACATTGTATATAATATACTTATTACGTGTTGAACTGATTACCTGTTGGATATTGGTGGACAGGAGGTCACTACTCAAATTATAATACTTATATAGATAAAAAATATTGAATCTCAATTAATTGTAAGTAGGATTATTCCTGGCTTGTTGTTCTAAGTGATACGGAACTTAGAGCAGATTCATTCCTTGTTGTTTGATACTGAATGAAAGGGACCAAACCGAAGAAGAGTGGGGCCATCTTCTATGTTTTTCTGTTTCCTTGTGAAGCAGCATTACCAAGGCAAAATGCAGGAGCAAAATGCTGCCTGGTGTGCACTTGGCTCTCCTGCTCCTTAGGGAGGCTGGGATGATGTAGGGGCCTGCTTTTCCTCCTTGTTGCCACTGGCTGGTACATGCAAGATCGAAATGGCAGCTCCAGTGGAGAGGCTGCAGGCTGGGGAGCCCTGGCCCTCTGCCACTATCTTCATGGAGACACATCTGCTTAGTGCAGCCACTTCAGCACAGAAAGGTGAAAACAGGGTGGAGGGCAGACTCTATTTGCATCTAAACTTTATACTATATATAGTACCCTGTATTTTTGAAGCCAAAGGATTTGTGTTGTTTTACATTGTTTATAGTGTATTAAATAAAAGAAACAATACATTAAAATACAGAAGATTCAAGAAGAAAAAAATTCTAAAACTAGCCAATCAAATCCCAATTAGCACCATCAGGAGGCAAGGTATTTTGTTTTGCTTTGTTGGGTTTTTTTTTTTTATAGATTTATGGCAAGATCAGACACATTTCTTTCCCCTTCTGCTGTGATCCTGACTCTGCATAACTATTTGCATTTTTAAAAAATGTGTTCAAATGCAAATTTTCAGCATTGAGCCAAATTAAATAACTTGGACTAAGCAGAGGCCAATTGGAAAAAAGATTTAAAAATATATAAGTGTCCCTGACCTGCTTTCCACTAAAGCAAAGGAATTCAATAAGAAAACCTTATGCTATTCACATCAGCATTAAAAAAAACTGGGAAATGTTGGGAGAGAAATGAATTACCTGTAATAGCTACTATTTTAATTGGAAAAAGCGCAATAGACTCCTAATTCAAATGGCAAAAGGAAGAATGATAAACTATGTTTGAGTTTCATCCTAGGCAAACTTCCTTTTGTTAGCCAGAGCAATTCCTCAGTTAGCCTAGCAAAGAATGTCAACCAAAGACATCGCATTCACAGTAACTAGGTTACAAAGTAGTAACAGAAGGGCTATCACTAGGAACGTTGGCTCCAATTTCTTCAATATAGAATTATAGATATTCAAAATAACATAAAATTTAAAACTATTCATGTTTTACATCAAATGCATATTCCAGTGAACATATATATATATATATATATATATATATATATGTATGTATGTGTGTGTGTGTGTATAGAGCATGAGCAAAAAATCAGATTTATATGAAAAATTGGATGTGGACATACAAATTTCACTTTTGAAGCGAGTTTTGAACCATGCAGAAAGGGGGAATTCTGAATTTGAACCACTTAACTTTTTTTTTGGGAAATATTCTGTAATGTTCAGATGTCTCCTAATGTTATTTTAATTTTCACAACCATTAAGCAACTTTGGCAAAGGCAAGGGAACTTACAAAATTTCATTCCTTTGGCCGGCGCTGCTAGAAGGGATGTGGTGGACTTGGCTAATCATAGCCATCTTAACTGTAGTTTGGGAAAGCCAGCTCCCCAATGGTAGAGATTGCAAAAGGCTCTGCTGTTAATCTACATTTCCCACAATGCATGCCTGCTCAGTAGAAAAATGATGGCTGAAGGACCCAAAAATAGCAGTCTTTATCTAAATATAAAATAAACTGATTGAATCTACAAAGGGGTCTAAAGAAGGCAGCAAAGAAATAAGCAACTTTTGAAAAGCCAAGAGAACATAAACTTTTTAATAAAAAAAAACCCGATCATTTTACTTTGGCCTGATTGCCATGAACAAAGCACTGAGGTAGCCAACCACAGCCAACCAGCCAGCCAGCCCTTTACAGTCAGTAAGTAATGATAAAATAAAATGATTGCATCTGCAAATAGGAATAAACAGATGGATGTGTCTTGAGGGTCCCCTCCAACTCAGTAGAGAAAGCAAATGGCTGTCAGGATAATTTGGATGGTGCCTTTTTGCCCAGAAGGGGGTTAGTCTAGATGTCCCTTAATGAGGTCTGTATTATGATTTCTATTCTCCACCAATTTAACACAGTTTGTGCCACACAAAGAAAGTTTCTGGAGTAGAACAACGACTTTCAAAGTAAAGACCTCAAATGAAACTGGAAAGAACACTTTCAAACCAGGAACAGATTTTATTTATTACTAGCTGAACCCGGCACGCGTTGCTGTGCCCTATTTAGGAGATGTGTGGAAGTCTGGGTATGTATGGGTTGGTAGTGATGTGACTATGTGTTTTGTGTGTGTTTTTATGTGTTGGTTTGGGTGTATATATGTGTGTGTGTGTTAATTTTTCTGTGTATGTATATGTGTATATATATATGTGTGTGTGTGTTTGTACATGTATGCATGTGTTTGTGTATGTATGTGTGTATGTGTATGTATGTGTATATTTGTGTAGGTGGGTATGTATATGTTTATATATGTGTATGTTTATGTGTGTATATATGTGTATATATGTGTGTGTATTTTTGTGTGTGTATGTGTATATGTGTGTGTGTATATATGTGTATGTGTGTATATTTGTGTTTGTATTTATTTGTGTGTGTATGTTTGTGTGTATTTGTGTGTGTGTATATATTTGTATGTGTATATATATATGTATGTGCCATTGGGGGATGCGATGGAGGATCCTGGGTAGGAGGCCAGTTGTTGTGCGGTGCCTCTCCCTTCGGCCTCATCTTCCGGGAGTGGCAGGGAGGTGGGGCGTTCCCTCGTTGCTCTTCCTCGCCACTTCCCTGCTGAAGGGGGGGTTGAAGGGGGACCTTCGGGAGGAGGACGGGTGCGGCGCCTCCTTGGCTTCCTCCATGGTCCCGGGTCGCGTGGGTTGGGTCCGGGAACACTTGGGAGGCTGGGTGTCGGAGGAGGCAGATACGGGCATGGGACTTCACTTCCCAGAAAGCTCCGCCCCTGCTTCCCAGCGCGGAGCCTTCTAGGAGGTGTAGTTCCTTGTCCGTAGTCGTCTCCTCCGTCGTTTCCCAGGCGCCCCATGGACCCTGGTTGCGCGGGCGCCGCCGTGGGCACCTTCTCCGCCGCGTCCTTGTCCTTCCTCGGCGGCTGCCATCCTGGGCTGGGTCCAGAACCGGATGGCAGTCGCCGAGGAAGGGTAAGGACGCGACAGAGAAGGTGGCCAGGGCGGCGCCGTGGGCGCCTTCTCCGCTGCATCCTTGGCTTTCCTCAGCGGCTGCCATCCTGGCCTGGGTTCAGAACCGGATGGCAGTCGCCAAGGAAGGGCAAGGACGCTGCGGAGAAGGCGGCCAAGGCGGCGCTCGCGTGTCCCGGCTTGAGGAGCAGTCCTGGTGGCGGAAGAGGTGGGCATGGCGTCGGCGGCACGGGTGGGGTAATGTCTTGGGGCATGGAGGTGGGGTGGGAGGGAGGAGGGGTGGGGCCAAGGGGAGGCGGGGTGGGAAGGTGTTGTTGGAGGAGGGGGTGGGGCGTTGCTGCGGCCGCGCCGTTCGCCGTTTGTGCATGCGTGAAAAGGTTGTTTTTCGGGGGTCTTTTAGAGGGTGGTGGGTTGTGTTTCAGGGTGTTTTTGTGGGCCCTATAAGGACCTCGGGGTATGGGTCAGTGGCCTGGCGAATTTCGTGGGTCTTGGACATGTAGTTTTCGCACCTATTTGCCGGGTACCACGACCACTCTCTTTTTATATATATAGATTCAGTGCTGTTTTTCCCTACTGCGTGCCCACATTAACAAATTAATTTGGAAATTTTGGAAAGTTTCATTTTTTGGGGTAAAAATTCAGAAATTTCTCCTTACAAACCATCTAGGACATTAAGATCTTCTGGGGAGGCCCTACTCTTGCTCCCGCCTTCCTCACAAATGCAGCTGGCGCGGATGAGAGACAGGGCCTTCTCAGCGGTGGCCTCTCAACTGTGGAATGCCCTGCCTAGAGAGATAAGATCAGCTTCCTCCCTCCTGACTTTTTGCAGAAAGGTGAAAACCTGGCTTTTTGACCAGGCCTTTCCAACTATGGCATAGACATATATTATGGAACTATTTTGATGATGCAACTGGACAGTGATTTGCTATGGAGGCGCTTACGATGTTTCAAGACTTGTATGGTTTTTATACTTCATATTTATATTGTTGCAAATGTTTTAATAGTGTTTTATGACTGTTTTTATCATTGTAATTTGTTCTGGCATCAAATTGTTGCCGATTGTTAACTGCTCCGAGTCGCCCCTGGGCTGAGAGGGGTGGTATACAAATGTAGTAAATAAATAAATAAACAAATAAATAACTTTAGAATCAAACCACCTACTTCTGAACTGAGTTTAGACCTTTTTTTTGGATCAACCCAGCCTTCATAACTACCGTATATTTATATGAGAGCCAGGGTGGTGTAGTCATTTGAAAGTTGAACTAAGAACCCAAAGACTAGGATTCAAAGTCCCACTGTGTCATGAAAACACACTAAGTAACCTTGAAAAAAGTTACATTCAGCCTCAGAGGACGGCAAAGGCAACCTCCTCTGAACATAGCGTGCAAAAAAACAAACAAACAAAACAAACCAGTCATGGGGTTACCTTAGGGTTGTCAGAAATCAGGAACAATTTGGAAGTCACACAAGAACAACGAACAAATGGGATATATTTTGTACAATATATAATGTATGGAAATATGAACATGCAAAATACTGTAGCTCGGTCCCTACCTGCTAAAGAGGTAGCCTGCCTTTTGACCTTTTATGGTTTATCAGCTAAAAAAGCGTCCTAAAAAATAATGGTTCTGGGACCAGGCCTTCGGACAGTAGATGTACTGTATGTAGCATTTTAGAGGGACATTGACTGGAATGGTGATTTGACTGACGAGACTGTTTTAATGCTTGTTGATGTATTGTTTTAATTATGATTTATGTTTTATTGTGGCTTTACTATTGTAATTGTTTTATTGGCATCGTATCAGTGGCCAATGTAAGGCATTGAATTTTCTACAAGCCAAATTTTTCAAACGCCAATTTTTACAGGAACAGAAATTGAAGTGAATTTTTTTTTTGTGTAAACCGTTTTGAGTCCCCCCAGGAGTGAGAAAGGCGGTATATAAATACTGTAAATAAATAAAAATAATCCCTTGACAAGCAGAACTGACCCTATCAGCCACTCTGGACCAAACTTGGAATACATACTCTTCATGATCCAACTTGAAATAGTGACCAGGTTTCAAAGAGAATAGGTATGTACATATGCAGCCACAAGAAGCACTATACAGATAGACAAACTGAAGAGGGCTTGAATGTCAGCAGATACTCTAGAAGTTCCTTTCAGAACCAAGTTTTAAAATTTTGTTTTAAATAGCATAGGGAAGAGTTAACACCCCTGTAACATTTGTTTTGCTCTCTCTGCCTGTTTAGAAATTTCACTTCAGTTTCTGTTCCTGTAAAACTTGGGAGTTTGAAAAAATTTAGCATGTTGCAGAAACAAAAATTGGAGTTTGAAAAATTTGGCTTGTTGTAGAAACCAGGATTCGTGATAAAGCTTCAGTTGGTGGCACCTTTCCCCCCATTACAACTCTTACAGAAGTGACTTTTCCATACTAGGGGTAGATTTTCTCTTTCTGTTGTCACACCTGTTTATACTTGAAGATGGATGTAAGTCATATGTTTGTAACTCGGTGACTGCTTGTAATCTATAACACAGTCCAACCAACCAATTTTTTCTTGTTTTGTTTTTAGGCCTGTTCTGGGGGTTATTTGGGGCACCGATTCAGAAAATTGCATTGGAAACACTGCATGAGTTCTAGTTTCTTAGATATGGTTGTCATGATTTTCAAAAGGCGAACAGATGGTGGCTTGTTTATGGTATATGTTCTGTAGCTCAAAAGTTTGAGCTGGTAAGGGAAAACCGGGGCAATTTTAGGAATCTGCAGCTCAAATATACCCCAAAATGAGACTAAGTACCAAAAATGTGCATTGGCCAGTGTTAATGGATATTATTTGGGTGCAGTTTACCTATAGGCTAACATTTAAATTAAAACATTTTTGCCTTATAGACATGTGACTTGATATTTTCTCATGTACCAATACAAATAATCCTAGCTGGCTAGCTTTTTACGAAGATGTTATCTCCATTCTGAGGTTTGAATTTCATTCAAATTACTCATTGGAAAATGAACCTTTCAAGCTTTACAAACATTAGCAAATACAGCTGGTATGGTATGGTCAATTCACCATTTAAGTGACCGTAAGCAAGCAATTACTCATATAAACTCTCGTTCACATTTAAGTACAATGGGCCTGTTGTTGTTGAACTGGCATAACACTCTGTACAACAGAAGTATAATACAATCAGCAACATTTCCCATTCAGTGACACCTGTGAGAAGAGCTAGTTGGCACTCTCAACTATACTGAAGCTCAAATAACTTTTAAAAGGAGGGGAGAATTTCCCAGAATGCTGAGATCCTTTCTCAAAAGTGTTTTGGCTTTTTTTGTAATGTTAGATCTAAAACATACTTTTCATTACAGCCAATTTATAGGTTGTGACTCATCTGCCATAATGTCAAAGACCAGACACAGTCTTTGTCAGACTGAGCAAACAAAGGAGAGAAAAAAAGGGGAAAAAGGAGTTTTCTTGGCTTTCTTCTCCCCACCCCAAGTGTGGGATTTCTTTAGCCTCCGTTTATAGTACATGACCATTCTCGTAAACAACTTTTATGTTCTAGGCAACCAAAAAAGGAAGAAAAAAGACGGGTGTACTGAGAGATGCTTTGCAAGCCAAGACTTCAGGCTGCCTGTAACGTTAAAAATCCTTGCCACAAGGAACCAGAAGCTTGAAGGTTAGACGAATCCGTAACACACACACATACACACACTATTTGTCAGATGGAGAGAAGAAAAAACACAACTAATATTGCAAAATTTTGGCCCGGATTATCTGCAATTGTTTTAGAGAACAATCAGAACAACAAACTGATACATTAAAGAAATGCTAACAATTTAAGAGTATTTTTATGCATCACCCCAATAAAATAAGCCATTGACATGCCATTGAAGAACAGGTTCTAACTCTAGTAACCATGGAATAACTGCCATGCCAAGGGATCCCAATATGCTATGATCAGATATTGCAGAGCAGGGCTTCCAAAACTTTTACATTAGTGACTCTTTTCGGCCTCAGAATTTTTTATGTGATCTTGAGTATATTACTTAGGCGATCTCTCGTTGTCCAAGGATGATGGCCCTCCAAGATCAGTGTACTGGCAGTGGGTCTGCGTAGGTGACTGTGGAGCCCTATTCTTGATCTGCATCTTCTCCCAGTGAGGGCATTGGTTTCCAGGTGGAAGGCGGTCCCTTTTTGGGTATATAGGTATATAAAATAGGTATTAAATCAATTTCATTTACTGATAACAAACCAGCATTTGCAAGGTTTGCTAACCTGGTTTTACTTTTTATGAAGGTACAGATGAAAATAGTCTGCATAGTCCACTACAAACAATAAACAACAGATTAATGTAAATGTCTAAAACAGCCACTAGGTAATGTTTAGAAACTTTTATTGTGGCCAAAATTTTCAGGACAACAGCATTTGGAGTCTGGACTCACCGTTTAAGCAGTGATGTAGAATACAGATCTTAAATTTTGCTAGTGTAATGTAGGAGCTGCTGAACTGATGTGTAATCTAATATCTGTGATTCCAGAGCAGGATATTCAACCATGTTCTATCTATTTTACATGAAGGGAAGTCTTCATAGATGGGGCTTCAATTATGTAAATCCATGATTCCCAAACTCTGGTCCTCCGGTGTTTTGATCCTCATCTCCCAGAAGTCACTGCAACTTTGACCTGTAGTCACAGATTCTGGAAGCTGTAGTCCAAATACTCTGGAGGAGCAGTATTTTGGAATCACTTTTTTTCCATGTCAGGAGCAACTTGAGAAACTGCAATATCGCTTCTGGTGTGAGAGAATTAGCCATCTGCAAGGACATTGCTGAGGGGATGCCCAGATGTTTTACCATCCTTGTGGAAGGCTTCTCTCATGTCCCTGCATGGGGAGCTAGAGCTGACAGAGGGAGCTCATCCATGCTCTCCCCAGATTTGAACCTCTGACCTGTTGGTCTTCAGAACTGCCGGCACAAGGGTTTAAACCCATTCGACCACCAAGAGCAATGAGCTGGGAATCACTGATTTAGGTGAAATGGAAGAAATTTTTAAACACAGGTCCAGGGTGTGCCCGAAAGAGTTTTTGACGAGTGGATTCAAACGCACGGCCAGTGGTGGAGACTATTTTGAAAAGTATCATACTGTAGACAAAAAGTTACTTTACACAGGTATGTAGCTACATACATCTAATATTGTTAAGAATTGAGTTCAGTACGACCCTTTAAAAACACATTTCAAATGAGTCATTTACAAGAAGATGCTCTGTCAGTTTAATAAGGAACAAATCCAACTGTCAACAAAGCAGTACAATTTTAAGAATATTTAGAAATCCCTCAAATGTTTTCAGCTATCATTTTAAGACAAAAGTTCATACAAAAGGCATAAATTATCAAGAGAACAGACATTAACAGCAAACATTTAAATATAAAGAAGCAAAAAAAATCAATTCCTAAAGTTGCAGACTAAATACCTAGAAAATTATTTTAAATTCCAGAGTGGTTTCTAAAAATTAGTACTTAACAGTTAATTGATTACTTGCATGACCACATGGCAGCACCACTAGAAGCCCTTTCTGTAGAAATGTATTTGTTTATTCAGGAACATTTTAAATAATTAATTCTAGGTATAAAATGAGGGAAAGTAATTAGTTCATGATTCCATATTCCCTGCCATCATGCAAAGCTTTCTCTACCTCAAAGACTAGTGGAATGTCTTGATCCTACACAGGAGGTGCTCAAATATCCATGAGATTAGGAACTCCAGGCATAAATCAGCCACTGAATATGGATACAACATGGTCACATTCCATTATTTTCAATATTTCACCACAATATTCTGGTGCAATTAGCCATACACAGATAACATTATGTACAACTCAACATGGGCTGGAATATGTATATTCTTTGGAAGAACAAAGTGATCGTTCATGTAATCTTTGTGTAAAGTGCAATTTATTTTATTTATTAACTGAAAGAATGTGTTGAAATAAACCACAGCCAGAGAACCTAGTGGAAGAGCTAAAATATTTCTCAGTCTTAAAAGCCCCAAGGGTATTTGGTGACATCTACAAGAACTTATAATTCATCTTGTTTTGCTGTGGTCCCCTTCTGACATCAATAGAGCCCAAAGTGGAATCCTTCATTCAAGTTCTTCTGTTTCTTCTGAAAATAGGTCTGCCAGATCAGCTACTGTTAACACAGAGGCCTCTGACTGTTTCATGGAAGAACTAGAATGGCTTTAAAAGAGAAAAAGAGAGAGGAGAAAAGAAAAATAAAACATCAATAAGCTTGAGGAACAGCTTATATACCTAAGCAGATTGGAAGTCATACAAAAAGGTATTTGTTACAAGTCCTCACCACTGAAGGACGGAATTTTATTTACTTAAGAGTATTTATACTCTGCTCCTCAGCCACAACGGCTTGCAGTTCCCCAACACTTGTGCCTGGTGACTTGTGAGATGTGATGCATGCTACATAAACTGCACAAGTTGATCAGAAATTAAAATGAATGAAATTGTATTTACCTTACAAGTTCACTAAAAGAAAGGGAAAACAATATAATTCCCTCATAATGACAACTGTTTGTCTCATTAGTTCTTCACAATGAAGAAATGCTCAGCAATACTCAACCTCTGTAGATGTTTTGTGCTTACTGTTTTGCTGTCAGCTAGCAATAAAATTACAGATTGTATAATTTGGTTTTCAGTTCCAGTGGTCTGATGATGAGTTCAAATATATAAAATTACACTCAAATTGGAAGAGTAGAACACGGAGACCTTACTAGAAGCCACTTTTCTGTTGTAGAAATTTCACTTCCTTTATCTGTTTTATTATTCTTACAGAAAATCAAGTTCTTTCTTTAGCAAATACATTCATTGCAACTGTAAATATTATATAACATGCGACTGTAGCAAGACCAATGCTGGGTAATACTTCCCTTCTCTCTTTTGACCATCATTCCTTCATTCGGTTGCTGTTTACATTTTGTCATTTCTAACAGTACAATTTCAGCTTGTGTACTGTTATGCATGAGACTATTGCACTTGCAAATAATTACAAAAGTAATAACATTGCACAGGTCCCAAAGATAAACTAGGTTTTGCTTACCTCCTTTCTACTGTTTTCATCATAGTTTGCATTCTTTCTTCTATTGTTGCTTTTATTAAGAATCTATGGACAATGGTGGGCCTGAATTTTACAATGAAAACATTTAGCATCATTTGATAAGACTTACACTGCATTTGTATTCACATTGACTGATAAATAAATCCACTAACAGGACAAACTCCCTAACTAAGGGAGTTTATGGTCACAGACATAATTCTTTCTATTGTGTATGCCAACATTTCCGTTATCATTTATGTAATAAATACTGTAAAACTAAACGGAACAGTTTCATAGTTTAGTGTATATTTTAAAAACTAAGAACTGTTTTTCAGAAGAAACTATTGAAACTAAGTCTCTTAGATGATTAAATAAATAATGTAGCATTAGAAAAATATCCTTAGGAAAGCATTTTCTATTGAAAAGTCACTGCCTGTTAACAGGAATATAGCTAAGTAGTTTGGTGACTGTATTTCTTTTTGGAAGGGGTATTGGCAGAGAGCAACATATTTTTCTACAAGATATTTGTTTAATCAATAAAATCTTTCTTTATGGTGGATTGAAAATTGCTAATGTAAAAAATATAAACCCTCTGGAACATTGTAAAATCATAGAGTTGAAAGAGACCATGTGAGCTATTCAGACCAACCCCATGCCATGCAGGAAAAGCACAAGCAAAATGACAGATGGCCATCCAGGCTCTGTTTAAAAGCCTCCAAAGGAGGAGCTTTCACCACACACTGAAGCAGAGAGTCCCACTGTTGAACAGCGCTTACAATTATAAAGTCCTTCCTAATGTTCTGGTGAAATCTCCTTTTTGATAATTTGAACCCATTGCTACAAGTCCCAGTCTCCAGGGCAGTAGAAAACATGCCTGCTCCCTCTTCCTTATGACATCCTTTCAAATATTTAAACATTACCCTATCAAGCTGAATCACCTGCCCCTGAAACACACAGCTCCAAGTAAAGGAACCAGTGCGCTAGACACCAGAAAAACCACAAAGTCTTATAAACATACCACCTTACAAAAAAGCATGCCAACTTTAAACAAACAAGAAAAACAAACAAATACACAGCCCTTCAACACACTCCTAGACTCAAGGCTCTTTCTTATATTAAAAAGAAACTAAGTACTTTAATAAGTATCAGTTCTGAAAGATTTTGACTAAAATTAACAGCAGCTACTTAGTGTCTCATAAATTGATTACGTTATATGATATCCGAAAACTTACATACTGTATGAAGTGCTTGCTTAGTTAGCTGAGTGAATGATCATGAGGATTTTGCTACCTACTTAGTTTGCCCAATACGGTGCACTCTGCCAATGGCTTGCAGCTCATGTGCAGGATTCAGGATGGGCTCCACCAGAAGGACCTGAGTTGCTTCAATTATGTTTAATCCATTGGAGCCGGTATGGAGGGGCAACAGCAATATATTAATCTTGGGGTCATATTTAAAAGCAGAGAGATTTTCCTAAAAATGAATATTGGAAAAACACATATACAAAGTCAACACTTCTCTATACGTACAAGAGGACAGTCAAGTGTTGTAAAATACAAATTAGTGACAATGAACCCTAAATCCTTACAAACTCAGAGCAGAGAACAGAGAAGAGAAGCCCCCAACCACTCAAGACGATCTCACTAATCCATTATTAATACGTCCCTTCCTTGCAGCTCTGGATAAATTCTTCTTTTTCATTTAACTATCATTAAGCAGGCCCTCAGCATTATTAAATTCAGTATGAGGAATAATCAGTGTTTTCATATGAACAAAATTTGAAATTGGTTTGAAGTACATTTTAGATTTTAAATAAAGTGAAACCCTGGACAATTTAGCCATAGTGAATGCCATCAGTGAGAACAATGGGAACAAAAATTTTATCCCAAATAAACAGCTTGTTTATCTTTATTTCTATTAAACCATATGACCTATTTTCTTCTGCAAAGCAGACACAAGGCTAATTAAAAACAACGCAAAACGACTGAAATCCCCCCCAAACCCTCAACATATTTCTGTAAATCAGGGAAGGGAGACAAGGCACTGCCTTCTGAGTGCTCTAATGAAGAAAATTATTTAGGACAGGCCTATTCCCACCCATTGTCAGTACCTGAAATTTGTTAATTCCATTGATCTGAGAAAACTCCATGTTGTTATCATACAGAGCTTTTGCAATAATGTCAAGCACATCTTGCCACTACAAAACAAAAAGAGGAAAACGTCTCCATAATACAAACAAAACTGTACTCATGACATTACTACCTAGCATTCAACATAGCTGGCAATAGAGATAAAACACTTTTCAGTGTATTCTTATTTCAGTTTAAATTAAAGTTATCTCCATTATCCATACCAACACTTAATAATCCTGTCACACAATACTTCTAATATAATTACATTTTCAGTTTAAAAATGTAAGATTTACCGTTGAGAAAACTAGAGATTTGGCTCCCGGATCTTTGAACTGGATTCTCTTCAGAGTCCTCACCACAGCTTCCACTTTGGTGGAGTGACTTCCCTTTGAAGAAAATTAAAATTGAATTTAATTTATAGTGTAACACAAAGCAGAATAATACCAAAACACCATAATGATAAAAATATATTCACTGAATAGTTCCAAAATACCCAATTTATCCATTTTAAACATCAAAATTTTAAACTATCTGCAATGAGCTTACAAAAATATAAGCATATGTGATTGGTGCATATAAAATATATTATATGGAGTTGACATAATGCATAAAT
Source organism: Anolis apletophallus (assembly GCA_030556195.1). Classification (NCBI taxonomy): domain Eukaryota; kingdom Metazoa; phylum Chordata; class Lepidosauria; order Squamata; family Anolidae; genus Anolis; species Anolis apletophallus. Next base: position 145,130,848 of record JARBWK010000003.1, read on the forward strand.
GCCAATACATGCATAGGCATATTTGCTACCTGAAGAACTATAAATTATACTAATTTTCATTCATCTATCAGCAAATCCTATTTTAAGTATATGAAAAACCGAGGCTTGATTTTATTGAGGGGTTACTACCAGACAGAATGAGAAATATAGGCAGAATTATGTCTGCAATTCTGACATGAATAGGGTCTACAAATTCTGTCCTTCACTTTTTTCACCATCTGTTGAAATTTCATTAGATAGTGTATGAATTTGATATTTTCCAAATTTCTGCGGATTCTTATGTTGGTTGTAACTTCCTATATAGGTATATACATTATGGCTAAGATTGCCTAATGAGCCTTTTCATTCCATGATCCACAAGTCCTGTTGTGGTGGCTGCTGGCAATACAATGAAGAATGCGAATGAACATCAAGGAGGACATTATGTTTAAGTATGAATTAGAAAAGACAGCATGAATTCTGATACTGGATTTCTTTCACAATACTATGTGAGTGCACCTATAAATATGAAGCAACCATACTTCAGGATATAATTAAGCCATGGATTGGAAAGTTAAGCATCTGCACTATAACAACACATTGAAATTTCAAAATTCTTAACCTTAGTTGCATCATCATTCCTCACCTCTTTAAAAATCGTATCACAGAAGCATCACAGTACAGTATTCTCTACAGCTAAGAGACTTGGGAAGTTTCAGAGACTATGGGGCACAACTACTTCCCTATGATTATTATCCTACCATTGGACTATCATATGTGGAAGAAATATGAATTGGTTAATAACATTGATGATATTTCAAATATTTGAATAGTTTATTGCTGCAATGATGAAATACATATATGTAGGAAGATAAACTTTCTTTAGTTTTATAAGAACCTTTGATAACATAAATAAGGTGAAATCATTGAGTCAGTCTATATACTCACCCCAAACCTCCATGCACAAATATTATTAGAACTAGAATAATGATTACTGCCCCACAACATGGTGGGTAGTGCTTAAGTATTAATAATTATCATCTCTATATATAAGACTGAAACCAGCCTTTTCAGACCACTTCAAATGATAATTAATCAGTAAACATTCAGCTAATCAAAATAGAAACTGTTCAAGAGCCTAATGTGATCATTAAAAACTCTCATCTGTGTAAAAGAACACTGATTAGTATAGGAGTCTACCTTGACAGGTATATCATCCTCTTGGTTCGGAGTTTCTGCAGTGAAGACATAGGAGATTTCTTTATGTGACGTTGTCTGCCTGCAGATGGCACACTTTATCGAGCTTCTGCGAGTGCCAACACTGTATTGTTCTATAATGATAGCTATGCACTCATTGCAAAAGCAGTGCCCACATGTCAACACTGCCCACTAGAGAAGAGAAAAAATGACTAAGTGAATGCAATAACATATATGACTTTGATGCTTATGTTAACATTCACACACACATATTTTAGGTGTTTTGAAACTATACATGATTCTATAGACACATAAGAAGATGAAAATGTATAAATAGAAAAGTTTCCTCGTTTGAGGTAGCAACATAAAGCTTGAAGCAACAGAAAAAAACCTCTTTTTAAAAAATGGTCATAGCTCAGTGAATCTTGAAAATACCACCATTACTTCAGTATTTCCAATTCTATGTTTTCAAATCACAACTTTTTTCTATATATCATCAGTAATACACACACACAGTATATATATGTATCACTTTCCTTGTGAGTGGCCTCATCTTCCTTGCATACATTTCCAACTTCTAACCTATGAATCATTAGTTATAACCATCCACCCCACTGAGTAAGGGAACAGGAGAAAAATGCAAGGCCAGCCTGGGATATATGTAGAGTATGATAAAATGAGTACACTGATTTCTTGAAAAAGGAATGTTCCTTCAGGCAGACATATCCTTTGATAGGCCTTTTTAGAAATGAGGTTGGGCCACTGGAAGGTTGGACACATGAGATCATTTGCTATTCTAAATTAAGTGACCAATGTGAACATGTGGTCAAATACTTAATGACTGGGGTTCATATGGAAGACTTGAGAAGTATTATGTGCCTCTGAAATGATTGAGGTGCAAGTAACGGAATTCTCTAACTGCTTCATAATGCATTTATCTTTGTTGTTGGCTATAATTCATTGCAGGTTCATATTTCAGAGTGAGGTCACAGACTGGACTTTGTATACTCAAGAATATCGAGTAAACATATCTGCGCCAAATAGAGATTTATCTACTTATGGCATTCTGCTTGTGACAATAATGGGAAACTGTGGGATTATGAATAGCTCAAGAATTCTGTCTTGGTTCTTCATAAACCTACTTGTTCTCCAATAGCTTTTAATATTACTGAAACACTTTTAACAGCAATTTCCAGAGTCTTACTGGCAAAAACCCTCCCAATATTTCATACGTATTAAAAAGGAACTAAGGCACTAAATGAGCAGAAATCCTTAGAGAAAAAAAACCAGTTTAACTTTTTACCTGTTGCCCCAGCTGGCGTGCACAAATTGGACAAGGCTCTGGATTAACTCCTCCAGTTGTTTTATCCTGAGTCTATAGAAAAATTGAAACGGTTTTTCTTGGCAGAAAAAATAATTACTTTGATCACAAAGCAGTTGATCCAGCAATAATTCTAAATGTTTGTTCATTATATTTTTAGCAATACTTCTTACTCATTCTTTGACAATAATGCAATTCAGGAGTTATTACTTGGTAGTCAAGAGACTTTTTTCCAAATCCATGTAACAGGTGGAAAGATTAAACAGAAAATCACATGTATTGCATAGCAAATGAATCGACAGGAGAGAAAGCATAAATATGGGGCTGGCCAACTCTTACCTTCTCTAAATTAGTGAGGTATAGAAGCTGGCCCAGTTTCTTCTGGAGCTGGGATTTGGCGACTGCTTTATCATTCAAAAGTTTTACTCGGTTTTGTTCTACCTGGAAAACCAAATTTATTCTTCAGGGAGTATCACTACAAGTTTTCATTTCTAGCATTATCGCTGAATGATGAAGGGAAAATTATGCTATTGAAATCTCTCCTATTCCACCAACAATTTTATACCACTTACGCCATTTTCAGCAATAAGGTTCAGACAAGAGAAGAGTGTTTGACATATGTCACAAAATATTTTGATGTACCATACTGCGAATCCTCAAGGTTTTCAATTTTTCAATTTGAACGTTTCATTGTGAATTGTTTTAAGTTGTTTACGTGATGAACACCGTTAAGGCAGAAATACAGTTTCTAGGTAAACGTAAGTAATTGCATGATACAAGTAGTCTAGCATGGACACAATGAACCGACCTTGCAAAAACACAAGGAAAATCAAGCCTAACAGTGCATTTGTAACATAAAGACAGGCTGGCTGAAATAGGTTAGGATGGGGCATAAAGATTTTGATCTGCCTGAACTGGACTTAAGACAGCTAAAATTTACCAATGTCAGCATAACCACCTGAGCTGCCTGATCTCAGAGATCAGTCAGCTTACAGATGAGCTGGAACAAAATCTGAGATCAGTTGGCTGAGAAGCCAGATAAGGCCAGAGTGAAGGAGGAGCTAAGTTAACCCATTCAAGACTTGATCTCCTCTGAAACACATTCCCTCTTCTGTCACAAAGTTAGGCCAAGATAAGGGTTGGACTTCATCACTGCATGGAAATCAATCACAGAGTTGGAAGAGACCACACAGTAAATTCAGTCCAATCTCTTCCATGCAGGAATATACAATCAAATAACTAACAGATGGCCATCCAGCATGAGGCACCACATTCCACGTGAAACAGCTCTCACCATCTGGAGGTTCTTCTTAATGTTTACACGGAATCTCCTGTCATGTACTATGAATTATTTGCTCCATGCAGTAGGGTGCATCCACACAGTAGAATCACTGCAGTTTGTGTCACGTTAATTCTATGGAATCATCAGGGGAGGGGGTCATAGTTTATAGTGTTTTTAACCTTCTTTGCCAAAGAGCCATAGTATCTCACCAAACTACAAGTCTCGTTATTCCATAGCAATGAGTCATGGCAGCTAAACTGATTTCAAACTACATTAATTGTACTATGTAGATGCACTCTTGGTGTCATGAGGAGCAGGAAACAAACAATCAAAATTCCTCCCTACCAAGAAGCAAGAAAATCGCTTTTAATGCAATCCCAACAGTTGGCCATCCAGCCTCTGTTTAAAAGCCTCCAAAGAAGGAACCTCCACCACACTCTAGGACAGAGAGTTCCACTGCTGAACAGCTCTCACAGTCAGGAAGTTCAGAAAATCCCACAATGTCTGCTTTGAACTGGGTTATCTGAGTCCACACCCAGATAATGTGGGACTTTCTGTCTTGAAATTCTGGGATATAGGGCTGTGTGGAAGGGCCCAGTGGGTTTCAATCAGTACAGCCACACCTATCCAGAAAAGACTCAGGTTTGGATACAGCACAGCTTCAGCTGGCCCAATGCTGTCTTCTGGCCCAATTTAATAGTTAGGATTGCCCCATTAGTCCCTTTCAGGGTCAGACAATGGTTTTCTATGATGATTGGTAGATAGAACTATTATTTTTAAAATACAATGAAAATTAGGTCACCTCATGCGGTTCAATTATGTGAAGAACTGGGTGATTGGGTTTTGGCTCTTCTGGGTGACGTACTCTGAGCCGCTCTGTAGCCATGGCAAGTTCATCAATGGCAGACGCATGATCTCTCAGGACCATCCAATACTCATGAAGCAACTACAGGCAAGATTTTAAGAAGTAATCAGCAAGGAAATGGCTTACGTAATAAAAGTTTTGACTTAGCACTTTCAAAGATTGCAAAACAGCCAAGGATAAAACGTTTCATGGAAAATAACAGCTTCAGCTTCTTTCTTGGTAACTACACAATTACATTACAATACAATCACATCTGTAGTCAGATAGACACAAAAGTACAAGATGTAGTAAGGCGACCTCAGCTACTTTTTAAAGTGTAAGCATAAATGGTGAACATAGTATTTATTTCAAAAATGGTTCCAAAGAGATAATACAAGATGTGTCTTTCCAATAAACATAAAAAAGCTTGAAGTAGCAAAATTAGATGAAAAGTTGCAGCAACTGCTGTATCTACCTCTTAGGACCCTTTGCATATATTATATCTCTATCTTTGGAAGGCCAGTATGATTATTTTCAAATGGCAGGCAACAGGAAAAATTACAAAAAGCACACTGCCAACAGGTCTCATTGTGTATCCACAAAGCAAACCACTCCTCCTCAAATGAAGGATCAGTACGTAGTTTAGCCATGTGCAGTAAAAAAATTGCGTTTTATAAAAGGTTAAATATATGTTTTTTTAAAAGGAAATGTGAACATCTGACAACAACTAACCTTTTTGCAGTTATACAACATCTATAGCAAATAATTCTGTGGCACACAAAGCTGTTTTATTGTGGTTAAGTTTTCATAGACCAGAAGATATTTTTTCAGATAATGTGGGAAATTATGGCCATCCTGATATTTTTGGGTTGTGAATTCAATAATTTCTTACCATGAGGTATCTCTGATGGGATACCTCATGGTAAGAAAGTTGTAAGAAGTCATAATTGCTAACTGTGTTTCCAATGTATGAAATGTTACATTACACAAAGTAAAGAAAAATATAGTATAGAGTATGCCCAAATAACTATGGGGGGCAGTAGCACATCTAGAGTTTTCTATGAGGAACACTGTATATCAGTAAGTCTAATATGTACAATATATACAATTTATTAAATTAATACAGGTAAAATTAAAACACTGAGCTGCTGAATTTGCTGATCGAAAGGTTGATGATTCAAATTCGGGGAACAGGGTGAGCTCCCGCTGTTAGCCCCAGCTTCTGCCAACTTAGCAGTTAGAAAACATGCAAATGTGAGTAGATTAATAAGTACCACTTCTGTGGGAAGGTAACAGCGCTCCATGCACTAATGCCGGCCACATGACCTTGGAGGTGTCTACGGATAACGGCGGCTCTTCGGCTTAGACATGGAGATGAGCACCACCCCCCAGAGTCGGACACGACTAGACTTAATGTCAGGGGAAATTTTTATCTTTACTTTACAGGTGAAATGCATGATATATATTTGAAATATTGCCATTACAGTTGCATTCTTTCATCACCCTTGTTCGTTACTGAATGAATTATTACATGAAATATTAAATCTCCTTCATATGTTGGTATTATTGTTGCTACATGCTGCTGTTTTATTATTGCTTTTATTCTAATTCTCATTATTAGTTTAAGGGTATTTTGAAAGGTGGCTTGCAAATAACTGGTTAATGCGTCACTATAATGTATGATCTACCTATACGCTTTGTACCAATTAAAATGCTTCCAATGCTCTGAATTTTTATTCCAAGATTTTTTATTACTGTACCTTATATTCTTTTTTCCATGCTTCAAAGAGTTCCAAAAAGATGCTGCCCTCTTCAACTACTCTGGAATCAATTCGGTGAGCTTTGGCAAAGGACAGGATGGTTTTTAAGGACCGCTCGGTTTCACTTGCTGCCCAGAGCCCTCTGCTTGTGGTAGGCAGGCGATCATCAACGAGGCCCTCTTCATCCTCTATCATTTCTTCAAAGATTGCCATTTGACCTTTTACACTTCAATTATACAAAAGCATTAGAAGTGTCATAATATTTGAAGAGAAAATTAAGGTTTTTTTTAAAAAAAGGAAAAAAAAGATACTGGTCAAAAGAGAAAAAAGAATGTTTTGTAGATGTACTGGCATAATTCTCATGAGATGAAAGTATACATGGGGACTTTAAGCTACACACACCAAAGATTAAGGGAGAGGACAGATAGAGGGAATGTTTCTGCTTGTTGATTTATCTTTTGCAAAGTTCTCAGGATGGGGATTAATACAACCAGACAACATTTTCCACAACAGAACTGTTTTATTCCTGTCTAAAGGTATGGTCCTCCATATTTTGGAGTCTTGAGATAAAATCAAAAAATGAAAGAAAAAAACCCAGAGAGAAAAAAAGAAGGATCCACTTACGTATGAGAGAACAATTTTGACTCATATTCTGTGAACAGTTCATCAGCCTTACAGAAGACACAGCTGGAATACAAGAAGTTACAAAGAAATGTGATTGAAGAAATTAATTTGAAAAGCTTTCCGACTGTTAAAAGACACATATGATTTAAACGATTGATAGAAATTTAATATAAGAGGATATATGCTACTTAAAGATAAATCCGTAGGATGACAGAATCCTAAAATATGTTTTACACCTACTTGTTAAGTGGCAATCTTACAGGTCGCAGATGGCAGATAGTGGCAGCCTCAATAACCTCTTTAGATGGGGGGCCTTCCAGTTTTTTCACAGCCTCTCTCACATGTTTCTGAAATTTCTTCACCTCTTCCATTTGAGTTGTTAACAGGTACTGCAGGCCCCTGCAGTCACGAAATCTAGCAAATACCGGAATTGAAAAAAACTGAGTCAAAACTTTATTTTGAAATTACTGTATTGAACCTTGAAATGAATGAATTTGGTTTGAAAGAGGAACAGAATACAGGCATTATTTTGAAATACGAGGGGGAAGGTTAGGTTGCTTACCTGTAACCATGTTTCTTCGAGTGTAGGTCTGTGAAATTCACACAAATGGGTTTACTCCCGCGCATGCGCCAGAATCTCGGACATACTAGCTAAAATTAAAGATTTACATAAGCCCCTCCCACTCCCCGCCCCCCCTCATCCCCCGATTGAGCTACCTCCTTAGTTTCTTGCCACCAGACAGCAGCAGAACGAGGCATGACAAAGAGGGGAGGACGGGTGGGTTCCGTGTGAATTTCACAGACCTGCACTCGAAGAAACACGGTTACAGATAAGCAACCTAACCTTCTTCTTCGTGTGGTCTGTGAAATGCACACAAATGGGTGACTTAACAAGCTTATGTATCTTGGAGGTGGGTCATGCCACACAGGAAAACAGGACGGCTCTGGCAAAGGATGCATCCTTCTTCGCAAGAACGTCAAACTTGTAATGGGCTGCAAACGTCGAGGGGTGCACCCAGGTGGCAGCCTTGCAAATTTGATCAACAGAAACACCCCGCAAAAATGCTTGGGATGTTGAAACTGACCTTGTGGAATTCCTTGTGGGCTAACTGATAGGCCAATCGGATTGCCAGGACCATCCAGGAGGCCAAACGCTGAGAAGTAAGGGGAAGTCCTAGGGAGTCTTCCCTGTATTTAAGAAATAACTTTGGGGATTTTCTATAAGAGGCCGTCCTATGTAAATAAAAGGACAAGGCCCTTTAACATCGAGAGAGTGAAGGGCAATCTCCAGGGGAGATGAGGGATTAGGAAAAAAGGCTGGGAGGACAATGTCCTGGGTCATATGAAAATGGGAAACAACTTTGGGAAGAAAAGTGACATCCGTCCGGAGGACCACTTAGTCTTCATAGAATCGAATAAACGGAGGGTCGGAATGGAGTGCTGTGATTTCACTAGCCCTTCTGGCCGAGGTAATGGCCACGAGGAAGGCCGTTTTCCAGGACAGATGGGAGATATGGCATGTTGACATAGGCTCAAAGGGAGGGTTAGAAAGTTGGGAAAGGACCAGTTCCAGACTCCAAGATGGAGGAGGAGGAGAAACAGGGGGAAAAAAACTTTTTGTATCCCTGTAAAAACATACCCACTAGGGGATCTTGAAAAAGGGACGGGACACCGGATTTTTTACTGTAACAGGAGAGGGATGCCAAATAGCATTTGATGGAGGAAAGGAGAACCCTTTAGTGGAAAGGTGAATAAGGAAATCTAAGACAACCAACGTAGGGGCCGGCTGTGGCAAATGGCCCAGCGGTTGAACAAATTTATGAAACCTGTCTCACTTATAGGTGTAGGCCTTTCTGGTGGAAACCTTTAGAGCTGTTTGAATTATGAGGCGGACAGGATCGGAGAGGTGGGAAAGGGCCTGATCCTCCACGCTGTAAGGTGGAGAGATGGGAGATCTGGGTGTGGGATGAGACCCTGTCAGAGGGTGAGGAGGTCGGGATCAGGGGAAGGTGAAGGAAGTCTCCCTGAGAGGCCTGGGGAGGGGGCGTGAACCATGGCTGGCAGAGCCACCATAGGGCTAGTAGGAAGCGATCTGAGTTGTCGGAGATCAGTTTGCAACCACTCTGGATAGGAGTGGAGGGGAGGAAGGCGTAGAGGAGTCCCGGGGACCACTGGCAGAGGAATGTGTCTTCTAGACAGTCTGGGGATGCGAGAGGGTGGAGTCTCGCGTAATATATGAGGCAGTGAGTATTGAGGTGTGAGGCAAATAAGTCTATTTGAGGAGTGCCCCAGCGCCTGATCAGTGAGAGAAAGTGGCGGGGGTTGAGCTGCCACTCGTGAGTGGTGGACGGAGACCTGGTCAGTGAGTCGGCCAGAGTGTTGTGTAGTCTGGAAGGTGAATAGCTAGAAGGAATGTGTTGTGGTGAATGCACCACTCCCATATTAGAAGGGATATTGAGAGGAGAGTGGGGGAGCGAGTGTCCCCCTGTTTGTTAAGGTAGTATTTTAGTGAGGTGTTGTCCGTGAGGACTTGGATGATGCGGTTGGAGGCTAGGGCCACAAATGACCATAGGGCTTTCTCGACCGCTATCAGTTTCAGTGTATTGATATGGAGCCTCCTTCGGAGGGGGACTTGATGGTGAGGTCTTGAGAGAAGGGAAGGCCCGAGCACACATTGGACCTGTTTGTCCACTATAAGAGGGACTGGAGAACACGGGCGAGGGGGTGGAGGATCATGGCTTGGCTGTCTAGCCCCGGCTGGAACACTGAGAGGAACCAGGGTTGGAGGGGGCGAAGGCGGAGGCGGGCGAACGCGGTGACGTTCGTGGTGGAGGCCATGTGGCCAAGGATAGATTGGATGGTCCAAGCAGAACATCAGTAGTGAGTTTGGATAGCATGGATAGACTGGCACAAATTGAGGAAACAGTCGTCTGGGAGGTAGGCCCTCTGGGATACGGAGTCTATTATTGTACCTATGAACTGTACGGTCCGGGAAGGTGAGAGATGTGACTTTTTAATGTTGATAACAAGTCCCAGGCTCTGTAAAAGAGATAAAGTATAAATGATATCGGATGACAGTTGGTCACATGACCCAGAGCAGAAATCCAGTTGACCAGGTAAGGGAACACAGTGATGCCCTGCTGGCGAAGGTGGGAGGCGACGACCGCCATATACTTAGTGAAAGTCCTCGGGGCCGTGGAGAGGCCGAAGGAAGGACATTAAAGGAAAATGGAGTATCGTCAACCATAAGGGTGAGGTACTTCCTGTGGGACTGTCTAAGAGAAATATGGAAGTAGGTGTCTTTAAGGCCAACAGTAGCCATCCAAGCTCCCTTCGGGATGAAAGGAAGGATGGAGGAGAGCGTGACCATCTTAAATTTGTGTGGTTTGATGAATTGGTTAATTTCCCGGAGGTCCAAAATGGGCCGGAGGCCACCATCCCTTATCTATAAGGAAATAACTGGAAAAAAGCAAAATTGAGTTTGGTGGGATGGGGTAGGGGAAATGGCTCCTTTAAAAAGGAGAGAGTCAATTTCTTTTAGTAAGGCAGGAGAAGTTTGAGAGAGAGGTTTTCTGGAAGGGAATCAAACTCTATGGCATATCCTCGATAGATAATGTCCAAGACCCACTTATCTGTGGTGATGGACTGCCAGATTGGGAGAAAGGGCTGATGCCTGTCAAGGAACAGCCTAGTGACCCCTGAATGGGACACCCGGACGCTTGTATCCCTGTGAAGGGAACTGTGGTCATTGTCGTCCTGTATACGGAGCGGAATTGTAGTATCCGCGAAAGGACTGAGGATAATAGTATGGGCGCCAACGCTACCTGTAGGGCTGGTAAGGTTGACTGGGTTGTTGGCCATATTTATTTAGGGTTTGTTTTAATTTATGAGAGTGTTCAGACTGTGAGTCTGTTTCGAAATTGAACAGACCAGCTTTATCCATTGGCAGATTTTTTATCATGGAACGTTGATTGTAGGACAATGTTGCAGGTCTTAACCAAACATGCCTCCTAAGGGCAACTGATCCCGCGAGCAGTTTGCCTGAGGTATCTGCCCCATGTTTAGCCAAGTCCTTTGTAGGGTGGCCAGGGTGAGGGCTTCTTGATGGAAAACCTTAGCCATGGGCTGGTCAGTTGCGGGAAGCAGGTCCAAATGTGGGCCTGTTTTGTTCTACAGGTATGACTGCTAGACGCTCATATAACGCCATAATGAGCCATCCTGCCTGAAGGCATGCCGAAGCATAAAATTTTTTGGCCATGGCATCAAGTTTTGTACCTTCTTATTAGAAGGAGCAGCTTGGTTATTTTGAATTGGCTTAGGTTGGGATCAGTCATAATCGAATTTAGTTTTGGAAGTTTAGCCAACCCGGGGGTGGTGAATAGGTCAATTCGATAAGGTTGTTTGCCCGCTTAGCTGTGCTTGGGACAGTAGCAGGGGCAATTCTAGAATTTAGAGGAGTTTGACCAAGTAAGGTATAGTAGGTAACGTGGTGGACTACTGTGGTTGTTGGTCAGCAGAAGTAAAGTAAGGGTCTTGAACCACATCATCAGATTGTGGGGCTGTATGCCAAGGGATCTGGCCAGCCTGATTAATAGTGTAGAAAAAACTTTTTATATTCTTCTGCCTGCTGAGGGTCAGTCTCAGGCTCAGGCAGGGGAGGTAAGGGAGTAGCATCAGAAGAGGACTCCAAATCTGTATCATCATGTGGAAAGGAGGGGGGACTGGGCAGGAGGAGCAACCGTCGAGGCAGGGGCTTGAGTGGGAGGGGCTAGAGGTGGAGGGGCTGCCACGGACGCCAGGGGATAAGCATAGGGAGGCCACGGATACCGAAGTGGATCCGGGGAGAAGGGAGGCTGGTAAGGCTCAGGAGGGGAGAGAGGATAATTAAGAGAATGGCTGTAAAAATGCTTTCAGGGGCGGTCCCGGTAACCGAGCGCCTCTTAAGCAGGCTGCGCGAGCGGGAACGTCCTAGATGCAGCGGGGGGAGCCGCGCTGCTGTGCGCCTCGGCGGGGAGCGGGGCGCAGGACGTGCGTCTCTTCCGCATGTGCCTCGGGCTCCGGGGAGGGAGAGAGCCTGGGCGAGAGGCGGAGAAGGGGGAGAGTCACATGAAGGTTCCCCTTCGGTAACCGAGGAGAGGAGGCGACTGGAGTTGGGGGGGAAATTTTAAACTCCAGGTGGATCTTAGTCAGGCTGAAACAGCTGGGCTGGGTCAGCTGAAAGCATAGGCATACAAGGGCTGGGAGGCCTGGGGCCGGCCAGGAGCCTTGGTAGTTTTTGTGCCTGATTCTCCGTTGGTATCCGGAGTGGGGGAGGGGGGGGTCTTTAGCTCCCAACTGTCATCATCATCAGCCTGAAAGAGCTGGCGGGCTCGGCTGGAAAGGCAGGCATACAAGGACTCGGAGGCTGATGCCGGCGAGGAGCCTTGGTAGTTTTGTTTTGTTTTTTTGGTTTGTTTCTCTTTCGGTTTGATTGACCGAAGAGCATGCTTAGAAGCCTCTGCCTTTTAGCGGGGGCTCAGTGACGTCGTCAAAGGCCAGACCGCTAGTGATATCTCCCATGAAGATAGAGGTGAGTAGAATGTTTCATGATGGAAGGGGAGGCTGGCTCATCGAACTGGGACAGCCTAGACTGATTGGGAGCCAAAGCCTGCTTACAAAGCGAGGCTTTAAGCCTGGATCTCTGGGTTTGACTCTGATAAAAAAGATCTGCATATATTGCAGGAGTGGAGAATATGGGATTTGTCCAGGCAGAGGAGACATTTAAAATGTTTATCCTCTCTGGGGAACATAGCCCAGTATGCAGAGCATATTAAAGAAAAGAGAGCCATCTTATCTGTTTTGGTCAGGTTGGAGAAGGGCGTCAGGCAATCCTTGGTTTTCAGCGAGGAGCTAGTAGTCGGAGATCCATTCGCTGGCTAGGCGGAAAAGGAACTAAGGAGGTAGCTCAATCGGGGAATGGGGGGGCGGGGAGTGGGAGGGGCTTATGTAAATCTTTAATTTTAGCTAGTATGTCCGAGATTCTGGCGCATGCGCGGGAGTAAACCCATTTGTGTGCATTTCACAGACCACACGAAGAAGAAAGGGAGGATACGAAGTATTTGAACACTTCCCTTGCTGCCACTTTGGGCACAAGGTGAAGCTGTTTCTATGAATATCACGGAGTAAGGAAAGATACATAAAGAAGACAAACACAGCTCTTGGAAAAGCATTTAAAAATGAATTTTACGTTTATATAACAATCTTATAACTACAAAAAGACTGCTTACTACTGACCACTAACACTGGTGTTAAAATGCACACTCCATTACATTTTTAAAATGAAGTCACACAACATGTAAAGTAAAACACCATGCTGTATGCCTTCAAGTAATTTGAAGAGAAAGTGATCAGGGGGTTTTCTTGGCAGAATTTATTCTTGAATTTGTTCTCTGTCCTTGCCTTCCTTTGATTTGCCCAAGGTTACCGGTACGTTTCCCACTGGAGATGTGAAGTGACACAGCTTCAAAAAGAAAATCCCTGTTAAACTAATGAAGTAAATGTCTACTATCTCATAGACAAGAAACACTGCCATGACAACACAGACACCCAAATGTAATTCTAAGAGATATTGCATGGTATGATTTTAAGACAAAAAACCCAAGAGATATTATAAACTAGAAAAGTATTTGATTGATTAAATTTATATCCTGCCATTCTTCCAGAATGACGTTCAATATAATTGTTTAAATGAATATGAAGGGAAAGCTGAAGATTTACTTAATTTACCAGAGGTTCTGTATGAAGGATCTTCTTAAAAAAGTGTAATTTTAGCCAAAAAGTGGCTAATAATAATAATAATAATATTTTTCATTTGTATACTTCTCTATTTCCCCGAGGGGACTCAGGGCGGTTTCCAACATAGGTAAGACATTGCACTTACATACTGACATACAGAAAATTAATTAAAAATCATTAAAAAAACAAAAACATCATACTATATAAAAGATACACATATTTAAATTAAAAGCCAGTACTAATTTCCATCAGGCAAGTTCAGATATATGTGGCCAGAGTACAGGCCAGTCCCCAAGTTATGATCAAATACAGGCGGTCCCCAAATTATGAACAAGATTTGTTTGTTCTTAAGTTGAATTTCTTTGCAAGTCAGAACAGGTACAATTCTTGAGTGTGACTCCGGCCAAATAAATAAATAAAAGCTTTAGATGGCATAGGGAAGGATTATCACCCCTGTGGTGTTTGTTTTGCTGTCAGTGCCCCTGTTTAGAAGCTTTCACCTCATCCTTTATCCCTGTGACAATTGGATTTTGAAAAAAAATGGTTTGTTGTGGGAACAAGGATTGGTGATAAAGCTTTGGCTGAGACACCTTTTTGCCACAATAACTCTTTCAGGAGTGAATTTCCCTTCCTAGACATAGATGTCTCTCACTTCCTGTTGTCTCACCCCGTTTGTAACTATGGGTCATTTGTAAGTCAGATATTTGTAACTTGGGGACTGCCTGTAGTTGCATCAGCTGGCACCAACTGAGTAGAGTTTACTTTTTAGCTCATGACCTACTTGTCTGCCATGGAGAGTTTATTTGTTTGCTGCTTGTAGTTACTGGTTAGATCATTTTGCACCCGCTGAACAAGTTCCTCATCAATAGCATATTGTATTGCTGACTGGATCACATCCAACCACCAAGGTGAACTGGAACGTATCTAGTTATAAGAGAGGAAAATGTATGTCTACAGAGGGATGTGCCAGGAATCTTCTTTTCATGGAACATATTTTGTCATATCATATTAATAGGAAACTTTTCAGAAAAGAGCAATAAAGTTTGGCTGTGACTGGGAAACGAACACTTTCTAACAAGTAAATGCATGACTGACAGATTTTCTCCAGGAAAACCATAACATTTTTCAGATACCCCAGGTCATGTCAAAGCTTATTTTTAGATATTTCAAAAAAATCTAAGTAAAAGTTAAAAAGAGAATACTTCTGATCTGTTGTTGTTGTTGTTGTTAAGCAGGTTGCTTGCTTTTTTATTTGGGAGGGATGGTTATATACTATCTGAAGAGAAACCAGAGTATTGGATATATATATATTTTTTTTAAAAAAAGGAACTCTGGTTAGTCTCACTATTAAAAAAAACAGAGCATTGTTTGGAATTCCGGCAGCTGGGCAGGAAGGAGAAAATGTATGTTCTCCTGTGTCACACATAAGAATGGTGTCTTTTGAGACTTAACATAAAAACATAATGGGCATTTTTGTCTCAATGATCATTAGTTAAGAAAGGAAGGCAAATCCCATCTACAGCACAGCTCTTTGTTACAAAGATGATGCTGGTACTAAACATGAAGATTATTGCTTGGCTTGTGGACTGCAGCATGGGTTATATTTCTGATCAAGAAAGGCAAGAATTTCACAAAGAATAACTACATTGCATTAGACTCATTGCTACCCCACCATAGAGAACTACATAATGGAGGGTTGAAGTGCTATGTGCATGATAATTTACTAACCCATAGAGTAAACGAAAAAAGGCAGCCCACAGTGGGAAAAAATCTGGTCATTTCCAATTTTTAAAGGCTCTCTTGGAATTAAAATGACATGGAGGAGGCTTAAAACATTTCAATATGTCCCCATGTCACTAGTGGGTCTTTGATGGCCACTTGTGTGTGCGCGTGTGTGTGTGTGTGGGCGGGGGAGGGGGAAGGAGCTCCCATGGTTTCCTAATTTCTCACAGCTGTCTGCTCCTGGCCTAAATAATAATGATTCAAATGGATCTCAACATCAGCAACCAATGATGGAAAGTCAATGAGAAGTGAATATTTCTGCAATGCACTACATTAAACTATAAATGTTACTAAAATCTTACTTTTCTTTGAAGTTCATGAATTGTCTGTACAACTGGTTGCAAGGCCTGTTGAGCTTCGGCAACTTCTGCATTCGATTTACTCATATAATGTTGACGGAGTTGCTCACACTGTAATTAATGATAAATTACTAACATTACAAATAGAAATCCTCCAAACAATGAAATACTAACAATTTCAGGAAATGATAAATTTGAATAGTATATCACAATTTTTATGTTGCATCATTGGTATCATTTTATAAAGCAATATCTGCATTATTTAAATAAAAAAGCTAAAACAAAGGTAATTAATCTTTTTTAAAAAAGATGAATCACTGCCCCATCCAAAGATTTGCTCCACAGCTCCACCTATCTTTTAACAGATATTGTGACATATTTATTTGTTTTCAGTTATCATTCAGTTTCATGTACTGCTTGAGTACTCCTTGCCCAAAAATTCAAAATACTGTAAAATTCATAATTGTCTGTTTTGGTAGTTTCCATAGTCATATTTGCTTTCCAATGGTTCGGCATACACACACTTATTAAAAATATTGTGTAAAAAATTATCTTCAGGATATGTGTGTAAGGTGTATATGAAACATAACTATGACTTCATAATAACGGCCCATGGATTCGCCCCACACTGGGGCAAATCCATGAGCTCCTGGTGGGGGGAGGGGCATGGAGAACACGTCGCTCCATGCCTTGCATTGCGTGAATTGGCTTACCCCTCATCCCATGGGGGGAAGTGTCACCGCCCAGTTTCCTTCCATGTCTGGTAAGATAACACAGGAAGGCTCCCATGGTACTGTGGATGCAGCAGAATGCACTATATGATCTCCTCTTTTAGCACGGAGCACGGCCTTAAGTGCCTGTGTGTCATCTAATGGGCTCCATGCTGAAAGTGGAGGGGAAACAATGTACGATGGGCAAGCTGGCCCATATGATGAGGTGGTTAATTTGGTATCTAGACTTGGATCATATCTTCAATCTCTCAATATGCATATGCAATTATTTCAAAATCTGAAAAAAAAATCTGAAATTTAAAACACTATGCATATTGGACAAGGGGCACTCAACTAGTATGCTTCAAGGCCACAAAACCTCTGTGCAAGTTCGTTCTTGTAAAAAAAAATAGGACAAAGATCTCGGTTTGTATTAAATCAGAATTCTGTACTACTCACAAACCTTGAACTGTAGCTTAATGTTAGCAAACCACAATAATCAATGAAAATAATTTTTTAGTTTGTTAACTGACACTGAGACAAAGTGCTCTGCCTTTGAAACAATAGAAAATTCTGGCCAAGATATTTCTGCTCAAGTTGACACATAGCAAGAGGCAAAGCAAGGAGAAGCACATAGCTGAATATATATTTCCCTCAGTTTACGATATTTACTTAAGGGCAGGGATCCTCATATTGCTCTGCATTTTATAGCAGTGCTACCAAGCTTTCACCAGTCAGGAATTTAACAGCAGCATAATGACATACATTTGATTGTATAACCTGAATAGTTTTTGTGCTATTTTAATTGGCGCTTAAAGCCTTCCTAACTGGCACTTCTCTATCAATATTCAAGCCATGTAAGAACAGCCTCATCTGAATAGAAGCTGAGAGCTGATCTGCCTCCTAAATAGATGACATTATATTCAGAATCTGCAGTCCCTGGCTCATCCTTACTACACTCGCATGACAAGTGTAATCCAGCAGACTATCCAGGTGCTTGTCTCAATTTTAATGGAATTACTATGCAGCTATCGTCCTCAAGTTTCATTCTATGAGCCAAGTCTGCCATCTTTGCTTCTATAAATCAAGTTTTATATCTATAACAAGTACTTATTTTTCAGCATCTTTAGTATTTGCATACTAGTCAACCAACCTCCCCCAACCCTTTTAGACTACAGACTGTATATTTTCTCAGAAACAAACATACACTGCTATCAGGATCATGACCAAATCTTAGCTCCCAATCCTGTAGCAACTGGTACTGTGCTTGCTATTACATTAATTTCAAATTTTAAATCAATGGGATTTATTTTTGAAAAATAGTATTTATAATAATTAATATTAATAATAATTTTATTAACATCTGGAAAACCGCATAATTGTCATACCTGTGTTACACCAAGAATAATTAATGTAATCATGGGAACAGGCAAGCATAATTTAGGGAAGATGACAGCATTAACTCTCTTCCTGCAAGGAAGCCAGTATGAGGCTATAAAGAAATATAATGTAACCATCGATCCCAGGAAACTACTGTATTTTCCGGCATACTGGATGACTTTTTAAGCCTGGGAAATCTTATGAAAAGTTGGGGTCGTCTAGTATGTTGGGTATAAATTAAAATAATAATAATAAAAATAAAAGAATAAAATCTCCTTTAGTGGATCCTTGACTCTTACGGCTCCCACAATGCCTCAGGAAGCACATCCAAGGCATACCGCCTCCAGGCAAGGCCAGTGGCCTTCGGAGGAGGTAAGCGGCGAGGGTGGAGGAGGTCCTTGAAAGGAGAGTGGCGGGGGCCGCGGGGGCATAGTGTTGGAAGAGGGGTAGTCTTAAACGGTGAGTATATCCCTAACTCTGTATTTTATCTTTAAAAGTTGGGGGTCGTCTTATATCCCCAGTCAACTTGTATGCCGCAAAATACGGTACTTGTTTATTCTTACAGACTGGGAACTATTACAACTATGAGAAAGTACCACAGGCTGCAGAAAACAAGGTGTGGCATTTCAATTGAAACAGATAAATTAATTGTAACCTGGAATTAGCAAGCCCTGAAGCCCTGAAACTATTGTGTAACAAATTTTATTGTTTTCCAAGTCAGCTACTTTTCAAGTGCACTTAATGAATAATCACCTCTTCCTGAAGACTGCTATCACGCAAAGTGGGGGCTATTCCAGGATGCTTTGCTGCAAGAAGCTCCATTAGATTGTGTGTAGAATGAAGTCTCTGTTTGGTAATACATAAAACAACATTGTCAATAAGTTTTAACATGTTGTGAGAACCACAAACAATGAAACTAATTTCAACAGTAGCAGATTCCTACGGATACATGCAGAAACATAATCAACATAAAATGAAACATCTTTCGAAACCAGATCTCAAATTTAAGATTACAATCCAATGAATGAGTAAATGAAGAAACGGACAATTCTATCCTAAGAGCTGAAGGTAATGTGGGAGGAGCACCTAACAAACCACAAGGTTTCAGTTTCGATAAAATACAGAAACAAAACTACAATGTAGTGTTACAATTTGATATTTCTCTAACGATCTATGAGAATTAACTGCTGAGGCCGATACCATATGCCCAGAAATCTTTTTTGAACACAGGGGTAGTAAATAACAGAAGATATTGATCTAAAATGTTGACAAATTTATTTTATTTATATTTATTTCTGGTATTTGTACCCCGTCACTCCTCTGTTCCCCCAAAGGGGTACTCAGGACGGCTTACATTCACAATGGTACGAGGCTACTACACCACAAATACAACAATATAATCACAGTCACATACATAAACATACATACATAAACATTAAAACAATTACATAATCATTAAAAACCAATATATATATATAGCATTAGTTAAAACCATAAAACAAAGCACAATGTCATCTGCCGCAATGCCATTCCAGTAAATGTCCACTAAGGGGTAAATGATGTCTGCTGCCCAAAGACCTGGTCCCAGAACCACGGTTTTAATTTTTTTTCTGAAAGCCAAGAAGGATGGAGTCAATCTTATCTCGTTTGGGAGTGCATTCCATAGGTGGGGGGCCACCGCCGAGAAGGCCCGGTCTCTAATCCGCACCAAACGTGTTTGCGATGTTGGCGGGAGCGAGAGCAGGGTCTCCCCAGATGATCTTAGGCTGCGAGATGGGACATAGAGGCAGATGCGTTCGGACAAGTAAGCTGGGCCAGAACCGTATAGAGCTTTATAGGTCAACACCAAATCAGGTGCTTCCACTAGGATTTTGATAACAGTAGATATATACTGCATATTACTCTCTCCAATGCGTTTAAAGGAAAATGAAAAAAAATCATTTTCTGAGAAAGAATGCCAGGACCAGAATGTATGTCTACTTACATACTAAGAATAAATGACATCAAACATTTCTTTCAAGGCCATAGAAGATACTACTGTATTTCTTCAGTTCTAAGAAACACTTTCCCCTACCATAATAGTCTCTAAAATTCAAATTCTCTAGGGACTGCAGGTGTTTTTTTAAAATGTAGTTTTGTTGTTGTTGTTGGTACTAAAATCAGGGTGCATCTTACAATCTACGGCATCTTGCAATTGGAGAAATGGGGTAATTCATAACTGAGCAGGTGTTCCATTGTTCTTTGGATTTACTGAAACAGCCGAGATACTCATTAAATAAGTAGTTTTAGAATTTAAGTACAAACCTGTAATGAATCTGTTTTGAGCTTTTCTTTATGCTCTTCAGAGGAACGCAACACCTCTCTATACATATCCGTTGCCAATATATATTCACCTGAAAAATTGTCACATTTCAAACATTAATTGGAATATTTGGAAGATAAACATTCATTACCTGAAGCAATACTTTCAGGATTATAAGCATTTTTTTTTAACTGAAGAGCTGTTCATTCGACTGAAGAACCAATTAAAAATGCCTAGGTTTCAAATACTGTGCAAATTGTAACTGACAAAGAGTTTAAACATGATTTTTAATTTTGGAAATAAAGTCTACAAATCTAATATTTTACTATTGTGATTCCTCTTTCTGGAAGCAAGAGAATTCCTGGGGAAATACAAAATAAAATGAATGAGAATGCCTTAGAGAAGTTTCATCCTTCTGGCAGAGGCCATCTAGAATTTGAAATCTCTTCATTTACCTGCTAGCCTCTCATTGCTCACTATACTTTAATCCATATTCTTATTATTCTAATTAAAGTGCAAAATACACTGGAATTAGAGTCACTTTTCAAAATAATTTTGTCACTAATATTGATAGAGAGGTAAAAAAGATATCAAATGAAAAATGGTAATATTTAACAAGATTATGACCTTTACCTTTAAATATGTTTTACAAATATTTTATAAGGCAACCAACGAATAGGTTGCCAACAAAGAAAGGAAGGTCAGACTTGGTCATTCTGAATATCGCTGAGCAATTGATTTTTTTCATTAGCTCAAGCAAGCATATCACAAAAAACACAGAAATAAATCTGGTGCTAGATCAGGCTAATTTTCATAACAAAGATTCAACAGTTAAGCTGTCAAAATTTAAATCAAAATCAAAAACCAATCTGTTCTGGTGGGCCTATGCTCTCAATTCTAAACTATAAATTTTATTTTGGGATTTTATTGATATAAATATATTGATGAGTTTTAGTCTGATATCTATGTTTTTTAATGTGTTTTAATGGTGTTACTTTTATCTAGTTATTTTAACTATGTTGTGTACTACCTTGAGGAGATATGGCTTAGGAATAAAACAATTACTATTGCTACTGCTATTATTTTGATCTTTGGACATACTGTAATTCACTGTATAATAGTTGCCACCACATAATAGTCACAACCCCCACCTTTTGGCTGCCCAAAATTAGTATTTTTTCCTTTCTTCATGTGTGAGAGTTTATAATGCTTTCATTAATTATTTTATATTGTTTTAATTTATTTACTGGATAGTTATTTAAGTTACATTGATGTTGTTATATTATTGGTTTGATTTGGTTTGTGTGTTTCATTAATAGCATTGAATGATTGCCACATTTTGTGTGGAAATTGCCCTGTGTCCTCTTAGAGACATAGGGCAGGTTATAGATAAAGTTGTTGTTATTGTTGTTGTTAAAGCTGGCTAGGTCTGGGGTTCTCCCTTCTCCCTCCAGACTCCTTGAAGGTAAGGCAGTTTTAAAAAAAAAGAAATACATATGGAGCTAGCTGGATCTTCCTCCTACCTCCTCAGAGGTAAAACAGTTTTTAAAAGAGATACAGATGGAGTCTGGCTCTATCTGTATCATTTCTTTTATAGCTGGAACTCAGGATTCATGAGTACTGTAACTGAATCAGCAGGCAGTCCTTAGTAAATGCAGCGGGGTTGGGTTTGACTATTTAGAAAAAGTAAGATGTGGTGAAATAGAAAATATGAGGGTTTGGGCATCTGTTGGAAATGACAACCTTCTTCAAGCCTCCTCTCGTAATGTTTATCTATGATCCTGTTGCTTACTGTTTCCTGTATGTATGTTCTGGTATGCAGCTTTCTTTACTCTATGGTTCCCGAGAAGCTATAGAAGGGGCTGCAGACCACTTGCCTTTTCTCTCTCTCCTTCTGACTATGTGACCTGTTGTTATAAGAGAGATGCACTGGCACAGGGAACCATCTCAAAGATATTTGAAAGTGGACTGATAAGTTTTTTGTAGCTGTGTATGCTGAACACATGAAGGTTGTGAGTAAGCTACATCTGTTATTTTTATCAAAGTCTACTTCATATTTTTGCCTCTTGAGTGCATGATATAAAACAAGTTATTTTATGAGTGTGTGTGTGTATTAATTCTGAAGCTGCCACACACACACACACACATATATGGCAACTGAAAAACACTTCTAAAGCTCTGCTGGCTTTATGCACCTGCAAATCTCTGTTTTCCTAACAGTAACAGGTTACTTAATCTAACAACTGAAACCATTACCTTGAATAATTATATCTGGAGAAGATTCTACTCTAAAGGGTTTTTGGCTCTTCTCTGAAAGGTCATGCCTTTCTTAAAAAGTTATGATTGTGAAAAGGTGCTTTTCCAAAAGGTTATACATGCCATTTCCCAAAAACATAAATGTGAACAAACTAAGAACCACCAGGCATATGCTTTTATGGACTGCAACACATATCATGGAGTATTGCATCAACCTTGTAGGCCAACAATGCAAGTAACCGACTGCAGTAGCATGCCATACGCCAGACAAAATGGGATGTAGTCACTCCAAATGAAATTAGCATTAATTCTGAAGCTGCCACCAAAAACATATTCTGTATTCAATCTGTTATGAATCTTTGCCTAGAGGAAATTGTGCAAACACTCTGGTGAATCCAGTGTAATTAGAGTTGTCAGCCGATGTATTATTTGCAATTCATGTTCAAGAAAAATCTGTATGGGTGCATTTTACCTTTAATAATATGTATACCAGCTAAGCCATTCAGGGCACACACCAGTTGTCTGTGGACTTCCTCGCATTCTGTCCGACATTTTTTCTGCAGTGATGTTAGAAGCTCTTCCATTGTCATTGTGCTGGAAAATAAATCCAGATATGAAATGATGACATATAGCATGCATTGGGAAATACAAACTCTCCCTCTTTAAAAATGCACTACAATTGCTGCTGTTGTTATTATTTATACCCTGCCTTTTATCAGTGTGAGGGTTAGATTGACTTACAAAGGTCAAACCAGATACAGCTAAATTTTCACTGATTGTCAACCAGAAAAAGAAATATTGCTATCACTTATATCAATGATTGTAGATTCCCATTATTATACAGAACAGATTAGTGTATTTATATCATTATATCAGAATGAAAGGGGATGTCAGACAAAAATGACTAACTGAAAGAAGAGGATACTGATATGACTGATACAGAATGTTTTTAGGACAAGGATGACTACAAAGAAGAGAAAAGTAGAATAAATAAACAATACAATTATAGTAAAGTTAACTTTCAAAGGCAAATTTCATAAAATCAAAAGGTACATTCCCAAGCAGCATGGCCTATAGAAGAGTAGAAATTAGTTGGGTGGGCCAGACTATTACTTGGGTTGATAACAACCTGGAAATTTCTTCTCTCAACTTCACAGAAGGCAAGATGTAAGAGTAAAAGTGAAGTGGCTTGTCAATTGGACAAATGTCTGATAAAAATGATTGGTTTCCTGTTTCCGCTTTCATGCTCACATTATTTAAAACTTCTGGCACACACATGAAAAGGAATACCCTGTTCAACTTTCCATTCTAAAAACCACAGTGTATCAGAGTTGAAAAAAGACCAAAAGGACCTTCCAGTCCAACCCCCTGCCATGCAGGAACACACAATCAAAACAATACCCACAAATGACCTATGGTTTTCAAGGAAAAGGTTTAGAAGTAATTTTTTTTCCTGTAATGCTTTTATATGAGAACTAACATTTTTAATGTGCTTATCTAATGCAGCCCCTCAGTGAAATCTATAGGATGCCTGGTCAGATAAAGAGTTTAGTTAAAACTCATTTGCAATTTACAGCAACTTCAACACTAAAACAGAAAGGATTAATGGGAACGAATTCTCTCAATACAAATGTGTTCAGCAATACTTATTGAATATACATTGCTAAGAGAGAATTTAATAAAGAATCAGAATGAAATAATCAGAAATTGTTGAACTGAAAAGCATTCATCAGTTAATCAGTACTATTATTTCTATGAGTTCTTAAATGGATTTTTATTAGTCTTGTCAAAGATTCTTTGACATCTCTTGTCTTTACTGCAAGTAAATAGTTTTGAGTCAACCAAACTATTTCAGTCCCTTTTCCAAATACAGTCTTTCAATTACTGAGTTCAGAAACAATTACCACAGTGAGAGAAATAACCACAAAACTATATGTTCTATTTGAAATATGGTTTAATCTCCTTAAAACTATATATAAAATCTATGTGGGAAAAACTGAAGACTCTCTTGCCCATCCATCTACCCAACTGCTGAAATCATTTCTTTTAAAACAAAGATTCTACAATTGGGTGGGATTCATTATTTCTTGCCTGTGTGCCCTATTTGTATTAAGTTTTGGAAATACAGGTATAAATAACACATTTTGTGCTTTCATGCACAACTATGCCCTATGCTATATCAAAGCACCCCATGCAAGCTAGTGCTCTGCAATTCCCCCCCCCCCCCTTGGGGGAACCCTTGCTTGAAGTCTGACAATCTGAAGGGAGCATATGCCCTAGACCAGGGGTGCTCACACTTTTTCAGCATGCGAGCTACTCTTAAAGCAACCAAGTCCAAAAGATCTACCTGCCCCCGCTGCCGTGCGCTCCCGCGCACTCCTGCTGCCATGCACTCCCGCCACTGCGTGTGCTCCTGCTGCTGTTTTCTGCCTGAGCAGCGCTTCTTCCGCCTGCGGGGCATTGCAGGAAGGAGAAAGCACGAGGCGGGGCATCCAGAGGGAGCGCTCCGCCCTGCCTGTCTCGCCAGCAACGGAGGCTGCACAGCTGCTTCTGGACGAGAGAGAGGCAGGGCGCTCCCTTCAGAGGACCCGCCTCGTGCTTCCTTCTTCCTGCAATGCCCCGCAGACGAAAGAAGCACCACGAGAGCGGAAGCCAGCAGCAGGAGCACGCATGCGCGCAGGGTGTGCGCGAGCATGGCAGGAGCGCCCCATCCAGCTGGTGAGGCCCGAAGATCACCTGGAAGAGGGCCGAAGATCTACTAGTAGCTCGCGAGCTACCTAATGAGCACCCCTGCCCTAGACAGACTACAAGGGTGATTTCTTCCCTCTTCCTGGATGCTCAAACTGGAAGTGGCAATTCCAGAGAGCTCACCTTCACCAAATGGGGGCCCAGTGCTGCTCACTACACATTGCTTTCTCTTCTCGCTATCTGCCAAGTGAAGAACATCAGTGCCAATATCCCATAGTTCTCATCGCTTTTCATACAGAATAGGCAAAAATAAAATAAAGTTAACAGGCAAAAGGAGGGGATTTCTGCACAATCCAATGCAGCCCACAGAACTCAAAACCGAATTATGTATGATGGGTGGGCAAGTGGAAAACAGAGGAGGAAGAGAACAAAATATGCTTCTAAACCCTTTTGCTCCACCTCCCTCTTCTCCAGTCTAGCACAAAACACCACATGAGAGGTTTACTAGTTGGTCTCCAGTCTTTCTGAAGCCATCAAAATCAGCTCTTCCCTTGCAGTTGCTCGGGGCTGCATGATACTGGAAGGCACCTAGCTTTAAGAAACCCTCACACTAAACCCGAATTGAGATTCCCTGACTCAGTCAGATAGACCTAAAATGAGGAACAACACTATCTAAGAGTTAAGCACTAAGTAAGCATGAGGAAGGGACAATGGGGCCCAATATGGAAGAAGATGGCAGTAATCATATGCTCAATCTGTTTGATCGTTTAGGCCAGTATAGGTTCTCCAAATGTGTTAAACTGCAGACTTAATTATTATCTACCAGCACAGCCAATTACAGCTACAGTCTCGAGTATCTCGAGTACAAATTTGAGGAAGTTGAAATTATGCTTTTTTTTTTTCTCTTTCAGATATGTCCAATATTATTTTTTAAAATACCTATTAGAATAAAGATTTAACATTTCCTCCAAGAATTGTTCTACAGGGAGCTGAAATAAGAAACCGTGAACAAAATTCCTATTGGCTTGAACAGTGTTCCCCATCTTTGGATACAAATCAAACTGGCTAAAAAACAGGATCAGAAATATGAACAATGCGAGTTTCTTAACATCTACCCAGATGTGATACCAAGAACACTGCAATCCTGTGTATGGAAGGTAAATGTGTTATGCATTGCTGTCAAAACATATGGGCACCTTCATATAAGAAAAAACAACACTTGTCCAATGCTGTACTCTATTACAAAAGCCACTGTTAGGAATTTCAAGACCAGATTTTAAATTATTTTCTTTAAATTATTTAATGTATTAAAATTTGTGGATTTTACTCACCAATAGATTTTAGATAAGATACATAAAATCAACATTTAGATATGCATTATTAATCGAGATATTTATGAAGAAACTAAAATAACCTTTTCTGTAAAGGAAGGAACTCCCCTCGAACAGCTTGCGGGTGACAGCAGGCCTGCCTCAGTCGTAACAAAGGGTACAGAATGGAAGTAACTGTCCTCCTATCCAAGCTGCTAAGCTTGAGGGACCAATCGGAAATCTTTCTGAGTTTTGCCAGAGCATCCTGGCAGCACACCTCATGCTGACGGTGATAAAAGTGTCTTTCCACAGGAGAAAAATGAAGCCAATGAATATCTTCTGTCTGAGCAGGGATTTGAATCTAACAACGACAACAAAGGGAACAATAAATAAAGGCTGTTTTGCATTAAAAATGTTGCCTGTATACACATTGTAGAAGTGAAGTGTTTACTTGGTCTATCACGTCCTTCTTTGCTGACCTCCACATTATCTTGGCTATGAAGTTGTAGAGAGGCTGTGTGTTCTTCCTGCAGTATGGTCGATAAAGAAGCTGATCCCACCAATACTTGACCCAGTAAGGATCAGCTCCAAGGAAAAGCACTAGTCCATACAAATCTGTGATGGAGAAAGGGCACATTTCACCACTTACAGGACTTAGCATTATGTAATAAATATTTTAAATATGTATAGAACACTTGTATTTCAAAATACAATCCATCTTAGATCATCATCCCCACAAAGTTTAATTACTGCAAGCTTTCTTTCTTGCAAGGATAAGGTCAGAAGAGAACTGGAGGGTACATATGAGCCAGTTCCATTTGAAAGTTTAAAAACAGCACATCCTTGTCTAAATATCACACATAGCTTATCAGTAATTCATCAAGCAATACTGTTTTTCAAAATCTAGGTTTGCAACCAGATTGAATTCTCTTCTTTTGGTAGTTTTGTCTCGTCTCCTCTTTTAACAGTGTTTCGTATTTTATGGGTAAGAGAAGAAAAAATACCCTTTCCAGTTTAACTTTACACGATTGGTGGTTTTAAATACTGTGTATTCTACTGCATGAATATAGAAGTAGCATGTAATTTCTATGCAGTTTTTTCACTATCTTTTAGTTTATTGTGATAACTTTTTATTTTTAGCTGTGTTGAATAATATTTGATGGATAAGGAAAACATACATACTGTATGCACAACAAACATATTGTTTAGGTATGTTGTGTAGAAGTACACTTAGATGCTCTGTATTCTTTATTATTTTATTTACCACATTTTTACCCCGCTCCTCTCAACTGGACTCGGAGCGGCTAACAAAGGCAGCAATTTGATGCCACAATCAACACAATATAAACCATAAATACATATAAAATACATATAATTTTTTTAAAACCATAACAACAACAGTCCTTAAAATAAACAATACTCAGTCCACAAATCCATTGATAAACCATAAAACCATACCCTCATATCATAACATCTTGCCAATCTGGCTCCAGTTAAGTGCTGCTTCTATTATTTTGCAAAAGCCTGGTCCCAAAACCAAGATTTTAGTTTCTTTCTAAACGTCAGGAGGGATGTGGTTGATCGAATTTTGCTAAAAAGCGAATTCCACAGGTGAGAAGCTACAACCGAGAAGGCCCTATCCCTCATCCCCACGAGTCGCATTTGTGATGTTGGCGGGAGCGAGAGAAGGACTTCCCCGGCTGATCTTAAGTTGCAAGGTGGGACGTAGAGACAGATGAGTAAGTTGGGCCAGAACCATATAGAGCTTTATAGGTCAAAACCAGCACTTTGAATTGAGCTCGGAGGTGGACAGGCAACCAATGGAGCTGACACAACAAGGGGGTGGTATGCTCCCTGTATGTAGCTCCTGTTAGTAATCTGGCTGCCACCCATTGGACTAATTGTAATTTCCGAACTGTCTTCAAAGGCAGCCCCACGTAGAGTGTGTTGCAGTAATCTATTCAAGATGTGACAAGAGCATGGATGACTGTAGCCAGATCAGACTTTCCAAAGTACGGGCGCAGCTGGAGCACAAGTCTTAACTGTGCCAAAGCTCCCCTGGCCACCGCCGAAGCCTGGGGTTCCAGATTCAGCGATGAATCTAGGATCACTCCCAAGCTACGAACCTGCGTCTTCAGGGGGAGTGTAACCCCATCCAACACAGGTTGTAACCCTATGCCCTGTTTGGCCTTTCGACTGACCAGGAGGACCTCTGTCTTGTCAGGATTCAATTTCAATTTGCTAGCCCTCATCCAGTCCGACACAGCAGCCAAGCATTCTTTACCTTCTAGTCCTCGCTGAACTGGTGTTCCACTTACACACCAACGATTAATTCCACTCAAACGGAGAGCCATTTCTGCAGCCTAATGTCAGAAGAAGTAACAAAAGATCACGGCAACTAGAATCACATGCTAAGTTCAAGAACATGGAATAAGACAGCATGCCAATATTAATATGTGACCCACTACTGTTTTCATATTCAGACACCCAATTGCTGAAACACTATTCATTTTCAATACAAAACTTTTTCTCTACTCATCTTCCTTGTCTTCATTTGCCTGCATTTTCCAACATTATTTTCAATTGTACAAAGCTCATTAAATCTATAGGTGCAGCATATGAAAGGTCCCCAACAGCTTTCATTTTAACTTTGTCATCTGCTTCTTTAAAAGCCAAAAAAATCCCCAATGTGTTCTTTTAACATCCTACAGAGAACTGCAGAACAACCTTATTCCTTTTTAAAACCAATCTGTCTGTTTCTGAATCATCCCATTATTTTCCCTTTAATTCCAGTATTTCTTAGGCTCTTTTCGTGCTCTGCTTTCCACATGGTATATACAGCTCCTCAATTTTTATAACATTTTTCAAATTGACGTTTTAAACCATTTGTATTACATTAGGATCTCTGCATACACCTGAGGTGGTTGTCTTACATAAAGATGTAGAGTGACACATTTCAATAACCAAATGATTAAAATAGGTGATCTTTTGCTGAAAGGTTTTCTTCTGGATTTCAAATATTTGGCAGCTAATATTAATAATTCTCTCTTCTGCAAGCCACTGAAATGGTGTTAACTACTTTAAAATGTCAATGCAAACAGTTTTCCCATTTTTAAATCCAAAGGTTGACACTGTGCCTTTTTAGACAGACATTAAAATTGACTAACATCTTGCTTTAAACCATGAAGTAGTGTAAAAGACATGATGACCTAGTTCTTTAAACTGTCAGAATACATTATGTTAAGCGATAATTTTTAAAAAGGACTGTGTTCCATAGCCAATCAAGATTCCAACGGGGAAAACATTTAGCAGCATACACCTCCAGGGAAAACAGATCACTAATACTTCTGAAGAACTACAAGGGCAGATTTGCAACTCTTTGTGTTAAAGGCTATACATATAGCTTCCCTTCGTTTGCTTTAATGTATAATATCTTTCATGCCCAAGAGAGTTTTCCTCACCTTTGCAGTGGTGCATTCTACCATTTGTGCTTCATCCAGGCAAATTCTCCACCACTCCACAGCTACCAAAGGGCTTGGGATGGCCATATAACGCTTCTGGTTTCTGAAACGACGTCCATCTTCACTATTGCTGTGAGGAATGTCCACATAGTTCAACTCATTACGAAGGACATCGTATGTGGTTATTACTACCTCCTGCTCTGCTAAGATATGAGGCTGCAAGAAACCATGTTTCTTCACTCCTTGATAAACCTGTGTGGATTTGTACACAAAGTGTACAAAGAAAAACACTGAAAATTAGAGACTTCCTGCGCACAAAATAAAAATTTCTAATTGAGATGCTGAGCATTTCCTATCCCAAAAGTGGATTTTAAAGGGGGGCAATTTTCTTCACATGCACTCACATCAATTTACACCAGGATGTTACTTGTGAACCAGAAGTAATGGCACCTTATGACCAGTTCATGCTTTACAACCAGGTGAAATAATTGCAGAAGATAAATGGCTATACTTGCCTGTGTTATGTATAATGTGCTTTAGGTGTTTACAGGGATAAAAATCTGCCTGGGGAAAATGTGGGGCATAAAAAAGAAGGGATGCACTTCATCAGGTGTATTTTCTCCACTCCTGACAGAAATGCACTGATAGATATGCTTTTTGATTGTGATAGTAGATCACTTTGTCAACTGTAGTTCTAAAAGCTTATTCTAGATGGCGTGGAAAGGCTCCAGATATTATTTCTGGATGGTATTTAGGTCTGTAGCAAGGCACACTGGCTCTGCAGCACATGATGTTGAATTTCAGCCATTGTGACTTTTCTGTCCCTGAGGTGTTTTATTTTGTTCTGGAGTGTCATTACCAAAATGATAAAAATGTCATCAACTAGTAACCTGGGAAGGAAAACAACGTGAAAGCAATGATTGAGTAACAAACAATTAACCTAGATAGATTGCTATATATTTAACCCACGATTTAAGATTTCAAAAAGACACAAACAACTGTATTGACTTACATAAAAAAGCAATTTATATATAAATACAGAAATAAAATCATATTTCATATTCCGCTTAAATGATATGTGTTAAGGTAAACTCCTGAGTAAACCTAAAACATCTGTACTGGCCTAGTATGATTGTTGCATTAACAGTGAGAGAATTCGACAGTTTTAAATAATTAATTTGTAAAGGAAGGACATAATAATGTTTTTATTATCAATGATGATAATAAAGATAAATGCTTGAATTTATTGATATATGGCAGAAATTACTCTTATTTTCTCTTGCAAAATACTTGTAAGTAACAATAAAAACGTATTATTTTTGAACATTTACTGCTACTTATACAAGGCAGTATGAACAAGGAAACAGTCTAAGGCCACCCAGATAATAATGGCAATTACAGTTCTACAGAGTCCCACTATACTACCTGAACAACATAATGATATACTTTTATGCTATTCTCTGTGAAGCAGCTTATTTTCTTACCAACACTCGGAGGGAAGATGATCTCACATGCCTGTTAATTTCTTCAACCCACTGGTGGCAGATAGAACTTGGTGAGATGATCAGAGTTGCTCCTGTGGGAACTGGTTTCATTGCTACAAGACAATGTGGACAGTAAAAGGGCTTGATCTTAAGGTTTTCTTCTTTGTAATTCACACATTCAGCATGCTGCCACAGATTGCAGTTCAGGCACTGCACACGTGCTTTGTAGTCAACCAAGCCAAGTTCACCACAAATGCATTCAAAGCGATAATCGGAGGTGTTGAATGGAAAAATGGAACCTGGATGTTGTACAAAAATGCTCCCATGTTCACGTAAGGCTGAGGATTGGGCTTCTAAGATATCCTCTTGTTCTTCTGTCGCATCTGTATTTTTAGGAATGTCAATACTGTGTGTTTCATCTTTGGAAACAAGTTTTTTGCCTTTCAAATCACCAGATATATGCTGAGGATCTTCTTCAATCTTCCAGCATTTTGGATCCAATTTTGATTTTCTATTATTCTTGTTTGTTGCACTGTAATCATGCTCATTTGCTACAATATCTACTGTCAGAGGTGATTTAGGAATATTGACAGAACATGCATCCTTATCTCCCAGTTCTTTGATTTCATTCTTATGATCTGACAAGGTTTTCTTCTGAACCCTATCTGAAGTTCTAATTTTCTAGAAAAATAAAAGAAATTAAATGTAGTTTTGGTTATTTCTGTATCAATAAATGTTCCAAATTAAGTAATTAACCTTGACCTCTTAGCACTTAAAATGCATGAGAGAAAGGAAACTGGCCAAGTTCCTCATGCATATTATATGTTGTGAATGAATACCACAACGGAGTCATGATGAATCAGACCAAAGGTTTATCCAGTCTAACATCCTGCTAAACCTTCGTAATATTTGAGTGGGGGAAGAATATGGCATTGGATTGGAATATGCAGCTTCAATGTACTAAATACATCCTGCAACTCCTTATTTTAAGGGTTGTAGAACTAAAATGCTGAAACACAATTTTAAAAGTAAACATGATTGCTATTGCTACTATTTACAAACACATCCCTATATAAAATATATCCTGTCTTACAATTTATTAGAAACAGCACAGATTTAAAACTATACAAATACATTTAAACAGTATACATACAAAAGTAATATGCAATTATTTCAGTCAATTTAAAAGTCTAGGGGTGACATACTATTGCAATGTTGAGTATTTGGTCATTAAAGACTATGGTGGAAAGCATCTTATACCTGATAGGATTACTGCTTCTCTTTCATTGATCTCAGTTTAATTAAAGTAACTGGTACTGTTATTCTCTCTTTCCCCAAATAGGACCCTATTTAGTTGAGAGCATATATTAAATTTAAATTACTCTGTTAAAAAATATTTCCAGCTTACTCGTTTCTTGGACTTGTCACATTTCTGATCCTTGTAGTTTTTACCCAGCTTGAAGGAGCCAGCAAGGCCATGCCCTTTGACCTGTTCCACAACCTTCTCTGCAATTAATTTTTCCAGTGTTCTTTTAAGAATTTGACGGTGTCTCTGTATGTCATACTTGTATATGGTATGAACATACTTAAAAATTGCTACAATTGATGACCCCTTCTTTACATTCATTTCTTTTATAGCTGTTAAAAGCATCACTCGCAAACCTATAAGAATAAATTAAAACCATTAATAAAAAGTGTAAAAAGAGGAAACAAAGTAAGAGTTGGCTGCAACTATTAAGTACCATTTCTTTTTCCTTATCCTAAATGGTTCTAAAAAATATTAAAAATATTCAAGTACAAAAGCAAAACCTTCATTTTCTATAAGGCATTCCATTTTAGTATACATATAATAGGACTTCAGCACCCAGGATTTTGGCATCCATGGTGGGTCCTAGAACCAAAGTCCAGCACATACCAAGGGCCTATTTATTCTTAAATAATAATCATAATGTTTAATTACATAAATCTTAATTATGTAAAATATTATTTTGTACTTAACCAATTTAAGATGAGCCGTAATGTGAAAAATCATCTGCATTATATATACAAACCAGAATCAATAGTAAAATTTTGCTAGGGCATTTCTGAATTCACCCCACAAAATCATGACAACTTAACCCACCCTTAATGGGACAGTCCATATAGTTAGCAGAAATCTAGCGATGCATGCTGGAATATAGGTCAAAGACGTCACATGTTTATTTATTTATTTACAAGGAAAAGCCTTTGAAAATTTAGTAATATCATCTTTCATTCAACAGAAAAAGTTATAATCACGGTTGCTTCTGGCAACTTATAACTGAATGACAAATACTTACTAGGATAGTACACTTTTTCCTTTAATTTAAGTTCAATTTTCTTCATGCTTTTCTTTTTGCTTCCTTCAGTGGGTTGTGGAGGAACAAAGAAGTTTACTAAAAAACCCTGAAATACAATTTTAATAATATCAGTTGTAATTTTAGCATCAATGTTCACTTAATCAAGAAGAAATGGGGAAGACTGACAGAAAGGAAAAGGAAAAGGAAAAGACAAATAACTGAACCATACTCTTTCTATGATTGATCAACTAAAATATTTGAATGAAAGAGAGTACTGCTCCGTGAGAGTGGGTGGAGAGGGTGAGGGGAGAAATATTGATAGACATAGGTGGGGGATAAATGTGGAATCAGCAATGTTAAGAAAATTAAGAGAATAACATTCTGTTTGTATTATGAAGTGGCTACTGAATTCGATATTCTACATGTGTATACAATTTTTTAAAAAGGAATCCGGCCTTTTCAGCTAATAATTTCACTGGCCCCTTTACCCCCAATCACCTCAGGTTTCACAACAATTTGTTATTCATTAAATGTATTTACTAAAGTGCTTGTTCATTGTCTCTTGGCTTGCTAGGGTGCTTAAGGTGATACAGAACAGATAGCACATTGTTTAAAAAGAAACCAAAGCATTTTTATAATCAGTCTTTTAAAAATAGCAATTAAGATGTAGGTCACTGTGGCCACTAGAAAGAAGCACAGCTGGCCTACCAATGGGGGCTCAGCAAAGATACTCCAGGTCACAGAAATCATATGGCCTTCCAGGAGCAATGATGCTTCACAAACACATATTGCAAACCTGATTTTCCATAGGGAATGTAATCCAATTCAACACAGACTGAGCCAACCATGTCATTTGGCAGCAAAAAAACAAAAGGTAAACATGAGCCAACAATGTCATGTGGCAGCAAAAAAAAAACAACAACAAAAAAGCCAATGGGATTTTGGCCTGCATAAATAGGAGTATTTATTTATGTATTTATTTATTTATTATTTCAATTTGTATACCGTTCTTTCCATGTTGGCTCAGAACGGTTTACAACATATCGAACTAAACAATGTGGCTTAAAACAGACAGAATAACAACATTCCACTACAACTAGAGAGGGTTACAGGTTGAATGCTTGTCGGAATAACACCGTTTTACAAGCTTTCCGGAAGGCCGGTAGCTCATTAATTGATCGTACTTCCGGTGGTAAATTGTTCCACAGGTATGGGGCTACCACGGAGAAGGCTCTCTGCCTAGTAGACGATAGATGTACAGTTCGTAGGGAGGGAATCTGTAGAAGATTGAGATCTTCGGATTGAAGGGATCTCTGTGGAACATATGGGAGTAGACGGTCCCTCAGATACACCATACAAGGCCTTGAAGGTCAGAACCAGCACTTTGAAGATGATCCGTTGCTCAATTGGTAGCCAGTGCAGGTGCTGCAAAGTTGGTGTAATATAAACCCTGGCTGGCACTCCAGCCAGGAGTCGTGCTGCAGCGTTCTGCACCAGCTTGAGCTTCCGGATGACCGACAAAGGAAGGCGTTACAATAGTCAAACCTCGAGATGACCGTCGCTTGGATTACCGTGGCTAGGTCATTTCCGGAGAGGTAGGGCGCCAGCCGCCTAGCCTGCCACAGATGATAGAAAGTGGATCTGCTGACAGCGGAGACCTGGGCCTCCATTGTCAGCAGCAGGTCTAACTGGACCCCCAGACTCTTTACTACAGATGACGGGCGTAGTGCCTCGCCGTCCAGAGTAGGCAGCCGGAGCTCACCCCCCCCCCCCCCGGCTGGCCCAGCCAAAGGATCTCCGTCTTCGATGGATTCACTCTCAAGCGACTGGCTCGCAGCCAACCAATGACCAGTATAGTGTGTTGATCCAGGGAAGTCATGCCACCCCTCTATTACGCCTTGGTCAGACCACACCTGGAATATTGTGTCGACAAGCTGGAATGTGTTCAAAGGAGGGTGACTAAAATCTAGGGTCTGGAAAACAAGTCCTATGAGGAGCAGCTTAAAGAGCTGGGCATGTTTAACCTGCAGAAGAGAAGGTTGAGAGGAGACATGATAGCCATGTATAAATATGTGAAGTCATAGGGTGGAGGGAGCAGGCTTATTTTCTGCTGCTCTGGAGACTAGGATGCAGAAAAATGGCTTCAAATTACAGGAAAGGAGATTCCATCTGAACATTAGGAAGAACTTCCTATGAGATATGTTCAACAGTGGAACTCTCTGCCCTGGAGTGTGGCGGATGCTACTTCTTTGGAGGCTTTTAAACAGAGGCTGGATGCCCATCTGTCAGGGGTGCTTCGAATGAGATGTTCCTGCTGTTTGGCAGGGGGTTGGACTGGATGGCCCATGAGGTCTCTTCCAACACTATGATTCTATGATTGCATCCACACTCCTACTACAGGTTTCTCACCTCAGGTAACATCAGAGCATCTTGTTTGACATCTTTTCGAGTGTGTGTCAGGATAAGAGCCAAGACTTCCACTGTTTTTCCAAGGCCCATCTCATCTGCTAATATTCCTCCAGGCCATCGAGGCCCAGCAACAGGACAGTCACGGATAATGCTGAAGACCAAAGAGTCATGCTAGTTAAGGACATATCATACTTGTGTATAATTTATAATCATAAATAAACTGAAATAAATTATTTCTTTGGCTTTGCCAAAGATGGCACAAAATTTTAAATTGATATGCCAAAAATAAGCATAGATTATGTGGTCTGTTAAGATTTGGGCTTTCTACAAAATGAAATCAACTTGGAAGTTGCTTTAGTTATAGTACATACATGTGGCACAGCTGGCTGGGTGTCAGCTGCATTAAGATCACTACTGACTGAAACGTCATGAGTTCGAAGCCAGCCCAGGTCAGAGTGAGCTTCCAGCCAATTTTGTGTAGCTTGTTGTCGACCTTTGCAACCCGAAAGACAGTTGCATCTGTCAAATAGGAAATTAAGGTACCATCTATGTGTGGGGAGGCTAAGTTAACAAATTTACGAGGCCATAAAAAAATCTCCAGAAAAATGTATGCGGGGAATGAGGAAAGTACTTCATCAGTGTTGCAGATGGACGGTGAAGCGACAGCTCCCCTGTTGGCCAGAAAAAAGTTAAATAGCCTCTTACTGTCTGTCTATATGTGTTGTGTGTCTATGGCATTGAATGTTTGCCATGTATGTGTACATTGTAATCCGCCCTGAGTCCCCTGCAGGGAGAGAAGTGCGGAATATAAATACTGTAAATAAATATTTTTTGGAACAGAAGAAGCCAATAATTTAACCCATTATCAATTAAGTATGGATAGCATTAGTACTATTAATTTACAAGAGCTACAACACTGTTTTACCATATTTGTTGCGCCATCAGAAATGTCTAAAAGCAGATGTGCCATACATCTTATTGCTTGCATTTAAGAAGATATTCAAACTGAGTCTAAAGCATTTTCAGAAAAAGTTAAAACATTATTTATAGCTTTATTTGTAATACTTCTATTGTGTTCTTTGGATGAAATACTAAAAATAGCAATCCTTACCAGCCAGTAAAAGGATTATAATAGAGCTTTAGTCCATCTAAAGTTATAAACTCTCTCCATAAGTAGTGGAGGGCATTTTCTATGGAGGAAAAAAAAACGTGTATCA
This sequence comes from Anolis apletophallus, assembly GCA_030556195.1. Classification (NCBI taxonomy): domain Eukaryota; kingdom Metazoa; phylum Chordata; class Lepidosauria; order Squamata; family Anolidae; genus Anolis; species Anolis apletophallus. The sequence continues at coordinate 145,168,245 of JARBWK010000003.1, forward strand.
TACATATCCTGTTCATATTTTTTTTATTCCTTTTTATCCCTTTCCTCCAGCTCTTCAAATACAAAAGTACAGAATCAAAGGAATCATCTTTCCCCATTTTGTAATTCCTTCCGCCCTGTGCTCTATTACAGGCTAATGTCACATCAAGTGCCCATAACATGAAATGAACACATTAAAAGAGTTGTAAGAATGTTACAGATTAAAAATACAGTAAATAAATAAAAATAACATGAAATGAACACATTAAAAGAGTTGTAAGAATGTTACAGATTAAAAATACAGTAAATAAATAAAAATAAATAAAAAGGATAACACTTGGTCAGACTTTATACTCAGAGTTTTTGTTGACCAATAATTTTGGGTGTGGTATTTTGCTTTACTTTGGTCTATCTATTTTACAGCTACTCAGTAATATAAGCAATATAGTAATAACCAATATAAGATGAATACATCTCAGTAAAGTTGCAATAGAAAATGTACATAAACTTGGCAACCCAGAATAACCAAGAAGAGCAAACAGGGAGTTTTATGTGAGTGAAGTACAAGCAAAGCATGAAGCAGTGATCAAGGCTATTTAATATTTTCTACATTGTTCTGCGTGGCTGCTTATTTCCTGGGCGCCACCCTGTACTCTGAGATATAGATATATACACACAGAGAGAGTAAATGGGGTAACTGAACAAAACAAGACACTAGGCTAAACTGACCTCTTCACATTCACTGTTGCTCAGCTTTTTGTATATTAACAAAGAAAAAGTTTAGGACTGTTAATTTACTAGAGATTATTTTTGAAGTTTCTGAAATCTACTTATAAATCTGAGCTGGAAAAAATTTACTTGCAACTTTTTATACTAAATCCATCATCATGGATATCTATCAATAGCACATTTCTGTTACCATTTCCAGTTACTTGCCATTGGTAGATACATTCCTAAAGTTCTCACGCTGAAGCATCCAATTTACAGCCTCACTTTGATATGGCCTCAGCACAGGAATCAATGCAGAATGCTGTACATTTTCCTTCAAAAACTGTATTTTTTTCTGATGTATAAGCCTCACATAGTCATACAGCTCTTCAATATTCTGACGTTCGATATCCCTGTCAGATTCCTCTTCATCTTCTTCCAGAATATCTAAAATACATATAGATGGCATTACTCCACTGTCAGTATTATCTGTAATACATTTAATCTATTTCAACAAAGATAACGAAAAATGGACAAAAGATGTATTTTGTTTAATGTCCGATATAATAGGTTGCGTTTTCCTTTTAAATTTTAGTTGTTAAGTTATAATTTGCTTTTATATATTGGGTTGTAATTTTTTGTTATTATGGGTGTATTGTTATTGTTGGGTGGCTATGAGTTTTCCGGGCTCTATGGCTATGTTCCACAAGCATTCTCTCTTGACGTTCTGCCCACATCTATGGCAGAGGTTGGGAGGTCTGTTGGAAACTAGGCAAGTGAGGTTTATATATCTGTGGAATGTTCAGGGAGGGAGGAAGAACTCTTTGAGGCAGGTGTGACTGTTGCAATAGTGTTGTTATGCTCAGGCACTGAATGTTTGCCTTTTAAGCTTGAAATTCACCCTGAGTCCCTTCGGGGAGATAGGATGGAATGGTTTTATTATTATTATCATTATTATTATTATTGTAGTGCAGCTGGGAAACTATGGCCTTCCAGGTGTTATTCGGTCTCTATTTCCAATCAGCCTGTTACCACAACAAATGGTTAGGAATGGTGGAAGAAACAGTTGGTTGATACCCGGATGCCATATGTTCTTTACCCATATATTAGGGAGTAAAATTGAAGTGCATCATTGCTTCCAAGTGTAGATAGTAAGAGGAAATTGAGATCATAGCACTCAAAGTTAATGCTGGTAATTGGTTACGCTTGATCTAAAGTGAGAAAAAATAGTGTTGGGACTAGCTATGACAGCCATAACTTTTAAAATGTCATATATGAGTTGTTATATATTTAAGTAAATCACTTCAAAAATAGCTATGTTACACTATGGAACTCAATTTTTGTTCCTGGGTTATAAATGTCATTTCCTAATTGGTTCTATCATAAAAGCATGGAAAACACTTATTAAAATTCAAAAACTTTGTTTTTGCAGGGCATCCTGCAGCACATTTTGCTATAGTTTTTCAATGAATATCTCGTAGTCTTAACCAATTCAACAGTTTCATGCAGCCAGAAAAATGAAGTTTCTGGAGTATAACTACTTTTAAAGTAAGTATTGCACAATTAAACAGGAATAACACTTTCAAACCTGGAAGAGATATTTTCTAAAATTTATTACAAAGCGTTGATATCCTTGTGTATAAGCCACCCGCATGTACAAGTTGAGGGCTGATTTTGGGGCCAAAATTATGGATTTTGATATGACCCATGAAGTCAAGAATCATTTCGTGGAGAGGGGAAGGTACTCTCAAGGGATACCACCACCACTTTCCTACACGGGCATTCAGATATGAATGTTATTGTACTAAATATGTTTTTTAAAATTTATGTCTGTTAGTGGTCCCCCCCCCCCCCAGAACAGAGTAGGCTCCTTCCCTTCTGGGCTGATCAGAGCAGGGAAGGACAATTAACTCATTAATAAGCAAACTGAAGGTAATAATAAAAAATATAAATAATAAAACAATAAAACAAAACATTATTTATATCCCGTCCTGTTTCCCTGTAAGGAGATCCCTCTCTCCCCAAAATGCTTTCTGACATGCTCTTTTGCCAAACAATTTTGAATTAATATGCAAAGGGGTCTTGTATCACCCCTGAGAATGAGAACAAGATTTTGCTAACATAACCTTTAAATCTACTTCAGATGCACAGAGTCTAGGAATAAAGCTTGATGGGCAATCTGTATGTGTGAATGCAAAGCTTGTGAGCATGGTGATAAAATGATAAGTTTTAACAATGGTCACTGGGAGACAAGGTTTGGCTACACAATGTAGAATCAATGCAGTATGACATGGATTTAACTGCCATGGCTCAGTGCAATGGGGTCCAGGGAGCTGCAGTACGGAGAGGCACCAGTACTCTGGTCGAAAAGGCTAAAGAAGTTGTAAAACTACTCCATGATTATATAGGACTGAACTTTGGCTGATAAAGTGGTTTCAAACTGCAATACGTCTAGTATAAATGCATTCTGAGGCAGGAGAAAAAATATCTAAGCAAAAGCAAGTAAATAACTATATGAACAGTGTTAATGGAATGTAGCGTGATGCTGGCTGGGAACCTCCTCAGACCTCAGAACAGTTGTCCTTGAGATTATTTTTTAAAACCTGCTGCACTGTAAAAATGAAGATAGGAAAGAAAACACTAGAACTGAAATACATCCACAAACTCCAATCCATCAACAATGTGATGCCACCCAGAAAACATACACATGTTTGAGAGTCTGTTTTGAAGTCATATTTTAGAGTAGCAAAGGGCAGAAGAAGGAGGGGATCCCCTGGCATCTTGTTACTTGAGTATTTCTGGATGAGCAGTGTGATTTAAGACAATTTTTTCACACTGAATGAAGTAATGACATTTTGTATGTAGCCAATGACAAAGCTTATACGTCAATAAAGGTACATTGAACTTGAAATTGCTATTCAAGTTTACATGCTTGGGCAAACTGGACTCCAGAGGATGATCTCCTAGTTTGACCTCATTCTGCAAGTGCATAATAAAAGCTGTCGAGTGACTTTCTACCTCGTGGTGTCAACTTTCTGAACACCAGATTAATGACAATAAGTGGATTGAACAAAAACAATGGTTTCCTGGCACACTTTGCATATTATAATACTACTTAAAAATCCATCCCTTCGGACAGTTGATCACAGCTCCCTTCCGGTTCTTAAGACAGTATCACAATACATTCCAGTAATTCCACCCACCATTCATATGCTTATCTACTCATTTTGGCTTTAGGCAACATCATTCCTTCTGCCTTTGTCCCCTAACATTATTGCTAAAACTGAACTTGTTGCTGTATAGCCCATGTGCTATTCACACATTGAGCTAGGCTTGTAAAGGTCACAGTGTAACATAAAAGTCATAAAATTTTATTTACGTATTTTATTATTATTTTATTTATTGTAGACAGCATTTAATGTTTGCTATTTCATTTTTTGGTAGCAACCCTGAGTTTCTCCAGGGAGAGAGGGCAGGTTAAAAATATTTTATTATTGTTATTAATATTATTATTTTCAAAACTACTATATTCAGCAACAGCTGGGATCCTGTTGGTGTCTTCCATATGCTAAAGTTCCTTTAAAGCAGTGATTCCCAACTTTTGGCCCTCCAGGTGTTTTGGACTTCAACTCCAAGAAATCCCAGCCATCTTACCAGCTGTGAGGAATTTTGGAGGACCAAATATTGGGAATCACACTTTAAAGAAGCAGTGGGGCATACATCTGTGCATGTATGTCCCCATTTATTCATTTGAATTCCTTGATTTTTTTAAATATTTCAGAATATGACAAAGTATAACATGAAACTGAACATGGGCCACTGCAAGATTTAGGTTGTGCAAGTTTGCAAGAAATAAAACATGAAACTGAATAGCAATTCTCTACATCTTCTATAAGAAAATATATCTGCAGATTTGGTAGGGTCTGAAGGAACTTGTTAGCAGATATAGATGGGAGAGATAGCACCGAAATTCTGAAAAATGACAACCAGTAGTTTGAAGTATCTAGACAGTTTTCCTTGAACTTATCCTGAATGTACACACAGAAAGATGATCCAAGAATTCAAGTAATGTTAGAATAAAAGCCAAGTGAAAGCACAGGTGATACAGACACACAACTTTAGGATTTTTGACAAACAATAAACTACCTGGAATTATGAAGTGATAGAATTTTTCCATCAATTTCTGAAGGAGCTGATTGGCTTTTTTTATTCGACCACCACTATCACTAAGAAACTCTGGTTTGCTTAAGCCAGTTTCAAGGAGATATATTCCAACCTGTTTTTCATTTTTAAAAAGTACAGATAATTTAGAATCTCTAGCAAAAAGAGGGGACAGGTAAGAACAAGAACATAAATGTAACACTGAAAAGGTAAATACATCATATAAACAATTCAAGAAATTTATGGTAGGGTCATCCAAGACTTTTGTTTTACATAAATGCAGTTATGGCTCAGATAGATATGTTGGAAGAATACATTTGCCCCTTCTCTATCAATTTACTTGATATAAATTATTTTGGCACAGCTACTGCTGTGCTACAGTTGTGAATGAAAGACTAACGTTTCTTTAGCAAGCTGAAAAGCTACATCTGTGTGATTCAAATAATGACAACAAAGCAGAATGGGGAATTTTAAACATCTGCTCTATTGCTGCCAATATGCTAACCAAAATCAACTGTGCCGCCAAAGAACTGAAAAAAATATGTCAAAGCAGTGGGAGATGTAAGCAAGAATCTTCCACATCTTCCAAGAAGTTGGATGTTTCTTGGTGTTATGTCTTTTTGAAAATGGTATCAGAAATACTTCATATGTTTTTTTATATGTTGGCAAATTCATAAATTACAAATCTTTAGGTGCACATTGTCCAGTATCAGTAAGAAAGTGCAGAACCTCTTAGATAAGTAAGGGGTAATATTACCAGGATATGCCGATATGACTATATTACAGTCATTTGAATCTAAGACCATATTACATTTAAATAAGCAGAGCACCTGGCAAGGTTTAAATGCTAAGTAAAGCCATTGCAGGCTGAAAATCCTATATGTCCTTTCTGGAGAGTACGCCCCTATCCAAATCAAGGTACTTGCAGTATACTTTAATACTGTACCCCTATTAGCAGCAGGAGGGGTGTAATGAATTTTTTTACAGCAATGCAAGCAAATGCTATAGGCCCCAGGCAAGACTACTTAAGTTGCTTTCTTAGACATCCTTTTCCGATCAACCAATGCACTTATTTCCACAGAGAAGCCTCACAACACATTGGCTTGCATTCATGATTTCACTTCTTAAATGTTCAAATATTAATATATACATATTGCAAATGAATTAAGACCCATATGACAACAGTATTTCTTTTCTTCACTCTCATAAATAGGTTTAACTATGACACAATCAATATGGACAAAATGCAAGATTTTGTTGTGCTGCTGCACTTATATGTTCTTAATTTCAGGACCAAAATGAAAAGTCTGTCCTTAGCATTCATAATGTTCTATGAAATACATAATCCAAATACCTTTAAACAATTAGCATCTCCACGTCTTTGATATAGCACAATTATTCTCTTCTTTTGTAGCCACATTAAGTGCTCTAAAATTTCACTACTTAGAGATGATTCAACCATGATTTCCTCTTCATAATTGCACAGTACTGGTTCTTCCTTTTCATCTACCTTTTCAGTGTTTTTTGCATGAAAACATATATGCAGTTTATCATTAGATTCTGTTTTCATCAATGTAAAACCTCTTTTATGGATATTCTCAATTAGAAAATGATAAGGAAGAAGTTGAAGACTGAACTCTCCAAACAATATTTTCCGGGAAGGATCAGGACAATATGGAAGTATCACAATATTCAACTGTATAGATACAGGAGCCAAGATATTGCAAGAATCCTCTGCATCATCTGTTACTGGTGAGAAGATGAGGGATCTCTGTACGTGTTCTTTGTGAACCAATTCTTCATCGGCACTATCATCACTTATAACAATAAGTGCTGCAGAAGAAGAACTTGTGCCTGCAACAGGTTGGTCTTCATCCACTGCATCTAAATCTATCACCTCGTGTTTTCTGTCATCATGCATATTCCAGCAGAGCTGCTTCTTCTTCTCATCATTTACCCTCGAAGGAGGTGCACGCTTTCGCCGACTACTCATTTTGGTGCTTCACTAGTGGTGTCTTAACTCTCTGTAACACAGACCAACACCAATCTATTTATTTCATAATTACGGGTTGGATAATTATATTTTGATTACAAAAATAATACTGAGAGTCCTGGTTCCTATGTAACTGTCTACGAAACAATAAAAATGACAGTGAATCAGCAGTCCCTTCTTTGTCTCATATGCCAGAACACTTCCAATATTGGTTACATTTTAACTGTAAATTGATGACTTGACCTCTAACTACAAATGGTTTCAAAAATCTGGTTTGTATTCAGTCTTAACCATGATCCACCAATTAGGATGCAAGAATTTAATTACAATGCAAGAAAGAAAGTGAAGGTTCATGTTCATTTTCGCAGTGTAACTAAACTTGACATAAAACAAGCCATTATTTGAAAAAGGTGCTTCATGGTGCTACTTTATTTGAAAGGGAAAGAAGTATTCCATGAGAGTACCTCAGGTTTTGTATTCCTCTTTCCCTTTCATCCTCTACTGAAGCAGCAAGAAAACAAATATTTTCTCCCACTTTTAATAATGGTCTACTGTTAATCACAATTAAGACAAATTATGACTTGTCCAGCAAAGTTAATTTGTATTAATTATAGTCAAGACAAACTTCTATTTTCAGTTTGTGCATAAGGACAAACCAGTATTGGTTGCAAATGAAAATGAATGCTTGCATTCTCCTCCTTGCTAAATAAATCTTGCCCTGGTCACCTCCAGTCTTAGCTGTAGCCACCGTTCTGATAACAGTTGCTGGACAGCACAATGACCAGTGTGGGCCAAAGGTCCAATGACGGCAGCTATGTCTTAAAGAGGTAACAGTTCCAGAGAGGCCTTACGGTGTCTCTATGAACCCAGGAGCCAGAGGAGAGGAGTGCATTTTTACTGCCAAAGATAGAGAAGGAGCTGGAATAGGAACATGCGTGTGGGGGCTCGCCAGCCAAGAAGGAATTGGCAAAGGAGCAAGCTGCAACGGTAATCAGTGAGGCAAGAGGAAGCCCAGGCAAAAGGATGGAAGGGATGAATGATCTTGCACTTGGTGATGCATGTACTAACTACCCACTTCCTACTCTGAGTACCCCAGAAGAGAAGGAGCTTAATTCATCCCAGGAGAAAAACAGCAGCAAAAATATAAGTAATGCAAAGAATGTAATAAAAACCTAGCATTGTACTAGGACTTCATGGGAAAAGTGGCAGTCATAAACAGTTGGCTCCAAGGCTGTGCTGGTGTTTTCCTTTTCTGCCGAATGACCCCTTTCTTATCCACAAGTCATACCAAAATGCATAATTTCAGCTTCCAAACCTGTCTTTTACTTGTGCATGAGGCCAACCAATACATAATTATATATGGTAACTATTGCATTTTGCAATAAAAATTACACAAATGAAACAATAATTTCTACAAATTAGTTCCACTTTCAAAATTATCCCAAATATCACTACTGCTTAAAAAGAAGAGCTGTTGTTTCACGTTTTGTGGATCTCTAACTTCTGTTTTAACATATATGCTTATCTTGTTTGAATTACTAAATGATATATTAAGTGTGACTAAAGATTGGAGAACATACATGTAATATATATAAGAAATTCTAGTCTAAAGTGAAAGATTTCCCATAATCATGATGTTATGGTCATGGTTACAATATAAGTTATCTGCATATGATTAATTGCTGACTAAAGGGAGCCGTGGTGGCGCAATGAATTAAATCCTTGTGCTGGCTGAACTTCTGACTTGAAGATTGGTGGTTCGAATGTGTGAGATGGGGCGGGCTCCCTTCTGTAAGCCCCAGCTTCCCAGGCGGGGACAGGAGAGAAGCCTCTCCCACAGGATGGTAATACATCCAGGCGTCCCATGGGCAACGTCCTTGCAGACAGTAAGTAGTGGGAATAATAGGAAAACAGAGGGAAATGGGTTTACTCCTTCAACTGCCCTCCTCCCAATAAAATGGGACTATCTTCCCCACGTTAAGCCTCTGCCCAGATAACAGAGCAGTACCTCCTGCCCCCAAAAAACCCTGTTCACTTAAACCTACCTGGAAAATTAAAACATCATTCACCACCTTATACTGGAAAATACTCTCAAAAGATGGGGGACAGAATCATTCAATCTTCACAAAGGGACTATTTTTTGGGTTGTAGCAACATGAGATTTTTTTATTCTTAATTGCATGTTTATATTTTTATTCTGATATTTGGCTTGTATTGTTTTCAATATGTCAGCAGCATTGAGTCCCATTGTTGAAAGGATATAAAATAATAAGAATAATAATTTGAGCATCCCTTATTCAGAATTCAAAAATGCAAAATACAATCCAAAATTGTCTACATGGGTGGCTGAGGTAGTAACAGCTTTGCTTTCTAAAAGTTCAGTAGACACGGATTTTGTTTACATAGGAAGGTATAACAAATATTGTGTCAAAAAGTACTCTCGGGGCTGTATAAGGTGTCTATGAAATAAATGAATGTCGTGTTTAGACTTGGGTCCTATTTCTAAGAGATTTCAGTAGATATGTACAGTAGACTCTCCGGCCCCTTGCTCTGCTTTATATTGGAATATAACACAGGGCCCTTCTAGACAGACCCTATATCCCAGGATCTGATACCATGTTTTCTGCTATAACCTTGATTATATGAGTCCCCATTACCAGATAATTTGAGATAAAAATAAAAGCTGGGATCAGATTCTGGGATATAGGGCTGTCTGGAATGACCCCCAGTTCAAAGCAGATATTGTGGATTATTTGCCTTGATATTCTGGGTATAAAGGCTGTGTGGAAGGGCCCTTACATAATCCAATTCAAATCAGATATTGTGGATTATTTGCCTTGATATTCTGGATTATACAACTGTGTGGCAAAGCTCTTAGATAATCCAATTCAAAGCAGACATTGTAGATTATTTGCATTGATATTCTGGGGTTATATGACTGAGTGGAAGGGCCCTTAAGGCCCTTCCACACAGCCATATGATCCAGAATATCAAGGCAGAAAATCCCACAATATCTGCTTTGAACTGGGTTATCTGAATCCAGACTGTCATATATTCCAGTTCAAAGACGAAAATATGGGATTTTATTCAGCTGTGTGGATGGGGCCTGAGTTACCTGGAATTCAAGCATCTGGAACTCTCAAGCAACCAGGATAATTTTTAAAGAAACGACACTTTAAATACAAATTAAAATCAAATAAAGTTTTAGCAGACATGTAACTTTAATATTCTTTTAACTACTGTATTTCAATGCTATATTATCAAGTCAACACAGTATTCCCTCGCTACTTCGCGGTTCACTTATTGCGGACTCACTATTTTGCGGATTTAAAGAAATTTATTTTAAGTTTATAAAGACTTCGGCCCTCTAGGAATTTTGGACTTCAACTCCCATAATTCTTAACTGTTGGAGCAGGGGATGATGTGAGTTGTAATCCTCTGCCCTGCGAGGCGGAAGTTGTGTGCGGATGGACTTAGTATGCTCCGGCTGACTCGAAACACGCAGCTGTTTTCCCCCACACAGGTGATGACGTAGGCAAGATAGGCAGTCTTTCTTGCCAAAAATAGCAGGCAACTTTATCTTTTATTCTTCAGGTTCTTGTAAAAAAATTAAATAAAAACATCAAGCAACTTGCTTCAAGAAAACTTGCTTAAACTTCAGCTTCAATAACGGCAAAAAGGAAACAAAAAGATAAAGGCAAAACACAAACAAAATTTTGCCCTGCTTCTTCTGCCCAGAAGCTACTTACTGTCCAAGCAAAACAGTGAAGCCTTTTACTGCTATGTATTTTTATTGTATTTTTATTGCTGATGTTTTGATTTTATTTTATTGTAATATGCTGTTTGGGCTTGGCCTCATGTGAGCCACCCCGAGTCCCCATTGGGGAGTTGGGGGCTGGGTATAAATAAAGTTTATTATTATTGTTATTACTTCAGATAGAAGCAGATTTCTCTCGGCATTACTTCGCGAACGAAGATTCTTAGGAAAGACTCATCCCACGGTTTACAAGTGCATTGACGACTAAAAGGCCAATCTGAGATAACAAGCACCTGAGGCAAAGCACCAAAATCAGTGTGTACAGAGCTATCGTACTGTCTATTCTCCTATATGGGTCTGAAACATGGGTCACCTATCGCCAGCACCTACGACTCCTCGAACGCTTTCATTAGTGCTGTCTTCGCACAATCCTAAATATACATTGGACTGACTATGTGACGAATGTTGCTGTCCTTGAGCAAGCAGGGATCATCAGCATTGAGGCCATGCTATTGAGAACACAGCTGCGCTGGGCAGGGCACGTCTCTAGGATGGAGGACCACCGCCTCCCAAAGATACTACTCTATGGTGAACTTGCTACGGGTCAGCGCAAGAGAGGCGCCCCCAAAAAGAGATATAAAGACTCCCTGAAACAACATCTAAGGCTCGGCCAGATTGATCACCAACAATGGTCCACCCTGGCCTCACGTCGGGAGGCATGGAGACGCACTATCCACAATGCTGCGGCCTCTTTCGAGAAGGCACGCCGAACGGGTCCTGAAGAGAAACGACAACGCAGAAAGAACCACAACTTGGAAACAAAGTCACTCAAGGAGACTTTCTGCTGTGCTTTCTGCAACCGAACTTGCCTATCTCAGATTGGCCTTTTTAGTCATCAACGCGCTTGTAAAAAGCGTGGGATGAGTCCTTCCTAAGAATCTTCGTTCGCGAAGTAATGCCGAGATCAGGGCTTGCACCTAGTTGTAAAGGCTAGGAATTTCTTACACTTCAGTACATAGCAAACCCTATTTACTCATGAGTAACCAAACACTTATTTCTTTTTCTTTACTTGGATTTCTGTTTGGTTTTTTTTACAAATCCCAACCTAACTGCCTAGGAATGGTGGGAGTTGGAGTCCAAAACACCTGGATTGCAGAAGTTTGCCTGTGCCTGCTTGAGGCCCTCGATATTGTTTTTGGTTGTGAACCGCTATATACACGCGACAATGAGAAATAACAACAGCAATCACAATACGAACCCCTGAGGCCTTGGCTTAAAACTCTCTTGTAGGCCTGCCGGCTTCCTGCCTTCCACACCGAGGTCCCTGCGGGAGGAAGGCCTTCTCCTGAGGGAGGACAAGAACTGTCACTCCGGCCTCGCTCTCGCTCTCTCTCTCTCGCTCTGCCCAGGAGGCCCAACGCAGCCGCCTGACTGAGGGGCTTCTCACTAATCGGCTCCTCGCCTGCCTTTCTCGACGAGCCTGGGCCCTGCCGTGAGAGGAGCAGATGGAAACCCCTGAGCGGCCATCCTGGAGCCGAGGAGGAGCCAGGCCAAGCGGCGGCCGCCACCAAGAACGTCGCGAAAAGCCCAACGAGGGCCCGCCTCAGGAGAAGTCCCTGAAACAAAACACATAAGGGAGCGCGACCAAGCATTGGCCCCGCCCCTGACGCAAGCAAGCTAGCAAGCAAGCACGCGCCCGTGCTTGTGTGTGTGCGCGTGCGCCCGCGTGCGGGCGGAACCCCTCAGCCAGGAAGCGGCAGCCTGCGCGCGCCCCTCACGAAAGAGAGTCGGAACGCGACGGGTTACTGCTGCGCATGCGCGAAGTCCAGGGGAAAGTTTCTCTTGGTTCAGCAGGCTTCAGCAGTTCTGAACTTTGAGTCTTAACTGGCCATTGCAGAATGCCTTTAAAAGTTAGGATGTTTTGCAATGTTTTTTTGTTTTAAAAAAAACACACCATTCTTGTTAAGTTGTAGCTGTCTTTTAAATTGTTTTACATTAATAGTTTGATTTTTTAAAAATAAAAAAAAAACCCTTTTACTATTTTGTTACCAGTTCTCATCAAGCTGGGTTTCCAATACATTCATTTGAACTTGTGAGCTGTGTTAGATTGCCTGTTGGGAGAAAGGTGGGATAGAAATCAAATAATGCATTAAAAAAATACACAAAGTCAACATCTTTTGAAAGGCTAGATTGGTCCACTGGCAAAAACCTTTGCTCAAATCTCTGGGACAGCCATGATGCCAGAATGGTAGTGGTTCTCTACATGTTAGACTGCAAATCCCATCCAGTTTCACTATAATAGGTTGTGCTGATACGAATCACTGTTCTACAGTATCCACAGGATAATGTGATTCCCACCCAGCTGCACATGATCATGTCGTACAGCAAGGATAGTCTATCTTTTTGATCCCATGGGCAGATTTTGCAGGAATATGTTGTTTATTCGTTCAGTCATTTCTGACTCTTTGTGATCTCATGGACCAGTCTACGCCAGAGCTGCCTGCCGGTCGTCACCTCCCCCAGCTCCTTCAAAGTCAAGCCAGTCACTTCAAGGATACCATCCATTCATCTTGCCCTTGGTCGGCCCCTCTTCCTTTTTCCTTCCATTTCCCTCAGCATGGTTGTCTTTTCTAAGCTTTCCTGTCTTCTCATAATGTGTCCAAATTACCGGTACTTCATCTTTGCCTCTACTATTCTTCCCTCCAATGAGCAGTCAGGCTTTATTTCCTGAAGTATGGTGTAACGACTCTCCAACACACGGTAGGGATCACACGAAGATGTTTTCTTGGTCCAACACGATTTTATTGAAGGTACGAGACATGTGAAGCTAAAGCACCGGCCCGCCACCCAAACACACCTTTTATACCCCCATAGCCCCTCCCCTACCCATGCAACATCTGGGCAGGGTTACATCAGCCACAAGTGAGTCAGCAATCCCAGTAATCCACAGGGGCATGACCCCAGGGGTCACAAAGTCAGTGTCACCGGTCCCAATGTCCAATGTCCTTGCTTGGAGGAGTTACCTCACTTCCCTCTCAAACACCTGGAAGTTGCATCACTCCCAGTCTGACTCAACAGTCTGAATGAATCTGGGACAAAGGTCATCCCGAAGCTAAAGTGAAGGTCGCTGCTGCCTCATGACAGGCTTGGAACCTGGACTTCATCCAAGCTCAGGGTTCCCAATCCTGACATATGGACTGGTTGGATCTTCTCGCGGTCCAAGGCACTCTCAGAACTTTCCTCCAACATTCAGCCTTCCCTATGGTCCAGCTCTCACATCCGTAGGTGACTAAGGGGAATACCATTGCTTTGACTATGCGGATCTTCATTGCCAGTGTGATGTCTCTTCACTATTTTATCAAGATTGGACATTGCTCTCCTCCCAAGAAGTAAGCGTCTTCTGATTTCCTGGCTGCAGTCTGCATCTGCAGTAATCAAAAAAGGTTATGATAACTCTCTCATAGACGAGAATACTCAGAGCTGTTGGCTTTCCCCTAGGTGGGATCTGTGGTCATACATCTTGCCCACGATTGCACAGATGGCATTGCATGTAACACTGTTCAAAATCTGGACTGATCTTAGTTGATCTCTCTTTGTGTGGTACACTGGAGTTGTGAACTTCCAGGTCTTGATGCTCCCACTGTGCTATATTAGTAGCTTTCCCTTGTTGTTGGCGACTGCTGTGGAGCTCCCTTCGGGTGAGCTCCGGCTCAGCCTCTCAGATTTCCTAGATATGACTGGCCGGTCCCACCTCTCCCCTTTGAGGGAGTCGTCGGTTGATAGGCAGCTTCAGGGGGTTGTTCTTGGAGACCCACAGACCCCGAGCAGCTTGGTTTGGCTCGGGAAAGCTGCGGAGCTAACCCAGAGGACACCCCAGAGGACACCTAAGACGCCGAAGATGCTCAGAGACGGATGGGTCATTCGACCGGTGACTGCCTCCGGGGCTCTCTTCTTGAGATCGTTCGGTAAAAGACGCTCCTTAAGATTGATCCCACCAACCCCTCTGAGGGTTGAGGGGGAGCGGGCAGCCGATCAGGGACCTCGGCTAGTTAAGGCACCGGTGACCCAAAAGAGCAGCTCGCCATTAAGGCCGCGGCAAGCGACTCAGGACCTTCCCTCCGACCAGCTTGACCCCCAAGCGTACGCCGAGCTGGTTGAGGAGTACACCAAACTTATGGCCCACTTCACGGAGTTTGGGAAGAGATTCGGGGGCTTACTAGGGACATTGGGGATCCCTACATTGCAGGTCCCACTTCCAAACCAGAAACCTGATAACTGGGGCAACCCCTTGCGGGAAACCCCCATCGACCAGGACTTCGATTGGGACCAATCTTGGGATTTCCCCACCAGAGCCCCAGAGCCGGATCTAGAGAGGCCTGCCTCCAGTGCTGGAGGTGCCCTAGAGGACCTAGGCTCAAGCCGGGAGAGGCCGGTACCTAGCCTCGGAGACATGTCGACCACGATGGGCGACAAGGCCCCTGAGTTAACAGAAGTGCCCGGAGGAGCCATGGCGGAGACTAGCTGGATGCGGAGCCCTGACGCCCAGGATGATTCCCTGACCATCCACCTACCTCCTACAGAGGAGCCATCCAGGGACTCCGGAGACCCCTTGGTGAGTCCTGGAGGCCTGCTGGTGTCTACAGGCTCGCCACCGGCCCTCTTCGACATTTCGGCTGTTTTGCCCCCCCCCCCCCGGGATGCCTGCTTCCGCCCGCGCCGCGTTGGGAGGAATTGGGGGAGCATACTTGAAGAAGAGAGGCCCAACATGGCGAGCGGCCTTGAAGACGCCCAGCCTTGCCATGTGTCCAAATCCTGGGAAGAAGCGGGACCCGGAAGCAGTCAACCGCCAGAGGTCCCGCCCTTGGAGGACCCTGCACCCGGATCAGCCATCCACCGGAGGTCCTGCCCTTGGAGGACCCTGCACCCGGATGCAGCCATCCACCGGAGGTCCTGCCCTTGGAGGACCCTGCACCCGGATGCAGCCAACCATCGGAGGACCCGCCCTCGGAGAGCTTCGCTCCTGACACGGACCCCATCCGGAAGCAGCGGAGCCCTCGGAGGAGGAGGAGGCGGAAACGGAGGCGGAGAGAAGGGAACTGTGTCTCTTCCCAGCCCATGGACCGGGGGACAGGGTCGACCCTCCTCCAAGAAGGCCGGGTTTGCAGAGCCAGGCCCCCTGCTGGTCCACTGGTTGAAGGACGGCCTGGACAGAGGACGATGAGGACCCAGAGGACATTTCCCACTAGGACCATCTGGAGCTCCTGCTATAGGCAGTTGAAGCTCCGAGGGACATGCCCTACCACCACGAGGGACGATAAGGACACTCAGCGGGCGGGTCGGAACTGCCAGCGCAGGCTACCATTTGGGAGCTTGCCGGCCCCGCCTTCCACCCACTCTCGGGTGCCAGCGATCCTGCTGAGGCCTCCCTGTCTGCCCTCTTTTGACGGCGGGATGGCACCTTAGCAGGCTATCGCTGGCTGGCTGACCTTCCCTACTCCCTTCCCCCCCCCCTTCCTCCTCCCTACTGTGTCGTGTATTCTTGCTTCTGTTGTGTTACTTGAACTTCTGTAAACCGCTCCGAGCCTTCGGGGAGTGGCGGTATACAAGTTTGAAGTAATAAATAAATAAATAAATTTGTTCAGTCGTTTTCAACTCTTCCTGACCTCATGGACTATCCCATGCCAGAGCTCCCTGTTGGCCATCACCTCCCCCAGCTCCTTCAAAATCAAGCCAGTCACTTCAAGGATACCATCCATTCATCTTGCCCTCAGTCGGCCATTGTACTTTTTCCTTCCATTTTCCCCAGCAGCATCATTGTCTTCTCCAAGCTTTCATGTCTTCTCATGATGTGGTCAAAGTACTTCCATCTTTGCCTCTAATATCCTTCCCTCCAGTGAGCAGTCTGGCTTTATTTCCTGGAGTATAGACTGGTTGGATCTTCTTGCAGTCCAAGGCACTCTTTGAATTTTCCTCCAGTTCAAAAGTGTCTATTTTCCTTTGCTCAGCCTTCCTTATGGTCCAGCTCTCCTATCCGTAGGTTACTACGGGGAATACCATTGCTTTAACTATGCGGATCTTCGTTGCCAGTGTGATGTCTCTACTCTTAACTATTTTGTTGAGATTGGTCATTGCCCTCCTCCCAAGAAGTGAACATCTTGCAGGAAGATAGAGGTGTACAAATACAGAAAAAACTCAATTTCATAGAAAGAGGCACATCCACAAACAATATTACCTGCCAGGACAGAAATCCACACCACTCTTTGTCCCACACTGGCAGCACAGATACGCATTCATTACACAAACAATGTTTATTTCTCTCTTTGTTAATTTTGTGAATTTATATCCCACCTTCTTCGCAGTCCCAACAGCTCCTACTGTTGTTGACCCTTCAGATATTCCATGCTAGCACCCTGGACCTCACCTTCTATTACTACTTGGTTATTCAGGTACATCCATACTCTAGAATGAATGCAGCTTGTCACTACTTTAAGTGCCATGGCTCAATGCTACAGATTGTGGGAGGTGTAGTCTTACTTTTTTAAAGATTTCTCTGGCAAAGGGTGCTGGGGCCTCACCAAACTACCAATGCCAGGAATCCTCACTATTGGCTTACATGTAATTCCTCTTCTCAATGTTCACATTTGGTTTAAATTGATAGACGTGCATAGAATTTTGTTGCCCCAGGTATCTTTTAATGCACATGCTGACTATCACACAGAGTGCCGAGGACAACAAGGAGGAGGAGGATGACGGAGCCTCAGTCTTGGGCTTGGCACTGTCCAAGTGGCCACAGCTATTATTGCTCCCCTACCTCCTGCTCCTTGTCCTCCTCTTCCTGGGACAGCCAATAAGCTAGACAGCCTTTGTTTTTTGGGGGAGGGCAGGGAAGGGGCATTTTTCATGCAACATGCCTGTGGACTACAAACAGCACACAAATGTGTTGTGACACACAATTTGGAAAGCTCTGCTCTCCTATCCCTTTCATTACGCCTACCTGTTTTAATTTCTGGTCTCTCTGAGCTAAATTCAAATTTTGTCTCAACAATAGTAGAGCCACTGAATCTTTAGCAACTTGGCCAATCAACACTTCATGTAGGCTCCACTGTTTCAATGGGTCTGCTCTAGCAATTGAGTCAAGCCCCTGTTGTTTCCACTTGTTCCAATTTTTGTTGATAAAGAAAGCAGACCTCAGCCATGTGACTGAGTCCATAGCTGATATGGGATACCTCCCTCTCAGGATTTATGATGGTCTCTTTCTGAGCAGATAGCCAATCATTTGTTAATATGCACTGCCACCTGCCTTGTAACTCACCACGACTGCTGCTTCCTTCCCTTCTTGCTGTCAAGATTTTCTTTTATATGTCCATAACTGAGTCCCTGAAACAGATGTAACATGTCTCAAGGGCTTGGTTGTAGGTTCCTTACAGGAAGCCTTCACCCTCATGGGAAGGCCAGGAGGAGATGACACTATTGGAGAAGCATTTGACTTGCTGGTGTAACTGTGACACCCATAAAGAGAGGTTGGAGTGTATTCAGAAAGCTCTAAGACTTCTTGTTTATGTCTGTCACATCTGAAATGGCTCTTGGGAGTACTTTACTAGCTACATGACAGCAAAGTTGTTAGCCACTCTCAGTAAGTGCAGTGAGAAATCAATCCTACCTCCCTGTCATGTATCCCTGAATTGTACCCATGGGAGAAAAGATCCTTTGTGACACATTACAGTTATATGTCTACAGGTAAAATCTTTATACCTTAAACACCCAACAATTTCTGGTCAAATATGGACCATATTTAAGTACCGAGTATAGCCAATAGCATTTCCAGCAGTAAACAAAGAGTATAAAGGCATCTTGGCCATGATTTAGTATAACAACATATGGATATAAAAGCAAGGTCGCAGATGTACATACTGGCAAAAACGTCAAGACAATTTTTCTGCCTCCAATGAAATAATCTGCACTAATGATGGAAGAGAAACTGTTCATGTCACAATTTCAATTGAGCTTTTAATTGTTATTTTTAAGGTAAAAGTGTCCAAGTAGGTCTAGTTCTGGCACGGGCAAGCTTCAGCTCTCCAGGAGCTCTGGACTTCAACTCCCATAATTCCTAATAGCCTACCAGTCTAGGAATTGTGTAAGTTGAAGTCCAAAAACCTGGAAGGCTGAAGTTTGCCCGTGTCTGGTCTAGTTAATGTGGACATTCTTCTACACACTTTAAACTGCAACAATAAAACAGATTGATTTTGAAGGAGATATTTTATAACACATATCTATCTCACAGGGATATAGTAAGAAATTAAACCTTGTAAAATCATGCTGAGATTTGTAAATGAAAACATAGCATGGTGTACGCAAATTCTTTTAATTAATCGGCAATGCGATTATTCTTGTATAAAGTAGCAGTACTTAAAGTCGATATTAAGCAAAGACTTCAGAGGAGAAATTACCTCCAAAAGATTTTGCACCTTAATTTTTCCTTCTCCGGTCTAATTGCTCATAATGTACTCCAGTATGTATCACAGGTGAATTCCAACTATGCTTATGACCTAATAGCTTCATTTACAAGGAGTAAAAATAATCCTAAATGTCAGAATTGAGAAAGTAAATTCCAAATTATTTAGGTCTATGCTACTTATAGGAACATGGAATGTTTTCTGTATGTTTTGATAGCACATGCAATAGGATTTGCTAATTAAACTAAAACTCAGAGGTAAGTAGTGTGTATCTGTCCCATGAGTGGCAAAAGTCTTTCATGGGGAAGAACACACAAATTAGGAGATGTGTCACCAGTATGCTTTTGCCTGAGCCTGCTGGTCTTCGTCCCTTCTCCTTGTATACATAACTACACATGCATTCCGAATTCAATTTGCAGCAATTGCCATCTGTGGGCAACATGGGAAAGTGGGATGAGTCAAAGAGAGAAAAGGAGCTGAAAAAGCAAGATAAGGATAAATTGGAACAGTCCCTGTCAAATTAGGATAATTGCAGGATTGCAGATAAGATTGCCGAACTTCATTATGGATTGAGCAGGATCTTAACTGTCACAAGATATGTTTTTACCAATGTTAACATCCCACTAATCACCTTTCTTTTGTTACATCTGCATTACCTTCCAAAAAAAAAGTAAATAGTTACAATTTGCTATGTTATTTGTCCTTACACTGGATTAAAAGGTAAATGATTCCTCTAACCATCTGGACCTTCATCGATAGACTTTTGAAATCCCCCAGAGTGTATACCTGCTCTCTCAGAGAGAGTATATTTCCATCCAGGAAAGGCTGCATACACCGTTTCCAAATCTTGCAACCAGTGATCTACAGTTCCTCCATCTTATTGAGATTCGCTTCAGTTATCTGGCCCACATCCAGCCCATGATATCATTTAGGCACTGGTCCAACACCACTCTTGCTTATGCCAATAATAAGGAGAAATAGAGCTGGTTGTCCGCCTTGGAATTCTTTTAATCAGAGGTGGGTAACAATAGGGTGAATAGGAAGGTATCATGTAGAACACCACCGTTTAATAGTTGCTGTATTGAATAAAGAGCTCCAGTGTTACTGCCTGGAACAACACTGTAGATAGGAGTGAAATCACTAAAGTACAATACCTTATACTCCCATCCCAAAGTTGATCTAGGAAGATGCTTTGATATTGAAAGGTATTGAATGCTGCTGAGAAATCCAGAGAGCAATGGAGTCGCAGTCTATTTTTTTCACCTGGAGTGGGTTGTCAACCAAACTGAAGCAGTTTTGGTATCATACTCTAATCTGAAACCAGACTGCAATTCATTCAGGATTCCTTTCTTTCCCCAGCACATCTGGAATTGCCTTTAGGGCTGCCATTCTACCTAGTTAGCTGGATTGAACCTGGTTTCTAGGCATGCCACCTGATTCCCATTTGGACCATTGCATGACTCAGATTGTACTTTTTAAAAGTAAGTATCTGACCCTAGTAGAAATGGAATAATGGGGCAAAGTGTGCAGTCACTCTTCTGTGCAAAGATTTTCTGAGAAACAAGTCTATCTGACTTTGAGAGATGGCTGACACCTGTGACTGATGTTTGTGGCCCAGGGGTGCTCACACTTTTTCCAGAATGGGAGCTATTGATTAAAAAACTAAGTCCCAAAGATCACCTACCCAGAAATGTAAAACGTTTAACTATTTTCTTATTTATTTATATTTATTATTCATTTTTATGTACTGCTCCTTCCAGCAGGTTCAGGGCAGTTTACATAAAATGAAGTTATAGAACATCAGCATTTCAATTTAATAACAACAATATAAAACAGAGCATAAAAATAATAATAATAATTAATACAATTTAGTCGCCCTCCATAATCATTTAAAAACCCCAAATACATCAATGTACATCAATTTAAAAACATAGATACAGACGGCAAGGAGAGGCTCAGTCATTCAAGGTACCGATCAGGCCCCAAACGCTAGGCGGAAGAGCCAGGTTTTCAGGTCTGACAGGAACCTAGTCCGGGTCGAAGTGGCTCTGAGGGCGGGTGGCAGTGAGTTCCAGATCATGGGGGCCGCCACGGAGAAAGCTCTCCGCGGGTCTCTACCAGCCGAGCTCTCGCACCCCAGGGATGGTCATCCGATCACCGTTTATGGCACGTGCTGGCCTCTCGCTGCGTTGGACCGTCAGCCGGGCGCTCAGGTAGGCTGGCCCAATGTTATGCCGTGCTTTAAAAAGTGAGCACCAAAAGTTTGTAGAGCACTCTGAACTCTAGGGGCAGCCAGTGGAGATCTTTTAAAATAGGGGAAATGTGGTCCCCACTGATGACCCAGAGATGAGTCTGGCCGCTGCGTTGTGGATGAGTTTTAGCCTCTTGGTTGTGGACAGGGGGAGGCCCGTGTACAGGGCATTGCAGTAATCCAGGCGCGAGACAACGGTGGCATGTACCACGGTTCTCAGCGCCTCAGGTGGTAGGTAGGGGGCCAGCCGTCGTGCCCTACGGAGATGGAGAAAGGCGCCTTTGGCTGCAGCCTGGATCTGGGCCTCCATTGTTAGTTTTTCGTCCAGGATCACTCCCAGGCTTTTCACCGCCGGAGCAGGGGATAGGGACTCGCCCTCAAAGAGTGGCAGCGGTGGGTGAGGGTCGGGTCGGCCAGGCCAGAGGATCTCCGTTTTGCCGGGTTGATTTTGAGTCTATGTGCTCTGAGCCAGCTCGTCACCGCTCTCAACCCTTGGCTGAAGCAGTCCGGCACCGACGATGACCCTGGGTCAAGCTTCAGGAGCAGCTGTGTATCGTCTGCATATTGGTAGCAGGAGAACCCATGGCTCCCTAGCAATGCTGGCCAGGGGCTGGACGTAGATGTTGAAGAGGGTGGGAGATAGAATAGCACCCTGGGGGACTCCACACTCCAATTCACTTTTCCTAGAGACCTGACCCTGCCACTCAACCCGCTGCGAGCGGCCTCGCAGGAACGATTCCAGCCAGGTCAAAGCCTTGTCTTGGATCCCAGAGGCAGCCAGGCGGTAGAGGAGCAAGTTATGATCAACGGTATCAAAGGCCGCAGTTAGGTCCAAAAGGACTAGGACTGCCGAGCCTCCCGGTCCAGTTGGACGGCGGATGTCGTCAGTGATCGCTACGAGGACGGATTCCACTCCGTGACCGCGCGGAAACCCGACTGGGACGGGTCTAAGCCCCGGATCGATCTAGGAAGTCCCGCAATTGGCTTTCTACCGCTCGCTCTAGGAGCTTACCCAGGAAGGGTAGGTTGGCAACCGGGCGGTAGTTTGCTGGGTCGTCGGGGTCAAGGTTCGTCTTTTTCAAGAGGGGGCTGACTCTGGCCTCTTTCAGGGAGTCCGGAAAGGCGCCTGTCTCTAGGGAGAGATTCACCAAGTCCTCAAAGCACCCGACATGATATCAATACTGGACTTAATTAGATGTGATGGGCAGGGGTCCGTTGGGCAGGTCGTCGCTCTTGCCCGGTCACCAGCCTTCTCACCTCTTCCGTTGTTAGTGGGCTGAATTCTGAGAGACGGTGTTCATTTGTCCAGGTGAGGTGCTGGGACCTCGTGTCCCCTTCCTCGGGGGTCAGCGGCAAGTCATGTCGAAGTGCCGCGATTTTTCCGATGAAGTAGTTTTGGAGGTCATCAGCTGTTATCGCCGAGTTGTTGTGTTCACTCCGTGGGGATGCGAGGAGACTCCGGACTACCTTAAAGATCTGTGCCGTGGGGAGCCGCGGCTGTGATCTGGGCCGCATTATAGGATCTCTTAGCCTTTTGATCTCGTGTTCGTATAGCCTGTGCTGTTCTCTGTAGGCCGCTCTGGTATCCCGCTGGGCTTTCGTCGCCAGGTGCTCTCGAGGTGCTTCCTCCGGTGTTTTATCTGCTTTAGGTGCGTTGTGAACCATGGAGAGCAGGTTTTCCTGGGGCGGAGGGGGCGCCTTGGAGCTATTTACATCCAACCACCCCATTTCTCCCACATTGCCATATTACCACACATATTATCAGCCAGAAAGTAAGAAGAGAGGCTTTTGAACTGCAAGGCCATTTAATACTCAGCAAGGTAAACAAAGGGGCATGCAAAAATACATCCAACCACCCCATTTCTCCCACATTTCCATATTCCCCAACATATATTTCTCAAGGAACAAAGCAAGCAGAAAGGCTTTGGAGCTAAAAGGCCATTTTTAAACATTAAAAATAAACAAAGAGACATGCCACAGAACAATCAAGCACCCACCTCAAAGTAAGAAGACTGACCTTTGAGGTGCGGTAAGGAAATGACCCCAAAGCATCCTTCTTCTCCTCTGTCGTTGCTCCTATTTCCACGCCGCCAGCATGTGTGCCGCCTCCAAGAGCTCACGAGAAGTCCGAGAGGCAGAATGGGCGCTTCTGCGCATGTGCGCAGGGCCAGTCATGCATCGCGTCATCGAGGCCCGCCCCCTTTGGTCCCCTACGACTCTGAGTGGCTGGAGAAGGACGGAGGGAGGAGGAGGAATCCAAAAGAGGGGGCCCATTCTGCCTCTTGGACTCTGGAGCTTTTGGAGGCGGCGTGCGAGCAGGGAGCGGGGAGGAGCAATGAAGGAGGACTTCTTTGCAGCGTGCAGGGGCGCGTGAAGAGGACGAACAGCAAAAAACCTGGTCAGGGGCCTGAAGATCACCAGGATGAGGCCCGGAGATCACCCTGGTGATCGAGATCACCATTCTGAGCACCCCTGTTGTGGCCCATCCTCTTTCCACTCCAATTTTGCTTCCTTATGTCAGTGTCACAACTTCAGGAATGTCTAGCTTTTGGAGAAGCTCCTTGCAAAGATTGCACAAAGAGCAAAGGAACCATCAGAAGGAAAGAAGTATACAAAAAAGCAGGCCAAGTGAGACAAGGAAGGGAGAGAGATGCCATCACAGAGGAAGGAAAGTAATCACTGTAAAAACACAAGATGAGGTAAGAGAAAGGAAAAGAGGGAAGAGGATGAAAGCTGCAGTGGGAGGATCCAAGGAGCAAGAAAAGTAGGGAATGAGTCGAGACAAAATGCAAGTGGAAGAAATGAGATTTGTATGATTGTATTTCTTTCTTTTGCATTTTCTTCTGTGAATCAGATAGCAATCATCTTCACAAGTTTCCAATGGTATTTTCATGGATCTGTATCAAAAACTAACAGCAAAAAGAATAATACAGTGTTCCCTCACTTATTGCTGGGGTTACGTTCCAGGAACTCCCACAATAAGTGAAAAACCACGATGTAGGGGTGCTCTATTAATTTTTAAATTGATACATTATTGTAGTAGTTATACACTATTTTAAGTTAATTCACTTTAGGGGTTATTCAGAGAAAATTATAACAGTTGGTCACTTAATCACTACATCTATTTCATTATTTAATGTCTAAGCTAATATTTCATATCCATACAAACCTTCAAAGAATTTGTCTGCAATTTTTGATTTTACATTGGCCAATAAATATTCCAACTTTTAATCAAATAAGGAGAGGAAAAGGAACTGTCCATTTGACCCAGGATCTTATTATACAGGGTCTACCAACTATATGATTTGGGAAAGTACCACTAAACCATTACAAATCCAGACATGCTAATACTTACTTACTTAGGCAATCCCTCATAGCTCGAGGATGATTGTCTTCCAGACATGATGTCTTGGCAGTGGGTCTGTAAGTGACCGTGGAGCCCTATTCTTGATCTGCATGTTCTCCTGCAGTGAGGACATCGGTTTCCAGATGGAAAGTGGTCCCGGTCAGGGTTGGCTTGACATGCCTTCCTCTTGGCATGTTTCTCCCTTCCCCCCTCCATTCATGCCTCTTTGAATTCTGCAGCACTGCTGGTCACAGCTGACCTCCTCTTAGGGCCATGACTTCCTAGTTCTCGGTGTCTATACCACAGTTTTTGAGGTGGGCTTTAAGCCCATCTTTGATTTTTTTTCCTGTCCACAAACATTCTGTTTCCCATTCTTGAGTTCGGAGTAGAGTAACTGCTTTGGGATAAGGAGATCGGGCATTCGGACAATACGGCCAGTGCAGCAGAGTTGATGGTGGAGGAGCCTCATTTCAATGCTGGTGGACTTTGCTTCTTCCAGCATGGTGACATTTGTCTGCCTGTCTTCCCAAGAGATTTGCAGGATTTTTTTTGGAGGCAGGGCTGATGGAATTGTTCCAGGAGTTGTGTATGACATCTGTAGACAGTCCATGTTTCACAGGCGTATAGCAGGGTTGGGAGGACAGTGGCTGCCATGGTAGTGGAAATGGTCAACATTTCCTAACATTACACCATCCAAATCCAGACATGCGTATGTTCCTGCCACCAGTACAAATATACCTGTACAGCTTCACAGATTATTATTAGCAACACACATTGCTTATGAAGCTAATGAAGATGAAATAATTCAATAGCTAAATGGGGTATAATGGCTGGACAGGAGCAGATTTTTTCATGTCTGGTTACCCTTTAATCTACAGCCACATTTCTGCAGATCTTTCGATTTCACATTATCCTGAGACCCACTATCTTCTTATTTATTTCAATAGGGGATAGGCAAAATGTGGTCCCAAAGGCTATTTTTTGTGTGCCATGCAATCTCTCAGGACTGCACAAACTCTATTTTTAAAGCCCCAAGAGGTGAATTATCTTTCCCTAAAGTCCCTGGGGCATTGATTTGCTCCCTTTGATTCTGAGCCCACCGTCTGGCTTTGAAAACAACCATTTTAGAAATGTCTACGAGCTCCATGCATAGCTTCTTGGTTTTTTTTTAAACAATTCTATGGAATTCCAGGGACAGAAAATTAACTGCCAGACTTTCCATGACACCCCCTCCTGATTTATATGCTGCTGCCTTTATAGCTGTTGCAATCTCTGACATGAAATGAGTTGTTTTATGATTTTGTTAACTTTCATTTGTGTAAAAATTAGTCTTGCTATAACCAAATGAGCAACTGCTGTGCAAAGACTTTAGAACAGACACTTTCAAATTACCAAAATATTCAGGATATGAAATTACACAACATCAAAATTGTCAATGCAATTGGAAAATACATATTCAGAAAATGTGTCTTACAGGCGTTAAAAATAGCAGCTAACAGTTTCTGTTCACAAGGATGTCTTGTGGAATAGAAGCAGCAGCTGCAAAATGCTACACATTTCTTTTAGCGGCAACCTGTCTTTTCTACTTGCTTGGCTTTTGCTTATTGTTTTCCTATGTATGCACCTTGAAAGTGGAACCAATATCATCATGTCACACATAATCAAATCCTGATGTGAAAGAATAGGTAGTTTTTTCTTTGCACATGGAAGTGACACTAAGTTTTCTCCAAATATGGTAATTTGTATTTACCACTTCCTTTCAATGCTCACTATTTAGATACCTCCAGCCTGATCTCTAATATTATGAGAGAGAATCAGATTACTATGATCTTCCTCTACTTGAAGCATAATTCAGTGAGGTCTGGTCTCCCCTTAAATGTTCTAAATTAAACATTCCCAAATGATGTCACTGTTCCTCATATGGGAACTTCCGGTTTCATTACAATTTTGGTTACACCTATCTGCACTTTCTTCAGCACCAGGCCTTGGAGACAAATATTGTAGATGGCAAGACATTGTTGCCAGTTTTATTTTCATTTTTTCCAATTTGAGGTTTTTCAGTAGCCATGTAATATGTCAATGTTTTCTCAAAGTCATGAAAAATCCCCATTTGCATAAAAAAGCAGCATCCAAGAATCCTGAAAAGGGACACTTTCACATGGTGCAATATGACACAGGCCTATTAACAATGGACATAAATTGATAGCATTAGCTACTCTACTGTTTATTGAAAATGTACATCAGGTCAGTGCTGGATGGATTGATATAAGCCTATTTATACCAGCAATGGCTTGAATCCAAATGTTTGTTCCAGCTAGAGTGGAAGAGCAATGAATCAATGGGAATTTTAAAGTCAATATTTTGATTTTTTTGGCTGAGTACTCTGTCTCGGACTCAGATGTAAATTTATACAAGTGTCCCAAAATCTACTCTACACCAGCTGAACTTGCATAAAAAATCAACGGCATCCTGTACTCAACATTATGTTATTTTATGTCTTTATTTATTTATTTATTTATTCGGGTTTCTATGCCGCCGACTCCCGAAGGCTCGCGGCGGCTTACAAGAGCCGAAGGTACAATAAAATACAGAACGTTAAGAACAATTAAAAACAAGCAACACAGTAAAAACAACAACACAGTTGAGGTAGTGGCACAACCAAGACGCACGGGCCTACCCATCGAAGGCCTGCCTAAACAAATAGGTTTTACAAGCCCGCCTGAATGGGAGCAGGTCCTTCATTGCCCGGGTGTCGGCCGGGAGGGCGTTCCACAGCGTGGGAGCTATGACAGAAAACGCCCTCCGCGGGTGGATGTCAGCCGTGCCAGCTTCACCGAAGGTACCTCCAAGAAGTTAGCATCCTCGGACCGCAGTGATCTCAGAGGGCAATATGGAGTGAGACGGTCCCTCAGATACGCTGGCCCCAGGCCGTGCAAGGCCTTAAAGGTGAGAACCAACACTTTGAAGGCGATCCGGTGCTCAATTGGCAGCCAGTGCAGGTCCTGCAAAACAGGTGTTATATGGCAACCTGCTGGAGAGCCAGACAATGTTCTGCACCAGCTTGAGCTTCCGGATCGCCGACAAAGGAAGGCCAACGTAGAGCGCGTTGCAGTAATCTAGTCTTGAGATGACCGTGGCTTGGATCACCATGGCGAGGTCGTTCCGGGAGAGATAGGGGGCCAGCCTCCTTGCCTGTTGGAGATGGAAATAGTCCACCTTGCTGACCGCAGAGACCTGGGCCTCCATGGTCAGCTGAGAGTCCAGATGGACTCCCAGGCTCTTCATGGAAGACAATGGGCATAACGCCGCACCGTCCAGGGTCAGAAGCTGGACATCTACCCCACCCGGGCGGCCCAGCCACAAGATCTCCGTCTTCGCCGGATTCACCAACCTACTGGCTCGCAGCCATCTAGTAACGGCTTCGAGGCAGTGCTGGAAATTATCAGGGACGGATCCCGGCCTGCCCTCCATCCTCAGAATGAGCTGGGTATCATCCGCATATTGGTGACACTCCAGCCCATAACTCCGCACCAGCTGTGCAAGCGGCTGCATGTAGATGTTAAATAACAGAGGGGAGAGGATGGCCCCCTGCGGAACTCCACAAACTAATGAGGAGCCCTCGGAGACCACCCCGCCCCTCCTCACACGCTGAGACTGCTGGTGGAGGAAGGAGGTCAGCCATTTTAGGGCTGTCCCCCTCACTCCAGCCATGGCCAGGCGGTGGGTCAATAGATTGTGGTCGACCGTGTCAAACGCTGCCGTGAGGTCCAATAACACGAGCAGCACAGACCCGCCTTGGTCAAGCTGGCAGCGGAGTTGGTCTGTGATGGAGACCAGAACCGTCTCCGTCCCATGCCCCGAACGGAAGCCGGACTGGAAGGGGTCTAGCCATGTTGCATCATCTAGGAAGGACTGCAGCTGCTCCATTACTGCCCTCTCAACTACCTTGCCCAGGTACGAAAGATTCGACACTGGGCGGTAGTTGAGGGAACCGCTGGGTCTAATGTCGGTTTTTTCAGTAATGGAGCTACCACCGCCTCTTTTAAGCACTCTGGAAAGACTCCTTGCTCAAGGGAGCTGTTTATGATATTCAACAGAGGCCCACGTAACCCCTCCAGGCAAGATCTAACAAGCCAGGAGGGGCACGGGTCGAGGGAGCAGGTGGTAGGCCTGGCTGCAGCCACAATTCTATCAACAGCATCTGCGTCCAGTGGCTGAAACCGGTCGAGGGTGGCCCCCGCCGGAGGGCCACGGGGTCTCAAGCTCTCTTACTGTCTCAACTGTGGCTGGAAGGTCCCGGCGGAGGCTCAGAATCTTGTCTGCGAAAAAGCTCTGTAAAGCACCGGCAGTGAGGGCCTGATCGCTATTTTTTGGGACAGTAGGGACCATCGTCAAAGACCTAATTACCTTAAACAATTGGGCCGGGCGTGAGCTAGCAGACGCTATCAAGGCGGAAAAGTACCCATTTTTGGCCGCCTTGACAGCACGCTCATAAGCCTCTTTAACTAGCTTATAAGCTGATACTGAGGCTCCGTCGCGGAGTTTCCTCCACTCGCGCTCTAGCCGTCTCCTCTCTCGCTTCCCCGATCTAAGGTCCCCTGTATACCGAGGGCGGAGAGGGCGCCTAGGGGCAATCTCGTCAAGAGCTCTGGCTAAAGAGATGTTCCAAGCTTGAACCTGCTCTTTGACAGAGACGCTGATAGACTCCAGGTCCTTCAGAGCATTCAGGAACCTTTCGGGTTCCATAAGTCTCCTCGGGCGAACCAAAATCTGTTCGCCGCCCTTGCATGGAGGGACCAGTTGCTCAACCCGGATCCTTAGAGCACAGTGGTCCGACCATGGAACCTCTATTACAGAGGCTAGGTCCACTTGAACCCCCGCTAAACACCAGATTGAGAGTGTGCCCGGCCGAGTGTGTGTGGGTCCCGAGCTACACAAGGAGAGGCCCAATGTCGCCATGGTCGAGATTAGGTCCGCGGCTGCAGATGGAACGGAGGCTGCGTCAGGGTGGACATTAAAGTCCCCCAGAACAATAAGTCTGGGGAACCTCAATGCCCACTCCGACACAGTCTCCAGCAGCTGCGCCAGGCTCTCCGCTGGTGCGCTAGGCGCACAGTACACCAGCAAGATCGCCAGGCTCTCCTGGGACTCCCACACCAGTCCGGCACTTTCGAGCCCCGAGGTGGTGAGCGCAGGGGTCGCTCTAAGGTGCAATCCATCACGGGAGAGTATTGCCACCCCCCCCGACCCCCATTCCTATTCTGGTGCGTGGCAACGTAACCAGGGGGGACTACTTCCTGGAGACAGGTGTTATCGCTCTCCTGGAGCCAGGTCTCCGTTATACAGAAAAGGTCCGCTTTAAGATCTTCACAAAATTCCCTGATAGTAGCAGTCTTGTTCCGAATAGATCGGGCGTTAACCAGCACCAGAGTGGAAGGGAGGGTAACTGGATGTCTTTCAACAGCGTGTCTAGGGATAGGACGCAGGTCAGAACCAGGCTGAGTCCCTCTGTGACTCAGCCTGGCTCTCGCAGTTGGTCTCGCATTCGGCCTGCGCCTACCGTACTCACCCCGCCCTGAGATCACTGGAATACCTAACGGACTTGAGTGGCATGGGCTGGCAGGGGATTTAACTTCCGGCACACCCCGTGAAAAGGGGAAGCCGGTAGAGGGCCCTAGCCGTTCCCGCCGGTTCTGTCAGCAACCCATCAGTCCCAGCCCTCACCAACACTTGGGGGGTCGAGGTCAGAGATGACGAGGCTCGTTCACCGCCCGATAGATCCTTCCCCCGGCTGGTCCTTGGGGGAGGCCTATCTAGCTGTCCACTTCGGTCCTCGCGGGAGCTCCTGGCGTCACCAATGGAGGCCGGACCAGAGGCCAGGCCCAGGGAGCTCTCTTTCCTGTTCTCTTTCCTGTCAAATCCCGCCCCCCAAAAGGTCCGCGGCCGAAAGGACCTTCTCTGATGCTTGTTGGGCTTCCCCCTTCTGCGAGGGCATTGTCCCAAGCCACCAGGTGGCGGTCTGTGGGGGCCGGCAGGTCCAGAGATAGCGGGGGAGGGCCAGAGCGATGAGGGGCTGAGCTGGACTCAGGCCTGCTAGACGTGGTGGTAGTACCGGGCTCCAGGCTGTTGGCATTAGTGGGTGCTCCGTCGGAGGCGGCTTGGGGGGGAGGGACTTGGTGGTGAAGCCGGCCTTTCGGCTGGCCATTCCTCCCCCGGCGCCTTCGCCTACTCTTCCTTCTCCGCTCATTCCCAGGTGAAGCAGGGCATTGAGGGCTGGTGGGGATGAAGGGAATACGGGTCAGCTTGCAGGCCCTGCGGCGGGGGCGCTCCCCAGGGACTTTGGATAGCACCTGGGAAACGCTCAGTGCCTCAGATGGAAGACTTGCCAACAGAGCACAGCTGGGAAAGGGGTCAGAGGCAGAGTCAAAGGGGTGTGTGGCCAAGGCTCCCAGGGAAGGCCCGAGAGGCGGGACCAGGGACGCCGAGGATGCCGAGCAAGTCAAGGCCGGCGCCATCTTGGGGCCTTCGGCCAACACCCCTCGCCTCGAAAGCGAGGGGGCCCGGCACCCCAGAGCCCGCCAGGGACTCCACCAAGGCAGCGCCACAACCCCCAACGTGGCCTCGTTCCCGGCCGGAGGCCCCCTCTCACAAGGGAGGCCTTCCATGGCAGTCCATTCACCGTCGCTCGGAGGATGCTGCGGGGTCTCCTGGGCCTCAGGACATCCCTCCTCCAGCCGCTCTGGTTGTCCCTCGGGAGCCCCGGGGTCCGGCTGATCAGGCGAGTTCGGGAGGGGCCCGCTGCGGGAGGAGACCACAGCCATCCTGTGCATCTCTCCCTCCTCGCATTCCTCCTCTTGTAGATTCCGGCGGTCCGGGTCCGGGCCGAGCGGGCCTGGCGCTCCCCTGGCCGGTGGTTCTCTGAGCCCCAGGAGGAGGTCCGGGCAGCGACCGCCGACTCAGGGTGGGTGAACCACCCTGAGCCTTCTGGGAAGGGTGGCATATAAATCGAAATAATAAATAAACACATTTTGTTTGTATTGAATAATTCCCCTTTTTCTGGATTATCTGAAATTTTCTGTATAAGTCAAAAATTGACACCCCCCCCCAAATGGGTTGATTTTTCTATGGGTCAATGGGCACTGTTTACATTGACCCATAGATAACATGTGTCAAAAAAGAAACAATTCCTTGCTCTGAGTAGAGTGTTGAAAAGGCAAGGGTGTAGTCCATCCTAGGAGAACCTAAAAGAAGCACCAACTGCCTCCACTTCTCTGCCATAGCACAACCTCTGACCTTTTTGAATGTCTGAGTGCAGAAAAAGCACCAAGGTCGGCCAGAGATGGCTGGACCTTTGTAGCACTAATGTCTTTTTCTCATCTCTGTAGAATAACCCGTGACTTATACTAAAGTCACACAGGTCAAATAGAAGTCCTATTGGCCAAAATTGGCCTGCCACACCATTTTATTTGGTTTGCAAGACTTTCAGTGCCAGGGTAACATAGCTAAATTTATACAGTCTTACAACCAGCCCTTTGAAGGCAACCATAAAGCTGATGTGGCTTTCATTGAACATGAGTTTGATATCCCTGCCTTAAATCACATCAAAATCCATAATTGTGGCACCAAAACCTGCCCTTGACTTATATATAAGGTCAGTTTATATACAAATATATACAGTAGTCTTCTCTTGCAGATACTAAAAAAGGGATTACAAAAAAATACTGCATCTACATTCAGTTCCGTTTGATAGAAAGGCATGATATAAATAAATAAAATGGTGATAGCTACTAGAACTGTGAATAGAATAAATAATTTAAAATGAATATTATTATTTTTTAAAATTACATTATCTGTACAAACTTCTGCACTTAAAAATATCTGCTCCTATTCCAGTCGAGTTTTTGATGTCAAAAATAATTACAGACTAAAATACAAATA
This sequence comes from Anolis apletophallus, assembly GCA_030556195.1. Taxonomy (NCBI): domain Eukaryota; kingdom Metazoa; phylum Chordata; class Lepidosauria; order Squamata; family Anolidae; genus Anolis; species Anolis apletophallus. The sequence goes on from JARBWK010000003.1 coordinate 145,200,830, forward strand.
GACAACAAAAACATTTTCAGAGAGAAGGCTCATCATACTAGCACTTAGAAATCGTAGGCAACTGTTCTGTGTTTTCTTCTTACTAGATTAAAAGTTGTGAAAAAGCATACAAGGGATATGAGTGGAGGACAATGCCATCTGATGCCCCTGTACATTTCAATGAGTAAGGTGGGCCAATGGTATGAGATAAGAATTTTTGGGAACCATTCTAAGATTCAGTGAGAGAGCTATAGAACTTTTAATGGATTATGAGAGAAACGTGATTTAAGTTTCACTTGGTGAAGCAAATGTCAGCTGCCTTTTGTCAACAAGGCTGACTAAGGATTTATGTAATATGTATACTTGAATAGTTATGATTGTCTAAAATATTCAGTGGAGCTCAGTGTTCAAACACCCTCAATGGCAGATCCATGATTAAGCTTACAAAGGTTATCTTAAAGCTTTCTTCTGCTTTCTAGAAGTGGAAATGGAGTCAGTATGTCTTATACATCTGCTTCATAAATTGCCAGTACACAATTCTAACCTACCAAAGTGTTCTGCATTCACTAGCACTTTCCAAAGGCTATTTTTCCAAAAAGGATTTCAAGTTTTGTTCTGTATGTTTTGATTTTTCAATCTTCACTTCTTTATAAAATAACATCAGCCTTAAAATCCACAGTAACAAATTGCTTTGGACAATTCTATCCTCATGGGAAATAAATGGCCTTCTACCATAGGCTTTTTTTGTCTTCACTTTTGAGATTCTTTTCAGATCCTTTTGTGTGCTACTCAAAAGTGAAATATTAAATACGGCAGAATATTGAGAGATACAAAGAGCAGCTAGTAAATATTTGATGCAGGCATCCTTTTCTCTGCTGAGATTACTCACTGTGCAAAAAAAAAGAGGCTTGGGAAAATGAGCAAGAGAAAGAAAGTTTAAGTACTGGAGAAAAATGGTCTCATTTTTCATGGGGTTTTGTTGTAAAATGACAAAGATCTTGAATGAGGAACTCCAGGAGCTGTTACTCTAGGAAGGTATCTATCCTAGCAATATGCTTCAAAATGAAGCTGCTTCTCCTCACTCTGAGTTGAGCATCACCATTGTTGACACCAGTACTCAGTTCTGTATTCTTTAGTGGATAGAGGTAAGGTGCTATAAAAGACAGTGGGATTTCCACCAGGCAGTAAAAAGCCTGCTCAGTCTGACAACTTGTATTTTAGGTAAAGACCAAACTCTTTAGCTTAGAGTGTCTTTGCTGTTTTACTGACTTTTCATTCCCAAGGGAGCTGGATCAGCTCCTTTGACTGCTAGTCTTACATCCATGTATTTTATTGCTACCGTAGTTCCCATGAGCACCTCTTGGTTTTTGTATGAACAAAATGATGGATGCTAAGCTTGTAGTCTGATTCAGATTGGCTTTTTTATGTTCTCTTGGGCTTCCACTAAATCTCTAATATCAGCAAGGGAATATCATAAACCATGAAGACCACTTTCGACCAGCTTTCCTACCAGCATTTGGGAGACATCTCTATTTGCTGCCAGGAAGGATGGCCCAAGATATTTTGATACCTGAAGTGCATAAGAAGCGAGTGACCCTTCTGCATTTGTAGAAGCTGGGTGGATTTGGCTTCTGGATCTCAGTACAACCCTGACAACGGCACCGTGTCCTAGAGGCAATATGCTAGGGGTTTTTTGGGAGAGGGAATTGAAATTATGTGAGATACCATGGGAAACAGTCAGGGAGTTATGGAGGAATAGTTGGAAAGATTACAGAGCAATCATTATTGCTCCCTCCATGAACTGAGAAGGCCACCCTACTATACGTAATGCTAGACTGCAAGCATCTTTTCCTGTGCTTTTGTGTGTCAGAAAACTTCATTTTTTCAGTATTCTTAAAATGCTAATTTATGTCTCTTAACAAAGATAGGCTCAATCTCCACCACCACTCACATCACTCTTCATGCACTTCAATCTTTCATGCCTTGTCTAAAAACATGGCTGTTACATGTTCTCTGGGAGAATAAACTTCTGTCTTATTTTTTACCCTACCAATTGTTTGTGGTTTTATTCTATTTTAGTAGATATTTTAATATGCAACATTTAGTTTTGGTGTGAACTTTGAGGTTTCATATTTATAATTTTTCTAGATCAGGATGAATTACCATCTTGGGTCACATACTGTGAGAAAGATGGTACATAAATCAAATAAATGTTCACTCAGTAGGCTGCACCAGCATACCTTTTTGACTGATATTTGTCTGGAAAAGACTTTGAGGAGGCAGTGGAAGATTCAGGTGGCAGGAAATCAAAAATACATTGCTTACAAGCATTTGTGATTTTTTTCAGGTGAAAAATCATGCAAAAGCTGACCTGGAAAAAAGCGGCAACTGGCAAGGCTTTAGGGGATTGCCTGAGGACTTTAGGGAACTATAGCAGTGTATTTGGAAGTTACATGCCATTTGTGGATTGTACTTTTCCATCCCACCTTAAAACTTTATAATTTGTGGTGCTTGGTTTTATATAAACTTAAGCTTCAATATGGAAGAGTGAGGCATGAACTGAAATCCGTCATGCTTCTCTTATTGATTTTATGCTTAGTTATATGGGTCTGAAACATGGGTCACCTATCGCCAACACCTACGACTCCTCAAACGCTTTCATCAGCTCTTGTCTTTGCACAATCCTAAATATACACTGGACCGACTATGTGACTAATGTTGCTGTCCTTGAGCAAGCAGGGATCACCAGCATTGAGGCCATGCTATTGAGAACACAGCTGCGCTGAGCAGGGCACCACCGCCTCCCAAAGATACTACTCTATGGTGAACTTGCCACAGGTCAGCGCAAGAGAGGTGCCCCCCCAAAAAGATATAAGGACTCCTTGAAACAACATCTCAGGTGTGGCCAGATTGATCACCAACAATGGTCCACCCTGGCCTCACATCGGGAGGCATAGAGACGCACTATCCACAATACTGCAGCCTCTTTCGAGAAGACATGCCGAATGGGTCTCGAAGAGAAACGACAACGCAGAAAGAACCACAACTTGGAAACAACATCACCCAAGGAGACTTTCTGCTGTGCTTTCTGCAACCAAAATTGCCTATCTCAGATTGGCCTTTTTAGTCATCAATGCGCTTGTAAAAAGCGTGGGATGAGTCCTTCCTAAGAATCTTGGTTCGCGAAGTAATGCCGAGAGAGAGATGTGTTGATTTGTGATTTTGTTTACTATGTAAGGCATTACATTTTACCATTATTTCTGCCCCCCCGGGTGAGAAAAGTAGTATATAAATACTGTAAATAAATAAATAAATAAATAAATTTTGCCATCTGACTAATATGAACGATAATACTACGGTATAAGCAATTCATTCAGAAATAAAGGCTGGAATTCTTCAGAATGAGATCCACATTTTAGCTTAGTAGCAAAAGTTGATGACAGATACACTAGTTTGAGTATCAAGGATTAAATCTTTGCCTGGGCATGGGAACCCACTTAGTGAGTGACCTTGAACAGATCATACTCTCTCAGCCTTGGAGGAAAGCCAAAGATTCCCACCAAACAAATCTTAGGAAGAACATCCAGTGGTAGCTTCACCTCAGAGCCACCATTAATTGGAAACTATCTGAAGGCACACAACAAAAAGTGGCTGGCACAAGACTGTTTTGATGGAGTATTTTACTTTTCACTTGCCAGATTACTAAATATAACTGCCTTTTAGTTTCTTTGCTCTACCTAAAATAATATTTCTTAATACATTTATAAATTTCAGGTTCTTCCTGTATATGCCCAGCATGCCTCCTTAAATTCATGCCTCCCATCACAAAATCTAAGTTGTAGATTTTGGTCATCTTATACCATTCTTCAAAGATAAAATGTTACGATATTTTCCATAGTCACATAGAATGGGTTGGACTTTATTATATACTAGGGTTGTCCTGATTTATCAAATGTTTCACAGAAACTCAAAATAAAAAGAAATAACTAACTAGCTGTTACGTGTCCTCCTATTGTGGTGCCAGAGAACAATGGAGAACACAGTGAAAATAGGTCTTCGTGAAATAGGTGTGTGAGAATTTTAAGCATGACCCCATTAAGCAAACCACTGAGAGCTTTAAGTTAAGACAGCTAGCAAGGGAATATAAGAGAGGGGGGCGGGGGAGAGAGACTTAATGTGAAGGAGCATTATATTCTGTGTCACAGGTAAGGAGCCTGGTAATTTGAGTTTGAGTTTGACTTCACTCAGTGGAATTTCATATATGGCTAATGACTGCTGTTGTGCATGTGCCAAGCATTATAGTGGAACAAAATAAATGTTTCATTCTGCAGTGAAAATTTCAGTAGATTGAAACAAATGCCATACATTCAAGTTAAACAAATGATGGCTGTGTGATTTTTAAATGAAGCTAATGCATGCTAAAGGGGACAGATATGCCTGTTTTTTTCCAAGGTTTGTGCCACATGCCTGGCTAATCTAGTCCTTTCTGAAAATTTAGCACAAAGTTGTTATTAACTGCTGTTAAATCAATTTGGACTCATGGTAATGGTATGAATGAGAAACCCGCAAGTCACCCTGTCATCAACAGCCCAGTTCAAGTCTTGCAGGAGTAGGGCCATGGCTTCCTAGATTGAGTCTATGTATCTCGTATCTGAAATGCTATCTTTCCTGCTAACCTCTGTCTAAGGCTGGATCTACACTGCCCTGTATTCCAGGATCTGATATCAGATTATCTGTTTATCCCAGATTATCTGGCAATGTAAATACATATAGTCCAGTTCAAAGCAGATAATCTGTGATTAGATCCTGGGATATAGGGCAGTGTAGCTCCAGCCTTGCTAAGCATAATTGTCTCTTCTGGTGTATAATGTCTTCTCATGATATGTTTCAAGGACAACATATCATGAGAAGACACAAGTTTGGTTCCTCTTGACTTCTAGGGATTGTTCAAGCTTCATTTACTTTAGGAACCATTGTTTTGTCTTTTTAGCAATCCATGGTACACCAAGGTACAAAAAGCTGATGTATATTTCTTTGCTCAAATCAGCAATATATGAGCAGAACATTTTCTCAAATGAGAAAAACAACACAAACTGTGCCTTCTTTAATTGACTGTGAATTGGTGTTCATTAAGACTACTTGTCATCTTTTCATTAATTAGAGAAAGACCTGCAACAGAGGAGTGGAAGTATCAGAATGAAGTGGGGGCATATATTCAAAGCTAGATAAGTTACTTTTTCTTTTTCCAACAATTGTAAAAGCCTGGCTAACAGCCATTTATGCAAATGATTTGTATGACTTGTAGTCCAAAAAGTAACTTACCCAACATTTGCCTATATTAGAGAAGTTCACTAAGAAAGGTGCACACGAATCTATGTCCCTCCATACAACAATCTGCCCCCATCAAGTATTGATAAGGATGGACTGGTTGTTTGGATATTTAATCTTGATGTAGTTTGTTTAAACTCATATTATAACATGCACATCCAAAACAAATAAAAAAGCTAATGAGGCATGTTACATCTGGATATATACATAAATAAGAAATGAAATTACTTACTCACTTGGGTGATCCCTCGTTGTTCAAGTATGATGGCCCTCCAAGTGTTGTGTCTTCGTGGTGGATATGTAGGTGATTGTGGAGCCCTATTCTTGACCCGCATGTTCTTCCACAATGAGGGCATCGGTTTCCAGGTGGAAGGTGGACCTGGTCAGGATTGGCTTGATGTGCCTTCCTCTTGGCATGTTTCTCCCTTTCACCCTCCATTCACCCTCTAAATCAGTTGTTCTCAACCTGTGGGTCCCTAGTAGGCCTGGGCAATCATGGTTCTAAATGGTTCTAAAGTACTTACAAAACTAAAGTTCTGGTGGTGAAAACTAGGTGGTGCTGGTGCTTTGCTTCTAAAGTGTTGCTAAAGTTCTGGTGGTGAACATTTCAGAATTCTAACAAAACTTTCAAAACTTCATTATTATTTCATTATTGGTGATTTTTAAGACAGAACCAATTAGGAACTACCATTTATAATGAACTTTTGAAAGTTTTGTTAGAGTTCTGAAATGTTCATCACCAGAACTTTAGCAACACTGTAGAAGCAAAGCACCAGCGTCACCTAGTTTTCACCACCAGGAAATTAGTTTTGTAAGTACTTTAGAACCATTTAGAACCATGATTGCCCAGGTCTAGTCCCCAGATGGTTTGGCCTACAATTCCCAGAAATCCCAGCCAGTTATCAGCAGTTAGGATTTCTGGTAGTTGAAGGCCAAAACATCTGGTGTCCCACAGGTTGAGAACCACTGTTCTAAATAATACATAAATAATTAGAACAATAAAACAAATAAATTAAAACAAAACATATGTAAAACATGGCAGGCATCATATAGGTATCAAATAAATTAAAATTATTAGATTAAAACCAATTTAAAACACAGCATGAGGCACACACACATATGTATCTAGAGAGAGAGAGAGAGAGAGAGAGAGAGATCATTCAGGAGTAGGGCAAAAATATATCCTACCGTCCCTTCCAGTATACCTCATTTGTTTCCTAATTTTCCTCCTTAAATAGCCTTTAATTTTTACTGCTTGAACTTAAATGATGGTAGGTAAAAGAGACATGTGGTGATACTTTATAGAGAAACACTCAGACAAATCTAGTTATGTGGAGAGCTGAACATCAACTATGCATCACGTGAGAGGAACTCGGTTCCCTAAAGACTGCCAAATACCTACAGTGCATCTCAAGACACTTGATTATACATTCAGGTTTTATACTTGGAGGTACTTAGAACCACAACCAGTTGAAAATTCCCTGTTGGCTGATTCTCTGGGGAACTATGTGTGCTTTAATTATTTTAAAAGGATGAGATGTGGAAAGATTCCATCAACAAAATGTCATTATGAATTTTGCCTTTGCAATTATATGTAAAACTATATGTCAAATTTAAGTCTGTTTTATTTCTCCAGAGAAAGTCATTCAAACTGATGCATATCAAAAATACAACCACAAACTATAGTGTATCATGATGCCTGCCTTTCCAAATAGTGCAAGAACATCCAGTTATTGATACAAAATCTTCTGCACCTCCTGCTAATATTCATTTTAATTTCAGATAACGTATAAAAACATTTTATAAATTCAATATATTGAGCATTTTAAAAATCTTAAGTTAAAAAACCAAACAGCCTACCTTCTGGGATGTTTCTAAGTAAAAAGCTGATCTGGCAAATCTCAACCAATTATAGGAAAAGGCATTCAGTCTATCCCAAAGATGGGAAACACAGATCTATTTATGGGAATGAAGAAATCAAAGTGCAGCCTTGCAGAGTTATCAAGCTGTGTGCTGGAGATCCTGTTTTAGCCCTTCAGAAACTAATAAAAATGGAATAAATATTGCTAAATTGGTCACCTACAAAATTTGGAAAAAGAAAATACAGCTGAAATATTGTATACGTGCAAAATTACATTTGTGCATTTTTAAACAGTGATATTGTAGGAAATGTGAGGCCCCTCCCACACAGCTTTAATAAAATCCCACATTTTTTTGCTTTGAACTGAAATATATGGCAGTGTGGACTCAGATAGCCCACTTCAAAGCATATATTGTGGGATTTTCTTCATTGATATTCTGGGTTATATGGCGGTGTGGAAGGACCCTGAGTTTCTAGGACCTATGGAAGACCAAGGTCAGAGAGCAAAGAAAATTATCAATAGTTGACCTACTTTTAATTTATAGTGTTCAAAATTCCTTCTTTTTTTTTTTTTCTTTTTACAAAAAAGAGATAGGAAAATACTAGAGCATTTTAAATTACAATTCATGGAGAGATGTTTCAGATTCACACTGAATGCTGAAGATTAAAACTCCTATATTTTATCTGTCTCAAATACATTTTCATATTACTCAGTCTAACACTCTACATCTGCCACCAGAAATCTATGTAATTTTGTGATTATGTAATATATTGGTTAACTTTCTTGTCTAAGCTCATAAGCAATTTGTTTTTATAAGAATTTGTCCCAACCTACAGAAATGTCTCTTCTGATACAAACTGTTCTTCAAAACCATTTGGAAAGCACAGTATGGGTAGAGAACTAAGATTGTTGGAAGTAAAGATATTCTCAATTGTAACACCACAGCTTTGAAAAAACTTCTTCTAATATTTACATTAATCCTTCTATCATGAACCACCATCAAGTGCAGAACATTACATGACACCTCCTGAGAATATCTTAATGTCCAGATTGGTTCATGGAGGGAGATACGTTTGGACAGGTAAGCTGGGCCAGAATCATTTAGGGCTTTATAGGTTAAAGCCAGCACTTTGAATTGTGCTCAGTAACAAACTTGAAGCTAGTGGAGCTGGTGCAGCAGGGGGGTTGATTGTTCCCTATACACCGTTCCAGTGACCAGCCTGCCTGCTGCCCATTAGACTACGCGTGAAGCTTCCAAACAGTCATCAATGGTAACCCCACGTAGGGCCTGTTGCAGTAATCTAATTGAGATGTAACAAGAGCATGGACAACCGTGGCCAAGTCTGGCTCCTCAAGGTATGGGCACAGCTGGCACACAAGTTTTACTTGTGCAAAAGCTCCCCTGGCCAGTGACCACCACCAAACTTGAGGTCCCAGGCTCAGTGATGAATACAGGAGAACTCCCAGGCTACGAACCTGTGATTCCAGGGGGATTGTGAACCCATCTAGCACAGGCTGTAACCCTATACCCTGTTCAGCCTTTTGACTGACCAGGAGTGCTTCTGTCTTTTCTGGGTTCAATTTCAGTTTGTTCGCCCTCATCCAGATCCTCACAGCTGTTAGGCATTGGTTCAGGACCTGGACAGCCTCCCTAGTAGTAGGTGGAAAAGACTGCAGACAACACCATGCAGACCATCTCTGGTTCTACCAGGCATTTTAAATTTGTAACACAGGTATTGTAATTGTTGGCCTCAGTATTATTTTATCAGTAGTTGGATATAATACTGCCGTAAACTATTTAGTGATCTTCTAAGTGGACAACATTGTCTTCAAAGCAGATTTTGTTTTTCAAGAAAACAAAAAGAAAGGAGGTAAAAAGAAGGAATAAAATAACAACAGAGAGGTAAGCATGACACAACATATTAAAAGTCTGAAAAGAGGTAACTCAGATCACCTAGAGAAAAAAACTGTGGAAAATAACCTTCCATCAGGTTGTCTCCAAATCTCTGAGCTCATATCTATCCACAAGGTGTCTTTGCCTTACAGAAGTAGGACAACTATCAACCTCAGTGGTATCTGGTGCTCCCTATGGGGTACTACTCTCACTTTAACTTTCATCTAATAAACTAAATAGATAAACTAAAATTAATCGGTGGAGCAAGCAAGTCAACTGCATTATTCAAGATTATTATTTTAATTGGACATGACTCTAGACATGCGTGCTTAGATTTTTCTGAAACTTCAGCTTTTATCCATTTCCATTTATTTCTGCCCTTTTGTTGTAGCAGAGTTTTAAGTAAACAGGTTTTTGTTAAATTCAAAAATTATACTGTACTTATAATTTTTGTTAAAAAAATCAAATACTCCAGCACAGGAGATATATATATATATATATATATATATATATATATATATATATATACACACACACACACACACACACACACACACACAGTATATATATATCCTATAGAAACCCCCAGTGGTGCAGCAGGTTAACTCACTGAGCTGCTGAATTTGCTGACCAAAAGGTCGGTGGTTTGAAACCGGGGAGTGGGTGAGCTCCCGCTGTTAGTCCCAGCTTCTGCCAACCTAGCAGTTTGAAAACATGCAAATGTGAGTAGAACAATAGGTATCTCTTTGGTGGGAAGGTAATGGTGCTCCATGCAGTCATACCGGCTGCATGACCTTGGAGGTGTCTACAGACAATGCTGACTCTTTGGCTTAGAAATGAGCACCACCCACCAAAGTCATACTCAACTAGACTTATTGTCAAGGGGAAACCTCTCTCTCTCTCTCTCTCTCTCTCTATATATATATATATATATATAATGTGTGTGTGTGTGTGTGTGTGTTCATATTCAGGAGGAAGCAGACATGTATGTCTGGATCTGCCCCTCTGAACCTCTTCCCCAATCTTCATATACTTTCCCCCCATATTTCTATGTGTGACTAGGGAATAATGAATTGCTGGTGCCAAAGCATTGACAAAACGAATCACTTTCCCTTATGGCGTGCATGTGTCTGTGTGCATGAATGCACATATGTTTACACATATATGTGTCTTTATATAAGGTTTTCAATGGATATAAAATGCTTATTTTGATTGCTAGAAAAGCACGAGTGTGTGCAAAGATTTGTAGAATATTGATATCTTTCGATTGCTAGACGAGTGTGTGTGTGTAGGTGATGGTATACACACCATCACCTACATATATAAAGAGATATGGGTGTAGAAAGAGATATAGGTATCTCTTTTGATTGCTGGGCAAGCAGGAGTGTATATACAGTATGTATGTATATGGAAATGATGGGATGAGTATAGAGATATATCTCTAGATGTAGATGTATATGGAAATGATGGGATGAGTATAGAGATATCTCTTTTGATTGCTGCGCAAGCAGGAGTGCACATATATAGATAGATGTAGATGTATATGGAAATGATGGTATGAGTATAGAGATATCTCTTTTGGTTGCTGGGCAAGCAGGAGTGCATATATAGATATAGATGTACATGTAGATGTATATGGAAATGATGGTATGAGTATAGAGATATCTCTTTTGATTGCTGGGCAAGCAGGAGTGCATATATGTATATGTATATGTAGATGATGGTATGAGTATAGAGATATCTCTTGATTGCTGTGCAAGCAGGAGTGTATGTAAGCATAAATAGATGATAGTGAAGATATATAGATATCTTTTGATTGCAGTACAAGCACGAGTGAATATATGTATGTTTGTATAAGTATTTGTAAAGAGATATATTAGACATAGCATTTCGATGGCTGGACAAGCACATGAGTATATGTAGGCAATGGCATTTGTGTGGATACATAGGTATATAGATTGTTGGGCAAGCAAAAGCGTGTACATTGTATGGCTATATGGCTGTCTATTTTGCTTGCTAGACAAGCCTGCAAGAAAGCACGGGGAAGGAAGGAAGAGAGGGAGGCGAGCTGGGAAGGCAAGGCAGGCGAGCTTCGGGCTGCCTGAGAGAGCACAAAAGCCCGGCGTGACCCGCCGCTCTCCTCGCCCGCCGCCCCTCTCCCTCCTTCCTCCCTTCCTGCGGTAAAAGGACGTCGAAGAGAGAGGGCAGTCGCGCACAGCCCATCATCCCCTTCTTTCCCCGCCGCCGGTGCCAGACGGTGGCCAAAGCTGAGCGCCAGGAGAGAGGCGACAGGAGCGCCGGGCTCGGGGTTCGGGGTCCCGGTGGGTCGGGGGAAGTTGCCTCGCTCTGGGCCAAAGGGGGCGTCGGTGGGGACGCTTGACCGCAGCCCAGGTGAGAGAGCCGGGCCGTGCCGTGTGTTTGTGTGTCTTCCCTGCGCAGGAGGAGAAAGAGAGGCGACTTGGTCCACTCTTCTCCTTGGCTCCTTCCCCCTCCCCTCCCTCCCTCCCCGCTTTCTGTCCTTCAGGGAAGAGGGAAGGAGGGAGGGCTTTGAAATCTGCCTTGCGATAGAGCCAACCCTACCGCCCGGGCTCCCTTTGACAGGCATCCAGGAAGCCCTTCAGAGAAGATGGGGAGGAGAAGCTGCTGCAACTGTATGTATTTCGGGACGCATTGGGGGGGGGGGTGTCTGGGTGCTGCTAGTGTATGCGTGTGTGTCTCGGTGTGTGCAAAAGGGTGGAAGAAGTTTGCAAGGCGCCTCGCTTGAGCCTAAAGACCCCGGAGCTGCCCAAATGGCAATTGGCTGGAGAGGACGCTGTCCAGGGTGCTGAAACGCCTCGCCAGCCCGCTCCATGCAACAGGAAGGGAGCTCGAAGCCAAGCCTCCCTTTGCCTGGATCCGTCCTCATCTGCCGCGACCCGAAACCCTGCTCAACTACTTCTCTGGGAGCCGCCCGGCTGGTCCCCAATCCTGCCCCAAAGTCGACATGGAAAGCAAGCGGTGCCCTGAAAAAAGCACATCAGGACTTTGCCCGCGGTTGCCTTAGTAACTAATATGTATTTCGCTAGGCTGGCATAGTGGGGGGCTCTTCTCCAGTTCCCTTTCACACACTAAAGATTAAGCTCCCCGCGAAAGCCTCTGTCTTATGGGGTGTGTTTTGGTTTGTTTTGTTTGGACAGAAACCTGCCTTGACCTTTAAATGACATTTCCTCATCTGAGCCTTTGTAGTCCCCTCTATTTCCTGGCGGGAAAACCAGGATGGCTTTCTAAGCATTAGGAGGACAGAGAGATATAGAGAGGTGGATCTGACAGTCCTATGCTACCCATGGAAGTTCAGAAACTTGTAGAGCAGGCATGGGCAAACTTGGGCTATATGGCCATGTTCCAGGGTGGGAGAAATAACTCTTGCCTGCTTGAGGCAAGTGTGAATGTTGAAATTGGCCACCTTGATTAGCAGTCAATGGCCTTGTAGCTTCAAAGCCTGATTGATTGCTGCCTGGAGGATTCCTTTGTTGGGAGGTGTTAGCTGGCCCTGATTGATTCTTGTCTGGAATTCCCCTATTTTTTGTTATTTACTATCCTGATTTTAGAGGGGTTTTTTTAGTACTGGTATCCAGATTTTGTTCTGGCTACCAGTATTAAAATACTGGCTACCAGTATTTAATTTTTTAAAAATCAGGTCAGTAAATAAAGAGCAACACTCAAAAAGCAGAAGAATTCCAGACAATCAGGGCCAGCTAACACCGTCCAACAAAGAATCCCCCAAGCAGCAACTAGCCAGGCTTTGAAGTTACAAGGCCATTAAATGCTAATCAAAGTGGCCAATTGCAACATTCACACTTGCCTCAAGCAGACAAGAGTTCTTTCTCCCACCCTGGATATTCCACAGATATATAAACCCCACTTGCCTAGCTTCCAACTGACCTCACAACCTCTGAGGATGCCTGTCATAGATCTGGGCAAAACATCAGGAGAGAATGCTTTGGGAACATGGCCATACAGCTCATAAAACTCACAGCAACCTAGCAATAATAATCATTGCATTCCTTCACAGCTGGAATAGCGGGTTGTGAAATATTTGTAAGAGCAATATCTCCATTTTAGAAGACACATATCTGTGTCTTGCCCATGCTTTATTTCCTTTATATTTTCATTTGAAGTTGGTATGCATGCACTATGGGGCTCTATTGGCTATGTAGTATATAAATATTTTACCTAGGTGAAGAGAAATGCTTATAAAAAAGCAATTTTTCCATAGCTTGGCTGGGATATACTGTTGATGTATACTGTCCTTTTTTTCTTCTTACCAACAGGCTGTGATTCACTTCTGCAATGACTTCTGTTGCCCCTTCAGGCTGTTTGCTTTAAGACCACATTGCAATGGGATTTGTAGGCACTTGAGAAGTGAACCAGGGGGAGAGAAGCTGCTGCTTTCTTCATGTTCTTAACCATGTGTAGGCATGAAGAGCCCCTGAAACTGGTCACCTGGATCTGGATGGCTTCCTGCAACAAAATGATTGGGGTGCTCCTTGTCTTCTTCCCTGCAATCCTTCTGGATATGGACTTCCTCCCCAAGAATGCCGGTAGGAAGGTTTTGATTTCAGGTGCTACTGCCCAAAGATCGGTCGCCAGAATGGATGGCGATGTCATTATTGGAGCCCTCTTTTCAGTGCATCACCAACCCCCAGCCGAGAAGGTACCTGAAAGGAAATGTGGGGAGATCCGAGAGCAATATGGCATCCAGAGAGTTGAGGCCATGTTTCACACTCTGGATAAAATTAATTCGGACCCATTTCTGCTGCCCAACATCACACTAGGCAGTGAAATTCGAGATTCCTGCTGGCACTCCTCAGTGGCCTTGGAGCAGAGTATTGAATTTATCAGGGACTCCTTGATCTCCATCCGAGATGAGAAAGATGCTCTTGGCCGCTGCCTGCCTGACCCTTTGTATCATCACCAGATCAGGGCCAAGAAACCCATTGCTGGTGTAATTGGTCCGGGTTCCAGTTCTGTAGCCATCCAAGTTCAAAATCTGCTTCAACTCTTTGATATTCCCCAGATTGCTTATTCAGCAACCAGTATTGACTTGAGTGACAAAACTTTGTACAAGTATTTCCTGAGAGTAGTCCCATCAGATATTCTGCAAGCCAGAGCCATGCTTGATATAGTCAAACGTTACAACTGGACATATGTATCTGCTGTCCATACTGAAGGTAAGTATATTAAAAAGCATTTCTGCTATGACTTGCTTTTGGTGAATGTTCATGTATATTTTGCAGTCTTTATGAAAACTTAACTCTAAGAAAGTCATAATATTATCCCCATTTAGCAAAAAAGGAAAACCAGGAATTAGCAACTTGAAAACCAAAGTTGGTGACTAGGCAAAACTTGAATCAACATTTTCTTAATTGGAGTTTGAATTGGTCTCTTTCTTATGACTACATAGAGTATTTCAAATACATTCCTGAAGCATATTCCGCTAACTAAAACATATTTATATAACAGGTGCATTTTGTCTTGAATTTTTTAGTTTTAGTTTTCAGCGTATTCATTTTGTGCTCTTTTAATGTTAGAAAAATGACAGATGAAATGCTGCAATTCTTGTTATTTTTAACAGTTATTGTTATTTGTTTGCTTGGGTATATTGATCTAAACACTACAAAGAAAAGCTACAGATTGTCTTTTAATTGTTGTCTACTCTACTCACAGAAGGTACTTCCTAAAGTGTATTTAATCACAACAAACACATATTTCTCCTGAATTCATGACCTCATGGTGGAACTGCTTTGTATACAGTGTAAAGATCAGCTTACTTTGAAAAAAGACACATCTGAGATATATATACACACACACACACATTTTAGTCAGGCCGGAGCCTCCGGTGGCTCAGCAGGTTAAACCACTGAGCTGCTGAACTCCGGGAAGTGAGGTGAGCTCCCGCTGTTAGCTCCACCTTCTGCCAACCTAGCAGTTCGAAAACATGCAAATGTAAGTAGATCAATAGGTACTACTTTGGCGGGAAGGTAATGGTGTTCCATGCAGTCATGCTGGCCACATGACCTTGGAGGTGTCTACAGACAATGCCGGTTCTTCAGCTTAGAAGTGGAGATGAGCACCAGCCCCACAGTCGGAAATGACTAGAGGAGAAAACATTTACCTTTCTTCAGGCCAACCTTGTTATCCTCTTCCTCATAGAAATGGAATAATTCTTGTCTTCAAGCAGTCTGTCATTTCCAATTAAATAGGTAGCAGATGTGGAAATCAACAGGCAAAGTTAATAATGACACCAACAAATCATTCCCAAGGAAAATGTGCTAGTACAGTAATGAAGTTTATAGATTTTCAATGAGGCAAGTCTCACAGTCTTGCCTTGAGGTGGGGGAGAAAGAAAAAGCTTTGCTTTTAATGTCAATTGTGTTTTTACTACAGCAAAACCTGTATACAAACATTCTCTCTCCCACACAGCCATGTAGACTATACACACACAGTCAGACTCTCTCACACAGAAACAGATGAGCATACCCATACATTGACCCTGGGAAATCTGTTCTGTGTATTTGTGTTGCAAATATGAGTGCCAAAATATTGCTAATTCATATCCTATGAAATGAAATAATATCAGCAAAGATCTCTGTTATTAGGTAAGTGCAGAGAAAGTGCTTTATGAGTTATCACATAATATTACTTTCCAGTGATGTAAGCAAGAAGTTTAATTAACTATAAAACTATGGTGAATGAATTGTAAAGGGAGGTTATTGGAACCTGCAAATGTTAATTTATAGCTGCCTCATGATGAATAGGATATAAAATATTACTATTGCGTATAAAAGAAAATGGCTTAGATCACAACATCTGGTCAAGATGGTGATCATTCTCTCTTTACCTGCTTTGTTTGTGGTTTGTCATTCTGAATTTCCTTTTACACTAAGGTGTACAACATCTTTTTGTCAGACAGAACACATTTTTGCATGATGGTTTTTGTATCCAGATTACGTAAGGATAATAAAAATCATAAGCAAAAGCTATCTTTATGAAATATCAATTTCACTTAATACGACAAAATCCACCCAGAGGCTTTCCTTTTAAGTAAAAGTAGCCCTTATTTAACAAAAAGAAGCCAGTATGGTGTAGCGGTTTGAGCACTGGACTACAGCTCTTGGTGGTCAGGGTTTAAATCCTTGCTGGCTATAACATCACCCAGTGACCTTGTGCAAGTGACATTCTCTTTGCTACAGAGAAAGACAGTGGTGAATCTCTTCTGAACAAATCTTAATGAGAAAGCTTTGATATGTTTACCTTCGAGTTGCCACAGGTTGGAAACAACTTGAAGGCACCCAACAACATACTCAAAAAGTACTGTTCTTCACCACCAGCCATCATGATAATCTTGGAAAATTTTGATCAATCACTTGAAAACATTTTGGTTTCTTGTTCTGTGCTATCACAAATAGATTACAGATAAAACAGCTGTATAGAGTTTTTATCCATACAGACTAGGTAACATGTTCCTGTGCATATTTACATGGGAGTAAACTCCAGGTTTACTGAGATTCCTATATAAGTGTGTCTAGGATCTGAGCACTCTATGCAGTCATGCCGGCCACATGACCTTGGAGTCATCTATGAACAATGCTGGCTCTTCGGCTTAGAAATGGAGATGAGCACCACCCCCCAGAGTTGGACACGACTAGACTTAATGTCAAGGGGAAACCTTTACCTTTACTAGGATTGGAGGAAATCCTAGTAAGGCAAGATTAAACACAATCTATGATAACACTACTTGCTTATTTTTTGTAAATGTCCATTTCCTGAACTTCCAAACACAATGTTACACATTTTTATGTGAGATAAGCATGAAGAGATAAATATGCTGTGTTTCTTCTTGAGAAAGAGGGCGAGACAAATACTTCTGCAAAAAATTAGAAAGGGTCTATTCTTTTCACTTTGTTATCACACAGATTCCCTTGTTCATAATCATAAATGCATAATGAGCAGAAGGAACCATCCTTATATAAGGGCATTTTTATATCATGCTATCAGTACTGTCACATTCCCATAGTTTTACTCAAGAAGCAATCTAATGGACAGGTGCTACAGAAGGGCCATTGATTTGCTAATCAGAATAGATTCAGCAGCAACGTGGATCAATCAACATAAATAATGAATATTTTTTTGATAAAGTTAAAAGTAACCTGTATTGAGTCAGTGTTAAGTAATAGGACTTAATCATCTTCCCCATGCTGTTTTGCCAATTCAAATCCCTTCCATAAGCTGCTGGGTTTCCTATAAGGGGGTAAATACCCAGGTACTATTTGGAGATCTGTGAGTCCCCCTGTCCTTCACAAAAGCTTCCCCCGAATATCTTCATACTTCTACTTCAGCAGTACAACAAATCTGATCTGATTTGGACTGTCTGCCATTGTTATTAGATGTTATCAATAACATCTTACTAATAAGATTAAGATGTTACTAATAATGTTATTAGATTGTTATTAGATGCCCCCGGTGGCATAGTGGATTAAACCCTTGTGCCGGCAGGACTGAAGACCAATAGGTTGCAGGTTTGAATCTGGGGAGAGCGCGGATGAACTCTCTCTGTCAGCTCTGGCTCCCCATGCGGGGACATGAGAGAAGCCTCCCACAAAGGATGGTAAAACATTAAAACATCCTGGTATCCCCTGGGCAATGTCCTTGCCAATTCTTTCACACCAGAAGCAACTTGCAGTTTCTCAAGCCGCTCCTGATATGGAAAAAAAAAATTAGATGTTAAATGAGTGCCACATCCATAGATATCCTAGATTATATCTTCTAACACCCTTGAATGTACAATGATGCAACTGAACTGAACAACTGTCTCAAAAACATATAGATAAAAAACAAAATGTTATGAACTGAAACATATTAAACCAATGATATTATAAAAATACAACTGAATTAAAAGCAGCTTAAATGTGTGTCAATAGAAAGTTCAGCACTCCTTGTTAAAGTGCCCCTTTCTCAGCAAACAATCACTGAAGGTTTTTGTATGTTATGATGGAACACAAGGGTTTTTCCTTTCTGGCAGAAAAGGACATAAGGTGTCTGTGGAGAAAACAACATATGCTTTCTTGTAAAGGAATTCTGCAGTCTGTAAACAGACAATGAGAAACCTTACAAAACCATTCATTTGGGCTTACTCCAAAGTAGATGTGTACATGAGTGCAGTAACCTTAAGCCTACTCTCTACGGTATATCATGAAGGAACAGGTTTATTTATCTATTTATCTGTGTAGTGTGGTGTGTGTGAAAGAGAGAGAGAGGTTTCTTTGTGCTTCAAAAATTATTGGCTGCAGCTCTCATCCACAATATACTAAATTTTGCAACCATAAGAGCCAGTGTTATGATGCTGATACACATTTACACGGTACTGGTAGCGTGTATAATCTTGATCTTTAAAACAGTTTTTGCTTCAAAGGGTTTCAGTGTCAATGTCTGCTTTGGTCATAATGCTTGTTAGCCAGTCTCTCATCTACAAAGATCAAATATCACACAAAAAGTGTGAAAAATTCCATGATTTTTGAAGTCATATGTAGAAGAGCTGTCTAGAATGATAATTAACCAAAGATGGTATAATATGACCTCTCCATAACAGGTTAATTAGAGGATCATTTATAGATTTTCTAGATTGTGGGAGGAAGCCGTTTTATTTTAGTGGTGTGCTAGTGCTATTCCCTAACTAGCAAAAGAGAGGCGGGTTTGGCTTGAGGCACAATCTGACACTGGCTCACTTTGAACTCAACTCCTCAGTCCACATATGTTCTAGCTGCTAACCAGTCCTATTGTGTAGCTCAAATCCGTGATGTTTTTAAGAATCCTGTATGTATTGTTGTGTTATTTGAAATTCTGCTTCAACTCAATATTTTCTTCCCATGCCTTTTCCAGTGAAAGGCTAATTCTGATGAGACCCCTCCCTCTTGATACGGATAATCAGCCACATAGGAATATGTGTGAAATCAACATGTTTTAAAAGTATAAATGTTAGGCTGGGATGGAATTGTATCATCAGTATTTTTTTAAATGTAAAATCTATATCTTTGTTCATGTTTTTGAATAATACGAAGGCACACCATACAGCAACCTTATTGAATCACTGCCTAGATAAAAAACCATCTGGTTCAAAAACCATCTTTAGGCAATAGTTTTCATAGTATTTTCTTTGAGAGCAATGAGGTCTACTTAAATTAGGAGACACGGGACTTCATCCAAGACATGTGTTTGTGTGATTGGGCCAGTGCCTTTTCTACCCCTTTTGTCACACTCTAAACCTCAGAAATTTGGATTATTAGATTTGGGAGCCATGCCAATAAGACATGATGTTGTTGTTTATTCATTCAGTCGATTCTGACTCTTCGTGATCTCATGGACCAGCCCACACCAGAGCTCCCTGTTGGCCATCACCACCCCAGCTCCTTCAGAGTCAAGCCAGTCACTTCAAGGATACCATCCATCCATCTTGCCATTTGTTCTGCCCCTCTTTCTTTTTCCTTCCATTTTCTCCAGCATTATTGTCTTCTTTAAGTTTTCCTGTCTTCTCAAGATGTGGCCAAAGTACTTCATCTTTGCCTCTAATATCCTTCCCCCCAGTGAGCAGTCAGGTTTTATTTCCTGAAGTATGGACTGGTTGGATCTTCTCATGGTCCAATGTCCATGGACTGTGAGAAGACATGATATGTACTATCAATTGAAATTTCATACTACATTGGCAAAGAAACCCCAAACCTTTGGGGCCTTGCCTTCAAGGTTACATAGCACTTAAATCTGTCTTTCCAACCAGCCGTTGAACACTATTAGATATACTGTAAATTCCATAAAAGAAAAGAGAAATGTGAAATAGATAAATAAACCTGTTCCTTCATGATATACCATAACTAACCCACATGTCCACATGTGGGAGCAATCCATAGAGGAGTATATTGACCTTGCTTATCTCAAAGAGGTCATTTAGAAAGAAGTTGTGCAAAATTCTATCTCCTAATGAAAATCTTGGTAAAATGTGTGCCAACTTGTTTGGCCGTGTTTGAGGAGTATGTATACATTCACTTTCAGAAATCTGTGTTGACAAAAATATATCAGTCCATTTACTTTAAACATGAACTTGTAAAAATAGTGATCATCACTAAAAGAAAATGCGCTCCAGGCCCTAAGCCCAAGCAATCTTTTAGAAGCACCTTTCTATCCTTTAATTTTTTTTCTTTCAACAAAAACGTAACTTAATTTGTCTGTAAAGCAAATGGCTCACAGAAATCCCCTTCATCTTTCTTCATCTTTCTAGCACATGTGTGTCTTATTATATTCCTCCCACACCGAAATATAATCACACCTAAATTGCCACTGCACTAAAAGGGACAAATGGGGTTATAAAGCCAAGAGAAATCACAGACAGCTTCTCTAGCCAAGTTATCATGTGGCTTTGTCCTGCAGGTGCGCATCAGGGAGTGCGTTATTTCTGAAGGAAGCAACAGTCAAGTAACAAAGCTGTGCATCTATCTCTGCAAATGCCTGTCACCAGGCAACTTCGCTCCAGGGCATTTTAATTTATATGTTGGCTGTATTTTAAAAGAAACATCCCGAGAGCATGCCTTCACTCTGGATGTATTCAGACATTTGCCAGCATTTCGTACTGTCCTTCCATTTAATAAGTAAATGTGTATTTAGAATTTATATTTTTTCTATTCTTTTTGAAATCTTAGCTATTTAGGCCACTATTTTACTCCTATGGAAAAGGTTGCATTTGCAATGCATTCAAATCATGGAGCATATTTCCTGGAAAATATACAGTTTTAATATATTTCTGTCTCATTTACTCTACCCATAGATTTTTGTCCCTTTTTCACATCCGTTTGTGATTTTCTTTAAAAGGTCCACCTGGAAATTTAAGCAGATTTTGATACACTTGCCTCCTTATATATACAATTTTGTGTATGTGAACTTTACCAAATATATATTTTATTGCCATGGCTTTATGCAATTTTGTCACATTCCTATATACACATTTTCACACAATTACTTGATTATCAAACTGTGTTATAAGGTTTGAATAGCAAGAATACATGCATGTTCTTTTGGAAACTGTAAGATTATAGGTTTGCACGAAAAGCAGAATGAAATCCATTTATCTCCTTCACTCACATGTAAAAGTGATGCAATGAAAAGTCTTAGAGAAGTAATCTAAAATAAATTAGCCAAAAGATTTCCTAGATGTAGGGAATGTAGATGTCTTGTGAAGTCTAGACAAAAGTATCAAGAATGTAAAATAGCTAGAAGATAAGATACTGTATACAGTGTTCCCTCATTACTTCACGGTTCGCTTGTTGCGGACTAGTTGTTTCACGGATTTCAAAAAAATACTAATTTAACATATATATCATGGTTTTTTCGCTGTTTGTGGGGTTTTGCCGCTGCTGCTCTCCGAGGCACTTTCCCTCCTCAGTCCTCCTTCCCTCCAGCCTTGAAAAGCCTTTCCTTCCTTTCCTTCACTTTATTTTAAGTTTATAAAGACTTAAAATAGTGTATAACTACTAAAATAATGTATAAATATTAAAATAAATAGAACATCCCTGCATTGCGGTTTTTTACTTATTGCGGGAGGTTCTGGAACCTAACCCCAGCAATAGTGAGGGAACACTATATACTCGATTATAAGCTGACCTGAATATAAGCTGAGGCATCCAATTTTACCACAAAAACTGGGAAAACTTATTAACTTGAGTACAAGCTGAGGGTGGGAAATACAACAGCTACAAGTAAATTTCAAAATAAAAATTGATACCAATAAAATTACATTAATTGAGACATGCAGCTTCTCCTCTCCTCTCGGCACAGCAACCTAGCTGGTTTGCTTTGTCGAGAGGAGAGGCCACACACACCTTCCTCTCCTCCTCTCTCAGCACAGAGATCTAGCTGGATTGCTGTATGAAAAGGGGAGGAGGCACACAGCTTTCAACCCCACGCCTTTCCGCTAGAACCCTCACTCAAGTATAAGCCGAGGGGCCCTTTTTAAGCATAAAAATGTGCTGAAAAACTAGGCTTATACTCGAATATATATTCATGAAGTCCCCATAAGTCAACAATAACTAAAAGGCACACACATGATGTGCCAAAGCACTTTGTTTCAGGATCTTGCTCAACATAGGTTAGGATGAATCTCATTATTCACAGGCAGCCTAAAAGAACCCTATTGCAATGGGCCATGAAAATGTGAAAAATGTACCAGGACTTGGGGATTTTCCTTTTTTTTTTCTGGAATCACCCTTACAATGAAATAAGGGCATAGTCAGTGTTGGGTTCAACTTGAAAACATTAGTTTTAATGCTGACATTGTGACTTTAGTGTGTCTTCAAAAGTAATTTTTAATGTGAAATGTTTCACTAAATGTTGCAAAATAAATTTATTAGAAATTTCTTGTCTTAAAATGAAGAAATGGCTCTTCATGTGTTTGTAGATAGTTGCATTTTATTATGTAAAAAGGTGGCGGGGTGGGAGGGGGGTGTTGGGTGGCAGTGGGGGGATCCTGTTTTATAGAAATCCCAGAATATTTTGCCATTTATTGACTCTATTCCTTCAGGGGCTATGCATTAAGTCTAACAAAAGCCAAATTTCCGGAGCTGCTGCAAAGCTCTTTCTGCATAACTGTACTGTACTATACTGTACTGCAAATCAGTCCAGAAACTCCAGAAAATCCTGCAGTTCTTAGATTGAATATGTAGTCCTTGAAGAAGGACAAGAAATGAACTAAGAGCAAAAATACATTGGTTTTTAATAAAACAGCATAACCAAAACCATAAACACATTAATACCTGTTTCTTCTTTTGCCTTTGGATTCTAATACATGCTTTCCAGTATTAGTCTGTGTTACTTTGAAATGAAACAAGTTAATTGTAATTTTCAAAAAAAGGAGCCAACCCCCAATTATTCCCAAAGTAACAAATTAAAGTGTGATGAAATGTTAATTATTACTCTGCCTTTTAACATTGTAAATAATAAAAAATGGGTAAAATACTTTTTATAAGGTTGTTAAAGTTATAATGAATACTGATGTTAGTTGTAACAAATTATTTCCCAGTTCTGCTGTTAGAATATGCTGAAGTAATCTATATAACAGTGTAAATTAGAATGCCTAATAACAGCTGTGAAATAACTATCAGAGGGAATATGAGAGAAATATTGTCCCTTGTCATTTTATGATATAGTTAAAATGTTATTGTTAGTGTGGTGATATAACAATCTGCTACTACCAGTCATTGCTCCACTGACTGTATTAAGAAAGGGAAGAACTAGAAAATAAATTTCAGGGCTCCTATATCTATCATCAGAGCTATTTTAGGATTACGCCCCTGAACAGCTGCTGCTTTATAGACTTGGGTAGACTGAGATGAATATCTGAAATGATGAGGCCATTATAATTGATTTTGAATTTAGAACAGTGGTGGCAAACCTATGGCATATGTGCCAGAAAGGACACACAGCACTCTCTCACCTGGGTTGCCTGCAATCTGCTCGCCACCAGTTTACCCACTTATTCCCCCACTCACTCGCTTGCTGCCTGCTCATTGATTGCCCACTGCTTGGCGCCCAGCTGCTGCTCGCTGCCTGCCTGCCCACCGCCCTCCACTAGCCCTCCGCTTGCTGCTCACTAATCTGCCTCTCACCCACTCCCATTTGCTCACTCATCTGCTCGCACCTTGGTCCTGCTTGTCACCCCACTCATCATCCCCACTCATCCTCTCACTTGCCCCCACTCACCATCCCCACTCACCACCACCCGGGTGTACCCCCCCCGTTTGGGAACTCAGTCTCTAAAAGGTTTGCCACCACTGTTCTAGAATCATCATCAGAGATGTATGAAGTCTTTGACATGTCACAGTATATGCTAACACAAGTGCTTGCCATCACATGCTTGTCCTGTTAGATCTGACAGCAGCCTTCGACACAGTAGATCACGCATTATTAACCCACTGTTTAGCCGGCTCCGGGGTCGGGGGGACTGCCCTTAAATGGGTGGCCTCCTTCCTCCGGGACCGGGGACAACGTGTGGAGGGGGGCGGGGAGGTCTCCGGGAGATCCCCACTTGACTGTGGGGTCCCCCAGGGGGCCATCCTCTCCCCTTTATTATTTAATGTGTATATGCGCCCCCTGGCCCAGCTGGCCCGCGACTTTGGTCTGGAGTGTTATCAGTACGCTGATGACACCCAGCTTCTGCTGAGAATGGACGGCAGGCCGGACACCGTACCCGATTGTTTCTATCAGTGCCTTGAGGCCGTGACTGGTTGGCTGCGGGCCAGCCGGCTGAAGGTGAACCCGTCGAAGACGGAGATCTTGTGGCCCGGTCGACCTGGATGGGATGAGTGCCGGCTCCCTACCCTGGATGGCGAACGGCTTAGCCCATCGCCTGTTGTTAAGAGCCTGGGTGTTAGACTGGACCCCGTGCTGACCATGGAGGCCCAGGTCTCCGCGGCCAGCAGAGCGTCATTTTTCCACCTACGACAGGCTAGGCGCCTGGCACCCTACCTTTCCAGGGATGACCTGGCCACGGTGATCCAAGCGACGGTCATCTCGAGATTAGACTACTGTAACGCCCTCTACGTCAGCCTTCCCTTAGCGACAGTTCAGAAACTCAAGCTGGTGCAGAATGCCGCTGCTCGCTTGCTGGCGGGAACGTCGGTAAGGGAGCATATCACGCCCATTCTTCGGCAGCTGCACTGGCTACCTATTGAGTACCGAATTGCCTTCAAGGTGTTGGTATTAACCTTTAAGGCCTTACACGGCCTAGGGCCTGCGTACCTGAGGGACCGCCTTGCCCCATACATTCCCCCGAGATCACTACGTTCTGAGGAATCGAATCTGCTTTTGATTCCATCGGTCCGCGTCTGTCACCTGTCGGCAACCAGGCAGAGGGCTTTCTCTGTGGCGGCTCCGGTTCTTTGGAACTCTCTCCCGGATGATGCCAGAGCCGCCACCTGAGCTTATCCCGTTTCGTAGGATGTGTAAGACTGCTCTGTTTAGACTGGCCTTCGGCTAGGCGAACATTGAACGTACTCATCTGTATAAGCAGTACCTAGTCCAGGGATTGCTATAATGTGTAATACTACCACACTCGGGACCTATGTTGATGTTTTATGTGGTTTTATGTCTGTTTTTATCGTATGGCAACATGTATGTAACATGCTAGCCGAATTTTATATTGTTATCCGCCCCGAGCCTGCAGGGAAGAGCGGAATACAAGATGGAATAAATAAATAAATAAATAAATGGTTTACCATAATCTTCAGGCCCCTAACCAGGTTTTTTGCTGTTGGTCCTCTTCACGCGCCCCTGCACACTGCAAATAAGTCCTCCGCCATTGCTCCTCTCCGCTCACACGCCGCCTCCAAAAGCTCCAGAGCCCAAGAGGCAGAATGGGCCCCCTCTTTTGGATTCCTCCTCCTCCCTCCGTCCTTCTCCAGCCACTCAGTCGTAGGAGACCAAAGAGGGCGGGCCTGGATGACGCGATGCATGGCTGGCCCCGCGCGCATGCGCAGAAGCGCCCATTCTGCCCCTCGGACTTCTCGTGAGCTCTTGGAGGTGGCATGCATGCTGGCGGCGTGGAAATAGGAGCAACGACGGAGGAGGAGGAGAAGGACGCTTTGGGGTCATTTCCTTACCGCATCTCAAAGGTCGGTCTTTTTACTTTGGGGTGGGTGCTTGATTGTTCTGTGGCATGTCTCTTTGTTTATTTTTAATGTTTAAAAATGGCCTTTTAGCTCCAAAGCCTCTTTGCTTGCTTTGTTCCTTGAGAAATATTATTGGAGAATATGGAAAGGTGGGAGAAATTGGGTGGTTGGATGTATTTTTGCATGCCCCTTTGTTTACCTTGCTGAGTATTAAATGGCCTTGCAGTTCGAAAGCCTCTCTTCTTACTTTCTGGCTGATAATATGTGTGGTAATATGGCAGTGTGGGAGAAATGGGGTGGTTGGATGTATTTTTGCATGCCCCTTTGTTTACCTTGCTGAGTATTAAATGGCCTTGCAGTTTGAAAGCTCTCTTCTTACTTTCTGGCTGATAATATGTGTGGTAATATGGCAGTGTGGGAGAAATGGGGTGGTTGGATGTATTTTGCATGCCCCTTGTTTACCTTGCTGAGTATTAAATGGCCTTGCAGTTCGAAAGCCTCTCTTCTTACTTTCTGGCTGATAATATGTGTGGTAATATGGCAGTGTGGGAGAAATGGGGTGGTTGGATGTATTTTTGCATGCCCCTTTGTTTACCTTGCTGAGTATTAAATGGCCTTGCAGTTTGAAAGCCCTCTTCTTACTTTCTGGCTGATAATATGTGTGGTAATATGGCAGTGTGGGAGCCATAGGAGCTATAATTCCACAACAAGACCAAGATCCCACAAGTCTGCATAGGTCTACACAAGCAGTTGCACATCTTTTCCCTACCCAGCAGCTGTCAAGCCCCTCAGATACCAGATTAAGAGTAGCATAGAAAACAGCTGGCCTCATCTTCTTTGGAGGGCTTGAAAAATGCGGGTTAGCTCCCAAATGGAATGGACCTGCCTTTCCCACAGAGCTTAGAGCAGCAGATCTCCATGTTCTAAACTGCCTTTCCTCCTTTTTCTATAGCAAAAAGGAGCAACTGTATACCCTCCTAAAGCTTGAAAGGTGCAGGGCTTAAGAGGTTTTTGCACAAAACACAAAAGCAGGAGAATCTGCTCTTTTAAAAAAGAGGCTTACAGACACAAGTTACTACTAGGGTGCTGGCCTATATCTGTAGGGGAGCAAAGGCTTATAGGATCAAAGCATGCACATTTTGATTAGCATGAATTATGACATCATATGGCACATGCTTTTCAGGGACAGCCAATATTTTGCGCCATTGTTGATGTGAAGCAAAGTGTGTTGGGGCAGTTTGATCTTAAATGGGCAAAAACAGGTCTATTCATTTAGACCTGAAACTGATGAGGGAAAGAGAGCTGAACTCTTTTGTTGATGTGAATCTATACATTGATTGATGATATCTGGGTACATCACCTTGGGGACTGTTATGATGATAATTTGCAATTCCAATTTTACCAGTGTGCTCTCGATTGTAATATTTTAGCACATTCTAGCAATAGCAATCAGTGGCATTAAAAATCTGTGTTGACCATATATTATCTATTCCTTGTTTAAAACTGGCAACAGAAATGTGTCATTTTTAAATCTTGACCCTTTTGAGGAGTGAGCAAAGGAAGGTAGGCCTCAAATAACCATATATAAGAAACCAAAACCGAATTCTGGTTCCAGCTAGAGTAAATTATTGAATCAAGGGGTTTACACAGGTTTTGACTTACCATAGTGTCAATGGATCAATGGATTAATTCTAACCCTGGCTATCATTGGTAGTTTAAAACTCCATAGCCAATAAATATAAGGGGTTGAAAGCTATCCTTTATGCATCATTGAGCATGTGAGAGGGGCTATGGGTTTATGGTATATGAAACATCACTAGTGATCCCATGCTCAAATATGTGGACTTTCAGGATAATTCTCATTTGATATGGGAGGGGGAGACATTAAGTTTCATATTATTCTGAAGAGTGTATCTCATTAGACTTAAAATGCCAGAACACATTTTATTTTTGTCCACAAAGCACATATTTACATACAGAGATTAGAGCCTTAATACAAAAGATTCCAGTAGTCAGTCATATTACTCTGCATGTGCCAACTATGCTGTGACAGATTGTCATGTGCAAGCATTTTGTTGTACAAAATACATTCATATGCAAATTTGCTTTGAGAGGGATGCAGTTATTATCTTTATATGGTGGTGGGTTGTTTTTTAAAAGCATTTTAGCATTTGTATTAGTCTCTTTAGTTGCCTATGAAATACGTTTTGCTTTTCAAAGCTTCAGAAACAGTTCCAACACCACACCTGGTATCATTTTAAATTTAACTTTGACACCACAGACTCCCTCTTCATTGTAGTGTGATAGGTCTTTGTGGTCTGATGATCAGGCTGCACAGCAATGATTCAGAAAAAGAATAAAATCCATCCATAAATTAATGTATTAGGAAAAAATATGGAATGTGCCTAAATGTATGCATGATATCATTTCCAAAGGAAATATATCCTTCTGGCTCTGTTGTGTAAGTTTGACATTTCTGGATGCTGAGAAGTGTGCCTTGTGCAGTGGGAGAGAACTGATCTTTAAATCAGGGTTGCAGAAGTGTTACTATTCAAGCTTAACACCGCTCACCCCACCTGTATTGTGGCCTGCCACATGTGTGCCAATCCTTGATTCTGGGACAGAAGTAAAAACAGGCCATGTTTATGGATCAGAATCTGGGGTGGCCAATTTTATTTAGCTTATTATAGCACAATCTGGGTAAATCTAATGATGACAGGGCACTAAAGGATGCTCATGTCTGCATTAGAATGGAAAGCACAACTCTGTTCTCACTACATTTCAGGTCTGAACAACCTTACACAGGAAAATATTTTCTGTTGTCATACAAACAAAGTAATAGCTTTCTGATCTTTCTTAGGTTCTCTGAAGCACAACAGAACAAATCCCAAGTAGAGTTTGGAAAACCTACTGTTCTATAATTCCAATACAAAGTGTTGCCTGCAAGATTCTGGGACTAATCTACAGCCCATAAACAACATATATATGATGTAGTTATGAAATTGTCAACTATGTTGGGCATGAGGCCCACTTTTGTAATGTGCATAGAATGCAAATGTCAGACATTCACTCTGCAAAGACAGTTATGGCTTTTCACAACAAACTGAAAAGGGCCAGGTGACAATCCTTCTCTTTTCAGTATCCAGATAGGTACTTCCATCAATGCTTTAGGTAGCATCACTGGAGTTCTGACTCTGCAACTAAGTTGCAAAGGCAATCCAGAGAGGTGAGTTAAGGAAGGTGAGAATTCTCTCTCAACATGGAATTCCTAAACACCACTCATTCCTTCCTCAAAATGAGCATCTCAAGCAAGGTAATCAAGAGAAACACCTAAAGGTACATATTTTCTCCCCATTATTGGAGAGTAAAGGGCCAACTTTACTCTCCAGGTTAGTGCAATCAACCCATAGAGGGCATGGGGCATTATTGGTTATTTCAGAAAGTGGAGCTCATGGGTCATGAATCCTCAAGTGCAAATCTTCCACTATACAACAGTGAAGACCATGGGGAACACAGTTGCCTTTGTCATAGATCTTCATACATCTGCATTCCAAATTGGAATGCTTCTGTGATTACTAATTCTAACTTGAAGTTCAGAGGCAAGGTTCATGGGACAGGACCTACAGTGAATGAAGACTATGTGCTAATGCATTCCATAAAATGGGATAGGTGAGTATCATCTTTATTATTACCCTGTCTTATCCAAGAGATGAACCCATCAATTTGGGCTCTATGAAAAATACAAGTGGTAGAGGGAGACTATTGTTTGGGCTGGATGAAGTGGACGGACAATAACTTTATACAACTTAGTGGATATAACTAAATACTTGGCCTGGGCACACTCAGTCACTAATATTTTCTATTAATGGTCACATTTGACTTACCATACTCTGTGGCTTTCTTGTTTCCCAACAGGAAGCTGGGCATGCTTCTCTTGCTTGTAGAAACAATGCCACAGAAACGACAATCAAACACTATGACAATGCCATAAGAAAAAAAATACATTTCTTTGGAAGATACCAGCTTTGACCTTCCAGATGTTCTCTTGCCTCCCCCCCCCCCCTAAGTGCATGAGAGGGTGTGTGTACAGAAGTACTCATCCAGCATGGAGTTAAGTGGAGGGGTGCACCTTTATCCTACTTTTTGTCCTATCCACATCAGGCCAAGGCAGACATGTCCCACAAGAAGAAAATGGGTTTCAATGATTGTAGAATTCTTGCCAGCATTGATGTTCAGTAAACAATTGACCATTTAAGCTGTTATCTGTTCTTGTGGGTGGGCCTTCCAACTTCATTTTTACTCTTCGTTTTCTTGATAGTGTTATTCAACCAGTGACTGGGTACTTGGAAGGAGGGAGCACATTGGAACACACACAATTGGTTCATAATGGGCAGAAATCTCTCACCTTGAACATAACCACAATTATGGGGGTTGAGTGCTGTGAAACATGCAGTCCAAGGGCTGCACTTTGAACATCCTCACCTAGTGTCTGTGCTTTCTGGATACTATGTTAAATAATAGCTTGGTTTGATCTGAATGCTCTATGTCATGGGATTATCCATAGGGGATGGCTGTTGGGAAGTTACAAATACCTGATCACAAATCTATCTTAAATGTCTGCTCTTTTTGTTAGCAGTAACCCTCTTAAGTGATATCTAGTTTGGGCAATTGTGGTTCCTAGGTGTTAGCATTGCTGACAGCACAACCCAAAATGCAATAGAGAGGTAATCTATGTGATGCAATTCCAACTTGTATCTACAGTAATGTTTCCAATTGAGCTACCAGGCATTTTTTTATTGTACATATAGAGCAGAGTGAGGCAGGAATACAAGGGAAATGATTTCAGTTGCAAAAGTGCAATGCATTCTTACTTAATCAATTTGCTATCTATCTTTTATTACTGTCATAATTGTGAACATGCACAAATGGAAAAATAATTTGGCTGGCTTTGCATGCTGTGTTCCTTAGTGGTTTCCATTGACTGTTCTATTTCAGGCAGTGAAATGTATTGCATTAACTTCCAGTTGGGTTGCAATGATGTCCTACATCAGGATATGTAATCTGCCTGGGCTACCCAAGTATGCCTTCTACACTCTGTACTGGGAAGTAGCTGGATTTCCTGTCTGGCCAAACTATGATGGTAGGGTCATGAGAATCAAATGCTTGTCTTCACAGAGTTTGGATGTTTGCAGCTGTAAGCTATGTCCTATCTACTGTGCCACAACATCTCATTGAAGTATTGTTATCAACTTTACTTTAAGTGAGTTTGGTGTGAGATGAGATGTGACATTACTCTGACAGTCATGCTGTCACATGTAACTTTTAAATACTTTCTGCCCCAGTCTTTTATGAGCTATTAACTAAAAACATCCTATTGGCTAATCCCATTACAGTAGACCAACCAAATGAATATCTGAAAGAGTTCAACAAAGGAAAATCACATTGATACAATGTGTCTTCTCCAATCAAGGTTCACAGTAGAATTTTAAGCTGTTGTTGGCAAGTGAGATCATCTGGTGGGAGCTAATGGGGGTGTATTTTGTGTTGCCTTTGTTTCAGAAGTTTTTGTTTTGTTTTTGACTTCACTGTTTGTTGCATTCAGAGCTTGGGTAAATAATTTGTAAATGGTAGCTCCCAAAATTCTTCTAGCATGCCTGGAATACTTACTAGGTAACTAGGTATTAGTAGACATTGAAGCAATTGTCTTAACTAAACCACAGACCTGTCCTGTTCTCTGGTTGCTTATTGTGGAAGGGAGGGGAGGGCTTTTGATATCTGCTATGTCATGATCCCTTTTGATAGAATATAAAAAGGGAGACAAAAGAAAGCAAGAAGAGGGCAGGTTACGGATCAGAAATCACTTCCAAGGAAAGAGGTTTATATAATAAAATATGTGCCAGTTCAAGCATCAGAAGCTGTGCAGAAGTAGGTGTAGGAAGGAATAAAAAATTCTGAACTAGAGACGCTTGTTAAAATTGTTAGAGTGGGATAGCAAAAATGTATTCAAGTTAAAATTTACTTCCAAGTAATTTATATTAAGTTTCACTGCCTTCAATTTATAAATCATAAATCATCCATGATTTTTCTAAAATGAGCCCACTGTGCTTCAGGAGCCATAGTCTACACTAAGCCTTCAAGAAGTTAGGCTTTAAATATTTTTGCTTAAATTGTGAAATAAGCAGGGTGCATGTGTTTTGATGGGTCACTGTCAGTTGAAAGAGGGAAACTTTCTGAAACTGATTCATTCTTCACAACGGTGTCATTGAACAGTTCCCCTTAAACTCGGGTTCTCTGGTGTTCAGACAGATGGGGATTTTAGATCGAGATGCAGTACTAAAAGGAAAGAAAATTTGGGAGATTCATTGTCTTGGCAAGTGCACGAGCAATTTAGTAGTACAACCATAAGTAGTTTTTTAAACTCAGAAATAGAATGTTCCTGTGAAATGGTCTTGCAATACAATCATATACATACTCATAAGTAAATGTTCAATGTGACTTACTCCCACCAAATTGCACATCGGAGTGTTGCTGTAGTGAGTTAACATTGTTGCTAGCCAACGGCAGTGTGCTCGGCTGTGTGAAAGGAGGTACAGCTCCATGTGAGTTTTCAAGGCAGCTGGTGTTCACAACCCAGAAGCCACTGTCACAGATGGCATTAATTAAACCCACTGCTTGGAATTACCACATGGGAAGTGACTGGTGGGCTTGGGATTGAGATCCAGGAGAATTGCCTCAGTGTTGCAAGTGGCAGTCTCTCTCAGACAGGATTCATGGCACAGAGAAATTCTGGACAGACTTCTGACATACTCTGTAGCCCCTTTCATGTAAAACAGCTTCAGCTGAACGAACCACTACTTACCTTTCTTAACATGAGTAATTCACTTCCTCAGTTCTTTATTCCCACAAAATCATTTTTGTGATAATAGAGGGCCCAGAAATTGAGAAAGCACCTTTCAAGCCCTGGTAGCAACTGAAGACTTGTGGCTTCCAGTGGAGAATCTGCAGAGTTTATCCACATATAAAGGGAGTTATCCAAGGTGCTGAACCCAATTCTTCAAATAGTTTCCTAGTCTTTTAAACAATTCATGGGAGCTTTGCATACTGCTTGCATCTGGTCACTTTAGTTACCATTGAAAGGGTTATTATAACTGCCCCATGGCCTCTCTTCTCTGGAAAACAGAAGTTGAAATTAATTATTTTTTGCACCGTTACCCATAGAAGAAGCGGATGAAGGCAAATACACTAGTTAATTAAATGGCAATTAACAAAAGCATTTTCAACATGTATTGTTCCAACCCAAAATATAGGCTAGAATTATGTTTCTGAGATAGACAGGAATCTGTTGTGTTATGCATTCAAGGTGACTTTTCCAAACAATTAGAAATGAACCTATTCAGCTGAAAAGTTCGAAATGCAGAAGATGGGCAATAATGCAAATAGAATAGTTTGCCAGTGAGCACTGTGCATTGTATGTTATCTTTATACATTGTGCAATGAGATGACAGCTATATGCACTCACTTTTTCCTCATATGTTGAGCTACAGTTTTATTCAGCATAAGGCTTGCATAGTACTAATGTACTGTAATTCTGCCAGCAGATATTTACACTAGCCTGATATAATGTAGGATCTTGTCCATAAAATTTCAAAGACATGTTAATCTTTAAGCACACACAAGACTTCTGAGAGTGTATAAGCACTCCCACAGAAACAGATATTGACAATAGCAAGAGATTCACATGGCAGTCACATTCTGCCCACAAAGAAAGGGACAAAGTAGATATGACATTATATGCCTTTGCATCAAAAGATGCAGTGCTATTTTTAAAGGAACCCATCAGATTTAGCTGAAGCTTTTAAAGTAACTCATTAGTCCTTTCAAGTAACTTATCAATACAAGCAGAACATGCATTATTCAAAACCTCCAGACCCCCCAAATTGTCCACATGGGCTCCTGAGATACTTTCTAAAGGCAAAATATAAACAAACCTTGCTTTGTGCATAAAAGTATTAAAATATTGTATATAAAATTATTATTAGGCTATGTGTAGAGGCTTTATGAAATATACATGAATTTAGTGGTTAGACTTATATACATATAAGTGTAAAATCTTGAAAGGTTATGTTGTCAAGGTGATGCATGCCATATGCCAGCAAATATGGAAAACACCAGAATAGGCATCAGATTGGAAAAAATCAACTTATATCCCCATAACAAAAAAAGGAAAAGCTAAAGAATGCTCAAACTTTTGTACAGAAGAATTTATTTCACATGCCAGTAAGGTAATGCTCAAGATCCTGCAAGGAAGACATCAGCAATACATAGAGTGAGAGTTGCTAGATGTACAAGCTGGGTTTAGAAAAGGCAGAGGAACAAGAGACCAAATTGCCAATGTCTGTTGGATAATGGAGGGAGGAAGGGAGTTTTGGAAAACATCTATTTCTGTTTTATTGACTAATCTCAAACTTTTGACTGTGTGGGTCATAATAAATTGTGGCAAGTTCTTGTCTGTCTCCTGAGGAATCTGTATAACAACCAAGTAGCAATGGTAAGAACAGACCATGGAACAACAGGCTGGTTCAAGATTGGGAAAGGAGTATGGCACAGTTGTATACTCTACCTATTCAACTTGTATCCAGAACACATCATGTGATGTGTGGGGATTGATGAATCCGAGGCTGGAGTTAAAATTGCTGGAAGAAATATTAACAATATGTAGATTATACTACTTTGATAGCTGAAAGTGAGGAGGAGCCAAGGAGACTTCTAATCAAGATGAAAGAAGAAAAAGGAGATTCCACCTGAATATGAGGAAGAACTTCCTGACTTTGAGAGCTGTTCAGCATTAGAACTCTCTGTGTGATGGAGGCTCCTTCTTTGGAGGCTTTCAAACAGAGGCTCGATGGCCATCTGTTGGGAGTGCTTTGAATGCAATTTTCCTGCTTCTTGGCAGGGGATTGGATTGGATGGCCTATGAGGTCTCTTCCATTTCTATGATTCTAATGTTTTCTGCTCTTTCATGAAACCTGAAACCAGTGACCTAAGGCTACGCTCTGTCAAATGGTAGATCGGCCCCCTCTCCCCACAGCATCAGTAAGGACTTTAACAAGACTGAACAGACTACACACCAGAGTCCACAAGCCTGCATAATGTGTGTTGCTCCTCCTAACCATGCAAAGAAATAACCAGTATACATTACATTATAAAGAATAGTTGCTATGAACTGTCTATAAGAAATAAACAATTTACCAATGTTTGCAAAGCAACGTGGGCGATATGTGAAAAAGAATACAAAATGTGCCTGGGATATTTTATCCCTTATTTTTGTTGGCTATAGAAATATGCACAGCATGAACTTCACCTCATTTAATAATACTAGACACCAGCCCTGTCTGATTGTCAATGTGCTATGATGTGAGATGGTTTTTGGTGAAGAGAACAGTCTTGGGGCTCAGAGTCAGCCTCCTCCTCTGTGACATGCCCCTCTTCAAACAACTTGGATTCTTTTTAAAAGAAGCCATGCATAAACACAGAGACCGAAGGGAAGAAGGAAAGGGCATGCCATCCCTTTCCCTTCAAAGCCTTCTACAGTACATGCCTCAGAGTACTGCAATCCAGTGCATGACCAATTTACAAATCAAACATTTTCATTTGTGCTCTCCTGGTTGCATTTCAAAGACACTGAAGCAACGCAGGAGAGGATATCCAGAGCACACAATCAATTCACATTACTTAATAAGGAATTCTGCTGTTGTATCCTTTGGCTGTCAGCTCCAGTGAAGTCAATGGAATAAATATTTTCAAATCTGACCCCTAAAGGCAGCTGCAGTACAATCTTCAAAACCAGTGGAAGATGTATTAAAGTCTGTAGTTCTACTTCAGGAATAAATTAGTGCCAACCATAGCTGAACTTGCTATAGAGCTATAATGTAAGAAATGCAAGCAGCTGTTTCCTGTGAATAAATGAACACTTGTCACTTGTGAGATATACAGCTGTATAGAAAATGAGCTTAACCCACGTAGCTGGTTTCAAATTCAGCGGAGTCCCATTGGCTTTTGCTGACATTGAATCAAACCCACTATGGATGTCATGAATTAATCAAGACAGTAACAGCATTCCTTCTGGGAACATTCCTTGCAAGTCCACATGTTATTACGGAAGTGCAGGTGTTAACACTGATATTGATCTCACAGTCAGCTGGAAGTCTGATAAAACCACATACAGAGAACAAATAACAGGCTCCACTTCCCTGTATCTGCTGGATGTTGGAATAGATATATCAAGGCAAGCTTGAATTATATGTCCCATATGTATTGTCAGATTAATTTGACTTTCATTACTTTTGACAATCCATTGTTAAGAATATTTTGTTGCTTAAGAACACTTCTCCCAAGCAGCCGTGAAATTCAAGAATGTTGTAAGTGGTAAGGATGCCTGAGAGCACTCAAGGAGTGTATGGAGAGGATTGACTCAGGACAGAGAAAAGACAGTTCATGTCTTTAAATGTATTTCACTGTGCCGTAACACACACACACACACACAGAGGATAACATCTGTATGTAAATTTTTAAGGCAGGGGTTGAGCAACTACTAGAAATGGGGTTCATTTTTCCTCCATACACTTGCCTTTTGGGCTAACATGACATGTCTCAGAGTACCCAAAGTGATAACGTATCACTTCCAGCTGTCATTTTGTTATATATTTGAATGATATAGATCTAAACATATAATTGCCTGGGGTACCTGAAACATTCTGAGAGGACATATTGTGTCAGATGTGGGCAGATAAAATTGTATGTACCAGTCCTGCAGTTATGGGTGTCATAAATTGCACCAATAAAAATCTGGAGGACTCCAACATCCAGAAACACCTGAAAACCATGTTGAATATTAGTTGGATCATGGTAGTGTGAATGGGAGCATGAGTATAATCATGGGAGGCATTACCTGCTTTATTCTGGTATGTTGCTTAGTGTGCACATTTAACTGAATTGTTCTTTTCCCTGTCCTGCTAAAATAAATGTGAACAAGATTTTTGATGTATTAATAACTAGCTAAGCACACCAGTTCCTTTCCACCAACTATCGTACCTCTAGACATCATCTCTTATGCATGTCACCTTCTATCTAAGAGGTTGAGATTACACAATCAGTGGGATGGAAAACACAGGCTTTACATGGTTCTGACTAAATTAAACAAAATTCAAAATCCACAAACTCCAAAGCACAAAATACATCATGCAAGCTTTTAGAGTTTCACTGACTTCTTCACCAAGAAAGGTGATGATGTTGGGGTCAGAGGCCTACATTCTGTCTCAAATGTTACTTGTGCTGTCAGCTAAGATGGTCTAGAGCAGGGCTGTCCAACTGCCGGCCCTGCAGGTGTTTTGGACTTCAACTCCCAGAAATCCTAGCCAGTTTACCAGCTGTTAGGATTTCTGGGATTTGAAGTCCAAAACACCTGCAGGGCCGGCAGTTGGAAAGCCCTGGTCTAGAGCAGTGTTTCTCAACCGGGAATCAGGACTCCTGGGTGGGTGGTCATGAAGGGTTTTTAGAGGGATCACCAAAGACCATCAGAAAAGGTGGTCTCTCTTACTGTCCTTCTCTTCCTTTTTGGATGGCAAATCCTCCCACCAAAAGCCCTCCTCTGTTGTGATTGGCTGGCCTCTCAGTCAAGGGGAGAGCTGTTTCTGAGACTCCAAGTGGGGAGGGAAGAGCAGGCATGCTTTGCACATGGCAGCATGGTGTGCATGTATGGGTGAGGGAGAGCGTGCAAAACTTGGGGGTTTTGTGTGGGAAGTTTAACCCAATTCTATCGTTGGTGGGGTCCAGAATGCTTTTGATTGTAGGTGAACTATCAATCCCAGCAACTACAACTCCCAAATGTACAGGTCTGTTTTCTCCAAACTCCACCAGTGTTCAAATTTGGGCATATTGAGTATTCCTGCCAAATTTGGTCCAGATCTATTGTTGTTTGAGTCCACAGTGCTCTCTGGATGTAGCTGAACTACAACTCCAAAACTCAAGGTCAATGCCCAACAAACCTTTCCAGTATTTTCTGTTGGTCATGGGATTTCTGTGTACCAAATTTGGTTCAATATCATTGTTGGTGCAGTTCAGACAGATTTGATTATAGGTGAACTATAAATCCTAGCAACTACAACGCCCAAATAACAAAATCAACCCCCCTCAACCCCACCAGTATTCAAATTTGGGTGTATCAGGTATTTGTGCCAAATTTGGTCCAGTGAATGAAAATACATTCTGCATATCAGATATTTACATTACAATTAATGACAGTTGCAAAATTACATTTATGAAGTAGCAATGAAAATAATTTAATGGTTCGGGGGTCACCACAACATGAGGGACTGCATTAAGGGGTTGTGGCATTAGGAAGGTTGAGAACCACTGGTCTAAAGCATAACTTCTTAAACTGTGGACTGCAGCCCCATTTGGGATCCCTTAACTGTATTTGGGGGTCCCAACCGGTGCCTCATCCTGCTGCTGCTTTTCCTTTAACGAAGAAGACCCAGAAGCAAGCAAGTTAAGCTGTGTAAGGAAAGAAGTAAGCTCACTAGCCATGGGGGACTTGTCTCCCTCTCCTTCTCTCTCTGTCTCCCTCCCTTTCTCTCTTTTCCTTATCAGCAATTCAGATCACATGCAAATTTCTGCCAACTGTCCTCTTCTCTAGTCTTTTTTCTCACAAGTGCAAAGAAAGAGAAAGCTGGATCAGAAGGTGAGGAGCTGACCTTTGCTGCCTCAGCTGCAAAACCACCCCAGCTTTGTTTTTCCTCCTCCTGTTTGCTCTTTCTGCTCCTTACTTCTCTTCCTTTCCATACTCCTTTCCTCTTGTGATAAAAGGATCTTCCTCCCTTACAGACTTCCTTTAGGGGAGAGGCATCCAGAAGATCAATCTACCTTTATTTTTAGCAAGCCTTGCTTATGCTGATTTTGCTTAATTGATCTTTTCCATTTCAGGAATACTTCCCTTCAAATTTTGTTTTTGTAAAGCTAAGCTGTGTTCATAATCCATAATTAACTGAAATTAAAAAATGACATTTAAAAGTGAAAATGCCACCAAAAGTTCCTGAAGAATTTGCCAGCAAATGTAAGAGTTAATACCATCTATTTGTTTAGGGCTTTTTTTCAGGGGTCAGGTGGGGTGGGGTGGGGTGATATGATTTGCCTGCATATATGTGAATAGACCATGATGGGAACAAGAGAGAGGTGGATGTGCGTCAATTTCAGGCACATGGCCCACTCTGCAGCCTGGCTGACCAAAATACTCCATTGTGGTCCTCCTATAGAGAAAAAAGTAGAGCCAACAGAATATATTCTGCCACTTGAGGCTTCGAGCAGGGCATGCCAGCATGGCACGAAAAATGTTGAGGATGCTCTACATCCTGTAGTGTCAAATATTCAGCCAAGATTTAATTATTTAGGTAAAAATAAACAAGCACATCCATCTTATTAGTATGCAAATTGGCTTTCATCTTAAACAAATAGTAAAATTATATATATGCACACAAACACACACATTAAAAATAGTTTAAAATACATTTCTTTATTATGTATTTTCAGAAAATGCTATTTTCTATACCTTGGTCATATAAAATTGTGTGTGTGTGTGTGTGTGTGTGTGTGTGTGAGTGAGTGTGAGTTTAAGAAGCCCTTGTCTAGAGGGATTGGAACACCTGCCATGAGAGGACCAGGACAAAGGGCAATAAAAGGTGATAAATTTCAACTCCATTGACAACAGAAGAGTAATATCTGATTGTACTTCTTGCTTTTGTACTATTTGGAAGGGCGGTTATCTTCCTCCTCCTCTTCTCCTTCCTCTTCTCCTTCCCCCTTATCTTCATTTGTTGCCTGTATTTTTACCAATAATGGGAATCAAGACAGCTTCCAACAGGCTAAAAAGCTTCAAATGTATTTAAAATACATAAGAATAATAATAAGTATTTTAACCATGTCACCTAAAGACTTAATCTTGGATACAACATAGTTAAAATACACAGTTAAAACATAATAACATTAAATCCATATATCAAAAGTCCTAAAATACATGAAAACCACCCCAATAAAATTTAAATTTAAATTTAAAATTTAAAATTGACTGGGTAGGCATGCTGGAAGAGATAGGTCTAATTCTCTTTATAGTCTGACACTTTGCTTAGCTGTCAAATCTCTTTTGGCAGATCATTTCTCATTCTAGGGGAGGTCAATGAGAAGGTCCTTTGGGTAACAGTTGCCAGTCAAGTCCTGGCTGGTTGATGTAAATGTCCCCCAGAGGAGCTAAGTGTATGGAGTGGATTATAGACATTATTGGCTGTGCTTGAATAGGCTTTGCTGTGTGGGTTTCTCTAGCTTTCTCTGAATAATATAAAGTTGCTAAACTAATTTCAGTTTTTAAAAATTAAAACAATTTTGACCATTATAGTAAATAATAATAATAATATATTTCTATACTGCCCTGTCTTCCAAAAGTGACTCAGGGCGGCTTACATACAGAGTCAGGCAAATGCCTTACAAAGTATAAACAACATCAGAAATAATCCAAAATAATGCACCATTACAATAGTAAATTTATAATGAAAAATTTTAAATATTGAAATGGGAACTAGGTAGCAATAAACCAATTAGACAATAAAATGAAGACATAAATGAACATTAAACATATATCACTAAAAGCAGTTTAAATAAATTGCATTTGAAATGCCTAACAGGGGTGTTCATTAAAAATATATAGTACAAATGGTTCGCCAACGTTCCAGTGGATTAAAGTATTTTTGTCCTCCTCTCCATACGCTATGGTGCATAAGTGTGTATGGATCAATTGAGAAACTATCTGGGAACATTAAACCCATTAACTTTCCTGGGTTTCTCAATGAATCCCATCTATTGAGGTAGGTTTGGTAACTTTCCCATGTCACGGTGCTTTCTCCTGTCACCTCTGCTACATGGCTCTGTTTTGTCCACCATGCTTTCATTAGAAAAACTGTGAAGTTCACGTCCAAACTGAACAATAGTTCTGCCTCCTAATACAGTATCATAGAATTCAGATTAGATGTTACCAAGCTGCATTGTAAGCCCAAATATTGATATAAATTGGTAGAGGGAACCAGTTCCAAACCTAAATACCAAAATATGTATTTTAAGTATATTTCAATGTGGGATTTGAGCTGAAAACTGCACTGAAATACAGTGCAAATAATAAATTTTTTACTGTACAACTTCAACCCCACACATCTATTACTCTCTAATACAAAATGGGAGGAAATAACTTAAAAACAACTATTCAGAATATTTTTAAAAAACATTTTAAATTCAAATGTTTATATCCTGTTCTCTGTCTGAAGAGCTCAGGGGAGCATACAATAAAAGGAACCTAATTAGTTTACGACTATATAAACAGTGGAAAGATTTTAGAAAGTTAAAAACTAACAATTTTACA
Source organism: Anolis apletophallus (assembly GCA_030556195.1). Lineage (NCBI taxonomy): Eukaryota > Metazoa > Chordata > Lepidosauria > Squamata > Anolidae > Anolis > Anolis apletophallus. The sequence continues at coordinate 145,242,035 of JARBWK010000003.1, forward strand.
GGTTAAAAGAACCTGTAAAAGACAGGGTAAAACCAGTTTAAATACTTCAACCACCACCTCCCCCAAATATGTGCATGTATAAAAAGCCAATTGGTTCTGAAATGCATTTGTAAACAATTCTGTTTTCACTTGGATTCAGAATTACAACAACGAATATCCCATTTAGACCTCTAATAGGAAGGCATTCTGTGACTGGGGTGCCACAGCAGAGAAGACCCTCTTCCAAGGGCAAAGAGGAGGGCAGTATGACCACAGATTACATAATAAAACACCCTTGCCAAAAAGAAGAATATATAATGAGACACCAGTCTCACATGTATTACTTCTAATAGTCCTAGCAGAGAGATTAGGAAGGATAGAAACTGAGTAATTAATTTTGCCATATACAAGCTAGGTGCTGTGATAATGATAAGACAGGAGCCGGGAAGCTATATATTGAGGTGCCCAAGAATGGTTAAAAATAGTGGTACCAATGTGGGGCAGCATAGGGGAAAGCAGAAAAATCCACTTGTAAGAAGGTTCTATACAGTTTAATGTGACTTACCTAAGGGGAATGAGCAAGGTTTTGCACTTGCTGGCCTTTGACTACTGTTGGCGTACAACTCCCATCATCCCTCATTATAACAGACAAGTATTAATAAGACTGGTAGATGCAGTACAATAACATCTGGAGGATGTTACACTAGGCTATACCTAGTGTATAGGATAGCAGTCTCAATTTTCCATTGAAATCAAAGCAATCCATTATTTTAGCTTATGACTCATTCCCCACACAGCTCACATTGGCTTACATTTTCTTTTGACAATATAAAGCTACAAAACAGCCAAAATGAACAAAACCAGAAATCAAGAATAATCTCAAATACTAGAACTCGGAGATCACAAATTGCTACCTTTAAGAAAACAGCAGGTTCCTTCAAATTATCCAAATAGCTTCTAAACTAGGAGAATATAAGTTTTGTTTGAAACATATGAACACCACCAAAGCAGAGCTATAATTAGTGACATGTGAAGGAAAACATACCTGTACTTTCTATACTGTGGTTTGCAGGAGTTTTCAAATGCAAATCGCAGTAGCTGCTTTGGAATGCATTAAAAACTTTCCAGGAACTTCACTTGTTGCAGCTTATCATATTAAAACATTATCCTTTTTGCCCCTGCTGTGGTCCTTCTGTTTTAGTTAGGACTGATATCAGGAGAAAATCCTCCAGTGGCACCAATCTCCTTGGCTGCAGCAAATATTTACTTCAGAAAAAAGTATTTCTTCACAACTTTAGCAAAAGAGAAAAGGGCTCAATTGAAAGATGCATTTAACTTCATGTACAACCAGAGTGATGTAGTAGTTTGAGCCCTGGGTGGACTACAGTTCTGGAGATCAGGGTTCAATTCCTTACTTGGCCATAGAAATTCAGTTGGTAACCTTGGGCAAATGACAGTCGGCCTCAGAAAAATTCACCTTAGGCTCATTCTAGACATGACTTGAAGGAACATAACAAAAATGACATGACCTCAAGAATGTCAAGTGAAAAAGATGAAAGAAGAAGAAAATAAAAGTATCAGGATATTAAAAAATAAAAAGGTCTGGTTGAGAAGCAATACTATCTAACAGTGATTCAGAGGCAACCTATTTTTTTCCCAGACACGGCATTATATTTGAGTAGTACTACATGAATGTGTGCATGAGATTCTCCTGGAAATATAGGCCAATGTTCTATATCATGGAAATGTAAAACTAACTTATGCTCACAAAATTGTGGCTCAGTTGCATTATGCCACCCCAATTGCAGTTGCAGTGCCAATGCACACTATGTTTTGATGTCCAATGCACAACAACTCGTTGCTTTGTATTCAATGGACAGTGTGCATCAATGTGTGATGCAATACAGCATGCAATGCAGAACAATGTACAGTCACACCACATGAATCCCTCCATTTCTGTAACCTTCAACTGAATATGATCATCACCCAAACATGTCAACCTGTGTGTGTCTTCTGGCACAAAAGGAAAGTATTTTATAGCATTATGTCAATGTTTCACTTTTCTTCCCATTATGTCACCGAGAAGGACAAGTGAAAAGAAGATGTAAGTTTTTGAATGTTGTATGGGGAAACCCAGATTTTAGTTCTATTTTTGCCATGAAAGTCATTGGGTGGCTTGAGTCAGCCACTTTAATTCAGCCTGGTCCTCCTCAGAGAGCTGTTGTGAAGATAAAGTGGGAAGGAAGAAAGCCATATGCATTGTCTAGAGGGCTCATTGAAGACAAAGTGGGATATAAGAGTGACAAACAATAAATATTATGATAGCTCATCATGGCAATAGTTGCCCTTGCTTGAACTTCCCTGCTATCACTTCTATCAGCACGTTTCTTTTAAATTTTGTTGTACTGTGGGTAGTTGGCTGTATGTGTTAAATGTGTTTGCCAATTGGTTTTTTTGTTATAAAGGTGTTTATTGGAGTTTTTCAAGTAACAGTAAAAGAGGTGGAACAATTTGAGGTATAGGACAGTAGGGAAGTTTTAAAGGGGGGGCACCAATGGAACTGGGGGGATACGTAGAGTGGTGGTGGGAATGAGGGGGGCTGAAGGGGAGGGTGTGGTAAGTAGGGCATACGGGGGGGCGGGATGGTGTGGGTACGGCAGAGGAGGGATCTGGGCGAAACTGGGGGGGGTGGATGCTGGGGGGAGGGTAGAGAGGGCAAAGAGGGAGGGAAGATGGGGCTTCCGGTGTCGTTCGACTTTTGGTTTCTACTCTTGAGAACCCTGTGGGTCTTGAGTGGGGATTTTTCTTTCAGAGTCATCTAGCTGGCCTTAGGATTGGTATTCTTACTATGGGCGGTCCGAGTCTTATTTGTTGAGAGGAGGTCACCTCGAGCCTCCATGTAGTCCATGAATAGAGACCAGGTTATTCTTTTTGGCCTGGTGCCTTCTGCCTCGTCTAAATAAAAGGTGAGTTTGTCCATGTCCCTGATGTCCCCGACCTTGTTCTCCCACTCTTCAGTGCTTGGTGTCACTGCATTCTTCCAGCTTCTTGCGAAGGCCATTCTCGCCGCTGTAGTTAGGTATATAAATAGTCTCTCCGTGCTCTCATCTGGAAACACATTTTCGCAGGACAGTCCTAACAAGTAGTATTCTGGTTTCATTTCGAAGGGTGTCTGGAGGATCTTCTGAACCTTGTGATGTATGGCTCTCCAGTACATCGTTGTCTCCGGGCATGACCACCACATGTGGAAGAATGTTCCGATTTGGGAAGTTTGCCAATTGTTTTGATACAGCCAATGGGCTAATCAATAAAACATACCTTACCCTGCTATCACTTATGTTCTTTTCATCAGATCTTCCTATAGAATAATAGGATCCTCTCCTAAGCAGAAAAAATGTTGACTTTAGTTCAGACAATCACATAGTGCCCAATGTCTTGGGGTGCTTCTGTACTGTCCAAATGCAGAATAAACTGGCATTAAAAATGCTACTTCGAGCTGCATTTGAGGTTCCACATGGGTGCAAAACCCTGGCTCATTTGCAGGTGAGTGTCCATACAACCTACCCAGGCCAACACTAGATCAACAAGGCATGGCCAATACCATCATATCTTCCCTGTCCCCTGTTTCACCCCCCCCCCCAAAGAGAAGTCAAGACATCCTTACCATTACAGAGCTCTGTCATGTAGGAATAAGGAATAAGATTTCAGATGTTCTAAACATGCAGATTCAAATAAATTAGACTTGTGATTGTATTGATTGTACCATCCAATACCCATTTGGGTGTTTTAAATGTTAGCTCTGTTTGGTAATTTGACCTTCTGGTTCCAAAAATGGCATTAGTTTGCCCCTATCCATTTTAGTTTTTGAGATAGTGTTTATCTGCTGGTCCATAAAAATCATGATAACCATATCTAAGAAAGTAAAGCTGATTCAGTTTATCCAATGCAGTTTTCTGAATCAGCATCCCAAATAACCCAAGGAACAGGCCTAGAGATGACAAAAACATTATTTTTGGTTGGATTGTGACTGTGTTATCATTTTTCTGCTTCCATTCTGCTTCTGTTGTTATATCACTCCCTGTCTTGCATTTTCACTTCTAGATTTTTCCTCTTACATGCTTAAATAATGAGGCTGGCTTGGACACTATGCTCTTTGAATTTGGGATGGAGACATTTGCTTTCTCCTCCCTCACCCTGAAGTTTGGAAAAGATGGTTAAGTCTTTAGTTCATGTGGGAACTATCTTTAGTTCTGAGGAAGGCTTTGAAGTTAAAAGTAAATCGTACTTCCAAAAAATGATAGCAAGAAGGAATGGAGAAATTTGTGTTAAAGAGCAAGTAGCATCTCCTAGACCAGGACTAGGAAGCATGCATTGTTCTGCATCTAGTTCTCAAAGCTTAAAACCCTATGTAATATATTCCCTGCTTCTTTTCCCTTAAGTGTTCTGTTAGTCTGCTATTTGCAGGCAATCATGCCTCATATAACCAAGACACTGAAAGTTTTGCTTTAAAAAAGCTAACCTATCTGTGGAATCCAAGAGCAAATGGAGGTTTTGTGCTTGTTCACTTGACTTATTACTTTTAACAGTGCCCCCATTTTTTAATGAATCAGAGAGAACATCTTGATTTCCTAAGAGGGTTTGCATTATTAAGCCTATCATTGGCTGGGTGTGAAGGGCTGATGCATAACAATGCACAAGAACTAGAATATGCGCAGTGTTGGATGAAAGAAGAGTAAGGCCGTGGACTGAATCAGATATAGTCACACTCTGTCTTGCTGCCACCAGCATGGGCACATTAAAAACCAGGACTGTTAAAAAATAAAAAGTCAAGACATATTCCTTTGCCTTCCTAAGGAGTTTAGCCATGGTGGCATGTGTCTGCATGCATGCAAAATGAAAGCATTGTCTCCCAGATACAAATGGTGTACTCCCATGAAATTTCCCTTCAGTCTCTAAATTCCTAGAAGTACCATAACATATAATTTCAAGTAAGCTTTTAGAAATAAGAGTTTAGGCATCCAAAGAGGCAGGCAAGGTTACCAAAGAAATACAAATTCAGTCAATATAAGAGTTCTAGGTGTAAGTGGTTTCAATGTTTCATTATTTATAAATGCCAGAAATTTGAGAATCAGACCAAAAAAGTGGTGGAGGAAGCAGAGTTCTGATTTGAGGAAAAATGGCCTCAACCCAATTGATAGCTAAATATTGGCCTTTCTCATCTGAAGCTCAAATGAGATCATACATGCCCTTTTTCTTCAACACTTGTCATACCACCACACATTTTGCAATAAGTCTGTGATAGTAAAATAATTAATACTTAAAGGTGATTTGAGGCACAAAAATATTCCGCACTGAATTTCCACTCTACAGGTATCATGCTTGATCAGTTCAAATGATGTCTTTGGTCAATTGTCCAAGGTTAACAAAAGAGATCAGGAAAGTAAATCAATATTTGTGTTGTTTGTTTTAAAGGAATCACACAATCTTGATAATTCTACTGTTTCCTGTGTCTTTTGGTGTGCCAAGTTTAGCAAACAGCTCACTCAACTCTTTTAAAGACTTCCTAATGGATGTTGGTGATCTGACAAGGCTCTCTTGATCATAAAATGCAGATAATAGTTCCATGTACTGCATGTGTTAACAAGGGTACAATTACCCTGGCTACTTAAGTCGATGTGAGGTTGAATTTGCCTACAGATATGTATAAAACACACACTACTTGATTTGATTTAACCCAGTGAAAGCTACTTAATGTGACTAAATCTCAGATTTAAAAAAAAAATTGAGAAAGTTCAAATCCTGTTTTCTCCATCACATGCACCCCCTCCCCACAAATGCCAAGATTCAGTACCTGTTTATTCATTTTAGAAAATAACCCAATATGGCTAAGGCTAATTCAGGGGACCTCTGATTCATCTTTGATCTAAGGAATGGAAGGTAGTGACACTTCACTAAAGTTCTGTTATTGTTTTCTTTCTACTGGAGATATAAAAAAGAAATTGAATATTTAGAAGAAAACTGGAGGTTTAGTATTGGCTCTGAAGTAGAAGGACAGAAAGCAGCATTTATCAAAATGTTATATTATAAATCGTATAGCCATTACGATAATTAAAAAATTGTGAATTTCTGAAAGCTTTGCTACAGAACTCAGATGTGAGTATTGGTCTATCAGTGCCTTTTTGCCTTATGTAATATACAACTGTTAGTAATTGGGATAATTTGCCAAACAGTGTTCACAAGGAAAGACTATAATATTCTGGGCATTGCACGTTCATCTGGGATTGATCTTTCAAAAAGTCAGAAAACCCAAACAAAATTTTGCATTTTCTTACATTGCAAGAAAGAAAAGGAGATTGCAGATCAAATTGCTCAGGCTCTCAATTCTACTCTGGATTGTTCGGCAAATCTCAAAAAAAAATGGTTTTTAAACAAAGATAAAATTTAGGATATGCACAGAAATAAGGAAGTGGGTGTCGGACATATAGACAATAGCAGTCCTACAAGATTGACATAAATCAGGTATTGAAATTAGCATGAAAGAAATCTGTAATGTCACCACAACCTTATTCTTTGGAAAACTAAAACACTGCATTTACCACTAATTCATTTTGACAGATGATCTGCTGACACCTTTAACAAAATATGACTAAGTGGAAGTGCTTTGGGAAATGAATACTAAAAGATTTCCCTACCTCCTCACATCATATAGTAGTACATTGCTTTTAAGGTGTAAAGTCAAGCAGCCAGTTTATAAGCAAGAGCATAACATGGAGCAAAAAGGGTGCTGGGACAAAAGAAGAAACAATAGTCTTATTTTAATTTTGTTATAAAGAGAAAAACTAACCCCCCCTTTTTTAAAAAGAAAGAAAATGAAATGCAGTTTCACATTTTAATATGACATTCTTAGATGTATAATAGACCTAAATTATTTCTATGTGTTTTACTTGTACGTTCAAATCTTTTCATCTCTTGTGTCATCCTTCCTTCAGGTGTTTGACTTTTTCACTTTGATGTTTCCAAATGTGTACCAGAACAGATCCTTTTCCATTCTTGATTGCCATTCATGTACAAGCTGGCTCTTCCTACAGTTTATATATCATTGCATTCCTTTCATCAGCTGGAAGTGAGGGAAGATGGGCCAACAAGGACAAATGTAAGATACTACACTTAGGCAGAAAAAATGAAATGCAAAGATACAGGATGGGTGATGCCTGGCTTGACAACAGTACATGCAAAAAAGATCTTGGAGTCTTTGTGAACAAAAAGTTGAACATGAGCCCAGGCCCGGATCAGGCCCTTTTGGCGCCCTAGGCCAAAGGCTCTGAGTCTGCCCCCGGCTCCGCCCCGCCCCACCCCGCCCCCATGCGAGAAGCAGGGGAACACAGGCTGCGGGGGCGCGAGCCGAGGGAGGGAGGTAGGAGCACGTGCGAGAGAGAGAGAGGCAGGGAAACACAAACACACAGAGCGACTGAGGCGCGCGAGCCGGACAAGGGAGTCAGGGAAACAGACTGGGCACGAGAGGAGGTGGGGGCGGAGCTGGGGGCGGGGCAGAGCTGAGGGCAGGGGCAGAGCCGAGGAGAGCAGAGCAAGGGGGTCCGTGGATGGCGCTTATGCTGCCGCGCGCATGCACCCTTTTTTTTTATTTTTTGGGGATTTTTTTGGGATTTTTAAAAAACATTTTTGGGGGGGTCCAGACCTGCTGCCCCCCAAAATGTGCCTCCCTAGGCCATGGCCTAGGGTGGCCTTATGGGTAATCTGGGCCTGCATGAGCCAACAGTGTGATGCAGCTAAAAAGCCAATGGGATTTTGGACTGCATCAAAAGGAGTATAGTGTCTAGATCGAGGGACGTCATGGTGCCTTTGTATTTTATTTTGGTTAGACCTCACCTTGAAAACTGTCCAATTCTAGGCACCACAGTTCAAAAGAGACATTGACAAGCTGGAAGGTGTCCATAGGAGGGCAACTAAAAGGATCAAAGGTCTGGAGATCATGCCCTATGAGGAGCGTCTTAAAGAACTGGGAATGTTTAGCCTACAGAAGAGAAGGTAGAGAGGAGACATGACAGCAATGTATAAATATGTGAAAGGGTGTCACAAGGAAGAGGGAGCAGACTTGTTTTCTGCTGTCCTTAAAACTAGGACTAGAAGCTGTGGGTTTATATTACAGGAAAGGAGATTCCACCTGAACATTAGGAAGAATTTCCTGAGTGTATGAGCTGTTCAGTAGTGGAACTTCCTGCCTCCGAGTATGGTGGAAGCTCCTTCCTCGGAAGCTTTTTAACAGAGGCTGGATGGTCATCGGTCAGGGGTGCTTTGCTTGTGCATTCCCTGCATGGCAGGGGGTTGGACAAGATGGCCCTTGTGGTCTCTTCCAACTCTATTATTCTGTGATTCTATTACTCTAGAAACTAATGTGAAAGAGGCTTGGATCATTCAGGGTGCAGCCTTACTGTAGAATCAAAGCAGTTTGACATCACTATAACTGCCATGGCTCAATGCTGTGGAATCATGGGAGTTGTTGTTTTACAAGATATTTAGCCTACTCTTCCATAAAGTGTTTCCATAGCATTGAGTCATGATAGCTAAAGTGATTTTAAACTTCATTAATTCATGTGTAGGTGCATTCTCTCTGTTCTTTTCCTGCTTTTGGGTAAAGACTGATCCAGTTTTTTCTCTCACCTTCATCTCATCACTTTCACCCAGTTTTCCAATTTCATTCTGAGACTTCTTGTTATTAGTTTTAATCCCCACATTGCTTACCAATCTAAGCAGTAGGGACTAGGAGTACACAAAGCAAGAAATTAAGAGTGCATTCCCTTCATCCTATGAAATGTCTTAAAGGCTTTGTTAGAGCATGTAGCCTGTGGTGCTGCTTTGAGATAACACTCTTCAGATCTTGTAGTGAGAAGAAACTATGAAAATCATTTCTGGTGTAAATTAGTATTTCCAAGAACAAGAAAGAAAAATTAAAATTAGTACAATTTGTTTCAAAACAGTATAACATTTGTCACCAAAACATGTAAAGTTTCACGCAGTGTTTTTTTTCTTGCCTTCCTAAATAGTACATTAAGCCTCTTTAAAATCTTGAGATTAAAATTCATGGTGCATCAATGAATTCTAAGTTATAGATGTTTCACAGAACCAGCAAACTCCCTGGCTTTTAAAATCTTTAGATAGATATTGGAATTTTCACACTCTCTCTAGAATAGAAAGGTTCTAGTAATCCATGTGAACTCTTTGCATTAAGTTTCATATCAGGATAAATTGTAGATTTCATCAACTGACATCAACTGCTGGCTTATTTTAAAATTCTGGTATGAAACTCAATAGTTTTGCAGAACCCTTAAAACAGCATTTCTCAACCTGGGGGTCGGCCCCCCTGGTTGAACATATGGTTCTCCTGTTGTTATTGAGCTGCACTTGATCTCCCTCCATTTCCTTCTATTGGCCAAACTTGCTTGGTATGTGAGTTGCAGACCTGTGCATCATCTTAGAACGTTGAAAGAGACCCCAAGGGCCATCCAGTCCAAGACCATTCTGCCATGAGGGAACGCACAAAGCACTCCCGACAGATGGCCATCCAGGCTCTCCTTAAAAACCTCCAGAGAAGGAAACCCCACCACATTCCAAGGCAGCATATTCCACTGCCAAACAGCTCTTACCATCGGGAAGTTCTTCCTAATGTCCTGTTGGAATCCCCCCTCCTACAATTTCAATCAATTGCTCCATGAGCTAGTCTCCAGAGCAGCAGAAAGCATGCCTCCCCCACTCAATGTGACATTCTTTAAAATATTGATACTGTTCCATTATCCAGCCACAAGGGAGCAATAGAGAGAGGAGGATAATCCATTTTACAGGGGGTAATTTGAAGGAGGAAAACAATTTCTTCCATTTTAGCTGGTTATTCTCCCTCCCCATTCCAATATCATAAATTAAGGTTGTATCTACGATGGGGACATGGGTGGAGAGAATAACAGGAATACAGAGGGAATTGTTATTTCAACCCACCCTCCACTCCATAAAATGGACTATCATTCTCTCTCTATCACCCTCTTGTGCCCTCTGCCCAGATAATGGAACAGTACCAAAATGTTTAAGCATGTTTATCATGTCCCCTTCTTTTCTCCAAGCTAAACATGTTCAGCTCCCTCAGTCACTCCTCATAGGGCTTGGCTTCCAAACCTTTGATAATTTTGGTCACCCTTCCTTGGATACGTTCTAGCTTGTCAACATCCCTCTTGAATTGTGGTACCTAGAACTGGACAAAGTATTCCAGGTAAAGTCTGACCAAAGCAGAATAGAATGGGACTTTGACTTCCCTTGTGTATTACATGTCCCTCCTCCCTACAGTAATAACTTAAACTCCCTATTATGTCAGGAGGAGCAGAAACAGGAAAATGAATAGAAAGAGGTTAAGGTATTTAGTTAATAATCAATAAGATAAAACAACCTTGTTCAGCTGAAATTATGCAAGAAGGAAGAAAGCTAAATTGATTTTTAATTAGCTAGTTCCTATTTCTGGGAGAATTAATTTATTTGTAAATATTTTCAAAAATCATTATTTTGTGGGATGGAGCTGAAGGGAAAAATGTAATCAGACTGCTCCCCACAAAAGAGTTCATCAAGATGCATTAGGCTTCCTACCAATCTGTTTTACAAGAGCAATTCAATTCTGCCTGGCATGTTTTGTGTTTTCAAGGGTTGTTACCTCTTTCTGAAGCTCTGGGGCCACTATTGGATCAGAACTTGTCTTTTAAATAATTCCCCTCTGATAACCTCCCCTTGTGCGTGTTTCAAGGCACTGTCCCTCCAGCAGCTGTGTGCTGATGCATATGACTCTTCCCACAGGCTTAAAAGAACTGGGCTATCCCTACTCTAATATAGCTGTTGGATTGTGACTCAAGAGTTATGAGTCATTTGAATTCTTGTAAAACTATATAACCTCTCTTTGAGCTCCTGGTTAAATTTCATTCTATGCAAACCAATTTGTTCACTTCTCGCGTCTATGCAAAGCATCATTAATAAATAAAGGGAAAGATAGGAGAACAAGTAAAATGAATGTCTAGAGGATAATTCTGTTCCCAAAATGGTCCAGCCATGCAATATCCCAAGTATGTGTGCTTTTTCACATTAATGTTGCAATCCTATGCATGTCTACCCTGAAGCAAGTCCCATAAATTGAAAGAGACTTTCCTTCCGGGAAGTGAACACCAAACTGCTGGAAGCAGTTATCTGATTGCCTGATATTGTTTATTTATTTTATTTTATTTTATTTATTTATTTATTCAGTTTTGTATGCCGTCCTTCCCCAAGGGCTCAGGACGGCTCACAGAGAATATAAAAAACACACTTTAAAACAACAGAAAAAAAATTAAACTCTTAAACTAAAAACTATAAAATTATTTACAACTGATTGACCAGATTCAGACCCCGAAAGCCTGCTGGTATAAAAACGTCTTGCATGATCTGCGGAACTTCATTAGATCTCTCAAAACTCGCACATCTTTTGGCAGAGCAATCCAAAGAGTTGGAGCTATGATCGTGAAGGCTCGCCGTCTTGTCGATGTCAGCCGATATGAGCGGCAGCTAGGAATCATCAAAAGATTTTGATCAATGGAGCGCAATGACCTCTGGGGCTGATATGGGGTGAGACGGTCCCTCAGGTACGTTGGCCCCTGACCATATAAGGCCTTGAAGGTGATAACCAACACTTTGAAGGAGACCCGATGCTCCACTGGTAGTCAACACAGCTGTTGCAATATTGGTGTTATACGAGCTCTCACTTGTGTACCGATGAGAAGCCTAGCAGCTGCATTTTGCACCAGCTTGAGCCTCCAGATTGCCGACATAGGTAGGTCAATGTAGAGGGCGTTGTAGTAATCAATTCTCGAGGTGACCATGGCCTGGATCACTGTGGCCAGATCCTCCCTGGTCAGATAGGGAGCCAGTCGCCTAGCCTGCCGGAGATGGAAAAAAGCCACTCTTCTGACATTGGAAATCTGAGCCTCCATTGATAGCAAAGGATCCAGCAGGACTCCCAAGCTCTTCACAGAGGACAACAAACACAGAGGAATGCCGTCTAGGGAAGGCAACAGAACAGCTCCTCCACTAGGGCGCAATAAAGATGCAATAAAGAAAAATAAGATGGAACCTACAGATTAATATTGATGAAAGTCTACATATGGTTAGGAACAGATTGGTGCTTTGTTTTTGTTTTTTTTACTAGAATAGAATCATTCCAATGGAGACTCTGCATTTCAAAGAACTTCCCCCCATCTGCGATGTGTCTGATTCTCTCCTGTCCTCTTGTAGACTGGGAATTGGTCCAAGAAGAGCAAGGATGAGTTATAACCTGTATGCTGGCAATGCCAAGACAGTTTGCAGATAAATCTAGAATAGAGTCATTCCAACAGCTTTGACTGTGTACATCACATTTATTCTGTGTAGGAAAAATAAGTGTTTTTTTAAAATTGGGAAATCAGACTAAATATAAACACAACAACATGCTGAATCAGCCAGTTAACTGAAGTAAAAGGCCATGCGAGCTATTTGGAAATTAATTATATATTTAATACAGATATCTGCATATCTGAAAATCACCATGACAAAGTGAACTAAGACATTATGAGATCAGAGTTTGAATCTCTGTTTGCTTATGGAAACCCACTGGGGTGACTTTGGGCAGTTACTCCCTCTCAGCTTCATAGGAATATAAAGACAGAATGCCTCTGAACAAATCTTACAAACCTTATCATATTAGGCTGTGGATTTGCGGATCATGAGAAAGTGTTTGTTTCTTCATCTGAATGTTCCAGTGCTAGCTGTGTTTTCATGTATGTTCTGCATGTTGAGCCTAAATTCCTGCTATATTTTTTTGGCTGACTATGGACCTCCCAGTGAGTTTTTAAACTTGTAGTTTCCAGCTGGATGCATGTTAGTCACATTCGGGGGGTGAACGTTTTGTAGGCACCTTTACCTTGAGTTGGCTTCAAGTTATAGTACCTGTGTAGTACCTGTGTAGACTGGACTCTAGTATAATTCCACTTTAATTCTCATGGCAACATGTTAAGGAAATTGTGAGAAGATGGGTGTTTAATTTTCTCTGCAAGAGAGCTCTTTGTATGGTGTGGAAGAGAGTGTCACAACATCACTTCTGGTCACCAAAATAGAAGCTGTGATGATGCAGGTACAAGAGAAAAAGCCTCCCAGCCTCCTGCCTTTTTTTGCTGGGAAGCAGAAGCTTCCTGATTCAGGAAAGATCAAACTAAAGTAGCTATTGACTTCATCTGGCAGTGATTATTTAAGTCTAAACAAGCTGGAAATAACACTAGGATGAAGACAGGATTAATGAAATAAATGCCTTTAAAAATATAGGTTTATTTCCCACTTACATTTCTATGTGTGTGAGAGAGGGGGAGGGGGAGGGGGGAGAGATTGAGAGAAGGCGGCTCCATACTGGGGCTACTCTGTCTGGAAGGCTACCCCACAGTGATGCAAAGAGCTTGGCCAGTGGTGAGCTAATTGAGACTGCCATGTTGGAAGCCAACTCCTGTTCTCAGGAGGCTGGTGTGGTGCCAGCTTCAGCTTGCATGAGGGCATGGTGGAGCCTATTTAAAGTGGCCACCCCCTCACTTGAGCCTCTTGGTGAGGGATCAGTGAGCAGTTTTACCTTCTTGGTTTCTCTGACAAGAGCTAGTTGAAGCCCGGGCCTGGGATGCCATGTGGGAACCCAGCAGGAAGGCCTCCTTCTGCTCCTCCTCCTCCTCTTCTCTGAGGCACCATAGGGAAATGTGGGATGAGCAAAGCCTTGTCATGGAAGGAGGAGGAGGAAGAGGAGGCAGAAGCATCTACACTGAAGAAGCAAAGGGTATACAGTGTTCCCTTGCTACTTGTATATTTAAATTCTTTTTTTTTAACGCGAAACAGCAAGTCTGCTGAAAGCAAACCGCAAAGTAGCAAAGGAATACTATAGATTGCAGTTATGTAGAGTGTGGTTCAGATTTTTGACTTCAGGGGTGCCACAGATACAGAGTCTTTCTTCGTGTGGGATACAATTGAACAAATGGACTCTCCATGGACTCCATTTGTTCAAATTTTGCCCTGGTAAAAGCAATTCTTAGGTGTCTTGGCAAATTAGCTTTTAGGTACAGTGCCCGGTGGAAATTTTGTTTAAAGCGTCCTAACCACTTCAAGGCTCCTGTGTTTGACAGGATGGCTATATCTTTCTGGGCTTTGATATCTAGGATCCTTTGAATTACTGTCCTTTTTCATAAATAGTTGGGAGAAGGTTATTTGCCAATGTATGCTTTTTTCTACAAAAGAATCAAGTTACTTTTCTGACTCAGACTGAAAGGAAATCAAATTGAAATGTCCACCCCTTATCTTTCTCACCTGAGTACTGAATTAGAATCACATTTCTCATTACAAGTAAAGGATACCTAAGCCACACCTAAAGCACACCCCGGAACATTCCTGGTTCACCAAAAATCGGCATAGGGCAGAATTGACCTTTCAAAAGAGAAATTGCAACAGAGCAGTAATGGGAAAGGAGGTCATTAACTTTTTTATGTAATGCCTTCTAAATGGTCTCCCACTGGGAGAGCAACAGAAGACGAAGAGCATTTTGAAATAAGTCCCAGCTAAAGATTCAATTACCCTGCTGTAATTGTGATTTATCTGCCTTGTGTGGTAAGTGTTCTCTTTGTGGGGAGAAAAAGCAGGGTATAAATACAGATAATAATAATAATAAGTACCAAAGTATATTATGGACAAAAAAAGTTGTTTCTGCTACATCTAAAGAAAAAGCATTCCAGGGTACTTGGTGCAAAATGACTGTGTTAACAGCTGATGCATCATACAAAAAATTCTATACAAGTTACATTCCTTTTCTTCTACCTAAATAACAATATTTTGAGTTCAAATCTTTTTTCTATTCATGTAGATCACTCAGTTTCTTCTGCCAAAACTGAAAATCGAGCAAATTAACACAACACTGGAAGCATGGGATTCCCAGAGCTTCGTTTTTCTCTCTAAAACATTTGCAATAGTTGGTATCAGAGGCAAATCTTACATCTTTCCAATTTATTGGCAGGGTGTAAGAGAGACAATGTTAAAAAAGCAAAACACAATCTCTCTTCAGCTTTATGCCCCTTCCTGTGTATTTCAGTAATCTGTATAACAAAATAAAAGAGAACTTGTTTCCACATAATTACTTTTACTTTCTTTGTTTATGCCTTTTTGCTGAATAGAACATAATTATCTGTTTGAAAAGCTGCCTGTACTTGGACGATGCATGTGTGTTAATACTTCTGTTTAGTTAATTGTCTTATGTTTGGACTGGCTACAGGAGGCAGATGATATTTGGCCTGAAAACATTCTGTGCATCTGAAAGATTCATTATCTCCTCACTGTAGATTTTTGTTTGTTTTTGTTTTGTTTTTTTGCATATTGTCACAAGGCATTATGTTATTTCATGCCAGAGGCTTGACAGAAACACTAACTTATGCAGTGCCACATTGGAATTTGGAAACTTCGTTATTGTTTTGGACTTGCCTTCTTTTGGCACAGTAGATATTCTGGCAGGATGTTCAGCTGAATTGTTTGATAGTGCTTTTGAAGGAAAAGATTTGTCGAACATGAATAACTTTCACATTTTTGTTGAGCAGAAAACATGCTCAGTCTGTTTCAAAATAAATGAGGTACAAGTAACATGGTCACATATGGCTGGTAACTTTGGAGGGCAACAGTGGGAGCTTCCAGTTAGCCCTACCACTGCCACCAAATATGTGTTTATTCTGGTTGTCTACTCCACCTCTGCATGAAATGTGAGAATGTCCTCCTGCTCCACTGCTATAGCCACTTATTGTAGGAGCTCCCTTGATGCCCTTGGGGTTCCTTTGTGAGACATTATTAATCTTAGACCCTCATTAGACATGGCTACCCTTGATTAACTGCTGTCACCATATGCCTGAATATAAGCTTTCCAATATTCTTTATACAGCAGATACAAAGGCTGATAAATTATGGTTTACTAAACAGATACTGAACATAACATCACAGATTCCTTATTTCATATCCCTAACCCATGTCTCTTATTCATTTCCTAGCAAACTGACACAAACTCCTCTATTTCTGAGCCTGACTAACTTTCCTAACCACTCAAGCTCCTAACCCAACTAATAATCTTCACAGACTACTCTCTCCCCACAGACTAGTTGGCAAAAATCAGCTCTTTCAAAAACCTCTTAGAGACTTCACCGATCACCATTCGCTTCCAACATTCCATTATCTCATCCCATTCCCACATACCCTTACCTTGTAACATCTGCTAAAGAATGCATACAAAGCTATACTTCAGTACTAATAATATTTTCTACATAGCATCACGGGCACACAATTCAAAAATAATGCAGACATTTCTTTATTGGTGCAATAAGCAATGTTTGCTTGTTACTTTTTCAAAATAAGAATTCAAAGAGATCTGAAGATATTTTAAAGTAATTTTAAATTTTTTATGCCCATCCCATACTAACCTAATTTCATTTTAAAAGGGGGATAATGTAAAACAACAGACGGTAAATCAGTTTATTTATTTATTTATTTACTGCATTTCTATGCTGCCTTTCTCAAACCGAAGGCGACTCAAGGTAGCTTACACTGGCACGATTTCATGCCACAATAAACAAAAAAATTAAAACAAAATTAAAAACAATTAACACACATTATAAAAACCTCATAAAAAGCATTAAAAGCTTTTTACGGTGCACCTGCGATAAAGGCAGGATTGAGAGCAGGGCCTCCCCAGAAGATCTTAAATTCCTAGCTGGTTCATAGGGAGAGATACGTTCAGAAAGGTAGGCTGGGCTGGAACCGTTTAGGGCTTTATAGGCTAAAGCCAGCACTTTGAATTGCGCCCAGTAGCAAACTGGCAGCCAGTGTAGCTGGTGCAACAGAGGAGTTGTGTGATGCCTGAGCGTAGCTCCGGTTAGCAACCTGGCCACCACCCGCTGGACCACTTGAAGTTTCCGAACAGTCTTCAAAGGCAACCCCATGTAGAGCATGTTGCAGTAGTCTGTACGGGATGTAACCAGAGCATGGACTACCATGGCCAAGTCAGACTTTCCAAGGTATGGGCACAGCTGCCGCACCAGTTTTAACTGTGTAAATGCTCCCCTGGTCACCACTGAGACCTGGGGTTCCAGTCTCAACAATGAATCCAGGATCACACCCAAGCTGCGAACCTGCATCTTCAGGGAGAGTGTAACCCCATCCATCACAGGCTGTAACCCTATGCCCTGTTCAGTCTTTGGACTGACCAGAAGTACCTCTGTCTTGTCTGGATTCAATTACAATTTGTTTGCACTCATCCAGACCATCACAGCAGCCAAGCATCAGTTCAGGACCTGAACAGCCTCCTTAGTAGCAGGTGGGAAGGAGTGACAAGAGTTCAACGTCATCTGCGTACAGGTGACACCGCACCCCGAACCTCCAGATGATCTCCCACAGTGGCTTCATGTAGATGTTAAACAACATGGGGGCCAGTATGGATCCCTGTAGGACCTTACAAGACAAAGGTTGTGCGGTTGGGCAGGTGTCCCCCAGAAACACCTTCTGGGAACGACCCTCTAGGAAGGACTGGAGCCACTGCAAAACAGTGACTCCGAGGCCTATTCCCGTGAGCATCCCAGAAGGATACCATGGTCAATAGTACTGAAGGCCGCTGAGAGGTCCAGAAGAACCAACTAGGACACACTCCCTCTGTCTAGCTCCCGGCATAGATCATCCACTAAGGTGACCAAGGCTGTCTTGGTTCCATGTCCCAGCTTAAAGCCAACTGTGCCGGATCCAGATAATCTGTGTATTTCAAGAATTACTGAATACCATTTTGTTAGTCCTTTAAATTACTCTTTAAAGAACTGACAAAAATGAATGACTTAAAAATGTTATTTCTGGCTTCTTATAAATTAATTTAAGTCCAAAGTACACCTCTGTAAATCATTTTTTTGTCATTGCAGAGGCAACTTTGTACAACAACCAAACTCTCTCTTCAAATGCACTATTTATATGTGCAGTGCATCTCCACAGTCATTACTATCTGCCAGTTGGACACTTTGCCACTGACACTTGCTCTTTATGTGACCTTGTAGGATGGGGCTGCATTAGGTAACAGTTGGTTTGAGGCAAATTGGAGAGGTGATGTAGTGGGAGAGGTGAACGTTCTGTCGAATGGTCTTAAACAGAATATTCCAGGGGTAAGTATTCAGGTTCCCTAGCCAGTCTGAAGACGGTTTAAGCTTTCTCCTCATTCCCATGGAGGAAAGTGTGATAGCAAAAGTTAAGTGTATTTCTTTATCTTAAACTTAATTTGAGCCAGCACTATTAATTGGAGCTTTATTTGAGCCAATACTAATTAGAGCTCTTCCCTGTCAATGCAGACAAAACAGAGCTAGATGGACCAGTTGCCTCCTTTGTTCTAAGTCAGCTTTCTAGTAGAGGATGGTCTAGGATTCAGTGATAAAACATATGATTGAGAAATCATTCCAAACATCCAAACATACAGTATTATCATAGTACTCACATGCAGTTGAGAAACTTTGGTTCATAGGAACATCACCAACAATCAGTGGTTGGAAAACCTCCCTTGTTTGGACCGCAGTTACAGAGATATCACATTCAGGATAGCCAGTTTGTGGGAATATTCCAAAAAAGCAACTTTCACAAACTCTACCCCACATTCAGTTTTTGACAATGGCAGATAGGGCTAGGAAAGATTGCCATTTGGAACCTTGTAAAGCTACTTCCAATCTCTGTTTTGTCTCAGTATGTTGCAGAACCTTATGTTTTTGTGTTTGAAAGCATTACAGAAAAAGTGACAAATTGATTTTTCTCATCTCTAAGTAATTACAGAGGTTTCCTTCAACTTGTGGTGGAGGCTTCTTCTTTGGAGGCTTTTAAACAGAGGATGGATGACCATCTGTCAGGGGTGCTTTGAATGCAATTTTCCTCCTTTTTGGCAGGGGATTGGACTGGATGGCCCATGAGGTCTCTTCCAGCTCTATGATTCTATGATTTTAATGAAAAGGGTTTCGATTAGACTTAAACTTAGATCATCTTGTTTATTATTTTTGATCTGTTCTCACTTTCACTATCAGAAAAACCACCTCTAGTGTGTTTTTGATTGCCTTGCTCAAAAGTTCATGCATTTTTCATTCAAGGTTTCAAGAAATGGTGTTGTCCCAGAGCAATCCTCCAGGGTCCAGGCTCAGATTAGTTACGGAGTCTCAGAAAAAGCTGTACTTTGCAATCCCTATATTTGTCTAGACTTCAAGAAATATGTGCACCCAATTGAGCTAGTGTTAAGACATGTACCTTTTATATTAGGTTGAAGGCTAAAAGTTTGTATTTTACAAATGTTATTTAGAAGGAGGTTCAGAGAGAAAGAGGAAGTAAAATCAGGAATTGCTCCAAAGAATGAAGTTGCTGGGTGAAGGTTGGTGGCAATGAAGCCCCTTAAGACTATCAATATGCCATGAACAAAGTCAATTACAGCTTCCAAATGGCCCCCTTATGAGAAGGGAGTGACTGCTAGAATTAGATGAAGACTAGTAAACTAAAGTTCATCATTACCCTTCCAAAATCAGTGAGGATAGCTAGGAAAGAACTAGAAAGATAAGATCCTCAAGTATAAACATATCTCATTCAAGACATATCATTAAATACAAAGAGAGTGTGGTGGTTTGAGCATTAAAAAAGGTTGTACTGTTAGTTGAAAGTCTAGGGGTAATTCATTAGTCTAGGGATGGGAAATGTGAAGCTCAACCAATTTTTCATCTGTTCCATTTCTCATCAGTTCCAGCCAACAAGAGAAATGATGATGATGATGATACAATTATATTTCTTTCCAGTCTTTTCTCATGGTTTGAAGTGGGGATACAACATAGTTAAAAAAACACAGATAAAGCAAAAAACATAGAACAAAGATCTATCAATTCTTATAAAATACACATTTAAAATGCATAGATTAAAATTGACTGGGCAGACCTGCCAAAAGGGATAGGTCTTCAATTGTGTTTTAAATTATGACAGATTATCCAGCAGGCCATTCCAGTCTAGCGGGCCAATGAAAAGGTATCCTGGGTGATGATTGCCATTCAGATTGTGGCTGGTTAAAGTAAACGTCCCACAGATGACCTAGAATTTAAACATTGGTCTCCTGAGTCATAGCTCACTGCTCAAACCATTGAATTACATTGGATCTCTGCAATCATACTATAGCTATTTCATCACCATACCACATACTACTTCCTATGAATTGCTATTTAATACTGCTTTCCAATCTGTACTGACACTCTTGGGGTGCTTATTTGGAAGTTAGATTCAGTACAATTAACTAGTCTCCTATTTATTTAGGGCAATTGGGCTGAAAGGAAACTGACTTGAGGAAGCCAGGATACACAAGGAGAGACAAGCTGGTATCAGCAAAATCCTGTTGATGACTACTAATCATTCTTTCTTTTGTCTGGATGCTTACACATGAGCAGTTTGATTGTTTGCTCTAAAATCTTTGCAATAAACTCATCAGGTGAACATGTCTGCAATGCTCTAAGGTTCCTTAATTATTTTAAAATAAGCACCAATTTATAATATGCTCTTCTTGAATTTGAATATTTCTCCATTAATTCTCAAAGAAAGAACAAAAAGCAAACAAAAAGTTTCAGCAATAAGGCAGACAAGGTTTATGTGACTTCAGCTTTAATGATACTGTTCTTTCTTCCTTTCCTGGAACTTTTAATTTTAAAAATCTGACTTCTTTATAGCATTTGCCATTACTTGCTGTAATGTGATGATGCTACTCTACAGTGTCAAAGCAGAGTTCAGAAATTGTTTCCCTCCCATTTCCAAAGCATTCTGGAAATAACTGTCCAAGAAAGGGTCTTTTGTCAAGCTCTAATTGGCAGATATTTTATGAGAGTGCCTCCTGGCATAGTTTTGAATCCATGTCATCATAAAACCAATTGGCCTTAGGGACCTTGAAGTTGTTCAAGGTCATTTTAGGGTTTAGAATCCGAATCCTGAAGCCCTCAATGAGCATCTGATGTGATGGAAATAATGCTCAACAGTGCCAACATCTTGAGGATACAGACTAAAAGGTGAGTAATGACCCCTGCTGCTAATAAGTGAGGATAATAGCTCTGAGATTTGCTAATTAACAAATCCTTGGAGGACATGTTATCAGAGCCCCATTAAAGTTAATTTGTTCAGATTGTTTCAGTGTTTCCAATAAGGCTGTCTTATCGCCCCTTTGTCCTTTCATTGTCCTTTGTTGAGGTTTCCATATGACTCATTTCAGCCTAGAGATGAAAATGATATTTTATAGCATTCATTTTCTTGTTGAAAATGAGTTTCCTGACCATGAAGAAGCTCTATTGGGAAGAATAACACTATGTAAGACAATTTTTGTTCTTGTGTTATAAATGTTATTTCCTAATTGGTTCTATCATAAAAACATGGGAAAAGTTTATGAAACTACAAAACATTTTTTTTGCGGGACATCGTGCAGCACATTTTGCTACGTATAGTATTTCAATGAATATCTCATCCAGTCCAACCCATTCAACATAGTTTGTGGCAGCCACAAAGACCAAGTTTCTGGAGTATAACAACTATTTTAAAAGTAGGTACCATACAGTTAAACAGGAAATAACATTTTCAAACCAGGAACAGATTTCTTTTCAAATGTTGTTACATAATGTAATAGAGCAGAACATTTTTGTGCAATTTTCTCCCTGTTTACAAAAATCTCAGTGTTTTTAAAGCTTTTCTCCATCCCCATGAAAAACACACTATCTACATACAAAAGTGTGTTCCTTGCACTCAGAAATATTTTTCTATGTAGGATGTGCATATTTTGTACAGGAAATATAGCCTTTTTGAGTAACCATTCTTATGTGTTACTTTCCACAAAAAATATCTGAAATGCTTTGGATACTCAATTAGCAACAACCCGTGTTTTCCCCTGCAGTGGGGATAAGACTACATTAGTTATTTGTCCTTGCCTGATACAGACTGATGTAGTTGCCCCCAAGACTGTTTTATGGTATTTGATCCCTTCAGAGCTCCCCCCCCCCCCAGAACCAAGGATTCTCTATTTGCGGGAGGGCAGCCCCTGTCAGACCCCAGCCTGGTCCCATAGCCAAGCCAGACTGAAGCCATGTTAATTCCAAGACATCAGCTAGGCCTGAGAGCAAACCTCTGCAGGAGCCTCTGTGTGAACTAGCGGTCAAGGGCAGGCGCAGCCTTTCCTCTTCCCAGGCCGATAAGAAGAGCTGGTACGGCAAAGCCTTGTTGCCTCTCCGGCTCCCAGGTGCAGCCGCTAATGAACGGACATACTTTCCCTCCTCAGAAGGCAAGGGAGGGCCAGGCCCACAGACTATCCATGGGAAAGAGTTACGACGCAGTGTGCATCTTCAAGAGAGAAACCAAGGAAAACCTATTTAAGCTGCTTCCCGTTGGCTCTCGAGATATCTCGCCAACGTTAAGCTTTCCTCGCCAAGTTCCACGTACTCTAGTTCCAGCCCGGGCCGTTGGGCCTTCAAGTCATTGTACTCAAGTATTTGCCAAGCCTTTGATTGCCAAGACTTATCCAGGATTTAGCCATTGGGGCATCAAGACTATTTCTTCATTCATTGAACCTTTTTTACTCTTTGGACTATTGCATTGCAATACTAGATGCTGAGAGCATCAAAGGACTATATTTTTTATCTCTTTACCTCTCTTCACTTATTCTAAATAAAGCATTTAATCACAGCTGGTCTAAAGTGGTTTACTGAGGGATCCTTCAGGTCTAAAGTGCAACAGCCCAACCACTTTCCTGGGTGTCTTGGGGCTGCTGCTATCCTACAGTGGCCTCTGGGGAGGGAGGCCCCAGGATGGGCACATTCTCCGGGGTCACTTTCCCTCTCCCAGCCCTTGTAGCAGCTCTGCTGCTTTCCAGAGTGGTCTGGGGCTGCCACTACACCAAGGCTCCCTTATTCACAGTTGGGCGGTATCACCACTTTCCTGAGTGGCTTGGGGGACACAGGCGTTTCACTTAAAGCAGCTGAGGGATAAGCTGAAAGGGTCACTACCTCAACTTTACCCAGACCAAGTTCATGACACATTTTAGAATTAGCTGCAAATTACAAAGTTACAAAGTACAATTAGATAACATTAATCAAAGCTGCCCATAGTTAACCCACTTCTGTTGTGTTGCCTCTTTATTGCAGGAGTTGGGTGGCAATGTTTTCATACAGCACTTAAACCACACCACCGCACTGGCTCTCTGGTGGTTAGAAATATGGCCAAGACATTGGTTTTCGCATCCATTCTTTAACTAGTAACATGCTTTCTTAAAGGGGCTTTAAAAGTAGTTAGAGGAACTGAAGATATATGTAAAATGTACAGTATATTTCTTGTCAATAGTTGTTATGCATTTGGAATCATCTGAATATTTGTTATTATAGGTTTGTGATTTTAAAACTTGTTTTAAAAGATTGGATTGCAGGCACAAATGTGGGAGGCAAGTATATACTCCTGCTTGACACCAGTCTTCCCACACACAACCATACATTTCTCTTAACAAGAATTAAAGTCTATTTGTGCACAAACAAACCCTAAATCCAGTAGGAATACCTGCATAGATACAGAGAGATACAGATGGAAAATAGCTGGTTAAAGACATTTCCAAATACAGAATCCTTACTGAAGGACAGCTTTCTTTTGATTTAAAATCTCTGTGTTTTTGTTGTTACAAGATTTCTAGGTGCTGCGATAAATCACCATAAATCATCATGAAAATGCATAATGCAAACACAAATTGAATGTCATTCCATAGACACATTATTTTAGGTAGTGGTTTTTGTTATATGCCTATAACTTTTGCATAGAGCCCTCGGTGGCACAATGGATTAAACCCTTGCACTTGCAGGAATGAAGACCAACAGGTTGCAGGTTCAAATCCGGGGAGAGCACGGATGAGCTCCCTCTATCGGCTCCAGCTCCCCATTGCGGGGACATGAGAGAAGCCTCTCATAAGGATGATAAAACAACAAAACATTTAGGTGTCCCCTCCTTGCAGACGGCCAATTCTCTCACACCAGTAGCAACTTGCAGTTTCTCAAGTCACTCTTGAGGTGGAAAAAAAGTTTATATTTCTCTAAGGCTAAGGACCGTGTGTGTGTGTGTGTGTGTGTGTGTGTGTGTGTGTGTAAGGGGTAGTGTCATGGCATTTAGTCCTGTAGCATTGCAAATCACTATTCATTACTTATCACATGTCATCTGAATTTGCTGGTTTCTCCATTGCTAACAGTTTTCATGCTTAGCCCAAGAGTGAGTGAATTCTCTCCCCCCCCCTCTTTTTTTTGAAAGGGTCTTACTGTAACTAGTTACTTTCATAGGTAACCAACATGTAATGATGCCGTGTTGGATAATTTAATAAATAGGAGCTAAGTTATTCTATCAGTTATTCTGTTATTATAGAATTTAAAAGGTTCATTTAAAGGCCATTATTATAGACATTTTCTCAGAAATATTTCAAGTGTTCTGCCATCTCCTTGCTGATTGAGGGTTCTTTCAGGTTTCTCAAAAAGCAATGGGTTGGGGAACAAATAACAACTTGCTTGTTTTTTCATTGTGATAGGTGGGTAGCAACACTTTATCTTTACATAATGTAGTGAATAAAAGGGTAGAATTATGTTTAAGGTGTCCAAGCTCTGAGCTCATCAGCTTACTTTGAGCCAGTCCTGTTCTGTCAGCTTAACCTATTTTAAAGGGTTGTTTGGAATGAAAAAGTTGCTGCTTTGAACTACTTACAGGAAGAATATGCTGCAAATAGGATACACATTCCCCAGCTAATAAATCATGTCTCTTCTGTGACTAAGTGGCCATGTTGGCTGGGGGATCTGAGGAATATTAGTTCAGAAATATCTTTTCTGAGCTCTAGTAATAACATCTTGATCAGGCAGTAGAGAAATGCTATTTGCTTAGGGAATCTGCTATTTTAATCTACTTTAAAATAATAAATCATTTACAATTGAAGAATGATAAAGCTGAAGGACATCCCAAGAGCCATCTCTTCCAAAACCTTGTATGCAGAAATCAGTAACTAAATCATTGCTGACTGACAGCCAAGCCACCCAACCACTGTCGAAGGCTTTCATGGCTGGAATCACTGGGTTGTTGTAGGTTTTTCATTCTATATGGCCATGTTCTAGAAGCATTCTCTCCTGACATTTCGCCTGCATCTATGGCAGGCATCCTCAGAGGTTGTGAGGTCATCTTCACAACCTCTGAGGATGCCTGCCATAGATGCAGGTGAAACGTCAGGAGAGAATGCTTCTAGAACATAACCATATAGCCCGAAAAACCTACAACAACCCACCCAACCAACCTTTGTTTTAAAAATCTTTAATGAAGAGAGATCTCTCTTTAAAACAGGGACAAGCAAAATATAACTCTAGGGCCAGATTACCACCCAACTGTTGATAACAACAGTAGGATCCTTTAACCTGATGTGGGTCAAATACAGCCCTCCTGATGCTCATAGGCTACATCTCCCAGCACTCCTCTAGTTTCACTCAAGATGATTTGAGTGACAGTCTGAAAAATCTTGAGGGCCCCACTTTGCTCTGTTTTAAAACGAAAGAGTAAATTTCTCCTTACATTTTGAAGAACATCAGTGGGAGAAAATGATATTTGAGAACTTCCCACATTGGATTCATCCAGTCACTTTATCTATGCAGAATCAGCTTCCACACCTTTAATAAATAAAGATATATTTCCCGATACCAGTGTATTTTTTTCAAACCAGGCTTTTCTATTAAAACAAGAAAATATGTACATGGAAGCATGTTTATGTGTACATATCACTGCTGAACCAGAAGGAGAACATACGAACATCATACATTACGGTGCATTACAATATATAAAAAGCCTATTTCCAATGACAGGTCAAAGCAGGACATGTTAGGGTAAAGAAGACTCCTACTATCTACACTGCATTGTGCTCAAGGAGGGGCATGCATCTGATTTTCACCAGCAGTTTCTGATCCAGGTAATAATACAAACAGTAGGTGACTTCTCTCTAGTTAACAGGTTGTGTCAATATGGCTAGCAAATCTGCTTCACAGGTATCCTACCGATCATTCTGAGAATTATGTTTCTTCATTTAAACTTGACCTTCCAACAAATCAAGGCATTCAAGGCTCATAATAAATGTCTTGTGAAATTTTGCTAGAGCTTGTGTATATGGGGCTGTGGAGGCCCACTCTTCAGACTAGAAAAGAGATTACTTGCTTCATTTATTTTATATTGCGAGGATGACACAAACAAATTTTATCGATCACATGAAACTTACAAATCCTTTAAAATGAGAGCTATAAAAACAAAATGAAAGTCAGCAAATAATTTTCAGTGATGTGTGCAACACTTGACTGGTGGGTTGGGTTTTTTTTTTTACTACTCTGGCAAAATACCGAAGTTTCAACAATTATTCATCAAAATCTGCAGAGGGTTCATGTCAGGGAAACCTACTATATATGAATGTCTAATGTTTTTTCACAGAGAATTCATGGTTTTGCAATGAAAAGAGAAGAAGCATAATGCTTCATATTAAATCATTCTATTTCTAAATCTGTTTTCAGTCATGTTGGTCCATTACAATAAACAATATACACAATGCCAGCAGGATAATGCACTTCTAAAAATCAAACAGCTGGTCCAACCAAGGTGTGACAAAATAATCAGCAAGTTGGGTTGCTGTGAGTTTTTTGGGCTGTATGGCTATGTTCCAGAAGCATTATCTCCTGACATTTTGCCCACATCTATGGCAAACACCCTCAGAGGTTGAGAGGGCTGTTGAAAACTAGGTAGTTGAGGTTTATATATCTGTGGAATGTCCAGGGTGGGAGAAAGAACTCCTGTCTGTTGAAGGCAAGTGTGACTGTTGTAATTGGTCACATTGATTAGCATTTAATAGCCTTGCAGCTTCAAAGTCTGGCTGGTTGTTGCCTGGGGGATCCTTTGTTGGGAGGTGTTAGCTGGCCCTGATTGATCCCTGTCTGGAATCCCCTTGTTTTTTTTAGTGTTGCTCTTTATTTACTGTTCTGGTTTTAGAGTTTTTAAAATACTAGTAGGCAGATTTTATTCATTTTCACAGCTTCCTCCATTCTGTTGAAATTTTCCACACACTTGTGGATTTCAATGGCTTCTCTGTGTAATCTGACATGGTAGTTGTTAGAATGGTTCAGCATTTCTGTGTTCTCAAATAATATGCTGTGTCCAGGTTGATTCATCAGGTGCTCTGCTATGGCTGACTTCTCAGGCTGAATTAATCAGCAAGCCTTATTATTATTATTGTTGTTGTTGAGCCCCTGGTGGTGCAATGGGTTAAACCCTTGCGCCAGCAGGACTGAAGACTGACTGGTTGGAGGTTTGAATCTGGGGAGAGGGTGGATGGGTGTCCTCTGGGCAACATCCTTGCAGAAGGCTAATTCTCTCACACCAGAAGCGACTTGCAGTTTCTCAAGTTGCTCTTGACATGAGCAAAAAATGTTATTGTTTACGATTTGTTCAGTCACTTCCAAATCTTCGTGACCTCATGAACCAGCCCACGCCAGAGCTCTCTGTCAGCTATGGCCACCCCCAGCTCCTTCAGAGCCAAGCCAGTCACTTCAAGGATACAATCTATCCATCTTGCCCTTGGTTGGCCCTTCTTCCTTTTTCCTTCCATTTTCCCAAGCATCATTGTCTTCTCTAAGCTTGTCTTCTCAAGATGTGACCAAAGTACTTCATCTTTGCCTCTAATATCCTTCCATCCAATGAGCATTTGGGCTCATTTCCTGAAGTACAGACTGGTTGGATCTTCTCAAGGTCCAAGGCACTTTCAGAATTTTCCTCCAACACCACAGTTATGGTCCAGCTCTCACATCCATAGGTTACATACTACAGGGAATATCATTGCTTTAACTATGCAGATCTTTGTTACCAGTGTGACGTTTCTACTATTCACTATTTTTAATATAGTAAATAATAATAATAATTTATACCCCGCTTTATCTCCCCAAAGGGGATTCAATGCGGCTGATTGGAATCTGATTCAAAGGTTTTTGAAGCAATCCTTCAGGTAGAAGAAAAAAGTGAAGCACACCAAACAGAGGTTAGCCCTGCTCACATCCTGCTGTGCTAGTCTCCTACCTGCAGGTGTAGGTGTGTGCATGTGGGTGGATGTCATATAACAAGCATCTTTGCTGTGCTTTGAGCTTGTAGCTGAACTCTCTGTGCAGCCTCTCAAAGGGATTTATTTTTGATGGGAGCTTTCATTCTTCAAACAGAATACACTTGAACGATGCTTCTGTTTGTATTTCCAGGTGCCAAATGTGTTCTGTTGTTTCTTATTAGCTGCTGCCTCAAAAGTCCACTGCAGTTTTTTTTATGAGGCACTCTGTTACCATAGTATCCGATCACCTCACAATTTTTCATATATTTATCATTCCCATCCTCACATAAGGCAAGATAGCTAAACCTTTCATTTCATTGCTAAGGAATCAAGTAAAAGAGGTTCATAGAACTCTGCTGCTCAATTGGGCCTGAAGGTCACCGTCCTAAAAACCAGAATCATTAAAACAAACAGCCCCAATCCTATGCTCCCCCATTTGGTTGTTGATAATAATGTCTTCACGTCAATACTGACTTATGGCAAAGGGGTTTTCCTTGTAAGATTTATCCAGGGGATAAATCTAAACCTTCTTTTAAGCAAAGGATGCACCAATACTAAAGAATTAATGAAATTTGATGTCAGTTTAACTCCCATGGCTCCGTGGAGTGGAATCATGGGAGTTTTAGTCTTATAATGCCTTCAGCTTTCTCTGCCAAAGAACGCTGGTGCCTCACCAAACTAGAACTCTCATGATCCCATAGCATTGAGCTATGGCAGTTAAAATGGTGTCAAGCTTCTATAGTATAGATGAACTCAAAGAAAGTCTGATTTGGTCAAGGTAACACAGTGGATTTCTATAGTTCAGTGGTGATTCAAATCTTTGTAGAGCCTTCAATCCTACATAATGGACCTCATCACATGAAAGCAGGGATTAGTGGAGGGAACTATCTTCTTTTGTTCCCTACTGAAATCCCATGCCTTTCCATCTTCAGGGGTGGTAGCCATCCCAGGACCTTTCTTCACTTCTATCCAGCATCTCCCTGTCTTCTGCCAGTTGGAGTCGGGTAGCACCCTACTTCTCGAAACACAGTTTTCCCTCCATTTCTCTGCACTGCCACAACAGAGTCCCATGGGCAACCTCCGGAAGTGGCCTTGCATCATGTGATGGCTTCCATGGATCTCCATTTTGGCAGCGCTGAGAAATTGAGATAAAACTGCAAGAGATGAAGTCCTCAAGTCTCCATATAAAACTGGTTTTCTGGCCCACCATTGCAATGTTCAAGAAGAACTGAATTTGATAACTAAATGAAATTGCCAAATGCACCAGGAAAGAAAAATAGTCATTCTTACACAATGTTAAATCGATAATTTTGATGGGGAGAGATTCCTTCGTAATAACAGATATACGTATATAGCAAATAGTTGCTGCAGATAAACTTTCAATTGGCTATACAGTCTCTTTCACATTTGCCATGGCGTCCTTGCTTGCAACAGCCAAAATGGGACTAAAGCATGATTAATTGGTTGGAATACAAAGCATCCCACACTGCAAGCAATTATTTTTAAGTATTATATATTTGTCTACTTGGAGAATCAAAATTATGGGTTGAATTGCAACCTCCAGGATTTTTACTAAAATAGATAAATATGCTCTATCGAAAGATATACATTGCTCAATCAAGATACAACCATACATGCCAGAGTGCACAATACAGAGTCAGCACCGCAGCATATTGCACCTGCCTCGCGTGCCAGTGGGACAAACATTTCATTTCGGGCTTTATTCTCAACATTAAACAAGCCTTAACTTATTTTGGGAATAGGGTTCAGCATCTCAAGTGCTCCTTTAAGTTTCAAAATTGAAGTAAATATCACCAGATCACTGACGTATCAGTTATTTCTATATTGAGCTCTGTTTTTGAGTCCATCAGGATTGAGTAAAGAATTTATAATTTACAGATACTGGGATGAGGGATTGACTTAGTTCAATTTAATATCCAAATATCTGGTTTCCACTTTGGTATTCTTTCTGTCATGCTATAAAGCACTTGCTTCTGCTAGCTTCTGTGACTGGTAACCTTGTGATTAGTTGACTAAGATGAAATGATAGGAACAACTCTAGGAGTATCTGTTGATAATTTTGCTACATGAATATTTGTTCCTGCACTCATTGCGATGCTTCTGACTTCTAGCTGGGAATGTTCTTAATCCACACAGGCTTCTCCACTTCAATTGTTATCAGTTGCATAAGTAAAGGATACATGAAACTTTCATGTAGCAGACAAATATTCTTGGCTGTCACACACAATTAATTGCACTGCTTGAGTTTTTCAATAAAAAAAATCTCTTTGGGGAATATTTTTTTAGCGTGCTCTGTCTTGACCTAAATGTACTCCCATTAAACTCCACAGAAGCTTTACATAACATTTCAAAACTAAAAAGCCGGCTCTAGAACGTCTGTCTTCCCTCCAATTCATTTGAAATTGATTCATGATAGCCATAAAAGTAGGGGGGAGGGTTTGCATTTATTTCTCATGGCTCAAACATATATGACCTACAGGTTGTCTATTAAGTCTCTTTACCATTTAAAGATACACATTACGCCTTCTCTTGAGGAGTAGCCATTTTAGGGGTTCTTTTCATTTAACAATACCTCTTTCATCAACAGGGTACTGAAATACACAAATGCCATGTGATAAAAAACGTTGATAACCTCTGAATATATAGAACAAATCTCATAAATTGCCTTTGTAATGTTTTTTAAATGATAAAGAGACTTTACAGAGACCCTGTATTTTTTCTCATTTTGACTTGGCTATGTTGAATTTCTTCTCAGGTGACTTAATTTAGTACATCATCTTATCTATGACATTGATAGACTCCCAAGGACTTGGGTATTCTTTCCATGTGAAAATAGTATTAGTCAGTTTCCAAAAATGTCTATGGAGCTCAGCACACAATGGAAATTTAGCATCCCAGGATGTGTCTTCTTCAGTTGACCCACGGAACACCACACTGCCCATCACATGATGTAGTCTCACTTCCTCCATGGTAGAAGGGGGTCAACTGGGGCAGAAGCAACATAGGACACTGCGATGCCAACACGATGTCTTCCATTTGTTATAATGGGGCTAATGCAGGGGAAAGCTGCATGGTGATGCTTCCCCATGTGCAATGAGGAAGTGCCATCTTGTATTGAGGCAGGGTGCTGTTATTGCCCGCGGTCTGCCCCCCCCCCCAGATTCACCATGGAGACTGGCAAATTGGAATACTGGACCTTAGCAATGTGATGAGGTCCTATGTCTCAGCTTTTTAAATAGGCTAATTACTATCTGAAGATCTCTGGGTTAAAATCCATGTTGAAAGCAGTAGAATCTAGAGTCATCACCATAAGGCATGTTAGAGAGGTGGTGGTGTGCATCCTCTAAGGCAGTGATTCTCAAACCTTTTTAGCAATGGAACTCATGAAGAACAATTTTAACAAACATAAACTTAGCAGCATTTCAACGGAAAACCCCAGGGGCCATCCAGTCATCCAACCCCCTTCTACCATGCAGAAAAGCACAATCCAAGCACCCCAACAGATGGTCATCCAGCCTTTGTAGTAGTAATAATATTAATAATATTAATATTAATAATGGCAGAATCCCAGAAGCCACCCAGTTCAACTCCCTTCTGCCATGCAGGAAAAACAAAATCAAAGCACACCATGAGCAGTAGGAAAGAAATAGGGTTTTTGAAGGAAGCAAGCAAGGTGAGGCAAAATAATCTGGGTGGCACAGAAGCTGAGGGGAAAAGGTTTTTGGGAGCAAGGGAAGTGAGGAAAAAAGGTTTTGGAGGTGGGGAATAAAGGCTTTTGAGGTGAGGGAGGAGCAGGAAATGTGGAGCACACTTTGAGAACTGCTGCTCTAAAGCGTCATAAAAGTGGTTTTATTACTGAAGCAGTGGACTCTGTATCTGGTTTTCTTTAGTTTGATCATCCTGGTAAAATATAGCAAGAGGAGCCAGCATTGTGTAGTGATTCTGGAAAGCATAATTTGAATCCCTGCTCAGCCATAGAACTACAAGGTGTCCACGGGAAAGTCACGTTCTCTCAGCCATATAGGGAAGCAATGGCAAACCCTTTCTAACAGCTCCTGCAGTAAAAAAAAAACCAACAGGGTTCTTTTGTTGTTTTTTAACCTCCCATACACTAGGATCCTTTTAAAAAGACAAATGCAGCAAAATAGCTGTGGGAGACACTTCCAGGTTCTAATTCTAGTTCAAATTACTTCAGAGTAGCCAATGTTCACGGACTAGAAGTAGAGAAATCTGAGGTGAACATTTAGCAGGCTTGTGACTACCTCCCACTGGTGTTTCCATGATTTAGTCACCATTGGGTAAGGGCATCATTATGCCCTCCTTGCCTATAAATTATCACAAAGGGTTATGTTCAAAAAGAGAAAGAAAACAGGTGGTAATGGAGCACTTGCATGGGAGGATATGTGTTCTAGTGTCATAAAGCCCAGCAGAACATCAATAGATCTGTTTTGTTTGTTCGTGTTCCAAAGGAAATCAATGAGAAATGCTTTCAGGTAGTTCATACTTTTGAAGATTCCTGTGAGACAGAGAGTAGCAAAATAGCAGAAAAGTAAGGTTGAGTAACTGGGGAGTTTCATACCAGTGGAAGGGATGCTTTGGATTATGTTCTTGCATTGATTTAAGACGTGAGAGAAGATACCTTGTTCATATGAACACTGGGACTCTTCATTCCCAGTTGCTTCTTAGTGCCCTAACAGTTGACAGTACCATTGATTTCTGTCTCCTCAGCATTAACAAGCCCCAAGAGTAAGTAAAATCCTCAGCTTCTTGGTTAACTTTTGTGCCTCTTTTCTCCCTCTGCCTTTTTTCTAAGTGCTCACATTCACCATCCTTTGTTAACTGTCATGCTATGCCAAATCCCAATTAAATAAGGAAATGTTTTCCAGGCAACTGAAGAGTCAAATAAGTCCCAGTATATTAACTGAAACAGCCTCAAATGCGAACGTCCTTGTAGGTTACTAGTTTTTAACATACACACAGTCACACAAGCCATTGAGAGCAAGATAAAGCCTAAGTTCTGAGTTCAAGTTTTTGTCACACCAAAAGAGTTTCAGAGTTCCTTCAGGAACAAAAACAAACCAGTGTGAAAACATCAGAAGTCAAAGTTAGAAACCAAAACAAAGCAGTCATGGGTACAATAATCAGCAAAACCAATAATCCAAAGGGCATCAGAATTACACCAAGAAGCAATGCCATTGTCTTGATAAACCTAAAGCCTTGAGAGTCTTTTATACTATGTTCTCGGGTGTTCAATGTGTAGAGCCTATTTATTTGCTAATCAGGCAGACAGACAGGCCTCAGCACACTTTTGTCTGTATTCTAAAAGGGACAGTGCATTTAACTCTTTATCAGCCTGTCCTGATGTACTCGCTTCTGCTTGCTCCTCTTGCTGTAAAGTGGTTGATGCTGCTGAAGGCTCCTCTTCTGCAATACGTAAGATAGGCTGGGTATGCTGATGAGTGCCGCCGATCTCCAACTCCACCACTGGCCCTTCCAGCAACTTCACTCCAAGAGCTGACCTGTACATTAACAAATAAAATAAATAATTTAGATTCACCAAAGTTTCATTCTATAAACATGCACTAGGGTTTGTGTGTGTGTGTTTAGGGCTGCTGCTACTGGTGGAAGAAAGCAAAGGGATCGCCATGCAACTCATATTCATACCTCTCTTGCCTCCCTTGTATTTGCCCTCGTAGTAGTATTGTGATCACTTGAGCAGTACCATATCAGTTCTCCATCTGAGCTTGGGGAGGGAAACTAATGGCATTTTGAGAATCAGATCTGAAGGAAAGAGAGTAATGTTTTCTTGGTTAAACATTGTCACAAATATTCAGTAAAGGGCAGTTAATTATTAGGGATATTTGGGTTAAATTAAATGGGATTGTTACAGAATTTTCTCTGGTTGGATTTACACTACCATGTAATACAGTTCGGAACTGAATTATATGATCAGTGTATACTCATATAATACAGTTCAATGCAGTCAAAATTCCCTCTATCTAGACACTGTACTCTTATTGATGCAGCCTAGATTTGCATTGATGATTAGGTGATGACCTCTTCTTTGCTCAAGTGTACAATTTTCAATTATCTTTCACATTTTGCAGATTCTAAGATGCTGCTAATGTCACTGCAGAAAAAAATAACAATAACCATATTCCTCCATTTCACTTTTGTTAGGAAATTATGGTGAGAGTGGCATGGAGGCTTTCAAAGAGTTGGCTTCTCAAGAAGGGCTCTGTATTGCTCATTCGGACAAGATCTACAGCAACGCAGGAGAGAAGAGCTTTGAGAAGTTGGTCCTGAAGCTCCGGGACAGGTTGCCAAAGGCCAGAGTTGTCGTTTGCTTCTGTGAAGGCATGACTGTCAGAGGAATACTCATGGCAATGAGGCGCTTGGCAGTTCTTGGGGAACTCGTATTGATTGGCAGGTAGGCCATTTCAGTCATTTTTGTTATGGTATTGGAGGGAGAAATGTGGATTTTATGGTTGCTGATTTTAAGTATGGGCTTATTAAGGAGCAATTGTACTGGTAAATAATGGAAAAGTATACTGACAGTTGCGATTATTTACTATTTGCCATCACAGACAAAAACATATATAGTATGTATAACATGCATGTATAAGTTGAGGGCAGGTTTGGGGCCAGAATCATTGGTTTTTATATGGAGTCTTCTAAACAGAAGCTGGACGGTAATCTGTTGGGGGTACTTTCTGGTTTTCCTGCATGGCAGGGGGTTGGACTGGATGGTCCATGTGGTCTCTTCCAATGATTCTATGTAGCATTTTGCTTCCCTGAATTATGTAATGTAAATATTCTTCAGTCCATTCATGTTCTACATGTTTCACTGCCAGTTACCAGATGTGTCAGATTATTTCATTGTGAATGCCTTGTCATGTTTCATCCATCTACCCTGATGAAACATTCTCAGCAGATATTTTGCTGGAAAGGTTTTGCAAAGTAATATTTATCTTGACTCCATTAAAAATGTTTGAATATGATCTATAGCAATTAATAGCTGATTAGTAGGCTTGGTTGATCCATAAATTTTTTTGGTTCAAAACCTGTTTCGGATCTATGGGGCACTGGTGGTTCGGTTCGGAAGTCAATTCCGATTTTCACAGAAAAAAATGTTCAAAACTTTCAGAAACTTCCGAATTCCGAATAATGGTTTAACAGTGTTAT
Source organism: Anolis apletophallus (assembly GCA_030556195.1). Taxonomy (NCBI): domain Eukaryota; kingdom Metazoa; phylum Chordata; class Lepidosauria; order Squamata; family Anolidae; genus Anolis; species Anolis apletophallus. The sequence continues at coordinate 145,277,472 of JARBWK010000003.1, forward strand.
TTCCTGTTTCATTGGGTGGTCTTTACTTTGAAATTAGTTGTTCTACTCCAGAGGGGGGGGGGGGGGGGAAGCAAAGGGAGGAAATTCATCCACACTGGTTTAAAATTGGCTTCTCTGACATAACACTGAAGCGGGAGAGACAGCAAAGCAAGGAAATTCACTACTCTGTTTTAATATGCTTGCCCAGACTCCAGATGGTCACCCAGCCTCAATAATAATAATAATAATAATAATAATAATCCCCCTTCTGTCTTCATGCAGGGAAAGCACAATCAAAGCACCCCTGACGGATAGCCACCCATTCTAATAATAATAATAATAATAACAACCCTTCTGCCTTCATGCAGGGAAAGCACAACCAAAGCACCTCTGCCACCCAGCCTTAATAATAATAATAATAATAATAATAATTTACAGCTCCTGGCCCAGGAAGTTTAAGCAGGCAGGAAGGCAGGCAGGTTGCTGTGAGTGGAGGTCCTCCTCTGCTGTGCCCGCTGCGTCCTCCACACTTTCCAACGCTAGGAGAGAGAGGCGCCCCGGCATTGGCAAGCACGCGGGGGAAAGAAGGCTGAGAGCACACACCCAGGGGCCAGTGAAGCACTCAGAGAAGAGAGAGAGGAAATTCAACTGCTTGAACCGAGGCCAGGGACCAGAAGTGGGGAAATACTGAATCATTTCCGACTCACTTACTGCTTCGGAACAGAAATGGCGGAAAAAGCTTCGGAAGGGCAAAGGAACTTCCGGATTCCTTAAAAACTTCAAAATTGCTTCAAAAAGCAAATCTTTCTGAATTTATTCCAAATTATGAAGATTCTGATCAAACCTAACCATGTCTACTGATTAGATATCCCTCCAAAACTACCCCTCTCCATCATCCAAGTTCCAGGACTAAGACACTGGGAAACCAGACTTTGAATCCTACTCACTCATAGAAACCCAAAGGTGACCTTGGGTAAGTCATACGCACTTAGCCTCAAAGGAAGACAAAAGGAAAATCCACTGTGAACATATATTGCCAAGAAAATCCTATGATAGGTTTGCCTCAGGGTTGCCTTAAGTCAGAAATGTCTTGAAGGCACACAGTAATAACAAAAGTCCCTTTTCACTTGAGCCCAAAATAGTTGTTAAGCAGGAGGGATGAAGATCAGTTTTTGTGGCCATTTGATAGTGGCCTACTTTTGTCAGAAGATCAGTACAAAGAACAGTATTTGGCTATTTCCCAAACTAATGTCAGGTTTTCAAAGTTGACATCGGAGACTTTCAAAACTGCAAGGTTAAAAGTCAAGAAGGGGCTATGCAACACTTCTTGTTCTGCTTAAATGACAAATTAAAGTATTGATTACACTTAACTTACCAACACATTTCTCTGTAAAATAAGTGTATTCTCCACATTCAAAAATTACCTGGTACACACATTTTGCTTTTATGAAGGGTTCATCCATCCCAAAATGTGGTGTTTAAAATCATAGGGTTTAGAGACTATACAGGCATTTCAGGGACACTCAATCAAGGCTCTCCTGATAGGTGGCAATCCAGTCTTTGTTTCAAAACCTCCCAAAAAGAAGACTCTATCACACTTCAAGGCAGCACATTCCACAACAGCTCTCACCATCAGGAAGTACTTTATAATAATACTCAAGTGGAATCTCTTTTTCTGCAGTTTGAATCCATTGCTCCATGACTTAGTCTCTAGAACATCAGAAAATAACCCTGCCCCGTCTTCAATTTAGCATCCTTTAAACATGGCTATCCCTTTCTAACCTTCTCTTCTTGACGCCTATAAGAAATGTTATAGTACTTAGTGAGGAAAGGCCAAATCACGTAACATAAATAGTTTCTATTTTTGCCTTTTGATAGAAATAAAACTATATTCTACAATTCTCCTTTTTGGCTAAGCTAACATTAAGAATTCAAGACTCTAGCTTTTCAAGTACAACCCTATGACAAACCTCTACTGGAAGGTGATTAATAGAATTGTGATGGGGGACCTACATATGTCTGGAGATATGCTCTCTCTAGAAATCTCTAAGTCCTTCAATGCAACCTCTGGTGGAATTTGACCATAGAGTTGCACAGGAGAACCTAGAGCTTTTTGAAGAGAATGTAGTGGTCAAAGCCATAAATAACATAATGTAACAAAATTTGAAAAAAACCTGTTCCTGGTTTGAAAGTGTTATTTCCTGTTTAATTGTGGGGTACTTACTTTGAAAGTAGTTGTTATACCACATACATTTTGTTTTTGTGGCTACCACAAACTATGAATTGGTTGAGACTATTCCAGGGGTGGGCAATTACCGGCCCTCCAGGTGTTTTCGACTTCAACTCCCAGAAATCTGAGCCAGTTTACCAGCTGTTAGGATTTCTGGGAGTTGAAGTCCAAAACACCTGGAGGGTTGGTAATTGCCCACCCCTGCTCTATTCATTGAAAAAACTATAACAAAATGTGCTGCAAGATGTCATCCAAGAACATTTTTTTGCAATTCAATAAACATTTTCCATGCTTTTATGATACAACAATTAGGAAATGACATTTATAACCTATGAACAAAAGCTGTTTTACATAGTGTGAAATCCACCAAAATAAAACCCCCAAATGTAAATGTAGTTCCAGTCCTTGCTCATAATACAATACAAGACCTAATTAAGCAAAGGGAAGGATGATAAAAAATATCTAAAGCTGGCGATCTTGTCCCACATACTGCTGAAGGAATCCTGGATTGTGTCGTTGCACCCATGGTTGCGTAGGGGACGTGGGGACCTGCCATGCCATGTTCCGTTGCGGCTTCCACCCTTTTTCATAACATGGAGCAAGCCCTTTTTTGGTGGCCCGATCCATCTTTCCTTATGGAAAGATGGGGAGCTTGCTGTAGGCTGCTGTCACTACTTTTTGGCGGCAGCAGCTATCTAACCTGAAGTAGTTGGCTGGAATGTGATAGGAGCCATTGGGTTCCGTGGCTGAAGCCCCAAAATGCCGCCAAAGTGCATAAAATAAGGTACATGTGAGGAGGTCCTTAGAGTGATGCAGAAAGAGAATGCAGGAGGATGGTTGAAACAAGTAATTAGGAAATCCCACAATTTAAACTAGGGTTTTTAAAGTAGAGGAATACATAGACTGCTGACTCTAACACCTGTCTCAACAAGAGACAGTACGTAATACGTGCAAAATTGCTTTTACTCATGTCTTGCTATCAGCATTTAAACTGCAAGTGATGGGGAGCAGCACCTCCTTCTCTGGTTGCCTGAGGGATTCATTCCATCACTGTTTATCCTCCTCTCAAGGTCCTACATGGGGATAAATTGTACAGAGATACTTTGGATTAACTGTCAAAAAGGGGGCTGCTGATGACAGGAAGCTCCAAGCATTTTTGTCTCAGCTGGTACAGGCATCATTTGATGCTGAAATGTATAAAGACAGTTGAAGGTCTGCTTTAAAACTGAAGAAACCTCTCAGTGATTTTTCTCCTTCAAGGCAATTCAATAATTCATGGATTTACTATTTGAAGGCCAAACACCTTGAGGGCAATTGTTGTTCTTCCTCCCTCTCTTCCACATTTCCACCTGTACTAGCGCCATTTTGTTAACACAAAACATTCCCATGAAGGCAACATGTGGAGAAGTATGTTACGTATACAGTAAGAGGCACAATTCAGTCTAATATTGATTGAAAGAATATGATTTTATTCCAGTTCATCCCGTGATCCTCATGAAATAAGCTCTTGTAATGAGTGAAACAGACCCCAAATGCTCACCTTTTTAAATGCTTGCCATAATAGTTATGGATGGACCTTCACTGCCGTATCACCAATCCTTGTTTCCACAACACGCCAATTTTTTCAAAATCCAGTTGTCACAGGGACAGAAAGGGTGAAATCTTCTGAACAGGGGCACGGACAGCAAAACAAATTCCACATAAGTGTTAACCTTTCCCTTTGCTATCCAGCGCTAACATTTGACTGGAGTTACCCTTTAAAAAGTGCCTGTTCTAACTTATATACAAATTCAACTTAAGAACAAACTTGCAGAATCTATTTTGTTCAAAACTTGAGGAATGCCTGTAATACATGATATAGTCAGTGTAGACCCTTATAATGCATTTGAACTGTATTATATGAGTCTGTACTGGCTATAACACAGTTCTAAACTGCATTATATGGCAATCTAGATTCAGTCTATGAGACTGTTATTCAATATTTATCAAGGTAAGTGCACTGGATGTTGTCAGGACCATCCAATCTTTTCATTTGTTATACATTTGGCATGATCTTCTGCATCAGAATGATCATTTGCTCCCTTAATTTAGATTTATGGGTTTACTAAAACCTTATCAAAAGGTAAAAAAGCTTCAATGAAATGTTAGAGATGGGTGTGCAAAATTTGGGGTGGATCCCAAATTGGTAATTTAGTGGGGAGGGGAATCCAATTTGGCTTGAACTCAGAAGAGTGTCTTCAAGTTATCTGCTGACCTAGGACAACCCCATTAATTTCATAGGGTGCTTTTAGGTGGGGAATACTCAGAGGTGTTCTTTTCCAATTCCTTTCTGTGAAATCTTCCTTATAGTACCTGGTATTCATTGGTGGATTCCCATGTAAGTAATAAGCAAGGTTAACCCCACTTACCTTTCAAGATCAGATAGGATCCAGTAGTTTTTGGGTATTTATACTTATCTAGAAACTCCTCTCAATTAGAAAGGATGTTGCATACTCTTCTGTTGCCATCTTGAGGGAGATAGCACTAATATTTCATTGTGAGATATACTTTTTTAATCCCAAGATGCTACAACTGGAGTGTGCAGAAGAAAAGCACATTAGGTTAAGAAGAAGAGTGAAAGGGAGGGGAAACAGCCCTCTAGCACTCCCCAGCACAAACCAGATATTGTAAAATGACTTCTCAATGGTCAAATGGCTCAAATGAATGAAAATCTTTAACACGGTCACACTAAATTGGCAGTTCAGTGAAGGCTCTAGAACATCAAATGAAGGGACCAGCAAACGAAGAGACCGTTTAGTCAATGTGGGTTGGAATTATTGCCACTGAGTTGGATGCAGAATTTCATTTTTCTGCTTTGAAGAGCATGTTGTTTATTTATTATTTACATCATTTATATTTTGCCCTTCTCACCCCGCAGGGAACTCAGGGCGGATCACAATGCACATATACAGGCAAACATTCAATGCCATAAACAAACAACATATATAGACAGACAACGAGCTACACAATTGGTCGAGAGCTCACTGCGACCCGGGCAGGCCTCGAACTCATGACCTTCTGGTCAGTGGCGATCTTATGCAGATGACTCCCAGCCAGCTGCGCCACATCCCCAGTGCAGGGGACACTGAATATCTATGTAAACAAAGAGCTGGGCTACAGTATAACAAGCAGTAAACTGGCAAAAAACACAATCAAACACAATCCTCGGAATATATATCCAGATATTTGTCACCTGAATGGTACACGTATGTACAATTTATTATAGAATTTATTATAGATTTTGGATACAGTTTGATTGTGTTTTTTTGCCAGTTTACTGCTTGACACTGAATATATAAACAGGCAGAGGGATTTTGGGAATTATCATTTTTAAAGTGGCATTCTGTTTATTATACTCTCAGACTGCTTCTACAGAACTATTTAATGCAAGTCAGGACATGGATTAATGAGAACTGGTTCCCTGCAGAGTGTCTACACAGGACTCCCATGAAATATCTGGAAGCTGGACGCTGGCCACAAAGATGCAGTGGAAAATTATATATTTACTTTTCTCATCTGGCACAATGCACTGATCAAAAGCATGTCTGATAAATATCAGCACTAGACAAAAGCAGAGCAAGGCAAGAAAAAGAAACTGGTAATTCCCGTGTGAATTTTGTGGTTTCATATCTAAAAGGAGATGTTTGTTTACCTTCTGGCCAAGTTCTGTATCTCGTTTCTTCAGCTGAATGCTGCAGTGATAGTCCTATCCTCACAGCACACCACGCTTTTGTTCTCAGATTTCTGATCTGTATGGAATATATATTGTTGGATTTTATGTTTTGATTTCTGATGAGTTTTTAAAATATACTGTTTCTAGCTGGATGCGCATTGTAGCACATGAAACTGGATTTTAGTGCCTTTTGTGGAAGTGCCCTGAGTATCAAAAATTTGATCTTCTAGAATCAGCAATAATGAAAAACTATCCTTCCATCATACAAATTCTTGCTTTTGTCATCTCCTTCATGCCATGCAACATCTCCTGTGCTGGATCACTTCAAAAGGAGCAGCCAAATTGAGAGAGTGCTGCGATAGAGATCTAATTTAGGGTTTGCACTGTTAGCAAAGGAAGTGTAAGAGTTCTAGATTTGGAAGAACATTAGGAAAGCATTAATGAAGAAAATGGTTTCTTTTCATATAGCTGGATATAAACCTCTTAATCTACTTTATGTGACACACTTATGCAGGGTACTAATATCCCAGCATAATGTGGAATAGCTCCACTGTATTTTGACAAAATGAAACAAAGAGTTGATGGTTTCATGTGGGATTTCGACAGAGGTTTATCATCATCCTTTTAAAAAGCCATAGAGATATTAGAACAAGGCTGATTGTGTGTAAAATTACACACATTAATGAATGCTCAAAGACTTTAGGATAAATTCCAAGAAAATTTGTCAGTGTGAAAGCCTTACCACATTAAAACATAGCCAAAAATTAATATTTTTTCTTCTAATTCTGGGAAGTGAAAAAACAACTGTAGAAACTGCCAAAAGATTTTGCTTATCAGTAAAGAAGATTGGTCTGGCTTGGATACTACAAACCACGTTTTCTTCAAGATAGGATTAAAACAGGAATCTAGTCACAATACCCTCAGCAATCCATATGAAAATGAAGTGGGTCCTTTTGTATGGATGCTATCCACCTGAATAAAAATTTGGGGAAGTCAAGTATCTTACTTTTGTGAAATGCTTCCATGTGAACAAGAATCTTTCTTCTGAAGCATTGCTTCTGTATATGGAAAATGATTGTGGAAAAGGCTGATTTAGGCACTCACTGATGCCCCGTCTGAAATTGTTTTTAATCATGTCTGAACAGGTTTTTATGATAGTTCCTCTTCTATCCAAACATGCAAAGAACCGTCCGGCAGAGCTATTCCAAGTAGTCAGAGGTTTGTTAAATCCTGTCTGCCAAGACGGGATCCCTGACAACTCGGCAGCCTGCTGTGAAGCATTTGCTCAGTTCTTCGCAGACAAAGTTGCTTTGATCTGTTCTGGCTTTGACCCCATATTAACGGCAGACTCTGAGGATGTAACACGAGCACCTGCTTGTCCAATTTTGATGGATTCATTTCATTCTGTGCAGCTCGAGGATGTGGACAAAATTCTTGGAGAGGCGAGGCCAATCACATGCATCTTAGACCCCTGCCCATCCTGGCTGATAAAGGAAGCCAGAGGGGGCTTGGCAGGGTGGGTAAAGGTAGTGGCCAACACCTCCCTATGGGAGGGTAAATTTCCAGCAAGCCTAAAAGAGGCTATTATAAAGCCACTGTTGAAGAAACCATCACCAGGCCCCACCCAATTAGGCAGTTTACAATCTCCCCTTTTTGGGCAAAGTCCTGGAACGTGTGATGGCTTCGCAACTCCAGGGATTCTTGGTAGACACTGATTATCTAGATCCAGCACAGTCTGGCTTTAGGCTGGGACATGGTACCGAAACAGCCTTGGTTGCCTTGGTAGATGATCTACACCGGGAACTAGACAGGGGGAGTGTGTATCTGTTGGTTCTGCTGGACCTCTCAGTGGCCTTCGATACTGTCAACCACGGTATCCTTCTGGGACACCTCAGGAAGATGGGACTTGGGGGTACTGTTTTGCAGTGGCTCCAGTCCTTCCTTGAGGGTCATTCTCAGAAAGTCTTGCTGGGGGACACCTGCTCATCCTCACAACCTTTGACTTGTGTGGTCCTGCAGGGTTCTATACTGTCCCCCATGTTGTTTAACATTTATATGAAGCTGCTGGGAGAAATCATCCGGAGTTTTGGGGTCAGATTATGTTCAACTCTATCACTCCTTCCAACCTGTTACTAAGGAGGCTGTGCAGGTCCTGAACCAGTGCTTGGCTGCTGTGTTGGCCTGGATGAGGGTGAACAGATTGAAACTTAATCCTGACAAGACAGAGGTACTCCTGGTCAGTCAAAAGGCTGAACAGGGGATAGAGTTACAGCCTGTGTTAGATAGGGTTATACTTTCCCTGAAGACACAGATTCGCAGTTTGGGAGTGATCCTGGACTCATTGCTGAGCCTGGAACCCCAGGTCTCAGCGATGGCCGAGAGAGTTTTTGCACAATTAAAACTTATGCACCAGCTGCGCACGTTCCTTGGGAAGTCTGACTTGGCCACGGTGGTCCACACTCTGGTTACATCCCGAATAGACTACTGCAATACTCTCTATGTGGGGCTGCCTTTGAAAACCTATCAGAAGCTCCAATTAGTGCAATGGTCAGCGGCCAGGTTGTTAACCAGAGCAGTGTACAGGGAGCATTCCACTCCTCTGTTGCACCAGCTCCACTGGCTGCCGATTAGCTTCCGGGCACAATTCAAAGTGCTGGTTTTAACCTTTAAAGTCCTGAATGGTTCTCGCCCAGACTACCTGTCCAAATGTATCTCCTGCTATGAACCAACATGAAGCTTAAGATCTTCAGGAGAGGCCTGCTCTCGATCCCACCACTCTCGCAAACACGGTTGGTGGGAACAAGAGACAGGGCCTTCTCGGCAGTGGCTCCCCATCTGTGGAACTCCCTCCCCAAGGATATCAGGTTGGCTACCTCCCTCTTGTCCTTTAGAAGACAACTGAAGACGTGGCTCTGGGGCCAGGCGTTTGATTAGAGGCCAGCGGCAATAGGAAAAGGTAATTTGGGTTTTGTGACATGGATTCTTCCAGCTTGGTTTGGTTTTACTGGCACATTAATTTATTGTTAAATTTACTGATGAAGTTCTACAATGTTTTAAAATGATTTTATTGTGAATTGTAATTTTTATGGTCTTTACCTTGTTAGCATCTTCTGATGCTCGTTTGAGGCCGCTCTGAGTCCCCCTTGTGGGGAGAAGGGCGGGATAGAAATATATGAAATAAATAAATACATAAATAATGCTGACTCTTAAAGCAAATCTGTTGTGGAGATTTTTTACAATAATAAACCACTTTTCAGAGGAGCCTGTTGAGTGGGATATAAATAATATCCCACTCAACCAGTTTAACAGGATCAATCTTGCTTATCTAGAGCTTTGCTCAGCTACTGAAGCTCAATATAAGCAAGTTTAGTCATATTAAATTTGCTGAATGGGACATAATTTATATTCAAGCTGCTCAGAAAATGATAAACTGTTGTAAAAAAAAAAGAGGCAGATCCGAGTGTTGGGGTCAGTTCAAATGGCACCACATATATTTTGTTCCCTTTCAGTGGACATGACAACAGTGTGGCTCTTTCTATCAGCTAGCATGACTATCTTTTTGAATGAATTCAATTTTAAATTACATTTGAAAACTGTCCATCAACTATCTTCTCTGGACAGTGTACAAATTAAAAACATGAAAATATAAATTGACAGTACAAGTTAGATAAAAACCATGATAAATATTTTTCAATTATTGGTGATACTAAGCATAGAAAGGTAGAAATAAATTGATGTATAAGGGACCAACAAATAAGAAGTTAAAATAAACAGGCAATTAGTGGGAGGCTTTTAGATTAGTTTAGTAGGTGCTTGTTAAGAATGTGTATAGGTTGCATGTTGCACATAAAGATGTGATAGTTCCTTTTGTATATCATGAAAAATTATTTTATGATAGTTTTAATTTTATTGTATGTTGTATTGTAGAAGTATGTTTTCTTTGTATGTTTAAATAAAAATAATTCACAAAGAAAATTATTATAAGATTCAATGACAATACAATGATTTAAATTCTGCACTGCCTTGATACTTATGACAAAACTTAACAAAAATACATGTAATATCAAAAAGTCTTCTTTTATTTATTCTTTCGTTACTCTTAATTTATAGGTTAACACTAGTGTGCCGCAGCACAGCGGTTGGGAAACACTGTTCTAAGGCATGATGAGTAGATAACTACTGTCTGCTTTTAAAGGAATATAAGATCAGTTTGCATACTGATATTCCAGACCAGCACAGGTATGCCTGTGACCCATTCCACACAGCTATATAGAATCCACATTGAACTTGTTTATATGGCTTTATTATGTATCTGAGTGTGGACTCAGATAACCCAGTTCAAAGCAGATATTGTGGATTATCTGCCTTGATATTCTGGGTTATATGGCTGTGTGGAAGGGTAGTGAGTGTTACTGCAATTTGCTAACATTTACTAGGCAGAGTGCAGGTATTGCATTCTAATTTGGATATACCACTGTACATAAGACAGACAGTCCACAATAATTTTAGAGCATAATAGGTTGTATTATAATGATTGCACTGACAAATTTAGATATAGTACACAAATATATGTACTTTTTCAAAAGAACTATTCATACTGGAACAAAATAATCCCCCAAATATAATGATAACAGTACTTCAGATAGTCTAATCACTTTTCGCTATCATAAAATGTAATTTTGTTTCAATTTCTTTCAAAGTAACATCTGCAAAGAAATTGGCCTTCAAAAGAGTTATAACTTTCTTTAGAAACATAATTAAAAGTAACTTAAAATTTTCTTTTCTGGATTAAAGTAGAGATAAGAAACTTATGGCCATCTAGCTATTCAACTACCAAACAGCTCTTAGCATCAGGTAAATTTTTCCTCCTGCAATTTGAATCCGTTGCTCCATATTCTGGTCTCCAGAGCAGCATGTCCCTCTCAGCCTTCTTTTCTCCTAGCTAAACACACCCAGCTCCTTAAATCATTCCTCATAGGGCTTCGTTTCCAAACTTTTTCATTGCTTTTCTCTGAACACATTCCAGCTTATCAATACCCTTCCTGAATTGTCGCACCCAGAACTGGACACAATATTCCAGGTGTGGCCAAAGCTGAATAGAGTGGGACTATGACTTCCCTCAATCTTGGCACAATTCTCCTATTGATGCAACCTAGAATTGCATTGGCTTTTAAAGCTGCTGCTTCACATTATTGACTCATGTTTAGTTTGTGGTCTACTAAGACTCTCAGGTCCCTTTCACACAGAAAAGGATTATTGATTCAATTGAAAATTCAAAGGTGGCAAATATTACCTGAAATCTCTGGGATTTGTTTAATAGTGTGATTAACTGTTGTTTGTTGTAGTTGTTTTTCAGGATGAATCTTGGCATTTCCTAATTGTAAGGTGATGGCTGAAATGTTGCCTAATGGTTTCATCATTTATTTTGGAATCCTTTTCTCTAACGTAGGGAAAGAGGGCAGCAGTTGAGATTAAATTTTCTTAATCAGGTTTGTTTTTACTGGCTGAAAGATAATTTCTTCCATTAGCCTCCAGTAAAGAGCCATGCATTCACCATGAGAAAAGTCTGTATATTAGGTGGTAAGAAGCTCCAGACGAATGCTTGTCTCTTTTATCCTCTTTCCGTTCTTTGAGTTCTGTCAAGAATATAGACCCAGAAAATACTGAAGCCTAACCAGAGTTTTCTGTTTAGCATCCAGTGCTTAAATTAATTCAAGATGGGGCACCTATGGTACAAAAATAAAGGTGCTGAGCTGAAGGAATACCAAATGAATAATACTGTTTAACAGTGCAATCACAATGAATATAAAACAAGCTCAAATGTGTTCTGAGGGTCCTAACCGAAGTCACGAGAAGCTTACCACCATCAGCTGCAATCACCCTGGTATGAATCAATACCGTGAACAGCATTATTTGAGACAGGTTTTCTCATTCCTTGTATTATAATAATTCTGTAATCATAATATTATTTGAAGCAATTCACAGATTTAATCAGTCCCTGTTTTTGGTACAAAGGTCTGAAACAACTGGAATTAATAAATAAATAAATGTAATGCTTTAGAAAATACCACAATGTGAAAATACCCCCCTCTTTTTCTTGGACTACAGCTCTCCAGCTCTGTTTCCAAAGTATAGAAACTGCCCTTCTTTGCTGGTTAATTCAGGAAGTTGTTCCCTCTCAGTAAAAAAGAAAGAAAGAAGAAGAACCCACTAATGATTTGAAGATCAGGGTAATACATAGAAAAGGAAGAAATGATGAAAATATGTGTGTTGTGAATATGGTACAGTTTCCCCTCAACAGCAAAATTTTCAGTACAATGTTATACATTTGTAAATGGGTAGGGTTGACTATCATAATATGGATTGCTTTATAATATTAACCTTGAGTATAAACATTCAAATGAACCATAAATAAAAGCTAGCAAGCACTTTTAAAGTTGCCCAGAGAGCACCATGGGCAATTGCCCTTCAAGCTTCACCCTGAGTTGTCTCCAGCTAAATTGCTCATTTCATTTGTAGAAATGCTGTTAATCTATTCTTTCCCTCCAAGTTCTAGGTCCCCGTCACACTAAATAATTGTAGCACTATGATGCTACTTAACCACCATCATTGCATCCTGTGGAAATCTGCGGTTTGAAGGTCAAGGAGAGACATTAAGACTGAGTTCTCAAACAGACAGCCTCACCAAACTACAAAGCCTAGAATTCTAAGAATGGAATCATAATGCCATAAGTGTTTAATGTGAAAGGGACATAGGCAAATTTTTCTAGAGAATTTTTTTGTAAATGTTGGCTTATTTTGCTCTCATAGAACAAACAACAACAACAAAACTTTATTTATATCCCGCCCCATCTCCCTGTGGGTGGTTCACAGGCATAAAAAGGCAAATATTAAATGCCTTGTACTATAATAAATGTTATTTTATTTATTGCGTCAGAAGTAAATTGAAGGTACAGTTATAATGTATTTAAAAACACAAGCAAAGTAAAAAAAACCTTGGCATTATGTTAAATGTTCTTTGACCAGAAGCTGGCTACTTAGAGTGCCTCTGGTGTAGCTGTGAGAAGGTCCACCATTGTGCATGTGGAGGGTCTCAGACTGCGTTGTAATAGGTGGTCTGTGGTTTGCTCTTCTCTGCACTTGCATGTTGTGCACTCCACTTTGGAACCCCCATTTCTTAAAGTTAGCTCTGTACCTCGTGGTGCCAGAGCACAGCCTGATCAGCGCCTTCCAGGTTGCCCAACCTTCCGTGTGTCCAGGACGGAGTCTCTCATCTGATTGAGGTTCCAGGTTTATGTCTGCCACTTTTGAACTCTCACTTGCTGAGGTGAGTATCTCTGTAGATCTTAGGAAGCTATTTCTTGATTTAAGGCATTGGCTTGCTGGCTGATATCTGAACAGAAGATAAATAAGCAATACAATTTAAAAAGTTATAAAACAAATAGTTCTAAAAGCAATAATAACCATCCTATAAAACACATTTAAACAACATTAGTAAAGGGGAAATACAACATTAGCAAAGGGGAAATGAAAAATTTCCAGAAGTTTCATAATTTTTTTCCAGTTTTGTATCCTGTGTATTTTAGGTGAAGATTTCATTTGCACAAAACAGTATATCTTTTAATGCACATATGTTTTATTTTTGGAGAAAAATAAAACATTTTTACACTCAAAACAGAACAGAAGAATATCATTTAAAGATTGTGAGTTTACTTGTTTTCATGTACTATTGGGGCTCTTTTTATGTTAAAAAAACCAAGGAAAAATGACTCACCATTGTCAGGAGATGAAATATTTTCTAGTATATCTTTGAGCTCAATTTTAATGAGCCATTTGTCTTGTGAAAACCAGAGAAGGTATGAGTGCAGCAAGGAAAGGGGTTTTGTTTTAGAAAATGCAACTGCTGTATATAATTAGTGGCTCCACAATAAGACTGTTTATCTCATTGCAGAGGCTTAGGTTTATTATTCACAGTACAGAACCACATCAAATTAATCAAATGCTTCACTGGTCCTAGAATTGGAGTGGAATCAATTGCCTTTGTTTTAGGAGTCTGCCTTCACCTCTAGAGAGCTAAGATGCATAGATCCCCCTATACAGAAATAATGGTTGAGATTCCGCCTCACAACTGTGACTTGTAAATCTACACCGTACTTGTGCCATGCTATATTTCTGTTGTATAATGAATTGTATATTGTGAAATTGTCCAAAGGTGAATGGAAGAAAATTGAAGTTGACAGACTATTTTAACAAGGGGGGACCACAATTAAGAGATTTGACCATGTGAACCCATGGATTTCTGTGGCCCTTTCTACACGGCCCAATAAAATCCAGATTATCTGTGTTGAATTGGATTATATGGCAGCGTAGACTCGATGTCCTTCCACACAGCCATCTAACCCAGAATAGCAAGGCATGAAATCCCACAATATCTGCTTTGAACTCAGTTATCTGAGTTCACACTGCCATATATTCCAGTTCAAAGCAGATATTGTGGGATTTCCTGCCTTGATATTCTAGGCCAGGGCTGTCCAACTGGCGGCCCTGGGGCCGTACACGGCCCCCCAGCCCCTTTCCTGTGGTCCCCTCATCTTCTTAATAAAAAAATTTAAAAGGAAAATAAATTAAATAATAAAAATAAAAAAAATTACCCACTTCCGGGTTCCGGAGGAAGTCTCATGAGACTACGTCAGCCACACGGGATCTTGCATTGAGAGCAAAATCCCGTGTACCTGGCGTAGTCTCGCGATAGTTAATACAGTTGCCGAAATCTCGGGATTCAGCGGCTATGCCAGGGTGAGGCTGTACAAGGCCAAGGCGAGGCCTGCAAGGAGCTCCGCCTGGGCCTGCGAGGAGCTCCGCCTGGGCCTGCTCCAGCTCCTGGCCGCCCTGCTCGGCGCCAGCGAGGGCCCGGCCCTGGTTCCCTTTCTGCGCTGGCCTCCGGGACCCCTTCCCGCCCGCACAGAGGCAGGCCTGCGACGCCATCGTCGCCTCCACCCGCGCCTCCCCAGGTAATGAACCCACAGCCTCAGGGGTTGGGAGGGTTCCCCCAGGCAGGAAGCATTAATTATATTTTATTAATGTATGTATATCCCCTCCCTGGAGCCGGGGGAGGGGGCGGAGTCGGGGAGGGGGCAGAGCCGGGGAGGGGGTGGAGCCGGGGGCGGAGGCAGACCCTTTGGCCCCCCAGGTGATCAGTGACCGGAATTCCGGCCACAGGTCCAGTAGAAGTTGGACAGCCCTGTTCTAGGCTCTATGGCTATGTGGAAGGGCCCACAGATAATCCAGTTCAAAGCAAATAATGTGGATTGTCTGCCTTTGAAAATCTGGATCGTACAGGATAATAGAAGGGGCCTGTGTTTCTTTCCTCAAAACCTGCCTTTAAATTCCTGTGTGTTCAACTATGCAAACCCCGAATTAGGTTTGCCACCCCACCCTCTTGAGAAGCCTTTCATAACTGTATGTAGCACATGAAGTTCTCACACGGGGAGTTGTCTATAGGATTAAATACAATTTTCTTCATACAGCAGAAAGACTGTTACAGTGAATCTGCAGTCTCTCACAGAGTTGTTGATAGGGTTACCATAGGTCTGGAATTGGAACCTCACCTTGTGTATTAGTTTGGTAATCTTCAAGTTGCTGAATTATGAGAGTACCTGAATCCCTGAAGATGCATGTGGATCAGACCAATTTCACTTCCAGGTCTAATATTTGTTGACTGAGGCAGGGTACCAAATGGTATGTTTGTGCCCTCCATCCATCTAATGGTGCATCTACATGCAGTTTGATACCTCTTTAGTTGCTATGGCTCAATTCTATGGAATCATGGAATGGTTGTGTGGATGCCAAAGGTGATTGTGTTCTTATCCACACATAAAATGAAATTATTTAGGAATTTGCTTGGTCCTCCCTGGTAGTTACTATAGAATTGGGAGTGATCCTGGACTCATCGCTGAGCCTGGAGCCCCAGGTCTCGGCGGTGGCCAGGGGAGCGTTTGCACAGTTAAGACTCGTGCGCCAGCTGCGCCCGTACCTTGGGAAGTCTGATCTGGCTACGGTGGTCCACGCTCTGGTCACATCCCGAATAGATTACTGCAACGCACTCTATGTGGAGCTGCCTTTGAAAACGGTTCGGAAACTCCAACTAGTCCAAAGGGCGGCAGCCAGGTTACTAACTGGAGCTACATACAGGGAGCATACCACCCCCCTGTTGTATCAGCTCCACTGGCCGCCTGTCCACCCGAGCCCAATTCAAAGTGCTGGTTTTGACCTTTAAAGCTCTATACGGTTCTGGCCCAGCTTACCTGTCCGAACGCATCGGCCGCTATGTCCCACCTCGTAATCTAAGGTCATCCGGGGAGGCCCTGCTCTCGCTCCCACCTAATTCCCAGATGCGGTTGGTGGGGACGAGAGATAGGGTCTTCTAGGCGGTGGCCCCCCCGCCTGTGGAATGCGCTCCCTATCGATGTACGATCCACCGCATCCCTCCTGGCATTCAGGAAAAAAGTAAAATCCTGGCTGTGGGACCAGGCGTTTGCTCACCAGCACTAGGCAGCATTTTAGGACTGGATTTTAAATAGAAAGTAGATGAAGAGGACCAATGCTTTTATGGACTGAACATGGTTTTAATCTGGAATGAATGTGTATGATGCTAAGGCAACTGTTTTAATGTATTTTAATGTATCTTAACTGTTGAAGGGTTTTGGGGGGGTTTTATATTGTTATTATGTAGGCATCGAATTGTGTCGTACTCTAAGCCGCAACCCTCGGGGGTTGAGAAGAGCGGGGTAAACTCCTGAAATAAATAAATAATAAATAATTGCATAGAAGGACCTAGCAAATTCCCCAAGAGAATCCTTATCTATGCTACATATGCTGTATCCAGAAATCAGCTAATTTAATAGTGTTCTGTCATATATATGGTTCTCAGTAACTGTGATGTAGCTGAAAATGTATCTCATTTGGATAGAGGGGTCTTACTGTATTTGGCATCCTTAATACAATTTTTTCTTACACAGACCTTTTTGAGTATATCATAATATTGCTCAGTCAAAAGTATTCTGATTTCATCTTTGAAACGTTGCTGAGTATATTCAACCAATCAATTATATTTCTAAGTTTTTGTTTGTAGTTATATTGTTCCTTCTTTGGCCCTGGTTTTCTTTTTTTTTCAATGTCAGGAGCAACCTGTCCCCACATGAGAAGCTGGAGCTGACAGATGGGAGCTCACCCCGCTTCCTGGATTTGAACTGCCAACCTTTCAGTCAGCAATCCTGTTGGCACAAGGGGTTAACCCATTGCACCACCAGGGTTCCTTTTGTCCCTGGTCAAAATACTACACTGTCTAATCTACAATCTTTTAGCCTTTAGAAAAGAAGGAAACAATTTGCAGTGCATGCATGTACATAATTATGGGCTGACATAAGCCAGAAATTGATTATATCACAATGAAGGAGGAAAATGAAAAAGGTGCTCTTAAACACACTGCAATGGTGTATACAAAGTTCTTAGTGGGTGTTAATTGCATGCAGTTCAGGATTTGTTTTTCTTAAGTGTTACCAAGCCTATGCCAAAATGTATAACACAGAAGAAATGCTGTAGCATTGTGTATGTGCTAATTATTAAAGTGGATTAGCACTTCTTTTTCATTTCCCTCTCTTACTTGAAAATGCAAGTGAAGGGGGGGGGGGTCCCAAATGTGTACATTGTTCTAAAAATGAATACGGTGCCAATGCCCAGAGTGAATTTTTGACTATTATAATTTCTTGGCACTTGCCCCATGTAAACAGCTTAGAGCAATATAATAAAAACTAGAAGAGTCATGTGAAGCATATTTTACAGTATAAATTAGAAAATTAATTTAGGCTTTACATTTTACTGTATGGATTCTATCATTAATTATGAAAAATTATACTTCATCTCTTATGGATTAGGTGATGAATATGGCCCAGGTAAACATAAGGATGTTTCATAGTTTGTGGCCATTCTTTCTAGTTTAGGTCATAGGGAAGACATCTAAATTTTACACACTAAGATCAATGACTCTGCTTCACTATGTTATTAAGGCTGATATCTCCAAGACTAGGCCAATATTTGTAAGTTAAACTAGGATTAGATATTGCCAAAGATTCTATGAAGCACAATGTTTTGCTTTGGCAAGTTGAACCTTGCCTTGCAAAAAACAATATTAATTCATAACTACTTAGGGAAGCATTGATAAGACATTTTCCCTCTTCCTACTACCACTACTACCAGTATCCTGATGGAGTTAAAGTTCAAATCCAAAAAGGTAGGGCTAGGCAAAGGCACATTCTGCTGATAAAGAATAGAATGGTGTCCACATCCAAAGCCAACTGAACTAGTCAATGAACTGTTATTCAAGATAGGCAGTGGGAGATCATTTGTTATCATATTTACCACTCAGGTACCTTTGGGGTTGGGGACATTCAGGCTATGTCATACTTAGATTCCTCCCAAATGACTTGCTGCCATGTCCTAGCATTTGGCACCTGAATTAACCCTTTCATTCTACCCTACAAAGAAAAAAAAATTGGATGGTAATTGAATAATTTGTGAATTTCATAGATGAATTAGCAGCATCAATAGGTAGTCTAGTCAAGGTTGGAATTTGGGATCAGGAATTAACTGGGCT
This sequence comes from Anolis apletophallus, assembly GCA_030556195.1. Classification (NCBI taxonomy): domain Eukaryota; kingdom Metazoa; phylum Chordata; class Lepidosauria; order Squamata; family Anolidae; genus Anolis; species Anolis apletophallus. Next base: position 145,296,045 of record JARBWK010000003.1, read on the forward strand.
GTTATTTCACAACTATTCATTGCCTTGGTAACAATTATCATGCTCTGAAATTTCCATTCATCCTAGGGAATGAAACAGACCTGGTACAATTGTTACAATTTCTCCCATGAACTGGGGGAGATTTGTTTGGAAAGCGGAACTTAGACAATCTACTTTCTGGGGTTACAACTACAATCAGCCACTAGAACCTATGGATTCTGTTTCCTTAGACCAATAACAGTTTGAAAATATTCTTCACAAACTCCAATTATCAAACCTCGATTTTGTCATTTTATAAAAGAAATACTATTTTACAGTGGCATTGTATGTCATGGGACTTGAGCATTTACGGAATTTGATAGCCATTGAGGATTCTGGAAACAAACCCCAGTAGATACCCAGGGGCAACCATTTCTCCTAGGCAAGATGGTTTCTGAAGTCTGAGCATATTCATTCATTCAAAACAGTAACTTTTCCTGGTTTTGAGGGAGATGGATTTTCACCAGGGCTGCACTGCATGGGAAAGTATTAAAAAGTCCTCCCATACCAATATTCCTGATATGGATTAACCATCTTTGCCTGGTTATATATTTGTGTGTATGTATGTGTATGTGTGTGTATATATATCTGCAATAATGAATTTTAAATACTATCTTCTATGTCCTTAGTAATGTTCCCTCCTCTTTTTCTTTGAGCCTTGAGGACTAGACTCAAACTGTAAACTAGCTGTAAAGACATTTAAAATTTGGCTTCGTTGTTAGTAGCTAAATGAGTTTTATTTGTGTAATTTTATTTTTAAAATGTGTCCCAATTTGGCTTACCCCTGGGGTTCAAGACAGACAACAATGTACTGGATGTCATTAACTTGCAATAATATTTGCATAACATAACTATAAATAATTGATTACAATGATTCAGTCACTGTTTCATAACAATAGCTTATTAAAACATTTTAGCATAAGAGGATTTTTATGTTTTCTTTTTGTTCTGGTTGTAACCAAGCTTCAAATACTTGTAATTATTGACCATCATATCAATTGATTAATTGGCCAAGCATTTTGTGACTTGGCAAACAACCAGCTGTAGATTAATATAAAATCTCTTTTAGACAGTTGTCCAATACAGTTGACGTTATTACAAGTATCCGTTCTTTGCAGCAAGGTTTTCTTGGCAAAATTTGTTCAGAGGGGTCTGCCCTTGCCTTCCCCTGTTGCTGAAAGAGAACATGATTTGTCCAATGTCACCCAGTGAGGATTTGAATACTGCTCCCCAGAATTATAGTCCAGTACTCAAAGCAATAAGCCACAAAGGATCTCTGTTCATCTTTTTTAAAAGGCTGACAATCACAGAATGAAACTTTATTCATGCGTAGAAGCAGGGGGCCAGGAACATGAGAGAAAGCAATTCAGGTGAACTGAATTTTAGATGACAGTTAATTTGAAAATTTACCCAGTTATCAAAGCCATTTTAAAACTGAAAAGCCCTGTGACTTCCTTTCAATACCATAAACAGATTATTGTAGTAGTAATAGTAGTAATTTTATTGATTATCCCTTAGTCCATATCATAATATCAAACCAAACAAGGCTTGATAAGATTTGATAGTATATGTAGTAAGTTAAAATAAGACACTTATAACAATATAGTAAACAATATGATAAGTTATGGTAAAACTGATAAAACCGAGTATATACATCATATTTCCTTATCACCTCTACAATTTACCCTGATCGGCCCCACATATGTGGTTCTCAAGCATATTGTTTTTTCTTAAATACAGAGCTGTTTTATATGTTACTTCTGTGTCTTGGCCATACATAAAATATGTTGTTCTGAGGTAAGATTCCCAATACATTGTCTGCATAGACAGATTATAGTCTATGTTCCTGAAGCAAAAGTGTGCAAAGGTTTGCATGTATTGACAGAAACAGATAACATTACACTAACATATACAATTATACTAGCATAGTGCATCAACAGAATCATGGCTCTAGATTGCAACCAAGACTGTTCCCCTTCCCTGCCCTGCCTTTATTCTCTTGAGCTTTCTGGCAATTTTTCAGGGCTCAAGGACAATTTTGAGTATTCAACTTGTCCCACAACTTTCAAACTAACATGCTGAATTGAGAGATGGTGATACCTTTTGAGCACTGTATATTAGGTCCTTAGAATTCCTTGGAGTTTGGTTCCAGGAAGCCTGATGCATACCAAAAACTGTGTATGCTCATCCCATGGTATACAGTACTATAATAAAATGGTGTCCCATACAGTATATAAAATAGCAAAATCAAGGTCTGATTTTTGGATTTTTGGGAGGAGGAATAGTTTTGAATCATGGATGGTTGAATCCATAGATGCAGAATTAGTAGCGATGGTGGATGAATTGTACTATAATCCATCTGCCAGTCGACCGCCTTTTCTTGTTCTTTAGTACAATCAGCAAAGTATTTTGGATCGCCCTAAGTACAACCATTCGCAGCCAACATTATGATGATAGTTTTTGTAACCCAAAATACACCGAGGACATGAGACTATGAAAGTCTGGTTTAGGTCATATACTAAAGTTATATTTAGTATATGACCAACACGACACAAAAATGATATTCTTGTCCTGTAGTAATAAACACCTGGTGAAATATAACAACATGAAGATGTTCTAATTTTAAAGAACACTGAACTAAAGATAAGAATAGAAACATTATCACCTGGGATGATTTTGTCCTAAAAAACATAGTGTCATTGAACTCTCTTTTATAAACTAGGACGACATACCATTAGATAAGATATTAACATTTAAGCTCTTGTCACAGTTTGCACTTCTTCTTTCCAACACCCTTACACAAATTCTTGAAAGTTAAAATACAGATGCTTTTCACAACATATCAGGAACAAAGGAATGTGTGAATATTCACTAATGAACAACTGACAAGTCAAATTTAGTTTTCTGTTTGCTTGCAAAATTGATTTGGTTAGTCTCTTATTTAATTAAATACATTGAAAACTAGTCAGTACATGGATTTTCCATTAAGAATCTGATCACAGTGGACTCCAAAAGATAAACCAGGGGCAAATGATTAGCATTTACCTCCCTTTTAATTTTAAAAGAATGCTTAGGCCGAGCAAATGGAAGTTTCACTTAAAACGTTGAATGTTGGGGCTCATCCAGACAGGCCCCAAAATGCATGAGCTCATGTGCTTTTACTGGAGACATCTAAATGATGTCTCAAGTAAAATCAAATTAATTTGAGACAAAGCAGGAAAACCCTACTTTGTCCCAAATTAATTTGATACCTGATAAGATCCGGGTCTTTCCAGGTAAGGGCCCAGTGTAGATTGGGTCCAGGGACCATGTCACGTGATCCCTGGGCCCAATCTACACAGCCCTCTTGAGTTTTTCGGCCTCCATGAACCTGGAAAACCAAGGGGGCACTAACCACCCCCCCAAAAAGCCCGTAAAATTTAAAAATGTATTACATACATTTCTATCCTGCCCTTCTCAGCACAGGGAGAAGGCCGGGATACTTCTGGAGTCCTACTGCCGCATAAAAATGATGTGAGTTTTGGGGGGATGTGTGGGGACTTAAACATGCATCTAAGTGGGGTTTTTAAACCCACTTTGGAACACTTTTAAGTGAAGTCTGGAAGCGTCTTTGTTGAATTACAAGCCTCATACTGGGTGGGAGATTCTGATACTTGCAATCCAAAAATTAACTTTCCATACTCCAGTTTTCCAGTTTTGCAAAGTTTTAAGGTTAACCAAAGGTAATCTGAGATTAATATTGGAATCTATTTTAGAAATTGCTCTTCTCAGATAACAAGTATTGTAGAGATGTGCTATGTAGTATCCTAAGCATTTATTTTGTAACTCCACTTGAGCAAGATATCATTATTTTTTTCTTTATGGCATTTATATACCAGATTTTCCATAGTGATCTTTGTGATGTGTATTAGAGTTCAAAGGCTAAGCTCATAGATAGTTCATAGATAGTTAGAACAGTAAATATGGGGAAAATAGATCTCGCCCTTTAATTATCCTTCTGTTCAGATAAGGTAAAATAGTGCAGGAATCTTCCTGAATCCAGCCTTTCTATTATCTTTGCTGGGTCCCCTTTGGAATCAAGCTAACATCAGAAATTGCATCTTCTTGTAAATTTATTACGTGTACATTTAAAATAGTAAGTAAAAATAAGAATGTTGCTATCTGAGAAAATATTTTCCCTATAAAAAAGGACAGGTGAAGTGTCCTGCTTTCCCTGGCATTGCAGTGAAAAGTGAGGGGCAGTGGGTGAACCTGTCACCCCCCACACAGCTCCTGCTCAGTGGTGCTTTCCCCATCAGATGTGGGAAGCATCACCATTCTGCAGAGGACCCGTGCTGGCACAACACGGAAAGCTTCCCATGTTGTGGAAGAAACCTCCAACAATGCTTCCACTCCAGTTGGGGGTGGGGTGAGGCCTCCACTGGAAATCATGCAACATTGAGTGATGGCATGAGGCTCCATCCCCAAGACAGGGTAAAAGCATCATAGGGTGCTAAATTTACTCTGTCTGATCAGGTCTATAAATTCTTGATGTGAGTCATGTGTTTGAACAGTTGAGAAGAGCTGGGCTACTTGGTCTTAGGAGGCGAAAAGGACCCTGATTTTAAAGAAAATTAGTAGTTCTCATTAATATTACCAATGTAACCTATAATACAACAGTATTATTTTAGAATGTCCACCTCAGAATTACTTCTACAGCTAGAATGGGTTGAGCTGGTTTTCTTGAAAGGCTGAAAATATTCTCATTTTCTTCTAACACAGTGGTTCCCAGCCTTTATTTGACCAGGGCCCACTTTGACCGGGGCTCACTTGACCAGGGACCACTTTGACCAGGGTCTACTTCAGCAGGGACCACTTTGACCAGGTATTACTCTCCAACATTAGTACCAAAAGGGTAGGGCTGGTGACCTCTGTGGAAAGGAGCCGGAATAAAATAAAATAAATAAAGAGGACAGATGTTTGCAGTCCTGATTTTCATTCTTGTGGCCCACTGCTGGGCCACAGCCTACAGGTTGAGAACCACTATTCTAACAAACCATCTTCCATATATCAGAATCCACCTGATAGAGGGGTTTGCCCTGTGTTATTCAGATGCCATGTCCCGGAAACTTGGGTGAACCCAAGGCAGTTCCGTTATAAACTTCTTCGGGACCTTCTACACTTTTTGATATCTCGAGATACATAACAGGTTTACCTGAGGTTTCCAAAATAACCCAGTTACTCTGGAGATTTTTGAAGTGTAGCAGGGCCTTTAGTTAATGTTACTTAGGAAAGTGGGCATTATGAACGGAATATTCTCTCTTCATGAATAAAGGAATCTGAGTGCCTAGATTAAGACATCTATCGACAATGATATGACATGCCCTGTTTCATGTTATGTAGAAACTTGATTGTAACCAAGGTAATTGCTTGTAAATTATGTAAGATGGAAACATGGTGAAAAAAGAGAATACAGCAGATAATTTTCTTAATTTATGTAATGGGCAATTTCACACATTATCATTAATTTGCACATTATGCAAAGATGAAAAATATGCACAGCAAATTTCTGCATTTGGGCAACAAGAATATGGCAATCCTACACATTATGTTTCTAGCGACTGTGAGCCCTGCCTTACTTAAGTGAAACCAGCATAAGAGATCATCCAACATTAGATAATGGGCCACATTTTGCCATTCTCTGTACAGCAGTGCTTCCCAACGTTGAATCTTCCAGGTGTTCTGAATTCCTGATAGTTGGCCAAGCTGACTGTGGCTTCTGGAAGTTAAAGTCCCAAATGCACGGGGGGCCAAGGATTGGGAACCACTGCAGAAATTTACCATGTTAAAGTTCTAGTCTAGTTTTATGTGCAACATTAAAATTAGAGGCACTGGCAACCATGTCCACTACTATGGTAGCATCTATACTGTAGAAATAATGCTGTTTGACTCTGCTTTAACTGCTATGGCTCAATGCTATGGAATCCCAGAAGTATTAGCTTGGTTAGGTGGCAGCACTCTTTATCAAACTACAACTCTCAGAATCCCATAGTACTGATTCATGGCTGTTAAACTGGTGTCAAATTCTACAGTGTATATGCACTCTAGGTTAAAGCAAGGAGAAGATATGAATGCTATAACCGAAGAGTCAACTAAACAGAGGATGTCATTGCTACTATGGGCCCAAGCCTGGCTCCCGCTGTGTTGGGATGTTTCAGAAAAGAATAGGGACTTAACGTAAAAGGCCTGTCTGTAATCAAGTGCAATAAAGCAATCCAAGCAATTCAGATGGAAAGCATAGCTATGTATGCTACTTAAATCTCAACATTTTTCAGAACATAGTGGTTGCATGGGAGGCATGTTAACCTCTTGGGGTTAACTGTCCAGTTTCCTGTCCTATTTCTGCCTTCATATACTTTCTGCACAAGCCAACTCTGTGTGGTGCTGTTTTCCAGTTCCTACGAAATGGAAATGAATGTCCAGTTAATTAATTCTGCTGTGGCAATTTTTCATTAGTCTGGGGTTGGGGTTATTTATTCTCTTTACTAATTGTGTGTTAAGCTCTGCGTTTTCTTGCCCTGCTATCCAGGTTGTTTGTTTTGTTAGAGCAACCATTTCTGACACCTTGTTGTTTTGATATCAGCATTATCTGAACGGCCCGGCTGCTCTGTGGGAGGTATATTGACTAAGAGAGAAAGATAATACTCGTCTTGCTTGCCAGCAGTATTATTAGGGCACAAAGCTGTTAAAATATGTTTAAATCTTTGGAATGAAAGAAATAGGTATTATTAGTTATGGACACCATTTTCTGTTAGAGGTTTAACTAAGGCACTTGCCTGAAGAGGATTTATACACATAACGCATTTCTGGAGCATATAAAACAATGGGAATTTGAAAATAGAGGTGTAGAGTGTTGATTTTTCTTTTCTTTTTTAGTATATGCTCCTATTACCATCTCTTCCTACTAACAGTAAATGGTTGCCATAACAACCATTTGTTTGAAGGTTCAAATGTGAAGGTCTTTCTCTTGTGAACGCTGTTGGTTTTCTGTTCAAAGCTTGTAAAAACCCTTAATTGGGATGGTATTATGGATGGCAAAAAATTTAAGTAATAGGAGGCGAAGGAGGGAAAGCTATCAAATATACTGTGCAACAACAGGGACACACAGACTACACAACTAAGTTAAGTGTATATCCCAAAATAAATGTATTCTAGTTCTGCAAAAGTCTGTCTGTTAATTCTTCATAATATTGAAGCAGCCAAATCAAGGAATTATGGAACTCCGAGTACCAAGTTAACTTTAGCAAGCTACCTGAACGTGCGGGCGCAAGGATGAGGGAGAACACACGACAACTGTGAAGTAGGTGAAAAATCAAACAGGTTTATTCTGGCACCAGCTGGAGGGCTTCTGCCAGCAGAACACGCTGCTATCAGGGGCAAAAGACCCCGTTACTTTCAATACAAAGACATTTATACCCCAATGGAGGCATTTCAGTTAAGCCCTCCCCTTCTTCATGGATAAAAACAATCATAATTGGCTGGTGATTACTGTTGGTACATGACATCTCATTAATCCAATAAACATTTCATTTCCATTTGCATCACATCTCAAAGTTACACCTCTAAATGAGAACAATAGTCATTTATGATGTTAGTCTTTCTCACAGTACAGTATCAGTGCTAAGTCTCTGATGTTCCCAGGTTGAAACATTGACTTCCAGGCTCCGTGCCAGCAACGGAGGGGGTCAGACTCTCTGTCATGCGCAGTGCTTTCTCAATTCGCATTAAGTTCTCCCATAGCACAACCTGTTCTGTTCCATTCATTCTAAGCCTATGTTATCTTTCGTTAGGCACAGAGTGCATCAAAACGCCTCAATCACAGTGTTATTTTCACAGTGCAAGTGCCTGCCTGATTCTTTGGCACCAGAACCCACTTTTTAAAGCTAAACACGTATGCAGCATCACTCTCTGACTGTACTTTTTGCATGGAAAGTACCAAAACCCGCTTTAATATCAAAGTACATATCAATAATAATATCACAAATATATCCATGTGTAGGAGTACAAACCCTGGTTCAGCACATACAGTTCCTATGGGGGATTCCCCAAGGTGTATACAGAGTACTTACAGTCCCGAGTAGCACAAGTCCCCAATAGAGTTCGAGAACTCAACAGTTCTGAAATGGTCCGTAACAGCACAGTCTCAAAGAGAAGTGGTCTCCACCATAGTAAAATGCACAGGAATAAACTCCTGATATCCTGGTGGTGGCGTGTCCCCACATGAGGGGGGAGCGCGGCAAGCAAAGTTGGTGACGATGAATCAAACCGCACCCTTCCTTTCCCTCCATCCTGGAGTTTAGAACAACTACATTTTCATCATCTGAATTACCTTCTCATTATCTTTTCCTGCCAGTAAGCAGCAGGAGTAGCCCCTCCAAGGGCTAAACAGCTCCTGGGCAAGGTTTTGGGTGGAGCAAAAAGACCAAGGGAATAGCTCTATCTGCACCCCATCTGAAAAGCATGCTAATAAGTCACATATGCATGTGTAATAGTGTACTGGACATTATGGTGAATAACTGGAAGAGGGTGGAATTCAGTGATCCGTTTGCATTTCTGGCCTCCATGCATTAAGTTTAGGGCGTGCCACCTATACATCTAAGAACACAAAGAGGTTGCTAAATGAGATATCCAAGTACAGCATCTGATTTTAAAGTAAGTGAAAAATAACCTTGAGCATGGACAATCCTGCTCTTGGTATTCATTGGTACCTCAAATGCTAGCCTTATTTTTGGGTATATTTGACCTGGTGATTCCAAAAATGGCACCAGTTTTGCCCTATCAGCTGTATATTTTGAGAAACTGAACATATGCCATCTACCAGTCACCATCTGCTCACCTATCAAAAAACTATTACCACATCTAAGGAACTTGATCTGATCTTTCTTTTGTGTCAGGAGTGACTTGAGAAACTGCAAGCTGCTTCTGGTGTGAGAGATTTGGCCGCCTGCAAGGACGTTGCCCAGGGGACGCCCAGCTGTTTTAATGTTTTACCATCCATGTGGGAGGCTTCTGTCATGTCACCACATGGAAAGCGGGAGCTTACAGGGGGAGCTCATCCTCACTCTCCCCAGATTTGAATCTCCAAGCTGTCGGTCTTCAGTCCTGTCCGCACATAACCCCAGGAATAGGCCTAAAAACCCAGACACAAAGAAAAACAATTGCTGGGTGTGTTACACTCGAGGATGTTTGTTTAGCTCTTTCATCACTGACCTTCTAAACCCATAGTAGAATATAAAATTCTAAAAATATAATGGAATTCAACACTGAATTATCAAAGATACAGTGCCCAGAATGCAAGGAATGATGATGATGATAACTTTTTTTGTACCCCGCCTCTATCTCCTCGAAGGTACTCGAGGGGGCTTACATGGGGCCAAGCCCAAACAACGCAGTTTAAACATAACATAGTAAAATACAATATAAAATACAACAACAACATTATAACAATATATTAAAACAGGCATCAAAACCAACAACCAATAATGAAGTTCATTTCACGTAATGGGTGGGCTGACTGGGGCAACAACAATTTAGAGAAAAGAGAAAAAAAATTTATTTATTTATTTATAAATTCGATTTGGTAGACCGCTCTCTCTGGAGCCCAGAGCGGTTTACAGCATAAAATCAATAAAACATCAAATGAACTATTATAGTCTACTTTGGTCAAACATTACCTGTTTCACTGCATCCTATTCTGACTACCAAAGAAGGATTTCAACAAATTATAACATGACCAGTGAAGGGCTGGTTATTTTATTTTATCTCTTTTTGTTGTTTGTTGTAGCAGACTGTGAAAGAGCTTCAGTGAAGTATGGGTCCTTATTTTTTACCATCTTAAATCATCTTGCTGAATGGTTTTGTTGGTGTTAACAACAGTCAGATTGACTTCAATCTATGAATGAAACAGCCCTGGGTCACCCTGTTATGAACAGCCCTGCTCAGATCTTGCAACCTTAGGACAGTGGTTTCCTTGATTGATTATATCCACCTGTAGTGTGGTATTCCTCTTTCTTCTTCTGCCTTCTATCTTGGCAAGCCTTATTGTATTTTCTAATGCATCATATCTTCCTGAGAGCTGGTGTAGTATACTGGTTTAAGCATTGGACTATGGTTTTTGAGACCAGGGTGCGTATCCCCACTGAGATGTGGAAATCCTTTGGGTGACATTGGGCATGTCACACCCTGGCTTAGATGGAGGCAAAGGTAAATTTTGCAAAGACAACCCCAATATAGGATAGTCTTAGGATTGCCAAAAGTTAAAAACAGACTTAAAGGTACACAGCAAAAACATGTCTTTTTATTATGCATTTAAGGTATAACCTTAAGGTACAACCAAGTGTAGTCATCTTGGTTTCTAGGAGAGTTCAGGCCTGATTTGTGCTCAGACCTGATTTGTTCTTGGTGGGGTTTTTTTTGTGGAAGTCTGGTGTATCCACAGAATTCTCCTCCACCACTAATTCTCAAAAGAGCTGATAATCTTCCTATCAGCCCACTACAGTGTCTATCTTTCACAACTATACATAGAAATTAGAAATACATTGGAAATGACAGTCCTGTATTTCATATTCAGTTATAGATCTTTACATATAAGGATTTTGTCCTTGTTTATATTTAGCTCAATTTACTGTTTGTCTTTCTTATTTTATCAATTTGTCTATGAAATGTTTGCTTTAGGAAGTTACATTTTGCACTTCTGCCCCAATTGCCCCAATTATTCGTACATTGGTATTAGATAAATTGAGTACATCTAGGTTACTAGTAAAGAGCATTGTCTGGGCCCCCCTTTGAGTTGGGATTAGTTTCCTGGATTTCTATCTGCCTTTGGTGTAAGCAAATAATACATGCATACAGAAAGTATGTGGCCATAATAGGGAAATTTTAATTGTCAACACAATTGATTGAATGCCTTAAACAGAAGGATTTGTTAGGGGGTCTCAGTAGGTTGACTGTTGGTAAATGGTCCTCTCATTATCCCTTTATTCCTCATTGAATTTAACCAGTTGGACAAATAGTATAATAAAATAAAAGCCTTGCTATTCACAAGCAAGAAATGATTTCATTATCATTAATCTCTATCATATATTTTAATTAAACGTCAACTGCCTTTGCTGACTATTGCTCTATGGGGACAGTGCAAGGACAAAAGCAGTAAGAAATGCTGAGGCTATTCAACAAATTTATGTCTCAAAAAGCAAGATTAGATGTTTTATTTCACCACCTTCTAAATCTTATAAATTATCCAAAATATGTTTGGCGGGTGGGAAGTTGGCCAATGTTGAAAATTTTTACAGAACTCTTTAACTCTGAGAAACTATAAAATATATCCAACTTAGGGTGCATCTACACTGTAGAAAGAAGATAGTTTGACATCACTTTAATTGTACAGCTCAATGCCATGGAATTATGGGAGTTGTAGTTTGGTGAGTCACCAGCAGAGAAGGCTAGAATCTTGTAAAAAAATACAACAGGATTTCATAGAATTCAAACTGCATTCTACCATGTAGATGCACTCTTATCACATGAGCCCAGCAAAGTGTCCCACTTCACCAAAGAAACAGAAGGACAATGGGGAAAATCCATTGCCCTACATGCTGCTACCTCATGGCGATGCTTCCCCCACCACACGTGAGAAGCGTCACTTGAGCGGCGAGGATTCCAATCCTACTTAACACACTGTCACAACATGAGCACGCTCCCAAGTTGGGAGGGAAGTGCCGTATGATGTTTCCACTCCAGTTGTGGGCAGGGCCTCCGCCAAAAGTCCAGTGACATCCTAGGATGCTTCCCAAGCCCTGTTTGATGAGATCATAAGTCATGCAGATATGTTGATGTGATTGAACTTATTGGAAGCATAGGGGCATGTTTTGCACTAGGAGAGGTATCCATAACTAAATTCTGGAGATACATCCTGTACTTCAGGGTTTTGTGCAATGATTTAAAAAACACAGATAATAAGGGCTAGAAATTCCATTAAATATTTTGCTTATATAAAACGGAATGAAGACATTGCATACTCTTCATAGAATTAGAAGCCGCAGAATCTGTCAATCTTTGAAACTTGGTGATATGAACAGGGTTATTGCCATAGCAACAGAATCTGGGCCCCTGTTCATATCACTCTAATAAGAAACAAAATGTATACTAATCTCCACCCTGTCCCTCGCAATATTGGATATGTACTAATAAACCTGGCTTTAATTTAATTACCAGGTTTATTTTTTTAAAAAAAGTCCCCTTCCAATCCTACTTAATGCACTGTCACCAGGAACAAAGCCTTAGACATCGCTTGTCAAAATATAAGCTGTACTTGTAAAAGAATGAAAAGCATTAGTCAAAAGTTTTTAAAATAAAGGCAACGTACAATGGAAACACAACTGGTGAAATTTCTCTGTAACTGACATCCATCTGCATTGAGTTGTCTGAATTGGCTGACAGTAATTCTGAATTAATATTTCTCCCGGTCATAATTTTTGTGAGAAAGAACACTATTGTATAAAGCCAAAAAAATTTAAAATGCAATAATCACAAAACATTAATTTAATGAGATTCACATCTATGCCAAAAGTAAATTCTGATGCAGACATACTCATGGCTGGGAAAGCTTTATGGTATTTTTAATTATTCAGTTGACATTATTGAAGTAGTAGACATTTCTGGACTGAAGGAAAATTTTCATTTTTATAGGCAAAAAAAAATCTTATTAGTAGCAATACTTTCATTCTTTCTTGTCGCTTCAACCCTGAGGGAGAAGCTGCTGTGAAAGCGAGCAGTCATGTTATTTCCTGAGATGTTTATATGGCCCTCTTAGTTGGCTTTTTGGAGGCTTGGCATTTATTCTGTTCTGGCAAGCATATTCTGTTCTGGCAAGCGAATAGTTCCATATATCCCCCCCCCCTGCCCCCCATTGACCTAGCCATGAAATAATGGGATCACACTCATTAGTTGGATCAAAATATTAGTCACTTTATTTAAACTATTGTCTATTTAAATCAGGGGTCCTCAAACTAAGGCGCGGAGGCCTGATACGGCCCCCCAAGGTCATTTACCTGGCCCTCACTCAGGGTCAACCTAACTGTGAAATGACTTGAAAGCATGCAACAACAACAACAACAGCAACAATCCTATCTCATCAGCCAAAAGCAGGCCCACACTTCCCATTGAAATACTAATAAGTTTATATTTGTTAAAATTGTTCATTTTAATTATTGTATTGTTTTTAAGTGTTTTTTGCACAACAAATAAGATATGTGCAGTGTATATAGGAATTCATTCTTTTTTTTTCCAAATTATAATCCGTCCCTCCAACAGTTTGAGGGACTGTGACCTGGCCCTCTGTTTTAAAAGTTTGAGGACCCCTGATTTAAATAATCTCTGGGAGAAACACCTGAGAAACTGCAACCTGGCTTTCTTGCTGAAGGCCACCTCCTGGAAAGCATGCTGGGTTAATCGGATTCTGCAATATGAAACAAAGGGAAGAAGCATTGATAAAACACTGAAAGCTATAAAGTGGTATCTGGAAATATCTCCCCCCCCCCCCATTTAATTCTATGTCTGACTACAAAATAAAAACCTTATCTGGAAACATTCTTCATTGATTTGAAGACACTGTACTTTAATACATTTTAATTGCTTTGGCTCTTTTGCATTTTGAAGTATGGTGGAGTTCAGAATGCTCTTTGATTATAGGTTAACTATAAATCCCAGCAACTACAACTCCCAAATGACAAAATCAAATTTTTTGAGTGATGGTCACTCCTTGTGTTAGTAGGCGTCTTGTGGCCAAATTTGGCGGCAATTCGTCCAGTGGTTTTTGAGTTATGTTAATCCCACAAACAAACAAACAAACATTACATTTTTATTTATATAGATGTGTGCGTGTGTGTGTGTAAATATGTTTCAGGATATATATATATATATATATATATGTATATCAGGATATTAACACACACACACATATATATAAAAATGTAATGTATATATGGAAAAAAATTCCTGAAACACTTGCTTCTACATATATCTCTTGCCTTTCATGGTGATCCTGATGCCATGAAATGCTGACTTTTTATGTGAAGAGGGTGGCATTGCTGCTCCTGCCTCAAAGAATGCTGAGGATATTTGCACTTTGTCTGGAAACCGTCTGCAAGACCACATTATCTTCTGTCTTAAGAATTAAACAAAATTACTGTCATCCATTTTTCTCCTCTCACAATAGTTAATGTGAATTCAAATTAATGTCCTTCACATGGAAAGAAAAGCAAATCGTTTCCATTTTTAAACAGTCCTTGAGTGGACAAGAGGATAGTTAACCACACTATGTCAAGTCATCTAAAGCTTCCCTTAAGTTAACTCATGATGTTTGTCATTTTTATCAGAGAGAGAAAAATACATTGTTCCCCCAATTCTCTATTCTATTTTATACATGCATCATGGATATTTCCAACCATTCTGCTGTTTTTCATTAGTACAGAACCATATGTATGTTACTGCTTGTAAGGAAGAATGCTGCTTTTAAGGAAGAATGTGGTTTTATGGTTTTACTATTTTAGCAGTTGGATGTGTGGATTGAACATTGTTTTAATTATTTTAATTGATTGTTGCATTTTGTTTTAATGAATGACTTTGCTTCAATTTTGTAAGTTTTATGGCGATTTTATGTATTAGGCATCAAATTGCTGCCTCTGTTAGCTGCTCTGAGTCCCCACCCCCACCCCGTGGTTTGAGAACAGCGAGGTAAAAATACTGTAAATAAATAAAATAACAAATAAATTAAGTTTGCAAGGTGCTTGGTAAAATTTAGTAACAAGTCTTGAGATATTACCATTCCAGTAGGGCACTTTGCAATTACAGTTTCTTGCAAACTTTAATACAATGGGGTGAAAAGCCACCTCACAAAGGGAAAAATGTCTAGTAATTAGTCCATGCTATCTGTCAAGGTTTTGCAAGGTGGCATCATTTTGGGGGAACGCAAAGGCAGACACTTGCAGTCATCACTTACCTGGGTCCACCATAGATTTGTCTGAGGATAGCAATTCTAGTAACTCATTCAGATGTTTTCCACATGATTCCTACATCCTAAGGTGTTCATGTAATAGTTTACACTATTATTTGGTGCAGTAATTAGTAAATTCTCTTCTTTTAGTTCTACTCTTTCTTTACATCCTTTTTTAAAAGAAGGGAGAAATAACAGCTTTGGAAAGCAAAGCTGTTACTAAGCAACCATTCAACTTGGGTGGGATATAGCATTTGAACTTGTATCTGAGCAAAACCAAACCTCCAATTAACACTGGCTTTTTATAGGTTTAGTGGCATAATCTTATAAGGAAGAGACAATTCTTGGTATTGTATACAATAGGGATTACATGTACTGAGAAAAATCAGGGCAACCTATATCACATTGCGTTATTTCCAGAAGATTTTTGCACCTCTAAATTAATTTGTTCTCTTGTCTGAGGATGAAGAAGATGAGAAGCTAATGAATTCTCCAAGAACAACTAAAAGAACCTGTATGTTTTCTGTGGGAAAGCATACTGGTTCAACTGAACTGATTTTCTGAAAAGGCTTAATGAAACATTGCCCAAAAGCCAAAGTACACATTCTGATGATACCTTCATTAGGCCCATCACAAAGCACACAATTTATTTCATTGGCTTTTGAAGCCCATTGGCTTCTTCATTAAGAAAAAAGAAAGAAAGAATATTGTTGGAATCAGAGGTCTGCAAAATTGTTCTTTGAGTTTTTATAGAGATGGATTTATGCTAATGGAAAGTTCAGGACCCCCCTCCCCTCAGTCTTGCCAACAAAGGAACAAAGGCAGTAAAAAGGAAGCAATACTTTTTTTGTTTTTCAATTTCCAACCATAAAATAATTCTACTTATTATCTGGGTAAATTCTTACTCAGTATAATATCAAAAGACCCTAGATCAGTGGTTCTCAACCTGTGGGTCCCCAGTTGTTTTGGTCTAAAACTCCCATAAATCCCAGATAGTTTACCAGCTGTAAGGCTTTCTGGGAGTTGAAGGACTAAACATCTATGGTTGAGAACCACTTCCCTAGACTGATAAGTTGCTGCCATGCACCTTGAGTCCCTCCGGGGAGATAGAGCTGAATATAAATAAAGTATTGGTATGTGACTCTGCACCTTAGATGATTTTGAACTTCATGTTTGGGGAACTGGGGTGAGGGTCAGATCAAGTCCTTATTTAAAGTGACATCTAGATAGTATATACACTGATATATGTGTTAGGTTTTAATTAACGAACTATATTTTCTCTGACGTATAGAGTAAGGTAGAGTCTTCACAGCAACCCTGTTTGGTACCCTAAGATGATAAATAGGCACTATGTCATCCATTGAGTTTCAAAACTAAACCTCATTTTCTGTAACCCTAGCCAGATATCCTAATTATGACATCAAAGTGTAGTAGCAACTGGTATTTTAAAATATACCTTTCCCATTTTTTCTTCATTCTTGGAAACAACTGACTGCTAGTTCTGGAGATCAACTGATCTAGAAACCACTGAGTTGGTAGAAAATGGGTAAAGGAGAATACACATGATATCAGCTTAATTTAGATAGGCTTTTGGACACCAATATGTCTGTAATGCTGCTGGTACTTATTTATTTTAAGAGATATAACAATAAAACAATAAAGAATAATTAGAATATAATATTCTACTATTGTTATTGCTGTGTGCCTTCAGGCCTGTGGTATAAACTCAAAATATTAATTACCTAGTGTGGTGCACTGGTTTGAATCTTGGACTATGACAGTGGAGATCAGCGTTCAAATCCCTATTTAACCAAGTCACACTCTTAGCCTCTGAACAAATTTTACCAGGACATTTCTGTAATACATTCAGGATCATAATAAGTTGAAAATTACTTGAAGGCATACAATTTATTTATTTTATTTACCTTACTTATATCCCACCTTTCTCTACCCTGAGGGGGACTCAAGACCAAGAACAGGGCCTCCCCAGACGATCTTAATCTCTGAGATGCTTCATAAGGGGAGATACGTTCGGACAGGCACAACAACAATAATTTACAATACATTTATATATAAATATAATATAATCTACAAATTAGTGTAAACAATATAATCATAAATATTCATAGACAGATCCACAACTCAGAGAGACAGACAGACAGACTGACAGACAATGTGGCTGCATATGGATTAATAAAATGTAATGCCTCTTTTACTGTTTTTGTTCTATTTACCTCACAGATGGGGCAGAGGGCAAGTGAGGTAAAACTGATTTTGCTGTCTGGATATATCTTACTTCTATAATATTTCAGGCAAGCATGATGCAGATTGCATTACTTTAAGAATCTCACTCTCTTGCTTGATTTTTATGACTATATTTATTTACCTGATGAAGATACTGCTGGATTTCAAAAGCTATTGTAAGGAATTGTGCAACTTTTGGTTGTCTGATGAAGATATCACAGCAATATGGACCAAATTTTGTTATATGATCAACATGGGGGGGGGGTTCATGTGAGGAGTGAGTTGATAAGCTGGAAGTTGGTTCTGATGTGAGAGAATTGGCCATCTGCAAGGACACTGCCCAGGGTATGCCCAGATGTTTGATGTTTGACCATCCTGTGGGCGGCTTCTCTCATGTCCCCGCATGGGAAGCTAGAGCTCAACAGACGGGAGCTCACCCCACCCCCCAGATGTTCAGCCGGCACAAGAGTTTGACCCATTATGCCACCGAGGCGTGGTGATATCCTGCATTTAAATACTGATGCAGTAGTACCAAGGACAGCTCTTCACAGCCTTGAGCTGGAAGGCTGATAAGCAGCAACTAGCAAAGAGTCATGAGGAAAGAAAGAAGGAAAAAGGAAAGGAAGAAAGAAGGGAGGAAGAAAGGGAGAGGAGAAAGAAAAACAAAGAATGAGAAAAGAAATAAATGAAGAATAAGAGAGGAAGGTACAGAAAGCAAAGGAAGAAGAAAAGAAAGGGAGGAAAAAAGGAAGGACAGAATGAAGGAAGGAAAAAAAGGAGAGCGGGGGGGGGGTGAGAAGGTGTATGAGGGAAATGGAGGAAAGAAAAAGTCACAAAGAAAATGTAAACCAGGGCAATGCTGGGTATATATTCTAGTGAGGTACATAACTGAAAGTGAGAAAATAACTATCTGGGTTTCATGGTTTCAGTTACCCATTTATCACTGAAAAAATGTTTATTATTTTTATGGTTATTTTTTTGCCATCAATTTATTTGAGAACATTAACTTGTTATTTAGTTTTGTGTGCAGCTGAACATTTAAATTATTATTAATATCAAATGCATAAAGTCTGAAGAAAGTGAATTAAATTCATTAAACAAAATTAATCATTTATTTTTGTTGTGGAAATGTTACCTAAGAAAGTGGTTTAGTGTATGACTTCCACCTCCAAAAAAGCTTATGCTTCCTGCCCCAGATATACAAGACATCCAAACCAGACAAGGAGGAGGCATAGGAACCCTCTCTTGCTCTATCTCTCTGCCAGCTCAAAAAGGGGTCCCACTGTTGGATCCTGATTTCCTTTTCTCCCTTAAGAACAAGATTCATCTTCTCACTCCCAGACAACATTCATGATGGCCTTCTGGGAGAGGAGGCAATCTGAAAGACTCTGGCCAATATATTTAACAGAGTTTCACACTTGATCCTTTCCCCCAAACTTAATATTCTAGCAATTGGAAGAATATACATCCTTCTTCCAGTGAAGCAGATGCCCTGTACTACTGTAGATGCAGGGGATTACAATTGTGGTGATGGTGTTACAGTTGTGATTTAGTAGTACTCATGAATATGGAAAAGTTATGGATGAGCAAATCCAGGTAACCATTCCAAATTCATGATCATGACTTCAATGATACAGAATTCTGGCCTCTGTCTTTATGTGGCAGCACTATCTCTGGCTTGTGTTGGTGGCAGATTTGTCTCCTTTATCTTACATGAAGGGGGCAATGGGGCCCTCAGGGTCTGCAAAACATCTTCACTGTCCCTTCCTGTGGGATCATTTTTGGCTCAGAGATTTGGCTCATGCGATCTTTTGCTTAAGACTCGGGAGACCAGGGTTCAAATTCCCACTAAGCCATGGTTGACCTCGGAGAAGTTACACTCCCTTAGCCTTAGAGAAAGGTAGAGGCAAACCTCCTCTGAACTAATGTTGTTTTATATGGGAAATTTTCAGCTGTATTACTCTTCTCACTTTGGTCTTAAACTAAACCATGCAGAATGAGTGGGGGAGCCCATCAGCCCTTTACATTATAAAATCAAATGAATGAAGTAGCAAACTGCAGAACCACTAATGGTCCTTAGGCTAGAGCTGTAAAGCCGAGATGTTATAACACAATTAGACGTGCAAGCTATCACACAATGAATTTTACAAACTAATCTTTATTATCTGGAGACATTCTTCATTTAGAGGGTGAGAATACATCTGCTGAGCCTTCCCTAAGCAATGAAGAAAAACCTCAAGCCTAAAATGGCATGAATGAACCTGAAACTAGATGCTTGAGAAACATTCCTGTTATGCTCTATCTAATGTCTACACTTGAGAGCATAATTTCAATCCACATCTGGAAGATATATATTTTTTAAAAAATATTGTTACTCTAAAAAGAATATTTTTTACTACATGACATTTGATGTGCAAAATCTGAAAGAAAAAGGCACCCTAGCATTCCTGTCCAAGGAACATGAGAACTGTGGTGATTATGTATAACCATTCAAAATCTACTGTTTGTTGCAACTTTTATCTAATTATGGCTGGCACTTGAGACATCTTCAGGAAACTAGATAGACTCATTAAACTTCTCAAATCAAGTAAGTTACATATATTGAAGGGAGAATCCTAGAGTTCTGAACATTGAGTCATATGACAGCCAGCTGGAAGTGTTACATACTGCATTAGGGATGGTTTGAATTCTAATAATTCACCCAGGTGGTTGGAGAATGAATGCATATAATTAAGCTGTATCCTGTTGATCACATTTCATTTTGATATAAAGTGTGAAAAGTCACATGTTTCTCCCCCCACCACCACCCATAAATCATTCTTTTCAAATCCCAAGGCTCTTTTGTTTTCTATAGTTTGCAACTGATGATGCCCATGAGGCAACTAATTAACATTTCATAAAAGAACTTTCCAAAGCCTTTCATTTTATATATGCTGAATCTTGAAATAAGGGCCCTTTGTGTACAAAACTGTGAAGTGCCAGCACTTTGAAGTACTGTTTTCTGTTAGGACAATGAATGTGAAAAGTGTTAAATTAGGAACGTGACAAAATGATTGATAACAGTCTTTCATATCATATTGCGGAAAAGAAAATAGTCAGAATGAAAACAAGCTTCTTATTGGTTCCTTGTACTGGGAGACTCATGAGGTCAGCAGTCTGAGATTTATAAAGCTGACTATAATTCAGCAAAACTAAATAACATGTTAGATATTTCTGATCCATGGCATTTGCTGACTTAACCCCAAGAATGTGATTGCAGGAAAGCAGGTTCTTTATTTATTTCATGCATATCTACCCCACCCTCTCTCCCCCTCCCCCTCCCCGAAGGAGAAGTGAGCCTTTTATCCAGTTACCTCAAGAAGATGAATTCACCAGGAAAGAACTGAAATATCAAAAGGGGGGGATGTAGCAGCACCTTTAAGAAAAAGTAGTTTTATTTTTGTATGAGCTTTCTTAGATATAAACATGTTTTTGCAGGTGCAGTGCAGAGTGACATACAGAAGTGGGTTTATATCCATGAAAGTTTATGCAAACCTAAAAATGAAATATTCTTAAAGATGCTGCTAAATCAGGGGTTCCCAACCTGTGGTTCCTGGACCACCAGTGGTCCACAAGAATGAAAATATGGTTCACAGCCTTATCATTACTACACAATTGCTTTGAAACCATGTGGCAACAAGAGCAACTGGTCTCGCAAAACCCTCTTATCATGCTGTGGCAACAGGGATGTCAAGAGGTGAGAGGCTGACTACTCACAAACTATTACTAGTGCCACACCAACTCTAGATTATTAGAGTTGTGGATGAGCAGATAGCAACTACTGGATGACATATGTTCTGTATCAGAAACTAGAGCTAATGTGGCCTATCCAATGCAATTTTCTGAAACAGCACCCCAAATAACCAAAACTAATCTAAAGTTGACCAAAAACTGATCTGTAACCCTTTTGGTGTTAATGTTGGAGAGTGGTCCCTGGTCAAGTGGTCCCTAGTCAAAAAAAGGTAGGGAACCACTGTGCTAAATGCATGATTTGGGCTATTCTTCCAAGATGCAATTAATAGGCCTGGTTGATCCATGTTTCTAAATGCTTCAAAATTACTTACAAAACAAAAGTTCTGGTAGTGAACATTTCAGAACTCTAACAAAACTTTCAAAATTTCATTATAAATGGCAGTTCCTAATTGGCTCTGTCTTAAAAATCAGCAATAATGAAATAAAAAGCTTTTTCCACATGAGTGAAAAGTAGATGTTCTTCAGTAATCCAGGACCTTCCATACTGCAAGTTATTTAATTGCTAGGCCTGGTTGATCCATGGTTCTAAATGCTTCAAAAGTACTTACAAAACAAAAGTTCTGGTGGTGAACATTTCAGAACTCTATCAAAATTTCATTAGTCTCAACCAAAAACATCCCACAGTATTCTTTTTAAAACTATATATTGTAGTTAATGGAATGAGCCTGTGAAAATACAATGCATGGTGGGATGTATTGCTTTTGATAGGGATGGGAAATTGTGGCACTCCAGATATTTTTGATCTATAGCTTCCATCATCCCAGCTAATATAAGCAATAGGAAAGTAGCTGTCCAAAACATCTAAAGCAGTGTTTCTCAACCTTCTTAATGCCGTGACCCTTTAATACAGTTCCTCATGTTGTGGTGACCCCCTCCCCAACCATAACATTATTTTCATTGCTACTTCACTGTAATTTTGCTACTGTTATGAATCATAATGTAAATATCTGATACGCAGATGTATTTTCATTCACTGGACCAAATTCAGCACAAATACTCAATACGCCCAAATATGA
The DNA here is from genome assembly GCA_030556195.1 of Anolis apletophallus. Lineage (NCBI taxonomy): Eukaryota > Metazoa > Chordata > Lepidosauria > Squamata > Anolidae > Anolis > Anolis apletophallus. The sequence continues at coordinate 145,318,143 of JARBWK010000003.1, forward strand.
ATACTGTGGTGGGGTTGGGGGAGGGATTGATTTTGTCATTTGGGAGTTGTAGTCGTTGGGATTTATAGTTCACCTACAATCAAAGAGGATTCTGAACTCCACCATTGATGAATTGCACCAAACTTGGCACACAGAACTCCCATGACCAACAGAAAATACTGAAAGGGTTTGGTGGGCATTGACCTTGAGTTTGGGAGTTGTAGTTCACCTACATCCAGAGAGCATTGTGGACTCAAACAATGATGGATCTGGACCAAACTTGGCACAAATATACAATATGCTCAAATGTGAACACTTGTGGAGTTTGGGGAAAAATAGACCTTGACATTTGGGAGTTTTAGTTACAGGGATTTATAGTTTACCTACAATCAAAGAGCATTCTGAGCCCCACCAATGATAGAATTGGGTCAAACTTCCCACAGAGAAACCCCCATGACCAACAGAAAATGCTGTGTTTACTGACGCTCTTTGGCGACCCCTCTGACACCCCCTCACGACCCCCCCAGGGGTCCCGACCCCCAGGTTGAGAAATGCTGATCTAAAGCCTTACAGTTGTCCTTTTTCAAATTCTCTCTTTTATAGTTCTTTCTGTTTTACAGTTCAGGTTATCTATAACAGTAATCAGAAGTAACAAAGACTGCAGTCCTGTATTCATTTACATGGGAATAGGATTCTTTCCATCTTTAGTAAACATATGCATGATTATGCTCTACAGCGGCAGTCTTTTCCAGGAAAGGAAGCTGCATTGAATATATTATAAGAAACATCCAAGCAAAAAATGCACAGGATTATGCTGTTAATCCATTTCCTTACTATATTTTATTACAGATGTTTAGCACTGTCATAGTAGATTTGATGTAATAGACCAAAAAGAATGCAAAATCTGTACATAGAGCTGTTGCTGATGAAGACCCATTGCTTAAAATAGGCAAGTCAGCAATCTGTTGTGCTCTTATGTGTTTTAGTGAGCATTTGCTACATAATAGCTTTTATGACATTACAAAGTGTTTGCTCTATATGCAATACTAAATCTTTATCGTTGACAATATGTCATCCAGGCAGCAAGTCATCTTTATTCCATTTGCTGCATTTTAGAATGCACACAAATGCTGCACTTGGTTCCATTGCAGTGACCTTGGAGAGAAAAAGAGGAAACGAGTTTCAGAAAACATAAAGAAGGCAGCATAGGAAGGTATCAGGAAGTCATCAAAAATAATTTCAGGAGCACAGGCAATGGAATGAAATGAATTTCTGTAGAACAGAAATGCAAAATAGCTTAGAATATGGCATGAAAACAGACACTTGAGGATTTTGGTGAATCACAAGATGACAGGAGCCCACCAATGAAGTGTAAATGAAGGCATACATTGTTAACTGAGTAAATATGTGCCTGTTGTTCCTGACAGAAATGTATAATAAGGCAGACACACTTCACTGGTTCTGGCATCTCTTAGTTCAAAGTGGCTTAGAATGTTTCCCCAGCATAAACCAGTGTGATTAGAGTTAGACTGGGAGCTGACTCACTCTATTTTCACAGTACAGGGCTGAGAAATATTTAAGCATCCAGATGTCTTAGACGCCGAGCTCCGCCAAGCCTCTGGTTACTTTTCCCGTGTTGTCGCCAGCACAGCACCCCCACTGCTGAGGAGGAGTGCTCTTTGCCTGGGGGACAACTCACCGGACTTGCCTGCTCTATCTGTCCTGCCTGGCTCGGGGCGCTGCTTGAGGCTCCGGGCGCTCCCTCCCCTTCTCGAGGTCCTGCAGGCCGACGCCGAGTTCACCTTGAGGCTGTCCGGCGCCGGCCTCTGTCCTCAGGGCCCTTGCGGAGCTGAGAGACGTGGCTGCCCTGGAAGGCCCCGGCTTGGGGACTGCGGCGACAGCGGCGACTGCTTGGTCCCCGTACCTTGGCCGGCCCTGGAAGAGGCCGGGCCTCCCACCCTTCCACCTCCATCCAAGAGGACGCTGGTGAACAACCCGGAGTTAACGGGGACGCACCCACGACCTTGCTGGCCTTACCCTCCATCTTGGTCAGCTGGTCGAGCGCCTGGCCTTCTGGCTGGGTGAGTTAGATAGACTGGGACCGGCGCTGGCGTCCCTGTGCAGCGGTCGCCCTCGCTGCCCGGGCTGCTGCCCTGGGCTTGGAGGGGCGCGGCCGGCGGAGCGGGGTTCGCCTTGTTCGATCTCCCGGGCCTGGAGGGGAGGGCCGAGCGGAGTGGCCAGCCCTGACCCCACAGATGGACCTTCGGGAGAGGCCGGCGGGCTGCCGAGGGCCCCCCTCCGGGGGGGCGACCCGCCCCACGGCCGAGACCCCAGTGAGAGCGACGGCGGTCCAGTGGTGGAGCCCGTGGGCGGCTCTGGGCCGCGCCCCCGAGCTCGACGATGGAGACGCCGGCCGGCGGCCTCAACATGGCGCCGGCCCCATCCAGCCCGGCGTCCCTGGTCCCGCCCTCTCCACCCTTCCCAGTGGCTGGGAACGCCCCCCCCGGCGGCCCCGGTCGTAGAGCTGCCGCCGCTGCCGGTCCCACCGCCTAGAGCCGCGAGCTCCCCTCTGCCGCTGCGTGGGCGGTCTGGGCTCCGGGAGCGGCCCCGGCGACGTGCGAGGCGGCTGTCGGCGGCCCCCTGACTGTGGACAGCCCGGCCCCGGGGTCACCCAGGTTCGACGGACACCCGATGAGGCGGAGACGAGGTCGAGGACGGGGTAGGGCGGGGCTGGAGGATGTCTCTCCCTGCTCGGTTATACCTCCCCCACGGTGGCTGTCGCCCAGAAGGTGCCCCGGAGGGCCCCGGCCCCAGGACGTTCCGGAACACTGCCTGTAGGTCCGGGGCGCCTTCACTGGCGAACCCCCAACCTAGGAGGGTGGACAAGCCGCCGATGACAAGGCACGGCCTACAGGCCGGCAATAACCGACACCACAGTGACTCGCTCCACTTAGATCTGGAGTCTCTGAGGATGTTCCTCGATTTGTGGGACCCCGGCTCCCCCATTTGATGGTCGTCCTCGATAGCCCCACCGGGTGGCTCTGCCCCTTGGCATGAGCCTGGTCGCCCCCCCCCCTATCTGTTGTTTACCCTGTGATGTTTCACCCTATCTATGTATTCTCTGGTGTATTGTCTTGTCTGTCTTTTTATTCTGTATTGTTATTTCTTGACTTTGTAAGCCGCTGCGAGCCGTATGGAGTTAGCGGCATATAAGTCCAAAGAAATAAATAAATAAATAAATAAATGTCGTTGGATTGCAGCTCCTAACAAGCCTAGCCAGCATGTAGCTCAAGTCCCCACATTGATTTGTAAACCTCACCAAGTGATTTTGGTCCAATAAGTAAATTATTTGCCCTAAAATACTCCAGGATAGGGATTTATTTTTCAAATAAACTGCAGCCCCTGCTCCACACTCATACAAAAAAATCTGGTGGTTTTAACCAATACAAAACTGTTGCCTTTCCATGCTCCCTAGGCATGGATATTGAAATTGTATTAAGATGATAATCTATATTCTTGCTCATGGCAAACAGCAGCAATTTCTTTCTTTCAGCTTAAGGGCAGCTAAAGAGCATCAGGGCACTACACCTCTCCCAATTCTACCTCTTTAGTGCCTGTTCCTGACTATTAATGTCTTCAGGACCAGTTTTTCAGAAATGCTGTTTGGAGCTTTAGCATTCATCACCCATGTCAAAATGAATTTGTCCATATAGACTGGCATAATAGCCCCAGAAACATCCACCACTATTCGGATAACCTTTAAACCACTGTGGTTTTTCCTAGTACCAAATAACATATTTAGGGTTGAGAAATACATAAACAGGTGTTGTTGGATTGTAGCTTCTTTCAGGCCTAGTCAGCATACCAATAGTGAAGGTTCATGGGAGAACTCCAGCTCTAGAGGAAGCCTTTGCTGAATTGTTGTGGTCTTTGCTGAAGAAGGAAGCATCTGAAACTTAAAATTAGCATCTAAGAAGGGGCGATTGTGTTTTTCATTGCCCCAGATTTTAAGGAAATCTTCAAAAATAGATCTGAACTTGAGCTGGCAGTGTCTCTTATAATATATAGAATGTTAAAACATGACTCATAGACTTGCTATATTTTTCCTTTCCCCTGGACATGCTATGAGATACATAAGGGCTTGAGAACTGGGGAAATAGCACGTGTCAAGTTTGTAGGAAGAAAATTAGTAAAAGCTAGTATAATGCAATAGACTTCTGGTCTTGAATTGGGGTTATATGAGCATTTTGGTAGATCCTGTAATTCCAAATGTCTCAAAAGGTCCAGTAACACCCAGCTAAGAATATTCTCCAGATATCATTGTTTGCAATGTTTGCTAGACATTTATCTTATCCAGAGAAAATGTATTCTATGAAAGTAAGGTCAGATTTGAATGTCATTCATAGTAGATTTTGATTCACTCTCCCTTAGTTCAAAATTACTTGGCCAATGTTGAATGTTTTGTAAATGCAAGCTATAAGACTATTGTAATATAGTTAGAAATCAATATTGTTTACCACTGAAGATTGCATTTAAACATCAGTAATTTTGATGCAACACACATTGTGGGGCCTTAAATGTTAGCCCAGTTTTTGGGTATATTTGACCGGCTTATTTCAGGTCATTTCCCCCTATCAGCTCCAGTTTTTGAGATACATAATATATGCCATATCCATAAAGAATAATTATAACCATGTATAAGAAACTATATATGTTTGAATAATTGCCCCAAACAACCCCAGGAACAATGGGTTGATTTTTTGTTGTTGGGCTGTGTAATCAACAACCCTGGATAACGTTATCATGAACTCAAATACTATTATTGCTTGAGTTTGTCTGAAGGAGACACCTTCAGGAGCACTGTTACTGGCAGCTTAAAACTCCAACAAAAAGAATACTGATGTTTTGTATGGTTTTATTAATGTACATATGTTTATTAGTGAGGCAGAGGAGATGCAAGAGAACTGCTGCAGCAACTGAACATATGCAGCACTATGAAAATTTTCAAGTTAAAAGAAGCAGAACAATGAATAATTCCAAATGCACTCAGGGAAGTAGAACAGGTAATTCAAAATTTTGATATCTGGGATGGAGCAGAAAATAAGTTTTGAAATAGTCCAATTTTCAATAAAGAAGGTATTAGTTTTGTGGGGTTACTCTCAAGTAAGTGCCTGTTGAATTGCCATCATAGATTGATTTGTATTGACTCATTATTCATGAACAGAAAAATGATTTCATGGTGATGATTTTTGCAAAAGGAAATAATGGAAATAAGAAATGGGAGGGTGGGATACATATATATTTTATAGTTTCCTTACAAATAGGAGTGAAGCTTCTTCTGATAAATACATACATACATACATATATACACACATTGTAATGAATTGAAAATTACATGGTGCACACGCATCTTGGAGTGAGTGCATTGAATACAGAGTGGTAGTCCTATTTTACTTACTGTAGTTAAGATTATATGTTTAGGAATCGATACATATTCATTACTCTAAGCTATTTTAATGTTACTAATAGGAACATATCATTTGTTGCAGACTCCTTATGTCCATAACTAGCCAAAGGCTGATCTTAAAACTAGAAAAGGGGAAAGCGGATATTGATACATTATAATTTTCTTTCATTGCTTTAATTTTCTACTCTCCCCCAGCATTCCTGCTGTGATTTCACAAAGACTACTAGTGACTCAAGGTCCTTAATTCAAACTATTTTTCCCAGATGTGTTGGGATTCTTTTCTATATAAATGTGTGTGGGTTGTTGTTTTTTCTTCTTCTCAAAACTGTGTTATTCCAGCACCATAATTTGGGATTACTGGCTTTCTTGGCAACCTCCTATCAACCATATAAGAAACTTCTTGAGATGATTGTAGGGTGTAGTTCATGGCCTTTTGTTTGCAGGATTAATAATAGACCTTTAGAAGGTCTTAGTAAGGAGTGAACTAAAGAGCCTCACAGAAAGAGAATAATCAGCAGAACAAAGCTATTTGTTGCTCCGTGTTACTTTTACAGTTTTCTAGGAACATGTATTTGGAGCAGGTTAACCAGTTTAAACAATTTAATAAGAGTTGGTCAGGTTTGCAGAAAGGCTGGAACAGAGAGTGAAAGCAAGTAGATAATCAATTTCCTGTCCCTTCAAAATTTACCAGGTCAATTGATGAATATACCACACTGCATATGCAGTACATTGACATTCTACTATATGCCCAAGGACTTGAAGGAAAAGATTTCAAAGATCGCGATTTTTAACGTTTCAATTCACTCTCCTGCAAAATCATTTACTGTTGTCCATTAACTCCCTTGTGTGTTTGTGACCTGTTGCCTTTGTATTGCATCTGTGATGTTCTCATTTTCATTTAATTAAATATCTTAAGAGCTCAGATACTTGGTTTTCCAGGTAACTTAAACAAAACTGGGACACTGTTCTAACTTTAAGGTTATTCTACTAATTTCATATTTTCAGCTTGCAGAAATACCATGAGAAGGTATTTATATCTAGATGATATTTTCTGAACCTAGTTCGTTATTTGACATTTGCACTTTCTGTTTGGGATGTATTCTTATATAAAAATAGTTCTGGGCCTCATTTCTCTTGATACCACGAGGTGATGTTGCCCTGGTTTCTCTGTTCATGCTTTTCCAACATTTTTGAGATTTTGTTTAAAGGTCATTTTCCATTAGTGTTGTTACTATTGAGTAAGTGTTTTCATTGCATTCTGTATTTGCAGCTTTGAAAGGAAATGCAGCATTTGTGGAGGGACATGACCTGGACCCTAAAATTTGCTAATCTAACACACTAACAGTGGGTTTTTTTCTCTGCCACCCAACGGGGAACAGGAAAATACCAGCAGGCTCAGTAGTAAGACAACAAGATGGAGGATGCTGACCAGTGAAACAGAACAGTTTGTTGGGATAAACCAGGGCAGAGGGTTGTGGACTAGCAATACAATAGACTCTTAGTATCCACTGGGGTTTGGTGGGTACCAAATCTGAGGATGCTCACTGGCATGGTAAAAGTGTGTCCTTTGTATAACATGGCAAAATCAAGGTTTGATTTTTTTGAAATTATGTTTGATGGTTGAATCTGTGGATAAAGACCTGTGGTTATAGTGATCAGACTACTGTGACAATAGGAACATTCTACTTTGTAACATTTTATTGTACAGGTTGCTTGCTAGTACCAGGCAGTGAAAACTGGTAACCACCAGATTTTAGTTGAACTTGCTGAAATGGAGGTGCAGGACCTGAATAAACTCCTCAAGAGTCAGAATACCTCTCTAAAATTCATACAATACTGACATTGGAACTGTAAGATTGCATCTCTAAGTTCCCCCAAGTAGTCAAGTTTTCAAGAGGATACTATGAAATTTCTGGTATCTGTTTACCAGTTGGGCACTGGAGAGTTGAGTTTGGGCACGGGAGCACTCCAGCACCGCGGCTCCAGTGCCCTCAGTAAACAAATCTCTGTTCAGGTTTTGAGATAAGATCAATTCACACTATACAATTACAGTGTTCCCTCACTACTTCGCGGTTCGCTTATTGTGAACTTGCAGTTTTACAGATTGAAACAGATTGGGGTTTTTGTCACCGCCACTCTCCAAGGCGCTTTCCCTCCTCAGTCCTCCCTCCAGCCTTGAAGGGCCTTTCCTTCCTCTCCTTCACTTTATTTTAAATTTATAAAGACTTAAAATAGTGTATAACTACTAAAATAACGTATAAACATTAAAATAAATAGAGAAGCCCTACATCGTGGTTTTTCACTTATTGTGGGAGGTTCTGGAACCTAACTCCAGCAATAAGTGAGGGAACGCTGTATAGTGCTACTCCAATTTAATTGCTACAACAACATCATATGATTTGCAGTGTATGTATGTATGCGTGTGTGTGTGTGGGGGGGGGTCATCTAGAATTCTCAGCTAGAGAACACTAATTCCTTGCCAAATTGTAAAGCCCAGAATTTCATAGGATTTTGCCATGTCATTAAGATGGAATGATAGCATTATATTTTATGCAATATGGAAGAGCCCATGGTTTGAACACATTCACAAGCTGATGTGTAGTGGATGGCCAGTCTAAAATGGTCTGAGCCCATTTTGGCTATAACATACCCACTCTGTCAGTACCAGACAACAGTGTTGGGATCTACACTGTACACTGTGTCTACACTGTACCATCTACACTGTAGAATGAATGCAGTTTGACACCATTTTAATTGCTATGACTCAATTCTGTGTAGTCGTTTGATGGGGAACCAGTACTATTTCACAGAGAAGGCAAAACTATTTATTGTTCAATCTTATATTTATTGTTCAATTTTATATTCCGCTCCTCCCAGCAGGCTCGGGGCGGGTGACAGTAAAAATATGTGGGCAGCATGTCACAACATGTCGACATGTGGCCCTACAATAAAAGCATAAAAACACATAAAAACACATTACATCACAAACACAGGGCATGGGATGACATACGACGCAGTTCTTAGTTCAATGTGCCTAATTAAAGGCTAGGCCAAAGAGGGCGGTCTTACATGCCCTTCGGAAGGGGGCCAACTCCGAGATGGCTCAGGTACTGTCCGGGAGGGAGTTCCAGAGCACCGGTGCAGCTACAGAAAAAGTTCTCTGTCTGGTCGTGGATAGATGGCAGGAGCGGATTGATGGTACTAACAACAGATTTTGTTCATCTGAACGCAGTGGTCTCGGGGGAGAGTACGGGGTAAGGCGGTCCCTCAGGTACGCAGGCCCTAGGCCGTGTAAGGCCTTAAAGGTCAAAGCCAACACCTTGAAGGCAATTCGGTACTCAATAGGAAGCCAGTGCAGTTGCCGGAGAATAGGTGTAATATGCTCTCTCATTGGCGATCCCGCCAGCAAGCGAGCAGCGGCATTCTGCACTAGCTTGAGTTTCTGAATTGTCGACAAGGGAGGGCCAACATAGAGGGCATTACAGTAGTCTAGCCTCGAGATGACCATCGCTTGGATTACCGTGGCCAGGTCGTCCCTGGACAGGTAGGGTGCCAGTCGCCTAGCCTGTCGGAGGTGAAAGAATGACGTCCTGCTGACCACGGAGACCTGAGCCTCCATGGTCAGCGAGGAGTCCAGCTGAACCCCCAAGCTCTTAACCGATGGCGATGGGCTAAGCCGCTCGCCGTCCAGAGTAGGCAACCGGCACCCACCCAGCCCAGGCCGACCGGGCCACAGGATCTCCGTCTTCGACGGATTCACCTTCAGCCGGCTGGCACGCAGCCAACCAGTCACGGCTTCAAGGCATAGATGGAAACAATCGGGTACGGAGTCCGGCCTGCTGTCCATTCTCAGCAGAAGCTGGGTGTCATCAGCGTACTGATAACACTCCAGACCAAAGTCGCGGGCCAGCTGGGCCAGGGGGCGCATATAAACGTTGAATAATAAGGGGAGAGGATGGCCCCCTGGGGGACCCCACAATTAAGTGGGAGTCTTCCGGAGACCTCCCCGCCCCCCTCCACACGTTGTCCCCGGTCCTGGAGGAAGGAGGCCACCCATTTAAGGGCAGTCCCCCCGACCCCAGGGCCGGCTAAACGGTGGGTCAACAGTGCATGATCTACAGTATCAAACGCTGCTGTCAGATCTAACAAGAAAAGCAGGGCTGATCCACCCTGGTCCAGCTGGCGGCGAAGTTGGTCTGCAATGGCGACAAGCACGGTCTCCGTCCCATGCCCAATATGGAAGCCGGACTGGAAGGGATCAAGTCCAGCTGTGTCGTCTAGGAACTACTAATATTACAACTCCTGTGATTCCATAGCATTGAGAAATAGTAATTAAACGAGTGTCAATGTATTGTCAAAGGCTCTCATGGCCGGAATCACTGCGTTGTTGTAGATTTTTTTGGACTATATGGCCATGTTCTGGAGGTATTATCTCCTGACGTTTCACCTGCCTTTATGACAAGCATCCTCAGAAGTTGTGAGGTCTGAGGATGCTTTTCATAGATGCAGGCAAAATGTCAGGAGATAATGCCTCCAGAACATGGCCGAAAAAAACCCACAACAATAAAGTAGTGTCATTTCACATTGCAGATGTACCCAGTGACAGCTAATGGTTTCCATGTTAGTTGGGCAGTAAATCCATTCCAGGTTTAGTTGCCACTTAACGTTCTATAACTATTTTGTGGATCGAGTTCAGCACTCTACATAGTTCTTTTAAAGTTCAGAATAAAACCTGTAATGGATTCAATGCCCGCTGACTCCAAAGTTACCATTATCAGGCAAAGTCCTTTTTGTTCTTTCAGGACTTCCAGCTCTCTTGTTTTGCTTTGCTATGATGTAGTTCTATATAGTTTCTTATGGTGCTTACTTCATTCTCTGCTAATTTTAAATGCAGTTCTAATTGATTTTTAAATTCTCTTTTATAATGTTTTGATTTGATTTTTGGGTTCTATTTTTGATATCATTGCACATCATTCTAAGAGCTATTGGCTGGAGTATAACTGTAAGGAACCATTACTTAATCAGGAACAGCTCTTCCTTCAGACAGAGAGAGACAATGGCCTCAGATGACAAGTCCTTTAAGGTGGGGAACAGATATAATAAGCTGAAAAATACGTGTGTGGTTAAACTTGAGCTGTACAGGCTGTACCCAAGTTACACACAGAATAGGTTCTGTGGGTTTGTTCTAAAGTTGAATTTGTATGTAAGTGGGAACAGCTACATTTTAAAGTGTAACTCCAGTCACACACACACAGTGTGTGTGTGTGTGTATAGATAGATAGATATTTGGATAGCATAGGGGAGGGTTAACACTATGCGGTGTTTGTTTTTCTGTCTGTGTCCCTGTTCAGAAGATTTTGCCCAACTTTCTGTCCCTGTGATAATTGGATTTTTGGAAAAAAATGGCTTGTTGTGGAAATAAGGATAGGTGATAAAACTTCAGTCAATACACATTTTACTTATTATAACTCTTTCAGGAGAGAATTTACTTTCTGAGGGGTAGATTTCTTTCACTTCCTGTTGTCTCACCCCCATTCTGAACTATGAGGCATTTGTAAGTCAGGTGTATGTAACTCGGGGATTGTCTGTACTATCTTTGCTAGACCTGAGGTGCCCTTAGGGGGTAAAGTGGAAGATACTAATTCGTTTCCAATGCTGGAAAAAAATTCGACTGCTAATCCACTCAGCTTTTGTACATGAAATAGAAACAAAGTGTGGGAAACCTAGTCATTTACCTCTGACAGCAAAGTGCCCTTAGCGTTACCTCTGACCTAGCTCTGTAATGGAATAAATTGCTAGTGATGGAAGCAAAAACAAGACAAAAAGCAGCATGAGACAAGTTCTCTCTTACAACCATCATTCTCCTCCATTAGTGTCAATGTCTCCTGAATGCTGTTTGCTATAAATTGGTTCCTTACCCTCACCCTGACCCTGAAAGCCACCATGGGAGCTAGCGATGGAGATGAAAGATGTTCCTCAATAAATTGAACTAGCATAGATGAGTGACAGCCAGAAGAGCACAACTGGATGGAAAGGAGGATGACAGGCAGTTGATCATTTATCAAGGAGCAACTTGATATGGTATGGTGGTAGGCATCTGGAGGGTGAAATAGTCAACAAGGTTGTCCTGCTTCAGCTCGTTTTTATGTTGATGATATAATCAGGCCTTGGAAAAGTTGCCTTTTGGAAGTGATTGTAAAACGAAATGGATTGCACTGATGAGATAATCAGATAAGAAATAATCACAGCTTGGAAGAGTTACCTTTTTTTGGCAACAGATTCCCCAGGCAGCCATGCTGACTTGCGACCTTATCACATTGGGGTTTGAATAGCTCCTTTTGCCTCTTTTGGATGGAGCCTGCCAAGAGCCATCAGATGACACTGGCTTGGCCTCACCCCTATTCCTCCCGAAGTGGAGGGGAAGTGTTGCAAAATGATTATTCTGCTACCACAGAGAGGAAAGTGTAGTTTCCTCATTTAGTTACCCTTTCCTCCATTATTAATGTAACTGTTTTTAAATTTGCTTTTAGGGTATTTGTATTAGTGTTTACTTATGTTTTACTTTACTATGTCGTATTGAATTGCTTTGTTTTATTTTTCATCACAATGCTTAATTCTTTGTCACAAGTTCACTGTTACTACTGTTGCTTTATTGTGTATTATTTTGATATGTTTGTAGTCACCTGAGGCATTGGCTGCTTGCCTTTTTGTATGTGTAAACCACCCTGAGTCCCTTCAGAGAGAGAGGGCAGTTGCTGCCCTTTAACCCATATGATAGGGACAGGACACCAATGTGCCTTGTCCCATCTCCACCATGTGATGGGGGAAGGCGGGAGGACACAAGGAGTGAAACAGCATGGCCCCAGGGGCCATGTGAAGCTCTAAAGGTAATGTGCCTTCATTCAGGACAGAGTAATGAAAGTTTAAAACTTGTTTTTTTTTGTCATCGGTGTCTTTTTGAATTTTTATGGCACTTTAAATTGTACTTGAAAATACTTTGTATCAGCCTTTAATGCATTCTATATGTAGGTTTAGTATATCCAGCTCATTGGATGCTTTTCTTAATGCACCTAATGTCTATTATATATTTGCTGGTCTCCTTGAAATCGTGTTACATCCTAAGCTTCACTTCCATCCTCCTTGCTGGTTTACCCAAAGCAGTGACAAAGATATGTGGCTATCATGTTGAAACCCTATTTTCTTTTGAATGTTTTATCACAAGGGAAATTGTCCAATGAGTAATGTGTGGTTAATTAAAATTCTTTTTAATGATCTTTGGCATGATTTGAAAGACTGCACTGGGTGCCCATTTAGGACTTCTTCCAATATACAGTCTGACTCAAATCCAACTTTCCCTGTTGTCTCTCCCTGCTGCCTTGTTTTTCTTTCTTGATAGCTGAAAGCCTTTTGATTTGTAAATCAGGCTAAAAGTGCTTTTATGTCACAGCTGGGGGTGAAGACTAACTTCTTTTGAACGAACACTATACCAATATTATTTCATTTATTTATTTTACAGGGAGTCTCTGAGTTACAAACACTCAACTTAAAAATGACTCATAGTTAAGAATGGGAGTGAAACAACAGGAAGTGAGAAAAATCTACCCATCAGAAGGGAAATTTACTCCTGGTGGCTTGAGGCAAGAGTTATCATGGGGAAAATTTGCCTCAAATAAAGTTTTGTCAACAATCCTTGTTTTCACAACAAGCCAATTTTTTTTCAAAATGCAATTCTCACAGGGGCAGAAAGTGAGGTGAAATTTTCTGAACAGGGGCAGAGGGGTGTTTAACTCTTCCCCGTGCTATCCAAAGCTGGAGTTACACTTAAAAATGTACCTACCTGTTCCAACTTATAAACAAATTTAACTTAACAACAAACTTACAGAATCTGTCTTGTTTGTAACTTAGGAAATGCATGTATTTAAATTTTTACTGCAGAGTCCTTTGTATGAATAAGATTTGTACTGCCCTGAAAGCTGATCATTAGGAAATAATTTAAGGCATGAGAAAAAAGTTATGAAAATGAAATGATTGGCTTGTCTGGTTATCTGTGGTGCCTCCTCAAACTGCAAAAGGCTCTTTATGAGCCGGGAAAACCCAAACCCCCGGGCATTTGCTGCCTGGGTGCACCCACCTACACCTCATTTTGGGGGGGGGGGATTTGCTGCAGAATCCCGGGCTCATAGAGAAGATTCTGCAGCAAATCTCCCCCAAACAATATGTATGTGTGTTCACCCAGGCAGCAAATGCCAGGGGTTTTGGCTTTTCCTTAATAATATAGATATTATATGTGTGTGTGTGTGTGTGTGTGTGTGTGTGTGTATATATATATATATATATATATATATATATAGAGAGAGAGAGAGAGAGAGAGTGTCATGGTGGTGAGCTCAATGTAGAGATATGGATCCATGTTACAGGAAAGACCATTTATATTAGTTGAAGCTATAACAATAATGATTTCCCATTGGTTTGTATACGGTGTGTTGATTTTAAGTGCATTTTTGGTTGCTGTACAAAAAAATCACATTGAGCTATTTAATTGGATTCTATTATTTCCAGCAAAACTGAATGGACTTCAAACTAATCTATGCACCCACACACTGATGCCCACCCACAATCATTCTTATTCCTGCCTTGAAAATGAGACTTCTTTGTAGAATTCTCAGGGGATAGTTATCTTATTGAACAAATGCCACTGCTGCCATCTCATCCCAGCTAAATTATCTATGTTCCTGCTGGACACTAATTAGGCAGCTCCAGAACAAAGAGGAACATCATTCCTGTAGCTGCTATTCACTCTCATGTTGTTTGGAAGATGTCAAATCAAGGACAACAAGCAAGCCTGTATCCATGCTTATTTAGAAAACTTGACTTGAGATGAATCCAGGAAGCAAAATATTCTTAGTACCAAATAGCCCAAAACACCAGTGCTAACTATTCTCAAAATTCCTTTAGCACCAACAGAAACCAGAGAAGGATTTTATCCATAAGTGCTAATATTTGCAATAAGTAGGCCATAAAAGTACAGGTAGGAAGGTAAAATAGGTGCCAGTAGAAGCTTCAAGCTACATCTGGAATTGTTCTCTGTAGTGATAATGTATACCTGAAAAAAGCACTAAATAAGTAACTGTGGCATTATCAGCAGAGAAACAGGGCAATAAAATAATTGACAGGCACACTTAACACTAATTTGAAAAATGAGGACATTGCTAAAAATACTCTTGTAGGAGTTGGGGCATTTTTATGGCACACTGCTTCATGGAGTGTTGATAGGAACTCAGTGGATAGGCGTGTTTCAGCAGAAGCTCACTGCCTGGTCTTGGGAAAGCTCTGATCTCTCAACCTCCAGGTCCTCATGGATATAAATAATGCAGCTCAGGGATGGGAGTGAGTATGCAAAAGATAGCAAAACACTTTGCAATGCAATATATCATTATTCCAAAATTCACAGACAGGCAATATATATTTTTAGGATTTTTTTAAAATGGGGCAACTGCTTGTTTTGTTTGCATATGAGAAATGCATCCAAAAATTGAAATACAATTCAGAGCAATATCCTGTGTGAATTTATTACCTCTAACCCATTTTTTTCTTTTAACTTCTTCTAAGTTTAAGGGCAAATATAAATACTGCACGTACAACACTGCATTTGCATGCCAGACACAGGAAACATAAATATACATTTAAAATGTGTTTTAATTGCTTTCTGTAAGAGTCTAAGAAACATGGCTTCTTCAAGGTTTCAGAGTTCATGACCACATTTTCTAAAGCTATACAAATATTATCCCAGATTGTATAAAATTGGAAAGCATTATACGAATGTGAGAGCTGTACCATAGGGAAGGCTGAGTGAATGAAGATAGATGCTTTTGAACTGTGGTGTTGGAGGAAAATTCTAAGAGTGCCTTGGACTGCGAGAAGATCCAACCAGTCCATACTTCAGGAAATAATGCCCAGCTGTTCGCTGGAGGAAAGCATATTAGAGGCAAAGATGAAGTACTTTGGTGACATCTTGAGAAGACAGGAAAGCTTAGAGAAGACAATGATGCTGGGGAAAATGGAAGGAAAAAGGAAGAGGGGCCAACCAAGGGCAAGATGGATGGATAGTATCCTCAAAGTGACTGGCTTGACCCTGAAGGAGCTGGGGGAGGTGATGGCCGACTCAGAAACGACTGAATGAATAAACAAAAACAACAACGAATACTTTAATTGTGAGACTATGGTGTAATGGTTTGAGTGTTTGTTTAGGACTCTGGGAGATTAGGATACAAATTCCTTCTTAGTCTTGGAAACACTCTGTATTCCTTATCTTTGAAAAGATATCCCCAAGAAAACCATGGAAAAGGGTCACCACAAATCAACGTTGACCTTGGATGCTAGTATTGAATGGGAGACAGCCCAGAAATATCAAAGACTGTAAAATAGATTTCAGAGAGGAGTAATAATACACTTCTCAGCATTCCATATCTAAGAAACTCTATTAAATGAACAGGGTAGCCATACATTTACAGATGTCCTGAAGACACACAATGTCAATGTCATGTTCTGCTTCCCATATCAGTGGGGAAGCGAATCCACTCTGGGGTTTAATCTGCATTTATGCAAACTATGCAAGGTGCTGAAACTATTTTGAAGATAGGTTTCAGAACATTTGAAAGCTTATTTAGAATTCAGATTAAAACTGAACTCACCACCCCATTGATCCATGTAAGAGTAGTCAGGGCTTGATCTGCTATTGCGCTGAGAGAGAAAGTTGCCCCAATGTAGCAACCCAGTTCTCTTTCGTGCCTGGGGGGCAGGGGGCAGCATGGGGGGTCCCACTTGCATTAGAGCCAGCCGCCGCTGAGGAAGAACTGGAGGAAGGGGCTAACGCGTGAGCTGGGCCTGCCTCTCCCACCGCGAGTCGGGCTTGGGATGAGGGATGGCCAGATGTTTACGAAGCCTGGGAAGGTCAGGCTGAGGCAGAAAGTGCTGATAGCGATGAATCTTATGAGAAACCGGGGCACGGATCTCAGGAGCGAATTTGGGAAAACATGGGCGATGAGGTCATGGAAGCTGAAGAGGAGTTTGACTCTTATGAAGATAGTGGGCCAGGTGCTGGGAGGCAAGGACGAAGCTTTGATAGGAGACGGAGCATCGAGTCCAGTAGGAGGGAATGGCACCGCAGTCTAGAGTGCCAGAGAAGCGCTAGATCCCGTAGCACAGATTACCGCCGAAGCCTAGAGCGTCGGGGGCCTCGCCCCGGGGATTAAGTATAGGATCCGTGGGAACAGATCCTCAGTACCTCGGCCACTTCTAATCTAAGCGAAGTGAAGCGAGTGAAGGATCACGGAGCTTGGACCTTGGACCTTGTTTGAATCCTGCTTTGTTCCTTGATCCGCTTTGTTTTGCGGAGCCTTTGCCAAGACCTTTGCCTTTGGACATTACTATTGCTAAACCTTGCTTTGGGACAATACTACGCATACCTTATTTTTGGATTGACTTTTCTATATTTTGATGGACTATTACCTTTTCATCTGTTCTTTATTACTCAATAAATAGTTAACTGATTACCGTCTGTGTGTGTGATTAAGGGGCCGGCCGAGTCCTTGCATTGTGACACCCAATCTGAAGACTTTAGATGTTATGAAAAGGCGACAAACTGCACCTCATTTGATTTATTATGATGGAATTTAATTGTCAAGAAATGGTAGAAGGAATTATGGGATTTTCTATTTCATGTATCATTATAATTCAATAGTTTTAGGTGATCTGCACCTCTTCTTTTTACCTTATCACACCTCTGGTGCCCCTTGCCCCACATTGCCCAGATCCAAAAAAGGATGATCACATGGAGGGAAGCGTGAGTGTGTGCGATGCGCACGGCTTCCCCTCATAGATTGCATGTTTACATGGGAGCTCTCCTATGTTGCCCTGCCTGTGGCATGTGTCAGCTCTGCCCCCCTGCACCCACAGAACTGACATGACATCATGTGATGGGAGCCAGTTGGCTCCTTGGGTGACCTGGGCTAAAATCAGCACATGCCACCAATTTTAGCCCAATGTGATGAGGAGACTGGAAGAGAAGGCACCACTTGCCTGAAGCAAGAAAATGTCTTCAGCCAGTTCACTGGTGTGCACATATAAATTGTGGGATTTTTTCCACAAAAACTGCAGAGCTACCATTAATTTAATTCTACGCTATTTGAACTAGATCTAAGTGGTACTCTGATGAGTTTATCCAAAAACAAATATTTCATCTCAGATTTTTTAAAAATATGTATTTTCTGAACAAATGGTGAAATGTCATCTACAGCAACAACAACAACTTTATTTTTATCCCGCCCTATTTCCCCAAAGGGACTCTTCACAGACCCAGCATGTGCATAATTTAATGTAACAAACAATTATACTCCAACACATACACAGTCATTTCTCTCTAATCTTCTCAGAAATTGTTCACACCCTGCATATTGAAATACAGCATGAACATTTTCACAATTCACAATTTCTTACTAACCTGCTTATTGTCATAAATTAACAGCTCAGTAGAAATATGTATACATTGGGCTAAAACTATTCAAACTGGATAAGACTAGCAAAACAGCCACCATCCATGGTGAGTTTGTGTTAGAGAGGTACTAGAGTTCAAAGCCACAAAAACTTGTCAGTTCTGTGTCAATTCCCTACTATTTCTAATATCCTGAAACTTTCTGCTTTGCAAATGAATGACAATAATTCATTTCTGTGGAAGAAAGCAAACCTATGTATTCATAGCCACCATAGGAATGGAGTGTCTGCAGCTAGACTCTCTCAGCCTCTCGATGCTACTGACTCAAGTGCCTGGGGATAGAGGCAATATTTGCTTCTATTACTGTAGCTTTTTTGACTGCTGTCTGTTGTCATTTTCTGGAAGTGAAGAGATTTCTATGGTATGAGCACTCAAAAGTAACGGCACAGATTGTATTAGGTCAGCTTTATTTCCTCTGCATCTAAAGTCCTGCACAAAGACATTCCCATTCCCTAACCCTAACTCCCCCTAAGACACACACACACACACACACACACACCAGAATCAAGATCTAGTCCTCTAGAGTGCAATTCAACACCCCACACAACTTTTTGAAGCTAAATTGTAAACCATTTTGTGCCAGAGCAATGGCAACATCAAACAATACAATGTGACAGCAGGGAATTGGTATGGGTCCTTTTGAATTTGAAGAGCAATGTCAATCATGAAGTTCCAAAAAGTGTCCACCCATGCTTTAGACCAGAGGTGTCTTCCGGAAACTGAATCAGTGGTGTTTTACAGAAGAGTTTTACAGTGACTATACCAGTGTGAATGGCATTCCTAATGAGATCAATAAAAATCAAGAGGAACTGATTTTTCACATACAGACATCACTTTCCAGGATATTTTAGCACTATTTTGGTATTTTGAACTATCCTAGAAAATCTTTTATCTGACTCAGGACAGTTTTTAATTCTCACTACTCTATTAAAATTTCTAGATTTTCCCTGTACACAGTGACCTGAAGTCTATTGGTAAATGCGGTAAATAAATAAATATTCCCATCTAGAGAAAGACTATTGAATCAATTGTTCAACGATGAGCCAATACCTTTTTTAAGCTCTCTGAAAAATGTGCGTACTGTCATTGGAATTACCAATTAGATTCAAGGTGTATCTGTTCATTTTAAAAAAGAAAACCTAGCTGAAACCCTTCTGTGTTGGATTCAATGGCCATATCCCCATATCTGCAGCCTGTTAAAATTCCAATAAGTTTATGATATAATTAGTACCAAATAAGGATATCTCTCTCATATTGTGTAAAATGGGGCAATTGCTACACACTGCTAGTGGACTCCAGCAGGTCATTCACAAAAAACAACCAAAGCCACGACTTCATTCTGTAGCATCCTGAAATTCATAGTTTGGTGAGGCATTAGAACCCTCTGGTGGAGAAAAATAAATGTCCTTTCCTTTCCTGGTACTTAAAGTGGAACATTCTAAAGTGTGAACAGCCCCCCTGTTATTTTATCTGTTGCAGAGGAGACAGCAGTTGCCTTGTTGTGTGGTGGGCCGTGGCAGCCCAACAGGTTAAACTGCTGAGCTGCTTAACTTGCAAACCGCAAGATTGGCAGTTTGAATCCATGGGACGGGGTGAGCTCCCGCTGTTATCTCCAGCTTCTGCCAACCTAGCAGTTCAAACACATGAAAATGTCAGTAGACCAATAGGTACCGCCTCAGCAGGATGGTAAACAGCACTCCATGCAGCCATGCCAGCCTCATAACTTATGAGGTGTCTATGGACAACACAGACTCTTCAGCTTAGAAATGGAGATGAGCACCACCCCCAGAGCTGGAGATTAAAGAGGAAGCCTTTACCTTTATCTGTGTATCTGTTTTTCATTGTTTCTAGACACTGAATGTTTGCCTTTGTGTCTGTATATGCTGGAATCCGACCTGAATCCCCTCGGTGAGATAGGCTGGAATACAAATAAAGATTATTATTATTATTATTATTATTATCCCCCCTCCCCAAAGCTAACTTGTTGCCTTCAATAGTAGTGTAAGTTCTTATCCCAACACTGTTTTTTTTTCAGTAGTAGTTACCTGTC
The DNA here is from genome assembly GCA_030556195.1 of Anolis apletophallus. NCBI lineage: Eukaryota > Metazoa > Chordata > Lepidosauria > Squamata > Anolidae > Anolis > Anolis apletophallus. Next base: position 145,338,189 of record JARBWK010000003.1, read on the forward strand.
GGTGTGATAAGTGTCATTAGGTTGAATGCAGACTCAATAAGAACAAGTAGAAGTGTTTTGTTTTTCTCAGGCAGCAAAATTTTTGATGACTTCAGGGACAGCTAATCACCTCTCAACAAAGGATACCCCCAGACAGTAAGAAGCTACACCTTCAAATTGCTAGATCATCAAATGCTAATGGAACATGGCCATACAGCCCAAAAAACTTGTAACAACCAAGTACTTTTATATTTGAAGTCTAGCATTTTAGATTTCAGAAAAGCACTTAGGAGAAAATATTTCTTGTACGTTAAAAACACAATAACAGAACAATCACACAAATCCTTACGTTGAAGAATGTTCAAAACAGCATAAACAAATGATATAAAGGAATTCAGCAGCACCCTTGACATTAACCACAAAAAGGAAGTTCTAACATAAGTTTTTGGGGATCTAGTCCAATTTTATCTAATGAATTGAGACTTAAAGTTGATGCCTGAAACTTCTGAATCCCAGTTACCTTCAAAGGTGCTACTGGATTTTTAAAGTTATTTTAGACTACAACATATTAGCATAGCTATATCCTTGAATAACTACTATGGTTAACTATGAAATAAATTAATCTTGACTTTTTTTAACCCCATTGCCAAATTCTCCAATGAATTCATTCTTCTGAAATACCTACTGATTTCATCAGCTATTTGTTTGAGCAGCATTCACAAGCTGTTCACTCCAGTTGCAGCACTACTGTTGTGGTATTAACAGTGTTTTGAAGTCTTATGGTAATACTTATGTTAATCAGTTTGTTTATGTAACAGTTTTGAATTGCCAAAATGAGTTTGCACCTCAAGTGAACTCTGAATGGAATTGTAGTTCATCAATCTGGTACTGGCTCATCTGGTACTACACATGCTAAGCTCTTTATTTTAGGAAGTTGTCATTTATGTTCATCATTTCAGAATGAACCCGCTCCCTGGCATGTACCAAACCATGAATTAATAAATTTCTATTTCTTAATTATGAATTTTAAAGAAATTCTAGGTCTTCCATCTGGAAACTGAATATAGAATCACAAGTCTCTATGTCTCCCAGCGTAACTGGAGGAGGTTGACTATAGAGTGAAAGACCTAGAGATTCCTAAGGAGAACATTTTAATAAAATACGTGAATAATCAAATCCACAAAAGTCAAAACTGCAAATTTGCAAAGACAATGGTATTCTATGATTTTGAAGTTGCATTTTCTGCAAACCTGAGAAACTATTTAACCAGGGTTTAAGTAGTAGTCAGATTAGCCTTTTAACACAGAAAGCATTATGTAAGACTTTGTTAATTGTTACTTACTATCTTAGGCAATCCCTTGTTGTCCGATTAAGATTGTCCTCCAAGTGCGGTGTCCTAGCGGTGGGTAGATAAGTGACTCTGGAGCCCTATTCTTGATCTGCATGTTCTCCCACAGTGAAGGCATCTGTTTCCATGTGGAAGGCGGTCCCTGTCGGGGTTGGCTTGATGTGCCTTCTTCTTGGCATGTTTTTCTCTTTCGTCCTCCATTCATGCCTCTTCAAATTCTACAGCACTGCTGGCCACAGCTGACATCCAGCTAGAGCGCTCAAGGGCCAAGGCTTCCCAATTCTTGGTGTCTATGCCACTGTTTTTAAGGTTGGCTTTGAGCCAATCTTTAAATTTCTTTTCCTGTTCTCCAAAAAAAACCCAAAAACCAACCCCTCATATACAGGCATTGTATACCAGCATTGAATCTTTGCCATATATGTGTACTGTAATCTGATCTGAGTCCCCTCGGGGAGATAGGGTGGAATATAAAGAAAGTATGTTGTTGTCGTTGTAGTTGTTAGCCAAAGCTGAAGCCACTGAATATCCTCAATTCAGAAATCTTATACTCAATTGACTTGGGGCCTTTGCATATTACACAATTATAGAAATATGATTCCGCTTGTTGATCCCTAAGGAGCCATCCTTTGGGATCAACAATATATAGAGAGAGCACCAATGGCCATACAAGACTTATTCCTAAGACAGCAGCATGACTCAGATAAGCCTTCATACTTTTTACCAGATATAGTAAAAGCTTCTTTTCCCAATTACTTTCCAAAACTGAATTTTTTACTCCTAGCCCATCACTCACCCACATACACTCTGTTCCCATAAAAATATTACAGCAAAGAAAGTTTTCGCTAAGCCTTGGTTATCAAGGGCAAAACAGCAGTTTGTGTAATACTGTCCCAATAAAAGGGGCATGGGGTCATATGAAGGTAACTTGGAATAGAAAAGAATGACCATTAAATGACATATGCACACAAGATATGCCTTGGCATGCACCACTGAGAGCGGATGATATGCAAGTGTAACTGCCACTTTTCTAAACTGCTAACAATGCTAACAATGTCAGCAATCCTCATGGTAACCACACCAAGAAGACACAGGTGTGATAGGCTGATAAAAATGTATTATGCAAATATATGCTGTGCATATGGCACTTAAAATTCCTGAGCACATATTTACAAAACAGGCTATCTGTCATAGTCAATGAGGTTGTAGCCTGTATTTTAATGCCTTATGGGGGGGAAATCTGAAAGATGTTTAGGCAAAAAAAAATGCTCTGGAATATAAAACATGGAAGAAATTTCACTCAAGCTTTTTAAGGAAAGAAAAATATTTCAGTTTCATTTTTCTTCATTGGTACATTATTTAAAACCAGAAACACTTCAGACATGCGATTACTAATCATTGTGAATTTCTTCAGAGTAGTGTCCTACTTATATTTAATAGTAGCCAAGGATGCAAATGTAGGCACACCATCAATTTTTAAGCTGTATCTGGGCCAACGGAGCCATAGTCACCAACACTGCAATATGTTAAGTGTGGTTACTCAAAAGTTCATAAATCCTGCTAAAATATAATAACTCACTTTTGTCAGAGCTGTGCAACCAAGAAAACAAAGACTTCATAAATTCTCCTGAAAACATACAGCTGATATTCCCATTCCCATCCTGTGAGCAATTTCCAGTGTGCCAATAAAAGGTAGGAACTTTATCATACTCCCTCCACATAGTGAAAATGGTTTTTGGGAGGGGGAGAGAATATCAGCCAGCTATTTCCCAATCAACAAGAGAAAAGACTTCTGTTGCTTACCGATGCGCTGCACAGGAAGTGAGCCATGGCAGTTAAAATGGTGTCAAACTGCATTAATTCTACAGTGAAGATGCACCACTCTTTTTCTCTAGCCAACAAATTACACCTCCATGTTTTGTTTTGTCTTTTTTTTTAAAAAAAACCCCAACAAACTTAGTATCAATCCAAGAAATCAATATGTCTAGCAAGACACACACACTCTCATCAGAAAAGGGCACACTAACAAGTAAGTAATGGACATGAAGTTCACAGAAATTTGCAATAACCAGCCACAAACTGAGGACTCGTGTTACGTGAGCTCTTGCTTCTTTTGACCAATCCAAAAACACAATCCAAGTATTTGGTCCCTAACTTTTTAGTATACCTAAGTTTCTGGAATTTCTCATATATACCTGTAAGGTACATGTTTGATCATGCCTACTAATATATTTGGAACATAGTTTTCCCAAGCACTGGTTTAACTTGTTCATGAATCTAACCATCGTGAAAACTTATTTCTTCTTGCACTCTGTGTTCCTTCGGAGTAAAACATATAATCACATCTTATTTATTTATTTATTTATTTATTGTTTTGACTTGTTAGTTGCCCCTTCCGGTAGGCTCGGGGCGACTTACATATGCATAAAACCATAAAAACACTGTAAAACAACGGACCAATGTTCACATATTAAAATTGAACAAACAGATACACATTAAAATAACTCTTAGGCCTGCATTACAGTAAGTGGCCTAGGGATGTCTACGGACCGAACGCCTGTACGAACAGGAGGGTTTTACAAGCCCTACGGAAGGCTAGCAGGTCGGTCTGTGCTCAGACTGTGGAGGGAAGGGCATTCCATAAGACATCTCATCATTTCCCCCAATCATTATTATGTGCTGAACTGAAATGATGACAGAATATTTACATTTGCAATGCAGTCATTATTTGTATATGCACTTTCTGTCATATACAAACTTCTGAGTTCAAGCTGTTTCTTATATTAAAATTTCAACATTCTGCCAAGGCTGTTGGTTCACTGCAAATTTTTCAAAACAAACTACAGAGTATTAAAATCACAAAGCCTCATAAGAAATCTTTATTTTGACACTGAAATATAGGATAGCAGTCTTGAACCTATGCTGTGCAGGATCCAGCTTTAACTAAAATACATTTGAGAATCTGGTTATTTTATAGTTGTGGTAGAAGCAGCATTGTTTAGACTGGGACATAAAATAATCTATAAAAGTCTCCTTAAGTTGGATCTAAATCGGTTTTCATGTCACATGGTGTTTAACACTTCATTTTCTATCAATCCCCACTTGCATGGCCAATGATGAGAAAAGATGTCATTTGTGGTCCAAAATATTTCGAAACCAGGATGCTGTGGGAAGCTGTCTTAGATTATTTGGGAACATAAGTGTTTTAGATCATTTGGGAAAATTCATGTCTGTTGATGCTTGCAATATAAAATGTTCTAGACAGATACAGACATATTCTCTCTTGTAAGATGTGTGAGTTCAAAATACATGTCAAGCTCATATTCCCATGGCAAAGGCAATGTGCAGGCATTATGCAAGACATATGGTGTGTGAATCATTGAGGCTTCCTTTCCTGTTGGTTCGCTATAATGTGTAAAGTTTCTTTATGAAGGGCCAGAAAATTACTCTTGTACAAGGTTATCCAAAAAGTAAGGTTACAAGATTTTTTAAAAATACAAAGAATATCTTAATACAACTTACATGGAATGTAGCAAAGGTATTACATTATTTTTCCACATAATCACCATTCAGTTCAATACATTTTGTCATCTGGCGGACAAGTTTTTGTTGCCTGTATCATAGAAGCTTCCCTCCACCTTTTTCAGCCAGTTTGTCACTTTAATTTTCACCTCGTCATCATTGAAAAAGAATTTTCCACCAAGGTGTTACTTTAATTTAGTGAACAGATTATAGTCATTGAGTGCCAGATTGGGGCTGTGGGAGGGGTGGCTTAAAACATCCCAACCAAATGAAGTCAATAATTCTTGTGTTGCATGAGCAGTGTGCAGATGTGCATTGTCATGAAGGAGACAGACTCCTGCTGTCAGCATCCCACGACATTTGTTTTGGATGGATCTGTGAAGTTTCTTCATGGTCTCCCAATATATTCCGTACCCATTTTGTCACATGCTGTCTTGTCATTACGTCATTTCCATAAACTGAAATGATTTTGCAATGAATCGCAGCAGCGTTCATGCCCTTAGCATTTAGATAGCATATTACAGTGTGATCTTCACACTTGGAGGGAAATGGCATGAGGACGCTCATCTCTAATCTTCACCATGCCAGTCAATGAGCCACTGACAACTGACACTGCTCATTCACCTCTGCTGGCTTCCCGCTACACAGTAGTGATACCAACTTCCCCCGCGAAAATTTCCCATGAAAATTCCCTGTGCCTTGTAACCTTATTTTCCAGATAACCCTTGTATAAACAAATTACTTCAAAAGTATTGCAAAATGGTTGTGAAACAAGTTACTTTCATTTTAAAACTTAATTATTATTTTTATTTTTATTTATTATTTATTTCGATTTGATAAACCGCCCTTCCCGAGGCTCAGGGCGGTTTACAACACATAAAAACAGCATATAAAACAGCATATAAAACACACGATTAAAAACACATAAAATTACATCTTAAAACAGTCACATAAAATCATAGCCAGACATAGCTGGTACATGGAGAGTGGTAGTGGTATGGCAGGATGACAAGCGTTAATTAGGTGCTGTCAGACATCGAACCCCTGTCTAAACAGCCAGGTCTTGCAGGACCTGCGGAATGCCATCAGGTCCTGCAAGGCTCGTGTCTCCGGCGTCAGCGAGTTCCATAAAACCGCCGCCGCCACTGAAAATGCTGTCTGCCTCGTGGTAGAGAGCCTGCAGAACTTCATACCCAGGACTTCAAGTAAGTTAAGCCCCTCTGAGCACAGTGATCTTCTGGGCGCATATGGGGTAAGCCGCTTCTTCAGGTACACTAGCCCCAAACCATATAAGGCCTTAAAATTACAAGTTTATCACAGAGTACTATGAAGAGCACAACTGAAACCAGTTCTTCACAGATACCTAATAAGGGTAAGAACCAGCATGAAAAATGCTGGTTGCTACCAGACAGGGATGCCATGAGACTCTTCCCAAGTTTTTTTCTTTTACCGGTTACATGACATGGAACCAGGAAGACAAAATTCAGTAAATTAGTATGTGGCAGAAAGGGACAGCCACCCCACATCCCTGAGCTTCCTGAACCTGGGGAGTGCAGACTGGTGGCTAAAATGATCAAGGGTCTGGAGAACAAGCCCTATGTGGAGCGACTTAAAGAGCTTTATTTATTTATTTATTTAACCATATTTCTAACCCCCCCCCCTTCTCAACCCCAGAAGGGGGACTCAGGGCGGCTTACATTCAGCCCCATCAAGAGGCTATTTCAACAATACAACAAAATCACAACATCAACATATCATGATAAAAACAACATAATTAAAACCATACAAAGTCATCATTACACATTAAACCAGCCTCATCAGTCTTCACGCCAATCCAGTTCATCCCTTAAGGTGCTGATTGCATTTATTGACCAAACGCCTGGTCCCACAGCCATGCCTTTACTTTCTTTCGGAAAGCTAGTAGGGAAGAGATCGATCTTATCTCAGTTGGGAGTGTGTTTCATAGGTGGGGAGCTACCATCGAGAAGGCCCTGTCCCTCATCCCCACCAGGCACATTTGAGCTGTAGATGGGAGCGAGAGCAGGGCCTCCCCGGATGATCTTAGATTTCGAGGTGGGATGTAGGGGTGGATGCGTTCGGACAAGTAAGCTGGGCCAGAACCATTTTTAGCTTTATAGGTCAACACCAGCACTTTGAATTGGGCTCAGAGGTGGACAGGCAGCCAGTGGAACTGACATAACAGCGGGTGGTATGTTCCCTGTATGTCACCCCTATTAGTAATCTGGCTGCTGACTGTTGTACTAGTTGTATTTTCCGAACCGTCTTCAAAGGCAGCCCCACGTAGAGCTGGGCATGTTTAGCCTGAAGAAGAGAAGGCTGAGAAGAGACATGATAAGCCATGTATAAATGTGTGAGAGGAAGTCATAGGGAGGAGGGAGCAAGCTTGTTTTCTGATGGCCTGGAGACTTGAACATGGAACAATGGCTTCAAACTATAAGAAAGGAGATTCCATCTGAACATGAGGAAGAACTTCCTGACTCTGAGAGCTGTTCAGCAGTGGAACTCTCTGCTCTGGAGTGTGGTGTAGGCTTCTTCCTTGGAGGCTTTTAAACAGAGGTTGGGTGGCCATCTGTCGGGGGTGCTTTGTATGCAATTTTCCTGCTTTTTGGCAGGGGGTTGGACTGGATGACCCATGACTGGATGGTCTCTTCCAATTCTATGATTCCATGATTCTATGTTGGGCCACCTTCCCCTGATTCCACATAGCATTGGCTTACTGCAATGGAAAGCCTGAATCCTGGTGTGTGTGTTTTTAATACAAAGTGTGGCTGCATTGTGACTTTCCCTGAGTTAAACTGGATCAGCCTATCAGAGTTTTGTAGACACCCGCAGGCTGATTCAACACAACCAACTTAAATGGTCAGCAGATGCACCCTGAGAGTACAACTTTCCTGTTATAAGTTCTACTTGCAAGTCCACAGTATCTGTTTTTTTTGTTTTTGTGAAGACACAGGCCATGCTAGTATAGACAATCCTCAGCCATTCCTCTGAGGAAGGCACTCAACCTTCTGTGTTATGAGTGTCATGGCCAAAGCCACATCTCATTGATTATTTATTGATATTTATTTTCAGTATGTATAATAAACCATTTTACCACCACAGACTCCTGAGCAATGTGTAACAATAAGAACTCCTGTGACATAAAACACTTATCAATAGTGTAAATAAATATGTGGCTAATGTTCAGTGAATGAATGCTTGCTTACATTTTTTAAAAAGTTATAGGCCTGGAACGACACCATTTTATCAAAATTAATATGTGAAAGGAAGGATCACGGTGAGTCAGGGTAGGGGTTCACCTATTTACTGCTGTGCCAATTTCGCAGATAAACCCAGCAGTAGCAGTCCACCACAGCAATTTCCTATGAGGGAAAATATGTAGGTACTAGGCATGAGAAAAAAGTTATGAAAATTAAATGATTCGGAAGAAATTCGTAAGAAATGCTACTTTTGAGTATTTCCGCATCTGGAACGCCAACCAGGAAGTGGACTTTCTTTATAGAACTTTGGGGGCCAGGATTTTCTTAAGTATCGTTATTAGGTCGTAAGGGGGGGCACCCTCCTTCTCTCTCACCACCCTCCTGCCTCCCTTGCCAATAAGTATTATGGCAAGGCAAGCCCTAAACTCGCTCCTTCTTTCGGCTGGAAGCCTGGAAAAATGTAAACAGAAAGGTTTACTCAGAAGTAAATCTGCAAAGGAAGTAAACAGAGAGGTTTACTCATGAGTAAATCCGCAAAAGAGGGCACTTTGGATGAAGTGCCCTCCTTTGTGGATTTACCTCTGAGTAAACCTCTGTTTACATTTTTCCAGGCTTCCTTGCCCCTCCTGCCTGCCAGGATCTAAAGAATCAAAGAGTATTGGGGTAGTTGCACACAACATGTATAAGTAATCCAACTGGTCATATACCTACATTCCATGCACATGCAATAATACAGCAGTAATAACAATGGGTATAAGAAGAGTAAAAAATTCAAACCGAAGTATTCTGACTGTGGTCCCTCCTCAAGCGGTGCAAATGGCTCTTCTCTATGAGCCCGGGAGGCAGCCTTTCCCGGGAAAAGCCAAAATCCCGGGCACAGCGTTTGCTTGCTGCAGAATCCCGGGCTCATAGAGAAGAGCCCGTTTGCACCGCTTGAGGAGGGACCAGTCAGAATACTTCGGTTTGAATTTTACCTCTTCTTATACCCATTGTTATTACTGTTGTATTATTGCATGTGCATGGAATGTAGGTATATGACCAGTTGATTACTTATAATATTTAGGCACTTACTCTATAAGTTAGCATTCATTCTATTATACATTAGGTTGGTTTCTCACAGGATTTAAAGCGTACCAAGCCTTGATGCGCTTTAGATCTTGGCAGGGGAGGAGGAGTGGATGGGCCCTCCCTGCCCCTTCTGCCTGCCAGGATCTAAAGCCTTGAAGAGGCTTCATGACGGGCCAACTTCAGCCCTCCAGGTGTTTTGGACTTCAACTCCCACCATTCCTCACAGCCTCAGGCCTCTTCCTTTTCCTCTCAGCCTGGGCAAACTTGGGCCCTCGCTCCCTCAGGATCGGGGTGAGAGAGAGGCAGCGAGGAGCGAGGGGGGGCCTCCTCCTTTTCTTGCTGCTTCCAAGAATAGAATACCCCCTCCCTCCCTCCTTCCCTCCCTCCTTCCTATTTGGAGAGTCCCATCTAGAATTCAGTGATTTATTCAAGTTTTGGCCTACAACTCCCAGAAATCCCAGCCAATTTACCAGCTGTTAGGATTTCTAGGAGTTGTAGGCCAAAACCATCTGGAATGCGCATGCGCTGGCATACGAACTACTAACGAATTTCATTAGTAATGACGTTACATTTTAGAAATTTTTGGAAATTTTTTTGTAAGTCTTTCTATTACTAATTTAAAAATCCCCCATTAGATTTTCGATTCCCTATTTTGGGTTCTAAACCATGCCTAGTAGGTACTATGCATTTTGATTAAAAAAGGCAAACACCTTCCGGCTGGGGAGAAAATAAAACTGGAGGTTTGTTTGTGAGAAGAATAGGTTAAGTCTCTCTTTGCCATTGATGTGGCACCAGCACAAACTGGATCCCCTGTCATAAAAAAAAACTCAAAAAAACTTTACAAAACATATGGTTTGGTCCCAATAGTATTCTAGGAAACTTTAAAGTGATGGCAGTCATCATAACTGTATCCACAGCTGTGCCCCTAGAAAGGAGTCCCAAAATGTAGATAGTCATATTTATCAGGGACATAAAGAATATTCATAAACATTATTGTATTCAGTGAGAAAAGACATTTTGACATACAAAGAAAACAGCAATAAACCATTAGCTTTTTCACACTTTGGGATGCTCTTTTGAAAAACTGATGTTTACAGAAAGCCTTGCACATCAGCCCTGGCTCAGCTATACCTCTATATGGTCCTTGGATATGAAGCTCTGGAGTTGCTTGCCAGTTGAATCATGTGCATTGCAGTCACCACCTGGATCCTTGCCACTTTGAGCCTTCCTGAAGTTATCATTCTACCCTAAAAAATGTGATTCTGTACTGGGCATTGGCTTAAAAGAGATAGTCAGAGAGTCAACTTTTCCACCCTGAAAATCATAAAAAGCTTGCACAGATAAGAAAAAAAATGGAAAGAGAAAACTGATGAAAAGACCAATCCCTGCTTGCTAGTCCCCTCCAAAACAGTAATCACCTGGAAAACCCAGAGTCTCCAAGTCATGGCTTAGGAGAGGACAGCCTATATTTTGTTTCAGGTAGATTTATTTATTTATTTATAGTATTTATAATCCACCCTTCTCACCCTGCAGGGGACTCAGGGTGGATTACAATGCACATATACATGGCAAACATTCAATGCCATAGACATACAACATATATAGGCAGACACAGAGGCAATTTAACATTCCAGCTTTCCAGCTTCATGAGGGTATGCTCGATTCCAGCCCCAGGGGGAGGTGCTGCTTCACCGTCCACTTGTAACACCGAATCCTTGATGCAGTACTTCTGCATTCTTATGCATGCTGCTGGAAGGTTTTATGGTGTCGCAAATAGTTAAACTGCAATCAGCAGAAACAAATAAAAATACTAGCTGCAGCACAGTAGTAAACTGATGAAGGAAATCCCATTCAGGTCTCTTTTTTACTACATGAAATGATGCTAGTGAGTACTTGAGGAAGACCCAAAACAAGGGAGTAATCCTCATGTTTGGCACATTTCTGAAAAAAAGGTTTTGGGTTGTGCTTGTAAAAGTATATATTTGTTGTGATGGTTGTGCAACACGAAGCTTCCAAATAAATGCAACTTGTCAAGAACTGGCAGCCAACACCACCCCCGCCCCCTCCAATTGTGGTGAACACAGCATGAAACAGCAACGAAAACAGTTGGTTGTCTCTTTTTCATGACAGCAAGGAGTACAAATGCTGGTTCTCCACCCACATGCATGGTCTCTTCCAAACAACCTCTCTGCCTTCACACTTTCACCGCCTTCATAAAGCATCAGTGCTCTGCATTGTTGCAAAAGTTGTCAGATTCTCATCAGAACTAGAAGTTTGCACTGTGAAGAAAAACCACTGTGGATTGGTTTTGAATGTGAATTTGTGGGGCTTGTGTGATTATTTTTCTTTGTTGACAAATTTCCCATAGCCATATTGGGGCTGAATGTTTAGAATTTATTTATTCAGTGGGTATCGGGCTAATTTTATTAATTTGTTTATATTTATTTGACAAAAGGAAATAGACTTGGCTGTCATCATCCTGTCCCACCTTTTCTGGAAGGAAGCTCCAGTGATGATAATGGAAGTCTTTCCTGCATAGACATTTATAGGAATGGGGTGGTTATGATTGTAACCATATATCACTTGGAAGCAGCTTTTTCAGAAGATGATATTCTCTCGCAGAACTCCTTTGGGGTTTTAGGATCTTCAGCCTTTCTATTTGTTATGTAATTAGAAGTATATTTTGGTGAGAATACGAACAACAGCATTTTTGGTAGCTTCTCCCAAATGCTTCTCCCAGTCAAGCCAAATAAGACCCCATCTACACCACTATATAATGCAATTTCATAATGCAGTTTAATTGTATTGAACTGCATTATATGGTAGTGTAGACTGACATAATGCAGATCAATGCAATTAAACTGCATTATGAAATTGATTTATATGGTGGTGTAGATGGAGGTTATGCTAGCCTTTCCACTGGTAAGTAAAGAAGTTTTATTCAGATAAGATTTTGGCTTTCTAATTGACTATTTTGCTGAAAAATATTTTAACCTAGAGGTGCTTGGTCTCTCTCTCTTTCAATTAGTTTCAACTGTTTTGCTATATGTGACAGTTATAATTCTAGGCTCTATTTTGCATTGTATTACTAGCTACTTAGAAGACACAGGGCACATGTTAACAAATAAATAAAATTAAAAGTGGTTTGGAGGCTTATACTCAGGAATGGAAGTCCCTTAGAAAACCTTAAAAGTGGAAGAAGGTTAAACCTTACAGTATTAAAAGAGTAATTTTAAGAGACAGAGGAAAAATATAATATGTAAGATATTAATATTAAAAAGAAAGAAATTAATTAAATGCCCTTTGGCTATAGACAGAGTGCTGCAGTAGTTTGAGCACCAGAATAAGGCTGGAAGTACACTGTCCTATATAATCCAGTTCAAATCAGATAATCTGGAATCAGATCCTGGGATATAGGACAGTGTAGATCCAGCCTAAGAATCTGGAGACTAGGGTTGAAATCCTTGCTCAGCCCTGGAAATCCACTAAGCTTTAGAGGAAAGCCATGGAAAATCCCCTTCTGAACAAATATTGCCAAGAAAATCACATCTTAGGTTCATCTTGGTGCTGCCATAAATAAAAAATGTCTTGAGACCACACAACAACAGACTATAGGTCTGAAAAGGAAAGCTATATTTCTGACCAGAAAAGAGGTTTGAATTGATCAGTTTTTCCCCCCTGAACATTTTATTGTTGATGTGAAAGAAAGAAAAAACAGGGAGTACAAGTGAAAATGAGCATGATCAAAAAGTTGAAGAGATCAAGAGAAGGTGGTAAGACTATACAGAAGATCTGTATAGGAAGGATAATAATATTGAGTATAGCTCTGACTATGTGGTGAGTAAATTAGAACCAGACATCCTGAGGAGTGAGGTTGAATGGGTCTTAAGAAGCATTGCTAATAACAAGGCAGAAGGAGATGATGGGATCCCAGCTGAACTGTTCGAAGTCTTGAAAGATGATGCTGTCAAGTCGATGCTTGCCATATGCCAGCAAATATGGAAAACAAGAATAGCCATCAGATTGGAAAAAAATCCACGTATATCCCCATACCAAAAAGGGGAACACTAAAGAATGCTCAAACTTTTGTACAGTGGCACTTATTTCACATGCCAGTAAGAGGTAGCTCAAGATCCTGCAAGGTAGACTCCAGCAATACATGGAGCGAGAGCTGCCAGATGTACAAGCTGGGTTTAGAAAAGGCAGAGGAACGAGAGACCAAATTGCCAATATCCACTGAATAGTGGGAAAAGGCAGGGAGTTTCAGAAAAGCATCTATCTCTGTTTTATTTACTTTTCTAATGTCTGGATCATAATAAATTGTGGCAAGTTTTTTTTTGTGGTATGGGGATAGCAAGTCACCTTGTCTGTCTCCTGAGGAATCTGTATAACGACCAAGTAGCAACAGTAAAAACAGACCATGGAGCAACAGACTGATTCAAGAATGGGAAAGGAGTATGGCAGGGCTGTATACTTTCATCCCATCTATTCAACTTGTAAGAGGAACACATCATGCAATGTTCGGGGCTTGAGGAATCCAAGGCTGGAGTTAAAATTGCTAGCCAAAACATCAACAATCCTAGATATGCAGATGATACCCCTTTGATGGCTGAAAGGGAAGAGGAGCTGAGAAGACTTCTAACTAAGATGAAAGAAGAAAATGCAAAAGCTGGGTTGCAGTTAAACATCAAAATACCGTGATGATGGCAACAAGAATGATTGATGACTGCAGGGCCATAGCCAGGATTTTGATTCGGGGGGGTGCTGAGTTTGATGGGAGGAGTCTGAGTGAGAGAGGGTCTACCTACCAAATCTTTTGTATCGTTATCTCAATACCCTCATGAATATGGGATATATTGAGCATGGTGATCAGATCATGATATGAATAAACATAACAGTTTAAATAATGTACCAGTAAGGCCTTCTCGTGGACCACCCTGAGAATTTCTAAATGCCTGGATAACTGGCAAATATGTGAGAAAACATGGAGGCAGTGACAGACTTTGTATTTCTAGGTGCAAAGATTACTGCAGGCACATATTGCAGCCAGGAAATCAGAAGACGTTTACTTCTTGGGAGGAGAGCAATGAACAATCTCAATAAAATGGTTAAGAGTAGAGACATCACACTGGCAATGAAGATCCACATAGTTAAAGCAATGGTATTCACCGTAGTAACCTATGGATGTGAAAGCTGAACCATAAGGAAGGCTGAGCGAAGGAAGATAGACGCTTTTGAACTGTGGTACTGGAGGAAATTTCGGAGAGTGACTTGGACCGCAAGAAGATCAAACCAGTCTATCCTCCAGGAAATAATGGCCATCTGCTCGCTGGAGGGAAGGATATTAGAGGCAAAGATGAAGTATTTTGGCCCCATTATGAGATGACAGGAAAGCTTAGAGAAGATAACGATGCTGGAAAAATGGAAGGAAAAAGAAAGAGGGGCAGACCAAGGGCGTTCTACATGGGGTTGCCTTTGAAGACTGTTCGGAAGCTTCAAATAGTCTAGCAAGCGGCAGTCAGATTACTAACGTGAGCAGCACTCAGGGAGCATACAACTCCACTGTTGTTCCAGCTCCATGCAATTAGACTCATGTACACTTTATCTTCTAGGTGTTTTAAACAGTCCTTGGGATTCATCCAGGTCACATGTAAATTCTTTGCAAAAGTCTCATTGATTTCTGGAGCACTCGTTGCTTCTGTGAGAAGAAGGTGGCAGATTAAGCTCTTTCTGTGGCTGAAAGAGCTGCTGGTATCATTCCAGATGGAAGCAGCTGCTTCTTAGATGCCAACATAATCTGTTTCTCTGGTGACATAACCATGCATATTAAAAATTAAATGCAGGCTGACTTACATTTGCACTTAAATTAAACTTCAGCTATTGCTCTTTAGGGATGGCAGAATGAATTGGAGAAAGCTACTAAACTGTGGTCCTAAGAGTTCACAAGCTAATCTTTGCAAAACCAGAAATGCTATGCCCCAAAACTTCAAATAGGTGTTGTTTCTCATAAAATTTATACATACAAATACAAGCTTTTGCCCAGGGATGTACCTATGGGGAGGGGATACAAAATTAGAACATTGCCCCCTAAATAAGGCTTTCCTTGTAACATTTTGCTTCAGGCCCCAAATTTTCAGTAATGACATAAATTAGAACTTCAAGTTGAGAAATATAGTTTAGGAATCCAAAGATATGAAGCAACAAAATAACTACAGGAACACAAACACAGAATTCTAATCAGGGTGGGGGCAATGCCTGTTTTGCCTTCCTTCATATACACATTGCTATGCCCTTGATTTCACTTTAGTTGGGTTCTTTTTTGTTTTTTGAACGTCTGTCCTTCCTCTCGAGGTGCACCTATCCTGCAGAAACAATGTAGTTTGGTGCCACTTGAATTGGCATGACACAACGCTATGGAATTGTAGGAGTTGTAGTTTTACAAAGTCTCTGTCAAAGACTGCTACTGCTTCACCAAATTACAATTCCCTGGTTTTCCTATCATTGAACTGTAGCAGTTAAAGTTGGATCAAACTGCATTGATTCTATAGTGCAGTAGAAGCACCCTCAGCATATCAGAGGAAGGATTTACTACTATTTGTTTTGATTGTATTTTATATTGTGGGCATTGATTGCCATATGTAAACCGCCTCAAGTCGCCTTCGAGCTGAGAGGGGCGGTATAGAAATATAGTAAATAAATAAATAAATAAAGGAAAGTTAATTCATCTATTTATTTTAATGTGAGATTCTGTTGTGCATGAGGGGCAGGTGGATTTTTTACCCATTAGGATGTATTATCTTACCAGTTTCTTTCCTCTAGTCTAGTTCTAAGTAAATATTTAAAAGACTCAGCAGTAATGATAAGAAATAACCCAATATATCCTCTGGTTCTATCACACCTGGGTGCATTTCTTATCTTTTTGTAGTACAACAATTCAACCTTCTTTCCTGGGCACCCTCTATCTTAATTGGTTTTGTATCACATCTTCACCCTTCCTGCTATAGTTTGATTGTGTGTGTGTGTGTGTGTTCAAATATTTGAATTCCCTGAAGGATTATTTTCATTACTCAGGGATTATGCTCTTGTGACTATTATTTATTTATTTACTGTATTTCTATCTCACCTTTCTCAGCCTGAAGGCAACTCAAGGCGGCTTACAAATTGGAAGCAATTTGATGCCACAACAGTCATAAAATACAATTAAAAACATTTAGCACAACATTATAAAAACCCATACAAAAATTTAAAACATATAAGCACCAGTGTCTTCATGTTAAACTCATTTTTTTTCAGTAGCATCGCATCATATTAGCATTTAAAGATGGATGGACAAGGTGTCTTCACAGGATAAGGAGAGTTAATCAGAGCTCATACTATGACTTCTGACCCACATTTTTAAACCGACAGCCTCATGCCCTCCAATTAGTGTGGGATGGGGGCAATTTTGCTCTGTCATAACCTCCCTGAACTATTTAATGCCTGGGAGGGAGCTTTTTCCGCAAACCAAGGAGCACTTTCCTTTCCTGTTTTGAAACAAAGGGCTGTACTTAAAACAACTAGCAGGAGAAATTTGCAGAAGATTTACCTACATTTTCTTGAGGGCGTGAAGAGCCTTTTACAATAAAAATGTAATGTATGAGAAAACAGCATAGTGAAGTTACGGTTCTCCGAGGTCCATCACTACTATGAATCTTCCCCAACATTGGGATGTTGTTGTCCCTTGGTACATGTGATAATTCCAGAATAAACAACACCTGCTGGCAATACTAAATGGAGAAAGAAACAAATCTGAATACATATGTGTTGCTTCTCTCCCTCCAGCATATAATATTGAATACATCAGAGCGGAGAGAGGGGATTAATAAATATCAAGTGATATACAGTATTACGTGAATAGAATGATTTAGGAGAAAACATTGTTTTTGTATTTGTTTTTCTTATGTTTCATATTGAAATCTCCATTTAATTGCCTAAAAGGTACTAGTTTCTATGTGCTCCTCAATCTAGGATCTTGGTGTCTAATAGTTTTTGTTTTGTTTTTCAGTGATGGCTGGGCAGATAGAGATGAAGTTATTGAAGGCTATGAAGCTGAAGCAAATGGGGGCATCACAATCAAGCTACAGTCTCCTGAGGTCTTGTCATTCGATGACTACTTTTTGAAGATACGGTTGGATACCAACACAAGAAATCCCTGGTTCCCAGAATTTTGGCAGCATAGATTCCAGTGTCGTCTTCCAGGGCACCCCCTTGAAAACCCCAACTTTCAAAAGAACTGTACTGGTAACTAATGGAATATTTTGTTTTCTTGTTTGTGGCAAATCTGAGCAATCACCATTTTTCCTAACCTACCCCTACATTGTGAATGCTAATGGAAAACTTATATGAAGCCAGAGAACAAACCCAACCATCTAATAATATGTTTGTGAACACACATTGAGCAAGTTTGCCTGAATTAATGAATGGCAGTCTTCACATTCCAGGGACTAACACTGAAAGATGCAGTGCCACAATTACTGCTGTGTTGTTTAGATGTCCTCTGTCTTGCTTAACAAATTCTTAATTGGTTTTTCTCTCCTGCTGGGGTGAAGTAGAAGTTTTAGTTTGATTTTGAAATGAATGTGCAGGTGGTAAAACTCTGGAATAGAGAAGAAATTTGGTTTGATTGCTAAGAAAGCTTCAGGCATCTTTTCAGAATTGCCTGTGGGCATCTCACATGCTGTTTGTGTGTACATCATTAATGCCATTTGGAAGCATTTAAAAATCGAATGAACAGTACTACAATTGTAGATTTTTACTTGCACACCATAGACGTGCATACTAATGCTGGTGCCCTATGGGAAACTATCATAAGGACTCTTTCAGGAAGTTTTATGTGACTTTTTAAGCATAGTCAACTTGCCTGGAAAGTTGGAAAGGTTGAACAGAGTGTGTTGAGGACAAAATCAGAATGCAGATACTATCCATTCAAAAGGGGGATGGGGAGGAGGACATTATAGTAGTGTGGTCAGGGCATAAGGGTGCCAGTTCTCATGTTCTGGCCTTTCATTTCCAAACCTCAAGGTGAAAAAGAGGAATATAATGGCAAGACAGCTCACTCCAAAGGTGTCTGCATATATATACTGTATATATTCGTAATTTTCAAGATTATAACTTTGTTATATTTATTTGTACCCCATTTGTTCCTCAAGATTAAGACCAAAAATGACTCACAACTTTAAAACTGTACAATTAAAAACATATAAAATATAAGTATTTAATCAGAATCTAATAATTCTGTTATATCATTAAATAATTAAATGCTGCTAAAAAGAAATTCACTAAAACCATGTCATATTTGTTAGACCTGGTGGGGTTTTTTTAAATTTAAATGGCATACTCTGTGGAATTGATGCTTAATGCCATCATGCCTGATGAATTTAGTAGAGCTGCCCCTTGTAATACCACCATTCTCATATCAGCAGGCCTACCCCCTCTGACATTACCAGGGATCATCCTTAAGTCTCTGGTTTTAGTCCTGGGGGAAAATCTTCTGATTTGGCAACCAATCATATTATTAGTTTGCTGAAGGGATTTTGCCATGGGAAGTGGATAGATTTGGAACCATTTCTGTTCCCTTGGTGGTTTGCTTGGATGGAGTCTTGGATGCTTGCCCTGGATTTTTGGTTAAGTTACATTTAAAACAGCAAAATTAGAAGTGAAGGAGATAAAGAAGAAGAGGAATGGGGGATAAACTACAAGATTGAAACACGAACTGCTGATCTTGAAATGAACTAGGCAGCTTCTCTTCTACCAATTTTAATAATCTTGGCTCAGAAGGGGCTTTGCTTCACTTGAACATAACAAAACATAGGTAAGTGGTACAGTTAATGAGGAAATAATTCAATTTTCTCACTATCTATATACTGTGTGCTAGTGATTGCAAAAGGAGCTTGTGCATATACTGGTCTTTAGGTTATCTGCTTTTTGTGGTTGCTGATGCACTAATATTTGGGCAACAGGATTGGATTTAGCTTTTATTTAACAAATCCTCCCAAGAAAATTTCACTATAGGTTCACTTTAAGCTAGAAACAAATGAAAACACACAACTATGACTATAAGACATTTGTATGCAATGAAAACCCATAGTTTTGACCAGAAAAAATATTTTTATTAAGAGTTTTGAACTGGCCAGTTTCTTGGAAGCAATGGCTATTGCTGGAAATTTAAATAAGAGTGTTGTTTGGCTTGCTTATGAAAGTGACTTGCCCAAGGTCATTTGGTCAGTTTCCATGTCTGAGAGCCAGTATTTGTATAGTAGATAAAGGTTTTGAGATTCTAGAGTTAGATTCCCTGCTCAGACATGGAAACTGACTGGATAATCTTGGACAAGGAAGGCACTTTCAGACTGTGAAGGCAAGAACATATGAATAAATCTTGCCAAGAAAACGCTATAATCACCATAAATCAAAGACAGTATAAAGGTACATAACAACAATCCTCAGTAATAGTTATTGCCATGGCATAGCTTTCATGTGACTTTTACACGCAATAAAATCAGTGTTTCTACACTTAAGAAACTGCAACTGATAGTGCCTGACACACAATGCAAGCTTCAGATGTGGGGTAGAGGTATCTTGCCATTTCTAAATTGTGGGGTTTTCTGACAATTCCTAAGCTGGTTGGTAAATGACTTATTCTTCAATTCCCCATATAGAGATGTAGAGACATGTAAAAATGCCCAATTTAACATGTGATGGGAATTCCCCCTCGCCTGTTTGTAAACAAAATGATGACATTATTTATTTATTTACTATACTTGTATACCGCCTTTCTCAGCCTATCGATAACTCATTACTATGGACGGAGGAGCCAAGATGGGCAGTATTGATGCCTTTCTTCTGCCATTACTGTTTTGGGACTGAGAAGGTATAGGAAACATTCAAAAATATTCAAAACATTCAGGAGAAAAACATAACAATTAGCAAAGTATGCAAATCCTGCCTTTGTCCCTGAGCTTCCCTTTTCAACGTTCCCCCCTCTTCCTGTATTATCTTCCTTCTCATAAAAGTCCTTTTGAACTCTTACCTACTATTTTCTCAATTGCCTCTCTGAAACTCCAGCTGTGCTATCAGGCTTTTGTTTTGCCTATCAAAAGGCTAGCAAAGAGAGAAAGACATAAGAGAGCTAAAGCTTCATACCCCCCTCCTGTTCTCAGTTTTGCAACATAAGAGCAACCCCTCTATATATGTTGTGAGTTTTCAGGCTGTAAATTGAATTCCTGAGACCACAAAGACAGAAGTTTGTGTTTTATTTTTAAAAAGAAAGAAAAGAAAATGTGGAGGGACAGTGAGAAGAAACAAATCAAACATATAGATCCTAAAGAAAATGGGGAAGGAGAAGGGTGTGATGGGGCTAGGGAAACTTATTTATTTATTTAAAATTTTTGTACCCTGACCTTCTCCATGGAGGGACTCAGACCGTTACAGCAAAATTCAATGCTATACAAATTTAAAACATCTTAAAACAGCATATTAAAATACATAAAAACAGAAATACATAAAAACCACATTGCCATTAAAACCACATTCAACTCGGTCTATAAAAGTGGTCACTCATTTCAGATTGAAATCAAGCTCAAGTTTATTCTGGGAAAGCCTCATTCCACATCCAAGTCTTCACCTGCCTCCTGAAGGACAACAGAGAGGGGGCAGATCTAACATTGCTTGGGAGGGAGTTCCACAGCCAAGGGGCCACAACAGAGAAGGCCCTGTCTCTCGTCCCCACCAGGCGTGCTTGCGAAGATGGCGGGATCGAGAGAAGGGCCTCTTCGGCGGATTTTAATGTCCTTGATGGTTAATAGGGGAGAATTCTTTCGGATAAGTAAACTGGGCTGGAACTGTATAGGGTTTTGTAGATTAAAACCAGCACTTTGAATTGTGCTCAGAAACTAATTGGCAGCCAGTGGAGCTGGCACAACAAGATAGTTCTATGCTCCCTGTACCCTGCTCCTGTTAGTAACCTGGCTGCCGAGCATTGGACTAATTGCAGTTTCTGAGCAGTCTTCAAAGGCAACCCCACGTAGAGAGCGTTGCAGTAGTCTATGCGAGATGTAACCAGAGCATGGACTACTGTGGCCAAGTCAGACTTCCCAAGGTACGGGCGCAGCTGGCACACAAGCTTTAACTGTGCAAAAGCTCTCCTGGCCACCGCCGAGACCTGGGGCTCCAGGCTCAGCGATGAGTCCAGGATCACCCCCAAACTGCGAACCTGCTCCTTCAGGGAGAATGTAACCCCATCAAGCACAGGCTGTAACCCTATGCCCTGTTCAGCCTTGCGAATGACCAGAAGTACCTCTGTCTTGTCTGGATTAAGTTTCAATTTGTTTGCCCTCATCCAGTCCGTTACAGCGGCCAAGCACCGGTTCAGGACTTGAACAGCCTCCTTAGTAGCAGGTGGGAAGGAGTGACAGAGTTGGACATCATCTGCGTACAGGTGACTCCGGATGATCTCCCCAACGGCTTCATGTATATGTTAAATAAGATAAGGGAAATAATCTGTTTAATTTCCAAATGAGGCTTGCAAAGCTCAAGGGAAAACCAACTATCCCAAACATTTTACATATCCCATGTGATGAAGTTCTTAGACACATTTTCTCCCACCTCTCCTTACTTACTATTTTGGCTGAATAAGCCATGTAATAAGCCACTTTCAAAAGGCTTTTGACAAAGTCCCTCACCAAAGGCTCCTAAACAAGCTCTTCAGCCATGGAATCAGGGGACAGGTCTTGTCCTGGATTGGAACCTGGCTAAACTGTAGGAAACAAAGGGTGGTAATAAACGGACATTTCTCTGGGTGGAAAGAGGTGAGAAGTGGCGTACCCCAAGGTTCAGTTTTGGGTCCGTTACTTTTTAATTTATTCATTAATGATCTGGATGTAGGAGTGAATTCTGAGGTAGCAAAGTTTGCAGACGACACTAAATTGTTCAGGGTAGTTAAAAATGAAACTGATTGTAAAGAGCTCCAGAAAGATCTCTCGAAATTGAGTGAATGGGCAACAAAGTGGCAAATGCATTTTAACCTAAACAAGTGTAAAGTCATGCACATCGGGGCAAAGAACCCCAACTACACCTACAAATTGATGGGGTCAAAGCTTTCCGAGACAAACCAGGAAAGGGATCTTGGGGTCTTGGTGGACAGCTCAATGAAGATGTCAACCCAGTGCGCAGCAGCAGTAAAAAAAGCAAATTCTATGCTAGGCATGATCAGAAAGGGAATCGAAAATAGGTCAGCAAATGTTGTATTACCTCTCTACAAATCGATGGTAAGGCCACATTTGGAGTACTGCGTACAATTCTGGTCTCCGCACCTTAAGAAGGATATAACGGAACTGGAAAAGGTACAGAAAAGGGCAACAAGAATGATCCAAGGGATGGAGCGGCTCCCTTATGAAACCAGGTTGCAACGCCTTGGTCTTTTCAGCCTTGAAAGACGGCGTTTAAGAGGTGACTTGATCGAAGTGTATAAAATCATGCATGGGATAGAAAAGGTGAATAAAGAAAAACTGTTTTCTTTGTCACAAAACACTAGGACTAGAGGGCACTCCCTGAAGCTCCAAGGTAGGAAAATTAGGACTAACAAAGGGAAATATTTCTTCACCCAGAGGGTCATTGGGTTATGGAACTCACTTCCAGAAGAGGTTGTGACAGCTGCCAGCCTGGACAACTTCAAGGCAGGATTAGACAGATTCATGGATACCAAGTGTATCGGTAGTTACTGAAAAGGACATTCAAGTGCCACCTCGGAGTTGGTTGAGGTAGGCAGGATTTCCCCGGTACTGGATGTGGGGGTCGGGAGCAGGTCAGGGTTTGCCCTCCCTTCTGCTCGAGATCCCCGTGTACAACTGGTGGGCCACTGTGTGATACAGAATGCTGGACTAGATGGGCTGAGGTCCGATTCAGCATGGCTCTTCTTATGTTCTTATGTTCTAATACTTCCACTGAAGACTAGAAATAGAGGGAATGGTAGAATTTCCATTCATAATTTTGTTATTATCTTTTTCAAATGATATGTCAGTAGTTTATAGACAAAGAAGGTAGACTGTTCATATCACAGAAGGAAGCAGAAAAAAGGCAGTGTAAATGCAGATAACATCTGAGAGTCATGCTCTCTCTCTTTCTGCAATAGTATCTGAAAAAGCCGAGTTTAGTTCGAAATAGAGTTATTATATACTAATGTTAAACCTTTTGATAAGAAAAGATTACATACTTTCCTGCTTGAAGTGGGGATATGTAGAGCTTTGAAAACCACAAAGCACATGTCAGGGCTAGAATCTCTATGCCTGGGGCCAGAGACAGATCCAAGCCTGCCATGAACCTACTACTTTCACCTGAGTTGCTGAGTCAGAGAGAGATGACTCAACCATGAACTTTGCTCTATTTCTTTGCAGTTGAATATATTGGGACTATGACCTTTGGTCTAGATAAGACTCTGGGGTATGATGTAATACCCAGGGAACTCTGGGTAATGCAAAGACTCACTGGGATTGCTGAGTCAGGGTGCAACCCTCTCCAGGCATTGCATGGGGAAGGGATTAGTATATAAGGATTGTGGTGATGGGAAGCAGGTGCTTCAGCTTTATAGGTTTTGTGTCTTCAATAAACTACCACTGGAAGAAGCAGCAGTTCTGTAGCGTCTTTACCTGAAAGCATTGAAGTTCCTGACAGAAGCTGAAGCCCCTGAAACTTTCCCAGGAATGGAGAGGTTTATGCAAGAGGCGACTCGGGGGAGTGAAACTACTGAGCCGAGTTCTCCCACGGAAGTGGAGGTGTTGGGATGCAAAGTTGCGGCTTTGGAGAAGACATTGCAGCGAATGTCCCAGCAGATGTTTAAGAACCAAGATTCTATGTGGGGGCCGTCTGAGGGAGGCGATTTTACGCGTTATTCTTGGATGGACAGTGAGAGGGTTGAAACCCATCCTAGATCTCCTTCGGGAGTGTGGGGGGTTGATGCCCAGTCAGGAGTTCCGCGAGGAGCAGCATATGGTGGTGCCAGGCTGAGAGTGGTGAATGAAGGGGTTTCAGTCCAGCCTAAAGCTGTAGGACTGGGAAGAGGTATTCAGGTGCCCAAGAGGGATGGATCTGGAGGATGGAGATCCCAGCCTGGTGCCCAGATGCCTAGAAGGGATGGATTAGGAGAGTGGAGACCCCAGCCTGGTGCCCAGTTGCCCGGAAGAGATGGAGCAGGAGAATGGAGACCCCAGTTGGGGGGTGATGTTCGTCCAAGGAAGGAGCCGCTCCGTGTGGAGTTTGATGGTGAGGCATGTAAAGTGGCCTTTTTTGTGGCGGCAGTTGGCGATCACATGCAAGATTATGGACACTTGTACCCAAGTGAAGGCAGCAGAGTGCGTGCTGTGGGAGCTGTGCTTAAAGGAAGAGCTGCGGACTGGTACGTGCAGTGCCATGATCGACAGGATCCATGTTTGGGGACATTGAGAGGGTTCTTTCGGGCTGTGAAGAACAGATTTCGTGACCCACTGGAGAGAGTAAAGGCCAAAGAAGGGGGTTAAAGCAAGGCAAGAAATCTGTAACAGAGTATGCGGAGGAGTTTATGAGCCTTGCGGGCAAGGTAGCGGAGTGGTCTCAAGCAACCCTCCTTGAACTATTTAAAGACGGATTACGAGAGTTGTTGAGTGGTGCCTTCATCGTGGAGACCCTGGTGATGTCGATGGATGGATCCAATTGGCTGGTAACGTAGAAGGTATTCTGGCCCAAGTGCAACGGCGGAAGTCGGCAGTAGGACCTACGAGGCGATTTCGGCCAGGGACAAGACGTGTAACCGGAAGCAAGAGCCAGCGGAGTAGTGTTAGCGGAAAGCCAACTGTGGGGAAAGGCTTGTGTTACATTTGCTCTAAGCCGGGACATTATTCCTTCCAATGTCATCTAAGAAAGTTACCGGATACCAAAAATGTGAAAGTTGCCCGAGGTGCCCTGGGTGAAAAGATGGAGAGTGCGGATGGGGTGAGAAAAGGGCCCCCAAGTATTGTTTGTAAAATCGAATTGGAAAAGAAAGGAAAATATCAAACGCATAAAGCATTGGTGGATTGCGGGTGTTCTGAAAACATTGTGTGTCCTGGATTAGTTAAGGATTTGAAATGTGAAATTCAGGAATTAACAGCTCCTGTACATTTTGCCCAGTTGGATGGAACTTTTGTGGGAGGAGGGCCCTTTCCATTGGGAACGAAAGGGTTAAAGGGAAAGGTTGATGCTTGGGAGGGGAGCTGGATTGTGTAGTGGCTCCTGTTATGGAACATGAAATTATATTGGGATTGCCTTGGCTGAGACAGGCTGATCCAATCATAGATTGGAAAGCAGGTACGTTAGAGTGCCGGCCTGTGGCGAATGGTGGTGTGTATGTGAATGAAGAGAAGAAAGGAGGTGAGCCACAGATTCCTGAGGAATATATTGACTTAGCAGATGTGTTCAACCCTGTATTAGCCGACAATCTTCCCCCAGTCAGGAATGTACAGTGCAAGGTAGAACTGAAAGAAGGGGCAGTACTCCCTAAGCCAAAGATTTATCCTATGTCTGAGAAGGAGAAGGTTACGTTAAGGGAGCAGATAGATGATTATTTAAAGAAAGGGTACATCCAAAGATCGGAATCCCCTATTGCAGCCCCTGTTCTCTTTAGGGAAAAGAAAGATGGGAAATTAAGGTTGTGTATCGACTATAGGGGTCTTAATGCGATAAGTACCATTAATTGTTATCCATTGCCTTTAATCAAGGATCTATTAGGGCAATTGGGGAAAGGCAGGTATTTCACAAAGCTGGATATTATAAATGCCTTTCATATGGTGCGGGTGCGAGAATCGGACAGGTGGAAGACTGCTTTTTCGTGTCCCTTGGGGCTGTACGAATGGGTCGTCATGCCTTTTGGTTTGGCCGGGGCCCCCGGTATATTTATGCAGTTGATTAATGAGGTGCTGCACCCCCTTTTGTATAAGGGGGTGTATGTTTATTTAGACGACATTGTTGTGGTTTCACAAACCAAAGAGGCGCACGTGCAGTTAGTTCGGGAGTATTGGAGAGATTGAGACAGGCCAGATTGTTTGTTAAGTTAAGTAAATGTGAATTTAGCAAGAGCGAAATTGACTTCCTGGGATATAGAATTAGTAGAGAGGGTGTGTCCATGGATCCGGGTAAAGTGGCAGATGTGTTGGCTTGGGAAGCTCCTAAAACAAGGAGACAGTTACAGGCTTTTTTGGGGATGTCTAACTTTTATCGGTCTTTTATTTCCGGATTTGCTAATATTGTTTTGCCTCTTACAGAGTTGCTCAAGACAAAAGGTAAGGGTGAGGCTAGAAAGGTGAGGGCGCCTGGTGCCAGGTTGGGTTGGACTGTAGAGTGTCAAAAGGCTTTTGATTCTTTAAAGGTAGCTTTCACTAAAGGTCCTTTGCTTGTGCATCCAGATCCAGCAAAACCCTTTGTGGTACAGAGTGATGCTTCCGCTTGGGCATATGGAGGAGCTTTGTTACAGAAGGACGAGGAAGGGGTGTTGAAACCCTGTGCTTATTTCTCTAAGAAATTTGGGGAGCAGCAAAGGAATTGGCCAGTGTGGGAAAAGGAAGCATTTGCTATTCGTTATGCTCTGCAGACGTGGAGACACTTTTGGAGGGGGCAGTTCACCCGGTTGAAGTGTTAACTGATCATAAGAATTTGCAATTTCTTAGGAGCCCCAGAAGCTGTCTCCTAAATTGTTACGATGGGCCCAGTATCTGGCTAGGTTTAATTTTGTGTTGAAGCATATAAAGGGTAAGGATAATGTGGTTGCTGATGCATTGTCGCGTTATCCTGCAGTGGGGCCAGATCCTCTTCCAAGTGTGGGGAGAGTGTTCACAAAGGACCAGTGGGGTCTGAGGGTGCAGACACGAGCACAAGCGAAGTTGGAAATAAAGCAGGAGGTTGAGGAGCTGGAAGAGTGGGTAAAAGAGTTCAGAGGTGTTATGAGAAGGATGATTGGTTGAAGGCCCATGAGTTGGAATGTAAAAGGGTCAAGGGATTGTGGATAGTTTGGGAGAAATTGTATGTACCAGCGGAGTTAAGGAATAGGGTGTTGGAGTTGTTCCATGACCACAAGACAGCAGGGCATTGGGGATTTACTAAGACTTTCTTTGCAATCAAAGCCCGATATTGGTGGCCAGGAATGAGGACATCGGTAAAGAATTATGTGAGTAGTTGTGAGGCTTGTGCACGGGGGAAGGTACCTACTGCTAAGCCCCAGGATTGATCCAGGTGGTGGCTACTCCGGTGCGGCCATGGACACATATTAGTACCGACTTTGTGGGGAGTTGCCCCCTAGTAAAGGATATAGGTATATCTGGACTGTGCTGGACATGTTTTCAAAGCAAGCCCATTTTATACCGTTAACTGGCTTGCCTTCGACAGAAAAATTGGCTAAGTTATATGTGCAGCATATATACCGGTTACATGGGTGTCCAGAGCAGGTGCTTAGCGATAGAGGTGTGCAATTCACGGCGAAATTCTGGGATAGGTTCTTGGAAACCTTAGGAGCAGACCGGAAGTTGACAACTGCTTATCATCCCTGTTGTAATGGGGAGTTGAGAGGACGAGAAATCGTTGGGTAGTTATCTAAGAATTTTTGTAAATGCCCAGCAGAGTAATTGGGCAGACTTGTTGCCTTACGCTGAAGTGGCTTATAACGGATCTGTGCACTCATCTACAGGCAGGACTCCATTTTCAATTGTATTTGGCCAAGAGGTTGTTCCACTACCAGTTGGTATAGGAGTGCTGGAGGATGATAAGGAGAAATGGTACAATAGAGCTCGAGAAGAGTGGAAGGAGGTAACTGAGGCGTTGCATAAGGCACAGGGGTTGCACAAGCGATTTGGTGACAAAAACCGACAAGAAGGTGATGTGTATAAGGAAGGGGATTTGGTATGGCTATCCACTCAGAATTTAAAGTTGGGGTTACCTTCTCGAAAATTGGGCCCAAAGTATGTGGGACCATTCAGAGTGGCTGAGCGAGTGAATGAGGTGACGTACCGATTGATATTGCCAAGGGCCTTGAGGAAAATTTATTCTGTGTTTCATTGCAACTTGTTAAAACGATATGTTAACCCAATTATGCAAAAATTTTGAATGTTGCTTTGTCTTCCTCAGGGGGAGGAGGGGAAGGGGGAGGAAGGCGTTATGTCAGGGCTAGAATCTCTATGCCTGGGGCCAGAGACAGATCCAAGCCTGCCATGAACCTACTACTTTCACCTGAGTTGCTGAGTCAGAGAGAGATGACTCAACCATGAACTTTGCTCTATTTCTTTGCAGTTGAATATACTGGGACTATGACCTTTGGTCTAGATAAGACTCTGGGGTATGATGTAATACCCAGGGAACTCTGGGTAATGCAAAGACTCACTGGGATTGCTGAGTCAGGGTGCAACCCTCTCCAGGCATTGCATGGGGAAGGGATTAGTATATAAGGATTGTGGTGATGGGAAGCGGGTGCTTCAGCTTTATAGGTTTTGTGTCTTCAATAAACTACCACTGGAAGAAGCAGCAGTTCTGTAGCGTCTTTACTGGAAAGCATTGAAGTTCCTGACAGCACAGAAAAGCAAAGCTTGAAGAGCCCACAACATCCAGACGTTGGATAAATTCACCTGGTTTACTGTTTTATGTTACAGAACTTGTAACTTTGGTCTCCTTTAAGAGTTGGGCCATATACTGTGTCTTTATATTCAAATGCAAGCTTAACATTAAAACTCTTTGGTCAGTGTGGCTGGTTCACCACACAGTAAAATGAGGTTGTCTCTTTAAACATCTGAAATTGTGCTTTGGTGCGCGGTGTGTGTTTTGTGTATTATTTCTACTTTGGATCCTGTGTGTTTTACTGACGCCCCGTAGTGCTCTTTAAATCTCTTAAGTGGGTCCAATGCCATGAACAAGAAAGATTGTTTTCTCCACAATGCAGTTGAATGTGGCAGTTTTGAAATGAGGATTGGCCTGTTTGTTTGCACAGTGGCAGCCCCTAAGTACCACTGGAACATTTCAATTTGCTGATCAAAGGTGAGGATAAAATGCAACTTGGGGCAGATTACACACCAGCACAAATGGTATCTGAGATCAACAGTCTCTTGACCAAGCTGATCATCTTGAATAATGTGAAGTCACCTCAAAGAGAAGAAAGGAAGCCTTAGGAGCTGGAAATAATAATTACTCACAGGAGCCAAAACAGTTATTCTTTACAAAGGCAAGTTAGAGAAGGAGAAGAACGGCACTAACCCTAAGGCAGACCTTCAAACTGAGATGACTACTTGTCCTTTTGATTGTTCATTTGTTTGTCTCATAGCTCAGAATAGAAGCTAGTCTGGTAGCTTAAGGATGGTATAAGTTACACATTGCCATTCTATACTGATCTAATCTTTATGTCATAGCATGTAGGAGAAGGTTGCTCCTTTAGTATTCAGCAGTGAAATTTAAAGTAGTAATATAATTACAATATATTTAATGCAAGGAGATCTTGGCAACTACACTGTGTCTTGTGGAATAAGCAATGCATGCAGGGAACTAAAGGTTTCTTGATCTAAAACCTCCCTTCTATGTATACTATGAGCAAGGCAGGTTGAAAAATATTAGTCATTTTTATGTTTGCTATGTGGTAGTATTTCATACTTGGCTGCATCTGATTATTACAGATAAAGTTATTTAATGTAAAATATTACATTTTTGGCAGGTGACATGGTTTGTTTAACAGCTGACAACACATGAGAGTTCATATTTGGTGTCTTCTTGGCACCAAATCAGACAAAAAAAAACCCCACACTAAAATGTCTTATGAGCTATATTTTCGAAGAGAAACTGTCACAACTAAAATTGGAAAGTCTGCTGAATGAATTTCAGATGTTTTGAAATAGCTACTTCTGCTTTAAAGTCTTGACATAACTGTATAATTAAATGGGAAATGTACATAAGAATAATGGAAATAGGAATAATAGAAAGAATAACATAAGAATAATGGAAATATGCACAATTGTGGTTTTGTGCGTATTTTGATGCTAATCCCAATATCTGACTCAGTGCTGGAGTACCATTTTTTTAAAATGCAGCCTGTAGGCTACAGCCTGTTGTCAGATTCTGAATTAGTTTCATCTAAAGGTACTGTAGAATGAATGCAGTTTGGCATCACTTTAATTGCCATGGCTCCATGCTATGGAATCCTGGATTTGTATTTTTATGAGGCACCTACACTATTTGGTAAGGAAGGCTAATGACTTTGTAGTACAAGAGCTCCCATGATTCCATAGCATTGAGCCGTCAGTTAAAGTGATGTCAAAGTGTATTAATTTTGTATTGTGGATGCACTCTCAACTTAGTCTAGGATAAAGGCAGGAAACCTTTATCCTGCCAGACGGTTTGTCCTACAACTCCTATCACCCTCAGTCAACATCTATATATATAAAAATCGAGTGGTCGTGGGTTGTCCGTTATGCACGGCCAAACTATATGCCCCACTAACACAAATCCTAGGAAACACATTTCCCCAGACAACGAGGTACATAAATAGCACAAAAAAACCCACCTCCCTACCTTGCAACCCCCCCAAAAACAGCCCCCAAAACCCGCCCATTGCCTTCCGTTCTGCACTGGCCGCGAGCGCTGAAAAGAGGGCGAGCAATCGCGCAGGCGCACTCCGACCCCCCTCCCAACCCCCCAACCCATCCCATCACCCTCTCTCCCCACTCACCGGCGCCCTAACCGCCTCCTCGCCAGTGCCCGCACGTCCCCGGTCCCAGAGCAGCTCTGGGGCGCCGCTTCACACTTCCAGAAACCTCATAAACCGGAAGTAGCCATGCGGGGCCTTCTGGGAAGTGTAGTCCAAAAGCGGGACTTCCCGAAAGGGGCCTGACGCCACCCAGCACAGCCAAAGGGGCGGGCGCGTGTTAGGCGCTGGCCATGCGCGGCAGGGGCGGGAGGCAGGCCCGGAGATCGCCCGATCCACCCTCCACCGTGTCCCAGCGGTTCCAGCGCCGCGCCTGAAAGAAGGTACGCTTACCTTGCTTTACGCGCGGCCGCCGCAACCACGGGGAACACGGCGGAGGGCGGATCGGCGATCTCCGGGCCTGCCTCCCCCCCTGTCGCACATGGCCAGCGTCGTACGCGGCCCACCCCTTATTGGGAGACAGAGAGGGAATGAGAGAGACAGAGGGGAGGCCTGAGAGAGAGGGGGAAGAGAGAGAGGGGGAGTGAGACAGAGAGAGACGGGGGAGGGGAGACAGAGGGGGAGTGACACAGAGAGAAAGAGGGGGGAAAGAGAAGGGGGGGAAATCAGACAGCGAGAGAGGAGGGGGAGAGAGAGGGGGGAAAGTGAAACAGAGAGAGAGGGGGAGGGGAGAGAGAAAAGGGGGAATCAGACAGAGAGAGGGGGAAGTGTACATACACACACATACATACACATAAACACACACATACATACACATACATACACAGACACACAGACAGATACATACACACACACATACATACACATACATACACAGCCACACACAAACATACACACATCCATACACATACACACACAAATACATACACACACATACACATACATACACAAACACATATACATACACAGACACACACATGCACACACACACATACATACACATGCATACACACACACATACAGACACACAGACACATATATGCACACACAAAACACATTGTCAAATCATTTCCAACCCTTACATACCCACACTTCCACACATCTCCTAAATAGGGCACAGCAACGTGTGCCGGGTTCAGCTAGTTGACAATAAAAAGAGTGTGTTAATTGGAGGTCAAGACATTTCAAGAGCCAAAGATTTTCTACTTCTTTTTAAATGTTTTTATCTATTATATAAAGGGGTTCCCATCATGGACCGACCGTCCCAAACAGAGAAACCTTACAACACAGAAACACCAAACTTGCAAACAGAAATAGGCCTCAAGCAAGGTATGTTTGCAGCAAAGAAACTCCCCCCCAACCTAAAAGGCCCCAAAACAACGAGCAAATAAACGACATTTCCCAGCATCTTCCGGGGCTGCCAACGACTCTCCCAGCCTCTACATTATGACAACATGATTGGCTGCCAATAAGGGCGGATTTGCATAACTCCTGTACTGGCCAGCCAACATGAACATTCCGACCCATAATAAACTGTCAGGAGGATAAGGCAAAGGGCAATTCACTTCCCACAGAAAATTTACACCCCTACAAATCACAGACCACGCTCAAAATTGACAGTAAGGCTTCATTAACTTAATTTCCCTGACTAGGCCTCACTTAATGGAATGCTGTTTACGCTCTGAATTGACAGTACGGCTTCATTAACTTGATTCTCCCGACTACGCCTCAGCTCATTGGACATTGTGTATGGCCTGAATTGACAGTAAGGCTTCAATAACTTGCTGTTCCTGACTAGGCCTCAGCTCATGGGACATTGTGTATGGCCTGAATTTACAGTAACCTACCTTGGCACACAGAGCCCCTATGACCCACGCTACATTCTACTACAGTTTGGAGGAGGGTGGACCATGGATTATGGGACTTGAAGTACCTCCATGGATTTGTAATACTTCAAAACCCATCATTCCCCACAGACCACTGTGGCCCAGAACCAAGACCGATAAAGACCAAACTTGGCAAACAATGCCCCCCATGACCCACACTCCATCCGACTGCAGATTAGAGGAGGACACACCATGGATAATGGGATTTCAAGTACCTCCACTCACTTCCAAAGTACCCCTCCACCACACAAGCATCAACCTCTACATCAACACAGCAGACGGAAAGACAAAAAACATTGTATATCCACAAGCTATGCAGAATGCCAGCAACACCACACACCAACTCCCCAGGACTTCAACATCCCACCCACCAGAACAACCCACAACGACACAGCCAGGGCCCCAACAACACCATAACTAACAACAATTCCAACCCTTACATACTCAGACTTTCTCGCATCTCCTAAATAGGGCACAGCAACGCGTGCCAAGTACAGCTAGTTGTAAATAAAGGTAGCATAATATCAACATCTGTCACCATTTAAAAATACATGCGGAATGTTGTAACATAGCTGATTTCACATTTATCTCTCACCTGTGTCTTTCAATGTCCTCTCCCCTTCTCTCCCCCACCCTCTGGGAAGAGTAGTTTCCTTCATTCAAATATTTTAATTGATCAGTCATGTAGAGAATATGGTTCAATTCTTTATATTTTCCTTTTTCCTTTATCAATTTTCCGCATTTCAGATCCCAGTTCTTCTTGATTTGGCCTGATGTGTATTTGGTTCACCTTTCAAGAATCTCACTCATAAAAATGAATGTGTTGCCCAAACTGTTATTTTTATTTCAGAACCTTCCAATTTTAAGTACAGATAAATACTTTATAATTTGGAATAAGGAGTTAAGGAAATTTATCTGGAACGGAAAAAAACCAAGAATAAATTGGTCCAATTTGATAGATAAAAAAGAAAGAGGAGGATTGGGCGTCCCAGATCTTAAAACATATTTTGAGGCATGTGCCTTGGAGTGGATAACAGAATGGACAACATTAAAGAATAAGAGACTTCTTTCCCTAGAAGGTTATAATTTAAGGACTGGGTGGCACGGATACATTTGGTATCAGGAAGTCAGAATAGAATATACTTTTAGAGACCATCAAATAAGAAGGGCGTTATACAAAGTTTGGATGAAATATAAGAATAGAATGTTTTCAAAAATCCCAGGTTGGATTTCGCCCCAGGAGGCCTTCTTTAGAAGGCAGTTCGAGAAGAATGAATGGGTGACCTATGACTTAATTCTCCAAAAGACAAAGGAGGGGTTTAGTCTAAAAGAATTATCACATCTACAGGAACTGGATAAATCTATGAATTGGTTACAGTACTTCCAAATCAGAGACATATTTCAGTCAGATAAGATAGTGGGATTTGATTTATCTAAATCAGTTTGGGATACACTTGTGGGGAAAAAAGACCAAAAGGATATCTTGTATTTATAAGAAACTTATTGATTGGCAAACAGAAGAAGAAGGTATTAAGCATTGCATGATAAGATGGGCACAAGATTTAGGAAAAGAAATACCCTTAAAACAATGGGAAACATTTTGGAAAATACATCTCAATTACATGTATGCTTACGATTTAAAGGAGAACGGTCTAAAATTTTTCCACAGGTGGTATCTCACACCAAACAAAGTAGCAACATATAACAGCAATTATTCTAACAAATGCTGGAGGTGTAAGGAGGAAAATTGGAATTTTTTCCACATGTGGTGGAGATGTAAAATGATTCGAAAGTACTGGAAGAAAATTCATAAGGAAATGCAAATAGCTCTAGAAATTGAGTTTGAATTCAAACCTGAATACTTACTTCTGGGTTTGCTGGATTTTAAGTTAGAAAGCAATACTGAGAAATTATTTGTATATTGTATATCGGCGGCTAGAATGACCATCGCCAGAGGATGGAAAGAAGATCGAATCCTGAAGATAGAAGACTGGAAGCTTAAACTCATGGATATAATGAGTATGGACTGACTCACGAGAGCATTGGCACAGAATAAGAATATGAAATACACGAATTGGTCCACAATCAGGAAATATTTGTTAGAGGGAAATATAGACTAGTCAAATGTATTAGAACATATCTGGAAGTTAATTAAGAGAAGCTCAGTAAGAATTGTTTATATATATATATATAATGTAATTATGTCACAATGCAGGGTCTTGGCCCAGCCTCTTAATCACACACACAGAGACGGTAATCAGCTAACTATTTATTGAATAATAAGAAACAGGTGAAAAGGTAAATTGTCCATAAAAAGTATCAAAAAGTTCGATCAAAAAGGTAAAGAGTCCGTAAGTAAAATCCAAAGGCAAACGTGGCAAAGGCTCCGCAAAACTATGCGGATCAAGGACTTGGTCCGTGGCAAAGAACAAGGCAAAGTTCATGAACAACCCCAAGAACCTTCTTGGCAAGGCTTGAGCCGGCAACTTGGCTCCGTGGAACTCCGCTCGCTTCACTCCTCTTAGAATAGAAGTGGCCGAGCTACTGAGGATCCTTTCCCATGGATCCTATACTTAATCCCCTTGGCGAGGCCCCCGACGCTCTAGGCTTCTGCGGTAATCTGTGCTACGGGATCTAGCGCTTCTCTGGCGCTCTAGGCTGCGGTGCCAATCCCTCCTGCTAGACTCAATGCTCCGTCTCCTATCAAAGCTCTGTCCTTGCCTCCCAGCACCTGCGTCGCTATCTTCATGAGAGCCGAACTCCCTTTCAGTTTCCATGGGCTCATCCTCCACTGTTTCCCCTGATCCTTTCTGCGACTCGTAACCACCTGGTTTCTCATAATGATCAGAATCATCACTCTCAGGGTCAGCCTGAACTTCCCAGCTAGCATAGCCGTCAGGCCATTCATCATCCCAGGCCAAGCTCTCTGTGGGAGAGGAAGGCCCAGCTAACTCATCAGCCCCTTCCTCCAAGTCCTCATCAGCTGCAGCTGGCCCTAATGCAAGTGGGACCCCTGGTGCTGCCCCCTGCCCCCCAAGCACGAAAGGGAACTGGGTTGCTACAAATTAAGGATAACGAATATAGGTAGAGGAGAAGGATAGGTCGGGAAGTACTTTTGTCATGTATGTATCGTTTTGTTATAGTACTGTTTATATGTTAAATGTGTGTTTTTATATTTTGAAAATTCAATAAAATTTTGTTTTAAAAAAGAAAAAAAAGAAGGCAATCCTGGAGCATGAAGCCTACTAGATATTCAAATCATTTCTTAACATCCCACTTGCTATGCTCTTTCCAACCCAACACCTCAGTTGCTTGGGTAGCAGAATTATTTGACATTATTTCTATTTAAATTTGCCAATGTGAAAAGGATGGGGGGATGGGGACAGAGACAGGGTAATCTTGTTTAGTCCCACTTTTAATCTTAATTGTTCTTGTTCTGGTCTGTTGATAAGTAATTGCACCTGATTATCTTTATAAAGTTCCTTAATTGCTTCACAGAATTCTCTCCTCAAATTAGAGTCTTCACAGACTTGATAGAAATATTGGTGGTTATTAACTGTGTCAAATGGTTTGTAAACACCCAGTTCTAATAACAGGAGTTTCTCTTCTCTTGTAGCTTGGTTGATTCCATTAAGTATATTTCTGTTCGGTTTTTTGTAATTTTCTGTTTTTAATAAAGCTGTATTGGTCTTCCCCTATTAATTTTGGGATTATGTTTGTCCATCTATTAGCAAGGAATTTTGCAAAAATTTTTATACTCTTATCTTGCATAGGGTATTTGACCTATAAGAGTTGGGTTGTTCTCTTCTTTATTGGGTTTTAAAACTGTGAATGTTTCAGATCTTTTCTGTGTTTCCGGGATGGTTCTGTTCTTTAATATCTCATTAAATAAAATTTAAAATAAAATAATATTAGCGATAATTTCTGATTGGCATATTTTACAAAAGTTAGAGGTAAAGCCGTCACGCCCCAGGGAAGAGTTTGGTTTAAGATTATTAATAATCTATTCTATTTCCTTACTGGTAATTGTTTTGTTCAATCCTGCTTGTGCCTATGAGTCTAATTTTCTTGTAATGATTCCCTCTGATCTTCCAATTTCTTTATTTGTATACAGTTTTTCATAACTTGCAAATATTTCCCTCAGATCTTCCTCCTTAGTTTTTATTTGTCCAATTCCACCCTTTAATTTTGTTACCATATTTCTCCCTTTCTTTTGTTTAGACAATTTGCTAATCTCATTGTGTTTTTATAGAGTTAATCCCGAAGTCATTTTTACAAACAAGTATTGTTTCGTTACCTCCGTTTTCTCTAAATCTTCTAATAACTTCTTATTCTCTTTCCATCATTCTTTATTTTGATCTCATTGGGCTTTTTTTTTTTGGAAATTCTGAAATAATTTGTCTCCTTCCTGTTTTAGCCCCTCCCTTCTCTCTTCTAATCTTTTAAATACCATTTTCCATTGAAGCACATCTTCCTCTTATCACAGCTTTAAAGGCATCCCAAATTGTGTTCTCCTTTAGGTCAGATGATCTATTAATTCTAAAATATTACTTTATTTCATCTTTTAACTCTTGTTAGTCTTGTTCTTTAAATGTAACCAGTGGATTAAATCTCCACTTGTATTCCGTCTTCCTACTACTGAATCCCAGTTTTACGAAGAGAAGGTGTGTGATCCCTTGATCATCTACTTACTACTGATGCTTCAATTATGGGACATACAGTGTTGTTGCCCATAAAAAGTAATCTAATGTAGAAAATGAATTGTGCCTGGCTGTAAAATGTGTGGGAGTGTCAACTCTTTCTCCAATTCTTTCATTAACTTCCCAAATATTCCATTTCTTAAAATTAATCTTACTTTCTTACTCATTATTACTAGCCCTCTTATTCTTCCTTTTCTCATATAGAGCTAAATTCAGGTCTCCTCCAATGATTATATCCCCCTCTGCCTGCTGTTCTAATTTTAAAAAGATTTTATTAATGAATCTTTTTTGCCTCTAGTTGGGACTATAAACACTAATACCTTTGCAATTATTTATTTTCTCACACACCATTATAAGCCTCTCATCTCTATCAGTAATTATTTTCCCTGTTTCAAAATCTAGGTCATTTTATGATAACGGATACTTCCTGAGATTTGCTTGTGCCCTTAGATTCGTATTGAATATCCCAATTAGTAAAGCTTATCAGTCTTGTCATCCCCCTTTTGGTGGGTCTCTTGCAAAAAAAGCCACACTTACCTAATTTTCAGTTATGAGTTTGCTTAGTCTTTGTTTTTTAACTACTGACCTTAGTAGTTAAGATTCTCTCTACTTCAAGGTGGAATAAACTCAAACAGTTGGATCAATTATATAAGGAACAGCTGTCCAACTTCAATTTAAAAAAAAAACCCCTGTTAGCCTCCATGTGGATTACTATCCAGATATGGTGAATTAAAAATAAAGCTCTTATCACTTTCCTTGAAAATTTTACCAACAGCTCTGAAGGTTTTTGACTTTTTTAAAATGAAAAAAGCCCCATTTGGTACCAATTACTTCTCCTTGTTTTAAAAAAAATGGAGGAAGAAGGGTTGCCAATATGAAAACTGGAGAAAGCTTATTTAACTGTAATGATTATATATAAGTGGAAATCGTAGAGTATGTTTGGAGAAGAGAAATTTAAGAGAGACACAACAGCCATCTTTAAATATCTAAGGAGGAGGCAAGCTAGTTTTCTGCTTCTTTTGAGACTAGAATTTGCAGCAATTAATCCAAACATCAAGAAAAAGATTCAACCAAACCATTAGGAAGAACTTTCTGATGGCAAGAGCTGTTTGACAGTGGAATATGCTATCTGGGAGCATGGTGGAGTCTCCTTCTCTGGAGATTTTTAAGCAGAGGCTGGATGGCTATCTGATGAGAGTGATTATGTGCATTCTTGCATGGCAGACTGGGATTGGGCTGGATGGCCATCAGGGTGTCTTCTAACTCTATAATTCCATGACTTTCTTAGGTGTTGCTTGTGAACACTTCTCTATATATGGTGGTTCTGTTACAGGCTGGGGCCTTGTGTCTCCGTTCTGAGTAAGAAAACCAAAGGCAACAGCACCCACCTTAGAAAATTATTGTAGGGGGTGTTTCTCCTTCTTAAACTGCACTTATTAAGGCAGTGAATAAAACAAGTAAGGGACTTTCCATGCAAACAAACAAGTAGCGCTTTATAATAGGCCAGCATTAAGGGTGGAATTCCTTGTTTTAATATCCACCAAACATTGGCTCAGATCCTGCAGTTTTTCTATTGTTCCTTCCCATACAAATGAAGATGGCAGATGTAGGTCAACAACCCAATACATCTGCCGTTCAGGTTTTTTTGCTGCCTTTATTTGTGTAAATTAATTTGCTTCATCACTAGCCACATGCAGGTCAGGAGTCAGCATTACGCTGAGTCTAATATTGTATCTGGAAAATTAGGCAGGATGAATATTAAGATTTTTTTCCTCCCTCTCCACTGGGGACAAAGACAGTCTAATTTTAACATTGTTCAGGTCCTGATATCACAGTTAGTGTCATCAAGTGAAGGTGTCTGAATGAAGTGCCTTGTGTTTTACTTTCCTAACTTGCAGAAATCAATCTAAGCCTATAAAAGTACTTGATAAAATAGTCAGAGAATGATGTGCTCCCTCATGTGGACAGAATATACACCATTCCTCTTTCATGAATGGCATTTGAAAATGCGGTGGGGTCTAGGTATCTGCTGGGATTGGATTCCAGGACCTCCCATCAGTACCAAAATTGATGGATGCTCAAGGCCTATTATATGTGGCAATGTTGTCAAAGGGTGTCTGCTTTTAATACACAAATGTAGGTTTGTTTATGGATTTCTTTTGAAAAGTTTTTCAAGCCCATAGCTGGTTCACCATGGATACAAATGGTGTAGATATACAGAACCAACTATGTAAGCATCCAGGTTGGTCTAAAGAAGGGCGAGTTTTCATGCCATAGCTCTTTTGTGTCTACTCTTTCCATTATTTCTTGGATTTGCACTAGGACAATTCCATTTTTGTTGCAGTGCTCCTATTATTTTCTGTTTTCTGAGTTACATGAATATTATCTGAGATATAGTGAAAAGTGCCATTTTACTAGTGTATCAATGCCCTATAACTCAAGAAAGAAAAGAAGAAAGGAAAGAAATTGAGCATAACCACAGAGGTTGCATGATGGAGTAGCTGCCAACCAATATTCTTTGCACTTTCTAACTCTCCATAGCTGGCATGGAAAAAGCTATAAAACACCAATTCCTGTCCTATTGTAAGCATCCTTCTCCTCTGCAGTACAATTAAAAGCTTACTGGCAGAGTATGCTAGTTAAAATGGAATGCCTGCTAACATATATTAATATCATGTGTGGCATTTTTCAAAAATATTTGGAATAAAGCTCCAAAAAATAGACTGATTCTGTTTTCAAGTTGATAAAGCAAATGGCAATTATACCAATAGCCTGAATATATGGTGTGGTGAGCCTCCTTTGATGGCAATGTTAGAATATTTCAGAGAATTTAAATAAAACTCTCTCACTTACTGTCATATTGGATAACGTCTGCAGTCTTTTGAACTCATTATACCTTCAGGAGCCCCGCAAGCTCCCAGATTCTTAATGTGTTTTAGAACAGCTCAGAAAGCTTTTTGAAGGATGTATGTAATATTTTAATTCTGTGCTGTTTGCTTTCAGAAAAGCTGAGTATATTGTCCTCTAGCTAAAAAGAAACTTTGACTCCATATTAAACAGACAGTGTTTATTCTGTTTAATTCTGGAGTAACCTATACAGAACAACATTATAACTCCAAATAATCGGCCACTTTTATACATCAATACTATACCAGGAGTGGGGAGTCTTTTAAAATGTGCTTAGGATTTCTACACACAGGGTTCTTATCCTTTGCTTTTTTCTTTTCTCTCCTTTTTTGTTACAACAAGCAAGTCTGACAGCTGGCAGCAAACAATTGAGGAGTTAGCCACTGACTCCATGACAAAACAGTGATTTGAGCTCTGGTCTTTAAGACCAACATTTTTCTTCAGTTGCTATCTAGTGCTATGGCAGTCCCAAGAGAATTACCAATGTGCTAATGCTAACAATACCCTTTAACTAAAAATATGTCAACTTAACAGTCTCTTGAAATTGTGTGAAGATGTGAATGCATATATGTGTGCATGAAAGTGAAAGTGAGCAAACAATTACAATTTTTTATGCATTCAGGATAATGTCATTTGCACTGAAGCTATTTGTGCATACAATGATTATGTGCTATTCTGATCAGGATAAATGTGCTATTTAGATGAGCTATCCATGGCGTTGAATCCTATACCTTCAAATAAGTCTTTTTGATAGAATGCAGTCGGATTTTGCATTACCTTATACCAGGGGTCCCCAAACTAAGGCCTGCAGACCAGATACAGCCCTCCAAGGTCATTGGTCTGACCACCGCTCTAAACTGTAGGCTTAGGGTCACCCTAAGTCTGAAACTACTTGAAAGCACACAACCACAACAATTCTGATTAACTTTACTATCTCATCAGCCAAAAGCAGGCCCACACTTCCAATTAAAATACTGGTAAGATTATGTTGGTTAAAATTGTTATTTATTTTATTGCTCTTTCATGCTTTTTTGCACTACAAATAAGATGTGTAGCATGCATAGGAATTATTTATGTAGTCCAGCCCCCCAGCAGTCTGAGGAGCAAGAACTCTTTTAAAAATTTGAAGACCCCTGCCATAAATAATCATTTAGAAGTCTAGTAATTTTAATTAAAAAATCAACCCCCCTCAAAAAACTGGGTTGTTTTATCCATGGGTCAATGTGAATACTGTACCTTAACTCATAATAAAGATA
The DNA here is from genome assembly GCA_030556195.1 of Anolis apletophallus. Classification (NCBI taxonomy): domain Eukaryota; kingdom Metazoa; phylum Chordata; class Lepidosauria; order Squamata; family Anolidae; genus Anolis; species Anolis apletophallus. Next base: position 145,379,722 of record JARBWK010000003.1, read on the forward strand.
CTATCCCCTTCTCTGAGTAGAGTGGTGAAAAGCAAAAGTTTAGTCTCTCCCAGGAGAACTTAAAAGAAGCAATGATCCCCTTGATTGTCTCTGCCATGGACCTCTTCTGGCCTTTTTGAATGCTTGGGTGGGTAAATGATGGTGATGGCTGGGGACAGCTGGTCCCAAGTCAACATTAGTGTTTTCTCCACTTTGTGGAATGACCCTCGACTTATCAGTGGGTCATATTAAAATCTGTAATTTTGACTCCAAAACAGGCCCTTGATTTATACATGAGATCAACTCATATCCTTTGACTGCTTTTGTTATATCTGTGCTCTCTATTATTGCCATTTCATTTTCTTCTTCAAATTTCATTTCCTGAGTAAAACACTGTGTAATTATCTGACTCAAAATGTCTTATCTTTACCTATTATAGCTCTCTCGTCCCAGGTATAACAAAAATGAGTTATGTTCCATTTCTCATTTTACTATGTCTAGCTTTCCCTGCTTCGTGCTGCTCACATTCCATGTTGCTATAATATGAGTTCTCCAGCATTGGAATTTCCTTTCACCTCTAAGTATGTCAACAGTTGAGTTTCACTTCAGTTTGAATCCAACTACATCATTAGACATAGTAAAACTCATAATTGTCATCTGCTGTACCCCACTTCTTCATTGGATGCTATCTGACCTGGGGGTGTTGTTTACTGGCACTTTTGTTTTATTTTGGATTGTTTCACCAGAGGGTTCTTATAGCAAAGATATTCAAAAGACGGTTCCCCATGCCTTAGGACTGAAAGACAAAATAAAGTTAATGGTTGGTGAGCTGACCTTCCTGCACTACAGGCAATTTTGATTGTCTCTATTTCTGTCTTGTTCCAGAAACCAGGGATAATTACTATTTTGGCTAATTCTGGTAACACCTTCATATGGGACATGTTTTCTTCTATGATGCAATCCCAAATGGCAGTAATCTGCATATGAATGGTCCAGCCATACACATATTTTTTCCGGACAGATGTGAATTTTGTGAGAGGTGTCCAGGTGATTTGTCATAGCTGTATTTCATGTGCATTATCTGCGAAGTGAATTATGTGGAAAGTGGCCATGTGATCTACCCCAGCCACGGCAGATTCATGTGCTTTCCAAAAACAAAAAAATCTACTGCATTAATGCATTTGCATCTACAGAGCACTGATTTTAGACACCATTTGCATCCTCTGAGCCCAAAATCTGGTACATAAGATAGTACGCATAATTCTCTTTGCTGAAGACTGCATATAGAGATTAATTACAATTAATATGTATACCAGTGAGAAAAAAAATCTGGTTCCAACTTCTACCTGTCAAAGACCATTCCTGTTTCTCCTGCTTAGGAGGTTAATCTTCTATAACCCTCTTGCTAGACATACAAGTATATTTTATTGAACCAGAGAATAGTTAGCTGTATCTGTTTGCTTTATATGTTTACATTTCATTTTATATAATATTTATAAATAATACATATAACTTACATAAGTGGGAGTTTAACGTGGATTTTAATACATTTTAATATTCTAATGTTTAATGGTTTTAATAACAATTTGCTTTTTAAAAAATTATGTTTGTATTTTAAAGTATTTTTCATTAGCATTGTTCTATATTTAGTCACCTTGAATCCTTACATTGGGAGAAAGATGGGATACAAATAAAGTAAAGTAAATATATACACCTTATATACTATGTGTGTGTGTGTAAAATAAGTACATTTTTATTTCCCCCACATTGCTGAAACTTGTAGCATTCTTTATATAAAGATTCTTAAACTCTTTTCACTCATGATCCCTTTTCAGCTGAGAAATTTTCATGTGACCTCAGTTAAATAGGTGCATGAAATAGGTATAGACATTAAACAATGTTTTATAATGACTTCTTCCATTCAGCATGTGAGAGGTGTTAAACTAAAACCTAATATTTCTGAGGCCAAACAGTTCTCAAACAGTCTTCCTCACCCATTCCTGCACCTTCAGTCATGTGCTGGCAGAAAACCATGATAATATGCATTTCAGTCCCAGGTTGTTTCCTGGTTGTTGACTATAATCACAGTGGAATATACTTGTGTGTGAGCAAGTAGCACACCTCTCTCTGCTCATACACTTCTTTGTACATTAATCCTAGTAGCAACCAGAATTATAGGTCTGATGATTGTTGGACTACCATGCAGATGTGCCTCCCTACTTGACAAAAAACAAAAACAAAACACTGAGCTGTTAGTAGAGATTAAGAGACGTCCTACATCTACACTTTCTATTGCTGAATGTTCATGTTCCTCTCCACAGATGAATGAAATTCATTATATTAATTTTGAACTAGTTCTCCCATTTGCTAAAGCCCTTTTGGATTCTGATCCTGTCCTTTTAGTTATAATCCTACCTAAAATCAATCAAAGCTTTATTACAGACCCAGAATCCCACCTAAAATGAGAAAATTGTTTTCCATTTTGATCACATATTCACCCTGGGGATGGAATAATGCCTGCCCTTCAAGCAGGTAAAAATGATTCTTTGCTTGCCAACATCAGTACATGTTTTGTAATACCCAGATTTTGCTATTATTAGCTAGCCAAAACAGTTTTGCAGACAAAGCATTAAAGGTTGTACTGCAGTCAATAAAGCAACTACCACCATCACTCCATGAATCAATAACCCTGTGCAGAGAGATTTGGAACAAAATCCAGTGATTTCCCCCCCTAAATTTGAGAGCCAATTTGGGAAATGCAATAGGTAAAGAATTATAAGGAAAATCTAAGTAGGAAGCACTGTTCCTTTGCTTACAGATCCATCATTTAAAAGTCCCATATAATAATGTAGCTTATCTTTCTTCTGTGCAGAAATAAAAATTGTGTTCAAATGCATCTTTACATTTAGATATACATTTATCTATATCCTTGGGTAACACTCTCTGAATATCATATCTGAAATATTTATAGTGTGAAGAAACACACAAATGTCACATTAAATGGAACTAATATTTTTATACCTTGGGGATAGTTGTGCAATTGATGTGTTAACAATATTAGAAAGACGGTTTTACATAATAAATGGACAACAATCACAATAGAAGCAGAAAAGCAAGAGTAGCCCCATGAGGGACAAAGAACAAAGTCTGGGTTTATCATTTCTGGCATATTCAATACAAGGCATGGACTCCAGGGTCTCAGGCTTTGGGCGTTACATAGAACCAGCGAAGGCTAATGCATGAGTCACTTGTGCATCTCTTTTTTTTGCATTTTCCATATGAATTCTATGTCTCCCTTTCAGTGATATGTCTGATCCCTTATGTATGATAGTGAGATACATAATTTTGCCCATTTGACTTAAACATAAAACTGCAGAAAAAAGACATAAACATGTACCACAGCCCTTAAATCTTGAGGAAAGAAACAGAGCAGTGGGAATTTGGAGCAGAGAAAAGCAGCAGCTGCTTAACTTCCTTCATCTCCAGCGTTTTAAGCACATGTTTACACTGCAAAGAGAGAGTGTTTTGAAAGGAGACACAGAAACTATGGAGAGGCTTAAGTGTTTAGGTAAATGAATAAACTGTAAATCCTGCTTTCTAGAGCAGTAAGTTTTTCTGTTGCAGACACTGATTTCTAATGAAAGTTTTTCAGTGTTGTAGGGTTGCTAGGTCAAATCCTGAGATTTCTGTCCCAAAACCATATTCAACCACTAATGGTGCCAAGGGTTTGGAACCCTGTGGTGATACTACTGATGTCACAAATGGTAGTCTTGTGTAAGCATTATTCACAGTTGCAGACAACACACCATTTAAATAAAAGACATCAAGTCTAACAAATGAGGAAAGTAAGGACACATGCCTTTCAAGGCAGAACATTAACCCTGAGAGTCTTCTTCCCCCTGTGGACCAGACAAGAGACACCAGTCCCTATGGATCTCTAAGACAATAGATGTTCAGGACCACTGTCTGGTCCTCCAACTCCTCTGGTGGTAATTGTAGTGTGTCCAGAACTACCTCATTTGGTGGTTTTCCAACTCTTGTGCATTTTCCTTTCATTCTAAAAGGCAGAAATACTGCTTTGAAGGTTCAGTTACAACCAAAAAGATCTTACATATATTCAATCTCACCCTTTGGAATTGGGCTGTGTAAGGACTCACCTGCCTTAAGCAGGGCCGAGGCCTGCTTGGAAGAGGTTTGAAAATCTTGTTTTGGTTGTGCTGGCATCCATCTTGGAGAGGTGGCTGCAGCCAGCAACCATTAAGGGAAGGGAAAGCCAGATCAAGGGGGCGTGGCCTTGCAGGCTTGTGCCTAGTTACAGTGAAGAGGCTGTGATTGGTTAGAGTTTAGAGGGGGAGGAGTTGGAGCTGACAGAAAAGAAGATCCTGTCAGAGAAAGTTTCAGTCTGGAGTCTGGAGTTTAGAGCGAGGCTGTGCAGACGCACATCTCCAGCCTCTGCTGTTTAGAGTCAGGCTGTAGATTCGGCATCTACGCCTGAGGCAGTCTTGAGCAAGGTTCTGGGGGAGTATCACCAGAGCCTTGGCAACAGAGACTGACAGTCTGTCCTAAGCAATTCACCACGTAGGAATAGGCTGGACTAGTGGGAGTCAAGACTGAGATCTGACCGCCCTTAGGGCCAGTAGTCATTCTAGTGGGGACGCTTGTGGAAGAGTGCCAATTTAGAACTGTTCTTGTGATAGGCAGTTGGGATACCTGGTCATCTCTGGAGACTAGGGTGACAGGTAGTTGGACTCTTAGACTGTGTGGGTTACGAGTAACCCAGGGGTAGCCAGACTCAGGGAACGATCTAAGTGATTAGATGTTCCAAGATTTTAGTACAACAACCATCTAGTGGAACTATTAGGTGGGAGTTGGGAGACAAGTCTTCGTACTGTCTGTGGAACTGAACGTACCAACTTAAGAAGCAATAATAGCCTTTTATAGTCAGAAACCTCTACGCTCTAGCACATATATATTGATCTTGTAACCATCACGCTATCCAAGTCTATCATTGCTGTAACCGTACGCTAGTTGCCTCTTAGTAGAACCAATACGATCTGTGCCTATTTGATAGCCTTGTTGTAGTTAATAAATACTTTTTATTATTAACTTTTAAATAAGCCTCCATCATCTTTCGGTCTCCTCAGTTTACATTCTTGGTGGGTGGGTGGTTGTAAAGGCTAACGCTACAGACACTTCATTTAATTAGAGTTTAATTAGAGAAAGTAAATCCTAATGGCCCATTAGGTTGGTGGCAGACTACCGGGAGTGTCAAAATAGTCAATTTAGGTGACCGAGATTGTCACATATTAATTGGTGTCCAGCGGTTGGATTCGATCAAGACACAAAATCCAGTCAGCCAGAGTTTCCCTCCAAAATACTCTGAGGGAAAACTCTGAGGAAAAGCTGTGCCAAGACTCTGAGGGAAACAATTTACCTCAGGAGTTGCCGCCAAAACAACACACACATACACCATTATGGCTCCACCAAGGGGGAGAAGGAATACCTCCACTGGTGAAGGAAGTGGGGAGGAATGTCAGCATGAGGGAAAGAATGTGGGGGAAGCCATTAGTATCTCAGAGGCACTCCGACAAAAACAATGGGAGTTTGACATGTTGAAATTCGAGGCTGCGGAGCGAGAGAAAGAATCTGAGAGGGAAAGAGAGAGAGGATAAAAGAATGGCTTTGAGGCAGAACAAAGGGCTCAAGAGGCTGAGAGGGAAAGAGAGAGGGAGGAAAGGAGAATGGCTCATGAAGAACGGATGCTTGGGTTACAACTTAGTGGAAGAGAGAACGCATCCCGCTCTTCAGAGGCTGGACAGAGTGGTTCACTGTCATCAAAGATTAAGCTTTTCCCTCGTTACACCAAAGGTGATGACGTAAAAGCCTTTTTAGCCAGCTTTGATAGAGCGTGTTTGGATTTTGGGGTGCCTGATGAAAGGAAGATGGCACATCTCAGGCCCCTGATATGTGCTGAGTTGAGCGAGATCTATGGGGATCTGAGGGATTCCGAGTGTGGCAATTATGCCATTTTTAAGGAGCGAGTTAAGCTCAGATTTGGGCTGACGGCTGAGCAGAGCCGGAAGACTTTCCAAGAGCTAAAGAGAAAGTCTGGGGAAACGTATTTGCAGTTAGGGTCTAGGCTGGAGAAAGCCTTTACTCAATGGCTGGAGGGCAGTAAAGTAGAGACCTTCGATGACCTGAGGCATTTAATGTGCATGGAGCAGTTTCATCACCTGATACCTGCACAAATGCGATGGTATATCAGGGACAAGAAAATTAAGACTGTGTCGGAAGTAGCTGAGACACTGGATTAGTTGGAGGGAGATCTAGAGGTTAGCTCCCTGATGGTCAAGAGACCAAGAGAGTGGGTCCAGAAATGGAGGCCTGACAGAGCTAGTCAGGGCCCTAAGAGAGTGGACGCCAGCTCGGGTCCAGTCAGCCAGAGACCAGGCTGTTACTACTGCCAAACGCCAGGTCATGTTCGGGCAGTTTGCCCAAAGTTAGCGAATAAGAGGCCAGTTTCCCCGCCAAAAGCTGTCAAGGTAGTTGCCAGATTACCTCGGACAGAGGATCCCACTCCGGAGGAACACATACCCAGAGTTATGCGGGTATGGAGTGTGGATCGGAAGATCAATGAAGATTATCTTGAAGAAATCCAAGTTAATCACAAAAGGTTCCTTGGAATGAGGGATAGTGTGAAGCAGCAAATTAGGGAGTTATGGAACTCCAAATTGGCAAAGGACCTCTTACCAATAGGTGCACGAACGTGCGGGTGGCAGGGGTGAGGAAAGGACGCAACAACTTCACTGCTCGTGTGAAATCAAAGAGATTTATTGATAACACCAGCTGGTGGGGATTGCCAAACAGAACAAGCTGTCGATCAGGGGCAAAGGCCCCGGTCACTCTCAGTACAAAACATTTATACCCCCAATGGCGGCATCTCGGAAAAGCCCGCCCTCCTTCATGGATTTTACGCAATCATAATTGACTGGTTTTACATGGCATTTCATTAATCCAATAAAACATAACATTTCCATTAGCATCACATCTAAAAGTCCCACCTATGTGTTAGAACAATGGACTTTACTGAGTTAGTTCTTTCTCACAGTACATATCAGTGGCCTGGGACGTTCATGTACCCGATTTGCAACATTTCACATTCTGCCTTCCTTGCCAGCAAAGGATGGGGCTGAATCCCTCCGTACATGCGCAGTTCTTTTCCCTTTTTGGCACTAACATCTCCCAATAGCACATTCTGTACTGTTTGACCAATCTAAGCCTACGTTATCTCACGTTAGGCACGGGGTGCACATCAGCAAGTCACAGCATAGATTAGAAGCGCCAATCACAGTGTTACTTTCACGGAGCAAAAGCCTGCCTGATTTTTGGCACAGAAACCCACTTTTCAAAGCTCTACACGTGTGCAGCATCACTCTCTGACCTTTCTCCTCCACAGAAAGTACCAAAACTGCTTTATTCCAGAATTTTTCTTTTTGTGGGTAACTCATCACAAGGAGTTACCTACACACACGTCTGGAACCCCTCAAGAGGACCAATTCACTCTCCAATCCCTCTTGATCACAGTTTCTTCAGTCTTGACGGCAT